>OX457042.1:51524334-52181834 GCA_949752735.1 Lumbricus terrestris
TTTAGTGTCGTCTAAGTAGACCCCAATGCAAAATCATGAGCACTTGCACTTAGGGGCAACTGGCAAGAGAAACTCTTGCGCCATCCGGAAAATTGAGACTTTTAACAACTATGGCCTACGCTTTGGTTTTTGATAAATTCTTTGTAATAATGCTAATTATTCAAAAAGTGAAATGGACAAATTTACATCTAGACACCTCTCTGAAAATATTCATGTTCTAAATTTGCTGCTTTGCATTCGTCTAACGCTCGCTGAAAATGTCACCATTGCCATAGTGTTTTGCCATCTCCTGCAAAAATTGTATGCAGACTTCCATACGTAAAATTGAAGCAAAATGAGTTGATTAGGAGACTCGCTCTTTCAAAATCACCGTACCACATTCAAGTGGCATATTGACTACAAGCATAGGCTAGTTGCTATGCGACGTATACCCATTGTCAATCTTAACAAAGTAAGAAATTTATAGCCAGCAGCGCGGGGCCCTGGAAGCGCGGAGCCCAAGGCGGCTGCCTCGCTCGCCTTGCCCAAAGGCCGGGCCTGTCGTCGCCTCACATAAAAAAGCAGCGAAACACTATTTCATCACAGTAATATGTTAAAATTTATAGCAAAGCTTTGCATTTTATACATTAATTCTTCCACAATATTTGACTTAGTATCGTGCTCTGGGCCAATTAATATTGGACCTATTGCTCCCTCTCGTGCACTCACCAGGTGCCTTGAAAGTTGCAAGAAGCCACTTGTTGTGCGTTTTCAGTATAGGCCTATATGCTACTGTTTGCTGCCAAAGCTACAGGCTCCATTGCGGCATAAATTAAAATCGGTCAATGCGTGCAAGAAAATAGCACAATGCGACAGAGAGTATTGAGCTGATAACAGTATACTAGAATAATATTCTAGAAAACTCATAATAAGCTTATCATTAGGTCATAGACAGGGCTGTACTGGTAAATTTTGAGGTGAAAACACGCTGACCGGGAGAAAATTTTCCGACGACCTAATCTCGGGAAAATTTTGTCCATTTTCCCGTCTGAAAAATCTGACGACCTTTTTTTAGTCATCCGGCCAAAATCTCGGGAAATATTCGTCCATTTTCCCGTCCGAAAAATCTGACGACCTTCTTAAACGTTTTTTTAGTCATCCGACCCCAAAACAACCGCGTGCGCCTGATTTACTAGCGTGTACGGTGTACCCTGCTTTTTACCCGCTTATACCCTACTTTTCGGGAGGTGAGTATACGATGCCGTTTTCCCCCGGAGGTGAGTATACGCTGTATACCCGCGTATACCCTCGTGTAGGTCTACAGCCCTGGTCATAGACCATTCATAATTATCATATCATGCTTAATTGCTTAGGATTCTTTCTTCACAATTCCAGCCGCGAGATTCATTGCAATTGTGAGTGACGGACTTGATCATCGTGACACTGTTTCTAAACATTGGTCACCAAAGTGTAGATTTCAATTTAATGTTGCCACGTGAAAAAAGACCCTTCACGAGGAGGGAACTGACTTACGAAGTTGGTGCAGGTGTCACGAAATAGAGTATCCCCCGTATTAATTGTATCCTCACAAATTAAAAAATGTCGAAAAAACGCTTCCGCGTGTATTTTTTTTGGCAGATTAATTTTCATCAGCTTTGTTTTGAACAATGACACTAACAGGTAGGCCTATGTTTATTCCTACTAGATAATTTGTTTTGCCCTGTTTTAGAGCACTTAAAACATTTAAAACACTTAAAAACACTCAGAGTCACTAAATAAATTCGAGTTGCCTTTATCTGAGCATTGCTTAGGACACTTAAAACAATTAGAGTCACTTTAAATTTTGATTACATCGTAAATTTTTTAATACGCGCATTTTTCAAAAAAGGAAATATAATGATTTAGTATAGTATTGACCGGTTAATTCCATCCGGGGGTAGATTAATTCATCCCCCGGATAGCTTTCAGGGGGATTCTCCGTTTCGTGTCACAGGCGGTGACCCGTCAAAAGGGCGCCCGACAAAAGGGCGCCGACAAAAGGACGCCCGACAAAAGGGCGCCCGACATAAGGGCGGCGCTCTTAAAGAAATATTATCGTGAAAGATATCGCGGATGAAATCAATAATTTGAAAACGACAAGTGAGCCACCACTACATAGGCTATAATTATGACTTTAAGTTTTAACGAGATTTAGAAGGCAAGAAATTATTTGAGAAATACAAACAGGCAATTTATTGAGAAGTTGAAAAGTTGCTAAAACTTGGAATCTTATGAAAAGTTAAAACTACTGTTGTCTACGGCAAATAATTTGTTAGCCTAATGGTAAAGTCGAAAAGTTCTTAACACTCGGCTATAATTTTTCTCCTTATGTTTACAAGTTTGGATTATGAAAGGCTAATATCCGGGGATTTTTAATGTGCATTTCCAAAACAAAATCTGCAGTTGCAGCCTAAATGATTTTGTGCAGTTGTAAAAGCAATCTTGTGCTGTGATAAAAAAAACTGCCAATATCTATCAGACTTCTGGAAATAGAAGACTGAAGAAACAGCACATTTGCTAATTTATTTCGCTAAAAGAATATTCTTTGAACCTTTTAATTACAAGAATGCCAAAGCCGAACATTTCAAAAATAACCTTTCGCCGAGTCGCTAACTGAGGTAAAACCAGTAACGTAGTCCTAAATCGTTGGGCTACGTTAAAGTTTGAAATAATTTTAACCATTACATACCTCCATGACATGCTTCCGTCTTTGCGTTCTTTATCCTTTCGGTATCTATATCCGCCAAGAAGTATAATGGCCTTTCCCTTCTGCAAAACGATCTCCTCCATGTTAACGATTTCCAAACGGTAGACCTGCCCTGCTTCCTTTGCTTTTATCTGAAGCTCATACCACGTGGTAACGAACTTCCCAACCTCTCATGTTACCGCTTTCTGCACCTGATTTGTTTATTTTAGCACCTCTTCCAGGTCCTCGGAGCATATTGGGTTTCAACAAATATGTGTGAAATAGTTTACTAGTAGCCTAATTGCTCTTTGTCGCGTCGTCGTTGACCTGCTTATTTGCTCATAATAATTATTATCACTTATAGGCCGACTCTCCAGCGATGCTATTTCTTTTAAGGGCGCCGCCCTTATGTCGGGCTCCTTTTGTCGGGCTCCTTTTGTCGGCGCCCTTTTGTCGGGCGCCCTTTTGACGGGGTGCCGTCACAGACCTACAGGGGGCCAACGTGTCATTTGCCATTTTGTCATTTGATAATTCCAGGATTACTAATATTATGGACTAATCTTCAATATTTACCCATGTTATCCAAATTATTTTAAAGTCGATTATGATTATTTCAGTGTTCCTTCGGGAATCTGCCTTGCAATTCAAATGACGCCTTCAAGAGGGTTAAAACAGATCTTGGATATTGCTTATCATTTAATACAGGTAAATATAAATATTCATTTCAAAAGCTATAAGCCCTAGCAAAATGTAAAGAATTTCAGCGATTAAGCTTATATCTGTCTCCTACTAGAAGTCTGCGAGTAGGCCTACACAGTTTTGCTACCCGACCCGCTCCCATGCACAGGACCACTATTCGTACCCGTACCCGACTCGGCGACCCGCACTAAAAGTTTCAACCCGATCCGTACCCTCGGGTACAACCGTAGTCATTTTTAGTTTGAATAGTTCATTTAGTGCGGAGAATTTTAAAACATCAGAAAGTAGTCCTATAGGCTTATAGTAATTTAAAAGTAGGCCTACGTTCTTGAAGGGGTGAAATAAGTCCATAGAATGAATGAATGAATGAATGAATAAATGGAAGTTTTCAAAGGGCAAGTCCTCCATCCTCTATAGTTACTTCTATATTTTAATTATGACTTCCAAACTTCTACTGCGCCACTCGAAAGTCAATCGCAGGCATCAGCTTATTCACGAGCGATGCATCGAGTTAGAGGGCTGTTCGAAGGGTCATGATTTCAGTTCTGGCAAGACCTTGAAAATTAAAAACATGTTCATTTTTAGTTGTTGCTGGAAGTTGTATGAAATGACATAGACGGTCTTTAGTCAGTTTTTTCGTTTATCAGTGTTATTATAGCAACAACCAAGAATTGGAAAAATATCAAAAATGCAAGAAATGTTACTATTCTTAATCAGTATGAACAATGAGTCACGGCCGGCACAGAATGCCATAGGGCCTAGGTCTATGTTCATCCAATCTATTTCCAATGAGCGATTTCAAAGAAATACTTGCGTAATGCGTATGCTATCTATAGGCTACATTAGTAATGCGCTGAGCTACTTCTAAATATGCATAAATCTGAATACACGTTTTGACACATTATTTACATATCATATAGGGAACACTTTGAGTGGGTGGGAACTGGGAAACCTGACCGAAAAATTTTTCAGCCATGAATTTTGTTCGCACCCTAATGGGATGTATCCGATGTTATAGTAAGACTGTTCATGCTTAGCCAAAATGTTTGACAGCATCTTATAGTGGCATAGCAGGCCTGTAATATCGATCCTGATTCCGATCACCAGGTGTGAAGCTAGCCATTTAAAGCAAACCTACTGTAGACTGAATGACGAAGCTTCGTCAGAACAAGAAACAATTACTGGTGTCGGACAATGCAGTTGAAAAACTTAAGACCTCAAAGTAGGTGACATGTGGTGTATCATTGAAGGCGAAGCAAGATAATCTGGAGTAAAGTACAAGGTAATTGGAAGCAAAACTATTTCTACATCCATCAATTTTGCAGCTGGTCCGTAGTTTGTCAGCTCTGATAATTTATAAATACTAGTTAATCTATTTTTCTGCTCTTTAAAACAGTTCTTAAATTATATAAACTGCTTTGATTTCTGTCATGTAGCCTTGTTGTTAACATTAATGATTAGGCTACATAGTTGATGACAATTTTCAAGCGCTCTAAGGTCCACCACACTGACTAAGTTTGAACCAGTTTATGGTTAATTAAGTTTCAGCCAATTACGTCACTACTAATCCAGGAGCCAACAATGGACTTCGTCTTGTCTTGTGGGTCAATCAATCTGATTGTAACCTTCCTTATTCTCCTGGTGTTGGATTCAGGGTAAGCCTTTCATTGTGTCAGTGTAAACGTGATTTTAAAACAATGGATTTTTGCAGGCCTGCTTTGTAAGGAAATTCGATGCAGGAGGATCTTACGTTCCGGCCATCGGTTAGAAGGTTAAAAGTTTCAAATTTTAAATCAGCCAAATGAAGGTTTTAAATGTAAAATTCATTGTATCATTTAATGCTTCTAGGAAAATAAAATTCGCTCCTATAAAATTTACCGAAAGTGACAAAGTGTTTGACGTAAGTAGGCCTAATAATTTTAGACTTCAGTTATACCTCAAAATCGACTCCTGCAGCTGTCAGACTCCACTGCAGCTCTGTGGCTAATTATTGTCGAATTCACATCTAACTTCTGATAGGAACTTCAAAACTGTTAATTCGAACTTTTCTGACTTAATTATTATTGCTATGGATGTAAGATCATCCGTTGGTCATTGGCCATAAATGATTATAATAATAATAATAATAATAATAATAATAATAATAATAATAATAATAATAATAATAATAATAATAATAATAATAATATTCCTTTTAATGCTTCAATCTGACACACCGCAGAATGATTACAAGTAGCCTACATGTTATACGAAATACGGCCCACTGTAGTAGCCTACGACACGCAGGTCGTTTACAGCAGTGGGTTCGGTAACTTAACTAATGGCCTAAGTACTGGATCACTTATTGCAATTTTGCTCAAATTGAGCCACTAACAATATTTTCTTTGTTGAAACAATCCGATTGACAGACTGCAACCGGTTACAGTTTAAATTGATGCCAATGAAACAATTGCTCAAAATAATCCTTGCATTAACACGAGTTAGATTAACGAAAATAATTTCAGCTTCAGTAAGATTTGGATTGATGAGAATAATTTTTGTTCGCTCCGAATTAACCGCTCCTAATTGTCTGGCTGCGTATTGTCATAGAACCGTGAGACATCCATATCCTTCTGTTGTTCCGTTAGCAAATTAAGGTAACAAAGTCAAGGAGCTCTGTTCCAGGGTTGCCAGATTTCGGCAAAACTTTGTCGCGAGATCACGAAAAAAGTCGCGAAAATCGCGAGATCATCGAGCTTTTCTATTTTCGGTCGCGAAAATTTCTGAGGACTAACAACGGTCGTCAAAATAAAAAGTCGCCGTGGCGACCGCGAGGCAATTCAAAAGTCGACCAAAAAGCGCGAGGTAGCGAGGACGAAATTTTCAGTCGCGAGCGCTTTCAAAAGTCGCCCAATTCGCCCTTTTCGCGACGACCTGGCAACCCTGCTCTGTTCACGGTATCGACTCCGAAAATGAATAATATGGTGTCACGACAACTCGTCTACCGACAACTCGTCTAACGACAAGCGGTCTCCGGACAATTCGTCTACGACAACTGGTCTACAGACAACTGATCCAGCGCTTGAGAAATGGAAGCTGGATGAAAGTTTTTACGGGTGAAATGGAGGTTGGATTGATGAAAAAACGCAAGAGAAATGAAATCTGGATGATGGCTCTTTTACATGTGAAATAGAAGCTGGATTGACGAAAATAACGTATGAGAAATAAAAGCTGGATGAAAGTATTTCTTGATCTGAAATAGAAGCTGGATTGATGAAAAAACGCTGAAGTAATGGAAGCTGGATAAGGGTATTTTATTATATCTGAAATAGAAGCTGGATTGACGAAAATAATGGGTGAGTAATAGAAGCTGGATGAAGGTATTTTTAGATCTGAAGTAGAAGCTGGATGCATGTCGAAATACATGAAAAAAATCATCAATCCAGCTTCCATATAAGCTTTAAAAAAACATTTTCATGAATCCAGCTTCTATTTTATCAATACTATTCGTCTGTAGACCAGTTGTCGTTAGACCAATTGTCCGGAGACGAGTTGTCGGTAGACAAGTTGTCGGTAGACCAGTTGTCGTGGAACCGAATAATATGGCTGCTGGACTAGAAAGACACTTGGACCTTATTAGTGGCGTATTTCTTCGAAAACAGCCATCTCTCTGTCCCCTATAAATGACATTTATCAAAGAGGTTTCGCTAGCTAGAAATTATAAGTAGGCCAAATGGAAACGGCTCGATGTCAGTTTCTAAAGCATTCATTCTTTTACTATCGAATGGTGAAAATTATACAGTGTTTTTGCCAATTACAATAATTACACTTAGGCTATAATTATTATTTCCGAGATTGTTTCAGGGTAGAGTTTTTCGCATAATATTATTATTTCTGTCGTCTGCAGGTTTTCTTGCATGACCCACGTGATCAGCCTCTGATGCAGACGGTTGGATTCAGAGTGGGAACAGGCATTTCAACATCCGTCTCGTTTTCCTTTCGAAACGTAAGTAAGCTAAGCGTTCTAAATCCTTTACAT
Organism: Lumbricus terrestris; assembly: GCA_949752735.1. NCBI lineage: Eukaryota > Metazoa > Annelida > Clitellata > Crassiclitellata > Lumbricidae > Lumbricus > Lumbricus terrestris. The sequence goes on from OX457042.1 coordinate 51,531,756, forward strand.
TGACATAGTTGCAGTGATGCGTAATGACTATAATTGTCTACGTTTGTATTTGCGATGACGCTGCAGAATAATACGTGAGTTGTTGTTGATTATTTTTTTATGTATTAGGCCTAAATACTCGTATTGGCTAATCTTCAATTCCATGCAAGCAGAAAAGGAGGGTTATTGAACTTAAAGCAGTGATTCCCAACCTGTGCGAAAACTTTGCAAGTGAGCCACTGGAAAATTTCTTATAGCCTATGTTATCAATTAGAAATGGTTCAAAACCAGACTCTACAAAACTCTACATGAATTTTGGGGTTTAAGAAAATTGCACCTGAAATACTAAACACATTGAAAGACCTGCAACTAGTACAGCATGCATCATTACTTCCCGAAGGGAAGTTCCCTTCGCTTGCAATCGACAATTTTGTCCGACAAGCCTAATCAATCCATTCTATATTATTTTATATCAATCCATTCGTAATCGGCGAAACAGCAGATCTTAAAACCGAGGATGAAGAACAGCTGATTTGCGACAAATTTTATCAGGGAACAAATTTCGAAGAGTTTGGAGGAGTTTTGGCTTTCCATTCTGAAATCATGTCCCTCGATCAGTTCAAAAGCTGCACAGTCAAAATTCTTCTGCCATTTGCATCTTCGTGGTTTTTTAATTTGGATTTTAAGCTTCAACTGAAATGTAAAAAGAGGAAGAAACTTCGATGAAATGCGAGAACCTCGATTTAATTTGATTTGCTCTCGAAAGCAGGCATTGCCGTTGTCACGAAATAGAGTATCCCCCGTATTAATTGTATCCCCCCAAATTTAAAAAAGTCGAAAAAAGCGCCTCAGCGTTTATTTATTTGGACAAATTAATTTTCATCTGCTTTGTTTTGAACAATGACACTAACAGGTATGTTTATTCCTACAAGATAATTTGTTTTGCCCTGTTTTTAGAGCACTTAAAACATTTAAAACACTTAAAAACACTCAGAGTCACTAAATAAATTCGAGTTGCCTTTATCTGAGCATTGCCTAGGACACTTAAGACAATTAGAGTCACTTTAAATTTTGATTACAGCATAAATATTTTTATTATGCTCATTTTTCAAAAAAGGGGATAGAATGGTTTATCCCACCGGATAGTATAGACCGGTTAATTCCATCCGGGGGATAGATTAATTCATCCCCCCGGATAGCTTTCAGGGGGGATACTCCGTTTCATGACACCGTCACATTAATGATCGCTATTGATGATTAGGCTACATTCGTCAAAAGCTAATAGGCCTACTGTTAATTTGTGCAAATAAATGTAATTATAATTATTAGAATAGACTAGGCCACTATAGTATAGTGACTAGACTAGAGTGACCCGAGTAGGCTGCACTAGAGTATTATTTGATATGATACTAGTATTATTTAGCATAATACAAGAGTAGGCCTATTATTAGACAATTAGATTATTAAAATTATAATATGCCTATTATTTTATAATAGTAACAAACAGATTCTTGAATATTGTAATTAGGGCCTATTGTTTAGTGTGCCGCGAAAAGTTTCTTTTTTTGGTGCGCCGAAAGCCAAAAAAGGTCGGGAATCACTGGCTTAAAGAATAACATTGGATGCATTCTTGCGAATGAAATTCACAATGATGTCAAAAATTATTATTCTGGTTCCATTTTGATAGTGGTCCAATGCTAATTTTTTTTCTGTAGCTGTCGATGTTGCCTTCACCTTTTGGTGAATGTCGTCCGACCGCAAACTATACCTTCATGAAATGTTCTACAGAATGCATTTCCAATTTTACATTGACAGAATGTGGCTGTCGATTTTTTCAATTGGACGGTATCTGAATTTCTGAAATTATTTCGTAGTCTGAATTTAATGCTGTGCATAAATTTTATGTTCGTGTATGTGGGTCTATGTTTTTAACCACTAGCCTACTTTTGGGTGTTTGACAAATTTCTGTGCATTAATGCACCAATGATACGAATGATATAAGCTTAGACAGTGAAAGTCAGAAATCTACATTTAGAGATCTCTATAGAAATAAAAATGCTCTTATAATTTTCTGCCTTGCATGCTCAAGCTCTTTCTAAAAACTGTAACAATGACCATTGGCTTTCACCCCTCCTGCGGGCGCCCATGCAAACAGCAGGCCTATCGATTATGGCCTAGCCTACTTGAGTGGAATCCAGCTGTAGAGCAAATAATCACAACTGCAAAAAATTAAATAAGCTTACTAGAGGAAACATTTGAAAATTTCTCAAAGTACACTTAAATTATATCAGAAAGATCTGCTTATTTCCCAGCATTGTAATTATATAAACCAAGTCTGCTATAAGCCTCTTAAGCCAGGCTCCATTTTTGTCCATTTTTTAATCTGCCAGTACAGAATCCAGGGAGTTCAAACTGTAGATAAACTTGGCCCTGGTTATCACGCCACAGGATTTACACCCAAAACTAACAAAGAGATCTGTTCAAAAGAATTGATACCCACACTCATCTGATCCTCCACCTTCCTAAACGACACCCGCATTAACAGTTACTCTGGCCCTCTGGCTACCAGACTCGAATCTCTTTCTGACTACTCTTTGGAATAGGCTTCTGACTCGATGCGGCACATGTGAAAAAGCTGATGCCTTGCAATTAGCTTTTGAGTGGCGCTTCAGAAGAAGCTAGAGGAGCACTTGCTTCTTGAAAAACATACACCCATAGATGTAAAGAACGATGAAAATAAAATAAAAAACTGAATAAGTCGTTTTTTCGAAAGAAAAAAACCCCACAAAAAACGACAAAAAACGGAAACGGAAAATAATTTGCCTTTGCTACATCTGAAACCTCATTTTAAGCTTTAAAACATTGCTTAGGTCTATATGCAATTTTATCTTAATCTGCAAATAACACAACTTTATTATTAGGCCAAAATTAATTGGTATAAGTAAGTAAGTAACATTAATCTACCACAGTTATTTTTTTCCTTATAACTTTGGTCTAATAAGAAATTTAGAGAAGTTAAAGGTATTGAAATCTTTTCAAATTCAAATTCCAAACATAAGTCACGCTTTAAAAATCAGAAGCAAAGACCATAGATGTGTACTAAATTACATATAGTACTTTTGAACTTGAAATTGTTACTTATAGGCTATATATTATATCCCCCTTGCAAAAATTTATTCGGGCGCCCATGATCGGCGGAAAAGGGTTTAAGGAGGGAGTGTGCCCCTCACTATTCGAATTTTTTTGAATTTTCAAATCACAATTGCAGTGGCAAAATTTCAGTGCTGACACGAGTGGACTAACTGCTCCCATTACGACTATGCAAGGCGTGACCTGTCGAAAATTCCGAAATCGATGTAGATCTGGCGCCGCCATTGAAATTGTAGCCAATTATGAAAACTGTCTCGTTACGTACCAGTAGTGATAATTCTTTAAATCTATTAACTAAACACACTAGCCCCGTAGATGTATTAGCCTATAAGCTAAATAGTCCATAATTATAAATTAACCTATAAGCTCAATAGTCCATATAGATTGACCAATTCTCTTTCGCTATGAGTTCTTTTTGGGGCACTCACTTAAAACTGACGTTTTCAAGATCCGTCTTTCATCCTTGTAAAAAGCCAATTCTGCAATTTTGCCTAAGTCATCGGGACACCGGGACGCACCACAAAAAACCGGGACATGTCCCAGAAAACCGGGACGTATGGTCACCCTAGGCTATGGCCATTCTGTTGAATAGTGCTATCAAGGACCACTCTCGCCCTCTCTCTCAACGGATGGTAAGAAGCATGATAAATGAACGAGTGGCATCATTATAACACTGGGGCTTCAGTTTAATTTCAAACCAAATTGCATGGAGCATAGCCTTTTGCAATGTGTTATGCTAGTGAACCAAACTGTGGAATTTTTGGGATGTCAATATGTAATACTAATAGTCGCATTGTAATTTTTAGGTCCAGGAAAAACGTGCTCGCTCGACAAGACCTACTACTGTGCAACACAGGGTTTAAAAAGATTCATATCCTCTGGGCAGTTTAGCAAGTGCGATTGTCCCCTTCACTGTTACCAACCCACTTATCCATATGCAATCTCGACAAGTCCTCTCTCAAAACATTTCCTTGACTACATGTCGCAAAAGTCGCAGTTCAAGGGACGGAATCTGACGATGTCTAGACTGAGCAAGGAACTCGTCTACCTGGATATCTTCTTCTCTGATCTAAACTACATCGACATCCAAACAACTCCAGCCTACGATCTCCTCACACTGGTATGCGACATTGGCGGATCATTGGGACTGATTCTCGGAGGAACAGTGCTCACTGTTGTTGAATTTATCCAATTCGGTGCACAATTGTTCAATGAAATTGTTGCATCTGCGAGGTAGTTGAAACATTTCATTGCACATGTTATGCCGAACAAGAAATTAAACGAGTTTGGGAAAAACAAGTGACTTTGATTGCGTTTGTTCGTTTCTCAGAATCAGTCTTAGCCTACAGGCAATGATCGCCTCAGTTACATAAGAAAATTGGCAAGAAGCCCATTTTCAGGTCGACGTTGAATTTAACTATTTAAGGCATTTCAACTTGACCTTTGCTCTGAAATCATCGCCGTTTAACTGCTTTTTGGAGCAACTTGGACAAATTCTTCTTACTTTATGGTCAGCAGTACTAACCACAAAACTGACCGTGACCTAATACACTTTTTAAAATCCCATCTCTAACACTGTTCCTAAACTAAACACAACAGTAGTACACTTTATGATGAAACCAGCGCAGTTTCTGTTCAATGACTCTAGCTCAACGGTATTATAATTATAGATTATTAGGTATAGGTACTTAGACCCATGTAATTAGGCCAATGTATGAGGCCAGGGTAAATTTAAGTAGGCTAGTTTCCCGTCGCTCCTAGCTCTCTAGGCCCCAGGTCTTGGAACTACCGGAAGTGCTCATGGTCTACCGGAAGTGCAGGAACGCCATGCGTCCCCCGGAATAACCGACATGCTTACTCTGACTTCCAAACCCATTGGAAGTACCAGTGGTTTGACACTGACTTCCGCCACTCAGAGAGACTTCCTCTCAGAAGAGACACCCTGCATGTAAATAATTATTTTGTAAACAATTTTTCTCGACTTGCTTTATTTTTATTATGCATTTGAAGTAGAGGTTTCTAGCTAGCACACCGCCTTTATAATTGCATAACATCTCACTAGGCGGTTCCATGGTAATGGTCAGTCATTCCTTTGCTCGCTGACTACAGTGCTCAAGCACTATCATAGGCTACATACCTATTGGGCACCAGTGTCTATGCATCGTCACTATCTCTCTTATTGGTCGCCAGGTGACGATACCAACACTTGACAATGCAATCTCTGACAGAAATCAAACATTTCTGGCTTGAATTCTTTTAGCTATGAGAATCCTTACCTTAGACCCTTAGTCCTTTCACGCACTTGTAATGCATCGGGCGACACAGTTCCTCCACGTCACTCTGTCCTCCGCAGCTGCCCTGGCCGCTTCCCAAGTCATTCCGCCGTCTTCTAAGTCCTGCAGCACCATATCTCGCCAGGTCTTTCTGGGTCGACTTCGCCTTCTCCTCCATCCCATCGGAGTCCAGTCTATGAGATTAGTTCGAACATAATCTTGGTTGAATACGTTTCTTGCTTTTATTGGCTGGAAATACAAGAACTACTCTGCTTTCGCTTCATAAAGTGCGGTAGTATCTGTCTTTGGATTTTCTTGCTTATATTGGCCGGAATTCTCGAATTACTCAGACATCCTTCAGCATTATTTTGGTACCTTTCTTTCAATTTGCTTTCATGTATTTGGACCCTTTGCAGGTTGAAAAATAAGTCAGTTTTCAATTGATGAAACCCTAAGTGGACACATGCAGCTTCCGGAGATTGGATGGACAATTCATAGCGGCGTTTCAGGAACAATGGTACGCGCTCAATCGTCTCCAGCTGTCTATTCCTCAGTCGTATTTTGTGGAATGCCACACTATTTAGAAGGCCACACTGTAATCAGCAGAACGTCACTCTCCGGGGTCTACAGCTTCATCCATGTTGTCCACTGACCACTGTCCTGTGATATTCTTCGAATTGCATATTCTCATCATGCATGGAGTCGCATGGACCGTGGTCTGTACGGTTCCACGACAACTGGTCTACAGACAACTGGTATAACGACAACTGGTCTCCAGACAATTCGTCTACGACAACTGGTCTACGACAACTGGTCTACGACAACTGGTCTACGACAACTGGTCTACAGACAACAGTTATTGGTCTACACACAACTCGCACACGACAAAACGTTCACTGGGAATTTTTTAGACAATGGCTGTTGGCGCTGAAAGGGAAGCTGTATTGATTAAAAAAAACTCCTTATAAAGCGAAAATCGACTAATGAAACTCTCAATGGAAAAACAAACCGACGAAATGCACGTCTTTTTAACGAAACAGAAATGATGAAAATAATGTGAATTTTAAAGTAGCTTCACGAAATAATCGCAATTGTAAATACAATTATCATTCATCCAGCTTCTATTTCAAATATATAATACCTTGATCCAGCTTCCATTTCTTAAGCGTTTTTAATTCATCCAGGTTCTATTTCTTAAGCATTCTTCTAATAAATTCAGCTACTATTTTTGATATACTATACCTTCATCCAGCTTCCATTTCTTTAGCATTTTTTGTCAATTCCGCTTCTATTTCAGGTTTATAATTACACTCATCCAGCTTCCATTTATTAAGCGTTTGAACATTCATCCAGCTCCTATTTCAGATCTATAAATGCCTTAATCCAGCTTCCATTTCTTAAGCGTTTTTAATTCATCCAGCTTCTATTTCTTTAGCGTTCTTCTCATTAATCCAGCTCCTATTTCAGATCTATAAATGCCTTAATCCAGCTTCCATCTCTTAAGCGTTCGTTCATTCATCCAGCTTCTATTTCAGGTTTATAATTACACTCATCCAGCTTCCATTTCTTAAGCGTTTGAACATTCATCCAGCTCCTATTTCATATCTATAAATGCCTTAATCCAGCTTCCATTTCTTAAGCGTTCTTCTCATTAATCCAGCTCCTATTTCAGATCTATAAATGCTTTAATCCAACTTCCATTCTTAAGCGTTTTTAATTCATCCAGCTTCCATTTTTTGAGCGTTTTTCGTCAATTCCGCTTCTATTTTAGGTATATAATTACACTCATCCAGCTTCCATTTCTTAAGCGTTTGAACATTCATCCAGCTCCTATTTCAGATCTATAAATGCCTTAATCCAGCTTCCATCTCTTAAGCGTTCGTTCATTCATCCAGCTTCTATTTCAGGTTTATAATTACACTCATCCAGCTTCCATTTCTTAAGCCTTCGATCATTCATCCAGCTTCTATTTCAGACGTATTTTCTGTTCTACTCAAATGGAAGCTGGATTGATGAAAATATTCTTGCTTAATATTCTTGCTTGGAGCTGGATGGAAAAAATAATGGTTAATTAGATAGAAGTTGGATTAAACGCATTTTTGCCTAAATGGAAGCAAAGGGGGGAATTGTCCGGGGGGTTAATGTCCTAGGCTAAATCAGGGGGGAATTGTCCGGGGGTGATTGTCCGGGGGGGTTTGTCCGGGGGGGGTTTGTCCAGGGGGAAATGTCCGCGCCCCAATTGAATTGATGAAAATAACTGTTGAGTGAACAGAGGCTGGAATTATGAAAATATCGCTGAGAAATGGAAGCTGGATGAATGTATTTATATATCTGAAATAGAAGCTGGATGAATGATCAAAGGCTTAAGAATGGAAGCATGATTAAGGCATTTATAGATCTTAAATGGGAGCTGGAATAATGAGAAGAACGCTAAATATATGGAAGCTGAATTGAGGCATTTATATATCTGAAATAGAAGCTGGATTAATGAGAAGAACGCTAAAGAAATAGAAGCTGGATCAAGGTAATATATATCTGAAATAGAAGCTGGATGAATAATCGAAGGCTTATGAAATGGAAGCTGGATGAGTGTATTTATTAATCTTAAATAGAAGCTGGATTAATGAGAAAAACGCTTCAGAAATGGATGCTGGATTAAGTTATTTATAGATCTGAAATAGGAGCTGGATTTATTAGAAAAATGCTAAAGAAATGGAAGCTGGATGAAGGTTTCTTTATTTCTGAAATCGAAGCTGGATGAAGGTTTTATATATAGGTGAAACAGAAACTGGATTTATTCAGCAGCGCGATCATTTAGTGAAGCCATCATAAACTTTACAAGCATTATTATTATCAATTCGTTCATTTCGTCGGTCTCCTTTTTTTGCATCGAGGGTTTCATCAATGATTTTTCGCTTTATAAAGAGTTCTTTTAATCAATCCAGCTTCTCTTTGAGCCGCAACAGCCATTGACTAAAGAATTCCCAATGAACGTTTTGTCGTGTACGAGTTGTGTGTAGACCAGTTGTCTGTAGACCAGTTGTCGTAGACCAGTTGTCGTAGACCAGTTGTCGTAGACCAGTTGTCGTAGGCCAGTTGTCGTAGACGAATTGTCCGGAGACCACTTGTCGTTAGACGAGTTGTCGGTAGACGAGTTGTCGTGACACCGGTCTGTACAGCCACTTGACAGTGGGTCCATACAACCCCAAATATGGAGCACGATTTCAGCCGCATATAAACAACATAATATTATCGCTCACGTTACATGAAAATAATTATGTAGGTTCCAAAAGCATTGGGCGGATTTTGGTTTCCATTCTTGGATGGCTAAACTTGTCGGGACTGAGACTCGAACGGCGCCGAAAAATATTTTCTGGGCCCCAAAAAATTGATGACCTTTTTTCAGTCATTCGTAAGTTTTGCGGTCGTGAACAGAACCATCTCCCCCGAATTTGTTTTGTGTCTCTTCCCCTTCTTGGGGGAGGGGGAGGGACTAAGCCCGAGAAAAGATACCATTTACACGGTAAAAATGACTATGGATCTTCTGGTGGGGGCTTAGTCCCCCCCATCCCCGACAAACTCCGCCCATGTGCAAACCCAAGCACCAAATTTATTTGTTGCAAAATACTACAGCATTTAAACTGTCTATTTTGTGTACAGATGCGTTGAAAAAGGAATTCGATACGGAACACTGTAGAATAATTAAATCCGCTGTCATTAACGCAACGTTCTCTGGTCAGAATAATCCACATAAGACCCAGCCAAGGTTGTAAATTATAATGACCAATTGACCATATTACCAAATCTGAATATAGGCATAGATAACAAATTTGACTGTAGGCCAATTCAAGCGCACCAACTGTTGACAAAGATAGCTTTAGCAGAAAAATTAGTCCAAAACATGAGTAATTAATTAATCCGCTCTAACAACAAGAGTTTCGGCAATATTAAAACAAACGCCCCTGGACGAATTTCAGCTTGCTACGAGCTTTTTCCGGGGATGACTTGTGAGCTTGGAAAATGGCGGCCATTTTGGGCGCCATCATGGTTCTCAGAAAGAGCTTCTGAAGTATTGTTTGGCACTTTTGGTATCTCATTCTACTCACATTACTACACCTATTCTGAAAATTTCAGCTTGCTATGAGCTATTTTAACATTTTGATTTTAATGTTCCTGGAAAAATCCAATGGGAGGAAACTGGAAAAGCTGGAAATAATTTCTCCCTGAACGCAATATCTTTCTTTTGCTTGTAGCACCAAAATGCACAATAACGATGCTTTCAACCGCTAAGAACTCGGACTAATATGATACTTAACGTGTATTCTAGTCATGTTTGACATTTCCAGACATCTTCAAGTGCTACTCTGAGATGTGGCGTTAGGTGCGCTCTATGTATAAACAGCTTCCATGTCTGAAGTCGCCTTCTTGTCATGGAGCATAAAGGGTCTTTGTCCAAAAAAGGCAGCCGTCACGACCAATCTGATGTTGATCTGTGCGTTTGATCAGGCCATACCTGTGTCTCTACATGTCAAATCTTACTGCCGGATTGGAATATTATATTACAGATTGATATATTCAAAGAAGGATACCATCCTCGACTATTATACTCTCCTCGTCCTCCTCTTCCTAATCATCCTAACACATTATCCTCTAGAATTTCCTTCTGTCAACTTGCTTCCGCATCCTCCACATTTCCTACCTTCTCCTACTACTCTCCTCTACGGTCTACCAACATCCTCCTCCTCCTCCTCCTACCATCATAATCTTCCACCTTTACCTTTTTCTCTTCCACTTGATCGTTCTCCCCCACTTCTTCCACCTACTCAACCGTTTCTTTCCCGTCTCATTATCTTCTTTTCCTCTAATCCGTTCTTTCAGTGGCGGCGCTAGGGGGCTAGGAGGCTAAGCCCCCTAAAAATCATCCGGGTTTTTTACATTTGAAAAAAGGTCATAAGAAATTTTGGCGGATGAAAATGGAAAATTTCCTGCTCTAGGATTCAGCCCCCCAAAACTTAAATCCTGGCGCCGCCACTGCGTTCTTTCCATTTCTCCACTCGTCATTCTCAGCTTCTGCCTCATTCCATCCCCGTTTCCTACTCTTCCTCTTTCGCCCTTCCACCTTTCCCATACTTCCACAAGTTTCTTTTCTTACTCCGATCCCTTCCCGTCTTGTCTTCCCCTTTTATTTAAACTTATTCTTCTTTTATCTCTTTTCCTTCTCCACTTTCTTCTCCGTCCTCCTCCCATTCGTCCATTCCTCTCTTACCTTTCCTCCGCCATCCCCTCTTCTCCTTCTCCTCTTCCTCCTCCTTCTCCTCCTTCTCCTCCTCCTCCTCCTCCTCCTTCTCTTCCTCCTCCTCCTCCTCTTTCTCTCTTACATTCCACGTTCGCATAAAATTTATAGACGAGCAGGCTAAACCGTTAGTTTTCGTTGCCAAATGATTCAGCAAGAATATATATATATATATATATATATATATATATATACTTTTACAACAGAAAATTTCATCCAATACAGAGTTTCAGTCAGGGAGGAGACTCTATTTCCGGGGAAACTTTGTATATGGGTGACCTCGGCCTTCCATTCCCGTCGACATGTATGTAGAGGGTAGACCCTTCTTCTGGAGGTGAAGGTTTCTGGGGGGAGAGAAACGCCGGACAGACGATCGCCGAGCAGGAAAAGCTTTGGGGATGGGAGACAGCAATTCCATATTGCTGCTATCTTTGTAAGCTGTTATCATAGCCAAATTGTTCTTCTATTTCAGCACAAAACATAAGTCTTGTATTTAGCCTTACGGTATCCGCGAAGCTTTCAAAGGCATACATGTATAGGCCTACCGTAGGTTGTGCGCTAAAAATCAATACGCCTCGTTTGACATGCTTTTGCATGCACTTACAGTACCACACCACTTTATACGTGCATGTTGCTTTCAAGACGATGGGCAGCTGTTCAAATTGAACGTTGAAGAAGAAGAAACAGGTGAATTCAAACATAATTTTAACTCGGGTTGTAAGAGAACTGTTGAGAAATCCACCGACGGAAATCTTGTCCGAAGAACGGGTTGGTTGAGTCATCTTATAGCCTACTTTTATATTTTTGAAGTTCTTAGCAACGCATGTAGTGAATTTCTTTCTAATTAGGTTCATTCACTGATTTTTAGGAACTCAATTACTTCACTGACTTCGCGAAAATTATTTTTTATTATTGTTTTTCACCTCAGCTAAATGTGAAATAGTGTCGACATGATTAACCTCGAGCTTGACCTGACCTCAAATTCACGTGTAACATATTCAGGAGAATTGTTATCTTACAATTTAGCCTATACTGCGCGAGAACGGCTAAATCAAGCGTGCGGCATTACCGTTACATTACACAAGAATACACATTGACTCGCCTAACGCGTAGGCCCCTTCAGGGCCGAAGCTAGATGGTGTTTTGGGTGTTTCCGAAATGAAATAATATAAACATGAAATGATGTATTTACCATGCAGCATAAAATTATGATGTAGGGCATTGTAGGTTAAGAACTACAGCGTGTAATGCAATTTAGAGCAGAAAATAGTCAAAAATCACGGAAAATAGTGTTTTTTGCACCGCCGTCAACAAGCAGGCGATGACTAAGGTCGTCAGAAAAATTCACCCCATCCCAAAATCGATGTTTCGGCCACAGCATGTAGCCTACTCACCTCCAATTTAATGGTCCAGAAAACAGCCCCCCCAATAAAATCCTGACTATGGCCTTGAGGCCCTATACATGCACATTATCCATGAAAAAATACAGGACTGCCACTATAGGCGTATACGGTACATTTCAGCGGTAGGGGACAAGATTTTACTTCTGCTCGAAAAATAAAGCCTGGGTAATTGACGTCGTGCACTATGGTCTATAATAATAATAGACATGTGTCTCTCTCTACAAAAGCGCAGAGTTTGTGCACAGACAAAGGGAGAAGGGCATAGGGGCAAATTACCTGGGCCCGGCTGCTTTTAGTGACAAATATGGGTTAATACAAATTATTGCTTAGTTCAATTATTGGTTCATGTGGGGCGCGGTGGTGTAGTGGTGGCGTCGTTGCCTTGCAGCCGGAGGGTTGCTGGTTCGAATCCACCCCAAGACACTGAGTAGGGACCTTGAACAAGTCCTTCACTTGCAATTGCTTGGGCGCTTCGGCGTGAAACTCCGATGCAGTGTCCGCGCTGTTACTGAGCGCCTCTGAGTAGCGAACTTGAAGGGGCGCTATAGAAACGGAGAAATAAATAGGCCTAAATAAATATTAAATAAATTTTTGGCACTCGTGAAAAGATCTTTTCAGCGCGCCATGAAAATACAAAAAGTAACGAGGTAACTTGTATACTGTGTAAGAAGGTGTTAGATATCTGATATTTTGATTAGTGGCCTATTTTAAAAGATGTCGAAATAATGTTTGCTTGTTTTGCATGTGCACTTGTTATAGCGCCCTTTCAAGCTCCACACTCAGGGGCGCTCCCGACTACAACGCGGACCCTGCATCGAATTTTCATGCCGAAGCGCTGAGCAATTGCGAGTGAAGGACTTGCCCAAGGTCCGTATACGCGGCGACTTGAGGTGGATTCAAACCTGCAACCCTTCGGCTGCAAGGCAACGAACGTACCCACAACATCACCGCGCACCAAATTGTGATGGATAATGAAATTTCTGGAGTTTGTTATTATTATTTATTCGTTATCTATTTCGTCATCTATTCGTTATCTATTTCGTTATCTATTCGTTATCTATTTCGTCATCTATTTCGTTATCTACTTCGCTATCTATTTTGTTATCTATTTCGTTATCTATCTCGTTAGCTATTCGTTTTATATTTCGTTATCTATTCGTTATCTATTTCCTTTTCAATTCGCTATATATTTCGGTATCCATTCGTTACCTATTTCGTTATCTATTCGTTTTCTATTTCGCCATCTATTTGCTATCTATTTCGTTATCTATTTCGTTATCTATTCGTTTCCTATTTCGTTTTCTATTTCGCTATCTATTTCGTTATCTATTTGCTATCTATTTCGCTATCTATTTCGTTATCTATTCGTTTCCTATCTCGTTTTCTATTTCGTTATCTATTTCGTTATCTATTCGCTATCTATTTCGTTATTGGCATCCGTATTTTAAAAATAGGCCCCGTATTGAAATTATAATGCTTGCAAAAGTTAAAAAGAAGAAAAAAAACTCCAAGATTAGTCTTTGTTAAGACATTATTATTCTCTACTCGTTTCTTCCTTCTGACGAGACTCAACGCTCATGAGTTAGCTGATCACATGACCGTTAGAGTATTGCAACAGAAATTTTGAGCGAATACTTACGATAACCAGACTGACTAATAATTTCGTGAACATGCCAGTTTGTCTTTCAACATTAGGAGAATATCGATTTGGTTGCTCATTGTGGGCGAGCTTGCGCATTATTCGGACGTGGTGCTAGACTCTCGATTGTCTAACGTCCTTAGCCTACCTTTCCTGAAAGAGAAACATATTTTCTAAAACTGTCCCCGGCTAATTTTGGAAGCATAACTAACTATTTGATTAGGATCATAAATAAAACTGCTATGATTATCTTTATTTATTCCAGTTTACCGCGCTTCAACTCAACAAAACCGCGAAGTGGAAATTGGGAACTGGGATCTTCCCTATACCTAGGACTGCAATTTGGCTAAAGTTCGTAGGATTTCTCGAGCTCTCATTTGACGCCCTTACATTTACTCGTCTGTGCATAAATCCCTCTTTCACGATCAAGGGTTATGAGCAGTGGCGGCGCCAGGATTTCAGTTTCGGGGGGGGCTGAAGCCTCGACCAAAATCTCATGAAAAATTTCCATTTTCGCCGCCAAAATTTCTGACGACCTTTTTTTTTAAGTCATCGACCAAAATCTCATGAAAATTTTCCGTTTCCGCCGCCAAAAATTTCAAATTTCTGACGACCTTTTTTTTTTAGTCGTCAGCCTAAAATCGTGGATATTTCACTGTAAAAAAATTAGGATGGCCCTTTTTTAGGGGGGCTGAGCCTAGCGCCGCCACTGGTTATGAGATAATACAGTTTAGAGACAATACTCTGAAGATTCCATTATTGCAGATTCGCAAATAAACGAGTCATCCATCCACGATCGAAAACTTGAGAGAAGGAGGGATTTTGCCACATTCGATTCATGTAGGTGATGCAAAACTGCAAGAATACGAAGCGGACTCAAACGATTTCGAATTCAGATCAAATCAAGATCGAAGTTGAGAAATAGACCAAGCAATGACGGATATCAGACCGACTCCGAAATAGAAAATAGTAGGCTATCAACCTGGAGAATATTGAAGATAGTAAAAGAATGAGTTACCTAGGGATGATGAGTATGGTTGTGAGACGTCGGCTTGAAATATTTGCAGACGAAGTGTCCGTTGTGGGTTTGTCTTACTTGTTCAAACCATCCAACAACAAAATCGGTTCCATCATCCGAAAGGTTGTGTGGACAATGCTTCTTCTGTTTGGAACAGGCGTCATGGTTGTGCAGATATACGATCACATATCGCTTTATCTGACATATCCAACCACTGTCAGCTATCAAGTGGCTTACAGCCGATCTCTTCTCTTCCCTACGGTTACCATCTGCTCAGAGTCTCTTTTGAGCCTGAAAGCCATTGCCTCGTTCGGTAACTAATACAAATATACTTGAATTTCATCTAAATTCATAAATTGAACTTCAATAAGGATGTAATTTCTTCGAAATAGTCTTTTTCAATTTAGTTCAGACGTTTACCCAAATTGGTAATTTTATATGAATTCCATAACAACAAGTAGGCCTACCTAAGAACCAGCATCTTAAGCGGTGAAGGGCGTGGATAGGGTTTGGAAAAATAAACGTAAAGCTCGTGACAGTGACTGAATAATGTCGACGAAGCGTTGTCTGCTCGATTGACAGCGTTGAATGCAGCGGTCAGAAAGGGACCAAGGGCTGACTTATTTCATTGACTGACCGTTGGAAATAATAAAAATTATAGTAGTACTAATAGAGATGCCAATAATTATGATGATGATGTGAATGATAATAATAATAATAATAATAATAATAATAATAATAATAATAAAATTTTTATTTCTGACATTGGTCGCCACCTCACACTAGCTACGGTTGAACATAGAGAGACCAGCTATTTATTTCAGATGCGCTCAATCGCATTTCAACGCTTCAACGCATTTAGTGGCTCATTTAGAAGACCTACATTAGGGTTGTCCAGAAAAATAAAAAGTTTCAGGAAACACCCATACTGAAGTTTTTCCCATGATTTTGTTCATGTGTGGCCTACAGATATTTTTTACAGAATTTTAAAATGTCATCCTGATATCCCTCATGGCCCCTGAACTTAGGGACCAATTTTGGTAGAAATTGCACTGTATTTTCAATACGAACAACTGATAGCGAAGCAGATAGGACTCACAGTTGCACTATTAGACACCAGACTGATATAATTTTCACTATTTTTGACTAATCAGCCATAAAACAAGTTGAAATGTACTATCTGAGCAATATAAGGGGCCGTCCATAAATGACGTCACGCAATTTAAGACGAATTTTGACCTCGAAACCCCTCGCTACACAGCGTCAGAAAATTCATACGATATCTAGTAAGAAATTGTCGCAAATAGTCACAGATGTGTGACCCGGCCCTCCCCTGGGGTGCGTGATGTCATTTATGGATGGTCCCCAATGAAGTACCAATACGCACCCGCTGCAGGCGTCGCATCATATGGTTCACATCCCTATTTTTCACATAATGTCAGTAATGCGACTGTTGCGAGTGTCTTGACACAAAGCCTATAATTTTATGCTTAAAGATGTCTACTCTCCAACAGCACCCAGACTATGATTACGGGACGCTATTCGTAGTGCCTTGCTTAATGTCTTCTTGTCAAAAGATTTTATAATTGCTTCATGTGCTCTTTGACACCCTGCAAAGGCCATGGAGGATCTTTGTTCTGGATCAGTCGCATTAATGGTTGCGAAGTCTGATAATAAGCTTCAGTCCACGCTCAGCTGTGTCCTTTACAACTTTTACAGCACGAAACAATTTCTCAGCTGAGATGTATGTTTAGTCACATGATTATTGATTGGCTGGCTCAACTAGGCAGTCATTGCTGATATCCAGCAGTCAGAACAGAGTGTGTGATTCTGGGTCAGTTAAGTTCGTTAGGTTGTATCGCGAGCAACTTGTTTAAGGCAAGACCTATCGAAACTTGTAGATGGTCTCAGGCAGCAAGGGTGTGGCTAACAATCGAGTCGCTAATTCTTGTTATCATGGGATTTTTGCTCAAAAGTACAAAAGGAACAATTTCTTCCGTGAGGTACCACCAGTGTGAGAATTGCGGACAAATAACGGGATAGGTTGGCCTATGATCCACTATAGGAATTGGTGTGTGAAAAACATACTTTACAATGGGTCTGTAGGAAAGACTGGAGGGTTGAAAACCCCAACCACCCTGGGGATTCTTGCCAAGTTAATCAACTTCAAAATTGGCAACTGCCATTATCAACTTCACTAAAATCAATCATGTCATGGACAAAGCGGGAGATCATCGTGCTGGAACATCAGCAAATGACACAGCTGAGCGTGGACTGAAGCTTATTATCAGACTTCGCAACCATAATTACGACCGATCCTGAACAATTAAAGATCTTCCATGGCCTTTGCAGGGTGTCAAAGAGCACATGAAGCTGCGAATAGCGTCCCGTAATCATAGTCTGGGTGCTGTTGGAGAGTCGACATCTTTAAGCATAGGCCTGTAGGTTTTGTGTTAAGGCACTCACAACAGTCGCATTACTGACATTATGTGAAAAATAGGGATGTGAACCATATGATGCGACGCCTGCAGCGGGTGCGTATTGGTACTTCATTGGGGACCATCCATAAATGACATCACGCACCCCAGGGGAGGGCCGGGTCACACACCTGTGACTATTTGTGACAATTTCTTACTAGATATCGTATGAATTTTCTGACGACGTGTAACGAGGGGTTTCGGGGTCAAAAATCGTCTTAAATTTCGTGACGTCATTTATGGACGGCCCCTTATATTGCTCAGATAGTACATTTCAACTTGTTTTATGGCTGATTAGTCAAAAATAGTGAAAATTATATCAGTCTGGTGTCTAATAGTGCAACTGTGAGTCCTATCTGCTTCGCTATTAGTTGTTCGTATTGAAAATACAGTGCAATTTCTACCAAAATCGGTCCCTAAGTTCAGGGGCCATGAGGGATATCAGGATGACATTTTAAAATTCTGTAAAAAATATCTGTAGGCCACACATGAACAAAATCATGAGAAAAACTTCAGTATGGGTGTTTCCTGAAACTTTTTATTTTTCTGGACAACCCTAACCTACATGTACGCCCGAAATGGATGAGGTTTAGCCGTTCCAGGCACATTGCTTTTGTATTTTATAAGTCCCTGGGGAACAAAATACCTCAGGGCAAAAAAAATTAAATAGTTATAATAATAATAAAATATAATAATAATTATAATGATAATAATAATAATATGGTGGCGTTCATTGGCACTTTCGCCACCCAGAAAATGGACGATTAGGACCATTCTGGACAAGATTTTCAAAAGTAGTCAGCAATGAAGTCTCTGAGGGATCCTAAATGCATAAAAAAATACTATTATTAATAACAATGAATGAAAATAAGAATAATAATTAATTTATGATAATTATTAGTTTGAATATAATATATTATTAATTATCATATTAATATCACTCGGCCGAATAGTTGGACAAAAATAATTATGGTCTTAAACTGTTTAATGAATTCTCCATCTAAATGTCATTCTCGAAAGCTATGTTTTCTAGTTTCGTCTGAGTTTAACGTTTATCGTCATGCTGAAATTATTAGGCTTGAACTATTTAAGGTCCTCGAACAAGAGAATTTGCTTCAATCAGACTCCCTCCTTTTCTGGGGATGGGACTGAGTGGTGGCCAGCCAGAGCTGAACCTTTCACAGCTGGAGTTAGGCTGGGAGTTCGTTTACGAGTATTCGGTTGTGAGAGCGGAGGAAGGACTACTCGAGGTGAGTTTGTAATTATATCAGACTACCTCAAACGGTACAGTGCTGGACTCTTTATAGCATGACATGTTTAATTTATTATATAGGTCTACATGCAGGGCCGGATTAAGGCATGTTCGACATGTTCGGCCGAACAGGGGCCCCCACACTTTAGGGGGCCCCCACACATGCAATAATATTTGTCATCACTGTTAATCATAATAGTAAAAATGAGTAAAATATCTCGGAACAAATTGACAAATTATTTGAAAACTGTTGATTTTAGCATAATATAGACTTACAACTTTTGAGCATGTGTGGGGCCCTTGTTGGAGTTTTCAATTCCAAGCAGACTTATCTTAAAATCGGTCAGAAATTCTAGCAAGGGCTATCAGTTTTAACTAGCCTTCTTAGAAATATATGATTTTATACACTTAACACATCTTCCGATCGGAATTCAAGTGATATGCAACGCATTTATGAGATGGTATCATTATACACACTTGGCTTTAACGAATTAGGCTACTATTTGCGAAAACGCGAAAATATAGGCCTATATTAGTGTGTGATCAGTGGCGGCTCTACAGAAGTACAAATCAGGGCAAATGCCCTGGTACAAATCCGTTGCCTTGGTCGTTGTCCTGCCACAGGACTGCCAGAATATTTTCCTTTAACGAATTAGGTCTAGACCTACTACTTCAGTAAACGCAAAAATATAGGCTAGGCGGCTAGGCCTATAGGCCTATTAGTGTGTGATCAGTGACGGCGCTACAGAAGGACAAATAATGGCAAATGCCCTAGCTGGAACAAATCCTTTGCCTTGGTCGTTGTCCTGACATATAAGACTGCCAGAATATTTTCCCTGCCAAGAATTTATTTAGGGCATAAATCGCTTCTGCACAATTTACTTGTATGACTGCCCTGACTACAGATGCCTGGTTAAAAAAGTATGATTCTAATATTCTTATACGGTAATAGATGAATACTTTAACACTAGACTGGAATATAAAAAAGACATGTTCCTATTGTAAAAAAGAAGGATCGAATGACTTACAGTGGCGGCGCCAGGATTTAAGTTTTGGAGGCTGAATCCTCACGGAGAAAATGTTCCATTCTCTTCCGCAAAAATTTTCTGCAGACCTTTTTTTTAGTCCGCTCAAATTCTCATGAAAATTTTCAGTTTTCATCAGGAAAAATTTCTGACTACCTTTTTTAGTCATCCGGTCGAAAATCGTGGAAATATTTCAGTTTTGCATGTAAAAAACCCGGATAACCTTTTTAGCTCCCGGTTTGTCTTTTATAGGGGGGGATAGCCCCCTAACCCTCTATCGCCGCCACTGATTACTAATAGACAAGTGTTGATTTGTTGAATATAACACGTTTTGGGTCAATAATATTATTGTGTGTCCTTTTATCAGTGAGTCTGTAAGGTTGGGGCCCCCACAGATTTACCGAACAGGGCCCCACATTTGTTAATCCGGTCCTGCCTACATGAGTGTATATGTATGCGTAATTGTATAATATATTATTTGAACGTGATATGTCAGATATGGCATGCATAAAATTAACGTAGGCCAATAATGCGTGTTTTATTTCGTGAAAAATAAGGAATTTTCTAAAGAACGGGCCATGGCCGGATTTGCGCCCCTGGATCCGCCCCGCATGGAATGAGCTGGGAGACATGGAGCTAGTGTATCGTATCTTGCGTGTCAGGTGAAACAGAGGAAATCTTGGGTATTCGCCCAATCAGCCATAATTATCTTACTAACCAAATCCACTTAAAACAATTATGTTTCAGTGTTCGTTCGGGAATCGGCCGTGTCATCCAACTGATGCTTTTAAATCGGTAGAAACTGACATGGGATACTGTGTCCAATTCAATCATGGTAAGCAAGACTATGCATTATTCAGAACAACATTCTAAACGGGGAGACTTTTAGAGGGGGAACTCTGTCACGCGAAATCGTAAAGCAGGAACAGAGAATTCATACGCAAGAGAGGCAGGATTAAACATTGCAAGAGATTGCACGTCATAATCCTGTGTGCGAGAGACAAAGAAACTGACTTTGTCAGGCCCGGTGTAAAGGTTTCAAATTACCCCCTCCTAAACATTACCCCTGGTAACTTGAAATTGGTTTCAGATTACCTCCGTAGATCCACATTACCCCCTCTGAATTCCGAATGAATTCCGCATATCCAGCTTCCATTTCTCAAACGTTGTTTTCGTCAATCCAGCTTATATTTCACCTAAAAAGAACCCTCATTCAGATTCCATTTCTCAAACGTTGTTTTCGTCAACCTAGCTTCTATTTCACCTACAGAAAACCTTCATCCAGATTCCATTTCTCAATCAAATCAGGCGCTTAACACTAGTATCAGGCTATCAGGCTATATGGCCAACTCTTGTACAGCGCCTTTTCCTTCGTCCTCGGCTGAACTACGGCGCTATATAAATCGTCTTATTATTATTATTAAAGGTCTATCATGAAAATCTATCATTATATTTTTTATTATTTGAATATCTGATATCTGGAAAAGGATGTTAATAATAAAAATATTTTAGCAAGCATGATAGCATCCACGGAAGCTCGTTAGTCACTACATAACCATGGCGTTGGTTTAATCCTATAAGCTTTCTATTCGCAACAAAATCTTGCGAACCAGTGGCGGCGCGAGGATTTCAGTTTTGGAGGGGGCTGAATCCTCGCGGGGGAAATTTCCCATTTTTATTCGTCAAAATTTTAGCCCATCCCCTAGCCCCCTCTGGGGCCGCCACTGTTGCGAGCATTCATGGATGCAAATCAGCCATGATTTCACTATTGTCCGGACCGTTAGCAGAAGCGTTCTTGATCGACAAAAATAGATTTGGCCTAAGTTAGTCGCTCTTTAAACATTGTTGATCGCAGTTAGCCTAGGTTTAACCGTTTAGGTAAATTTTAGCTTTCTATTTTGATTTCCACTTTGATGTGCATATATTTTCTGCCAAAATCGCGAACTCTTTTTTGGCATATCCTTTCAGTTAGAAATCAGCAATCAATAATTAATTTATATAATGGGATAAATTGACAAAGACAAACTGGTAATCCTTTCAATTGCATTGTATTGTGTCTATCATTAATACACCGCCTCTACAGTGCTCAATCACTGGCTCTCCAGTGCGCAAAAGCCAGAGAAAAGAAAGTGGTTTTCAGACAGCAGAATGACGCATTTGTAAGCTTACCAGTCATAGTATAAGCTTACGGTACCGAAGAACGTGTCAATGCAGAGAGCTGATTGCATACGGTAATTCAGGGCCAACAAAGATATAAAAAGAACCCAGGATCGAACATCGCTCAAGCCATCATAAGTTTATTTGTGTCTAAATGTCCGTCCGACATTTAGACACAAATAAACTTAAACAAAAGCATACCAGATACCGCGATACCGGTACTAGCAGGTTCTTTCAAATTAAAAATATAGTATTTTAAGATTTCTCAGTTTGAAAGATAAAGTACCAGAAAAGACAGCCTGTAGAATATAATAGAAACTGTAGTTACCATTATTATAATGATGACCCATTTAAGTTCAATGATAATATTTACTGTATTCCGGGAAAATTAAATTCTACATGAATGTGGTAGCTGTCATTCGCTTTATCTGCTGAACTGTCAATATTGTTCCTATAGGCGATGCATGCATTGTAAAGTTATCACAGTAACCAGCGGCGCCCACAGGATTTTTTCTTGTACGCACAGCCAAGGACGGATACAGAAATTTTCGATGGGGGGGGCAAAATTTAGGGTCTTGGAGGAAATAGGGAAAAATTTTCGTCAGGGTAGCCGAAAAAACTGATGACCTTTTTTTTAGTCATCAGCCTCGAATTTCCCAAAAACATACCTTTTCCATCCGCCGAAAAAACTGATGACCTTTTTTTAGTCATCAGCCTCGAATTTCCCAAAAACATACCTTTTTCCATCTGCAGAAAAAACTGATGACCTTTTTTTAGTCATCAGCCTCGAATTTCCCAAAAACATACCTTTTTCCATCTGCAGAAAAAACTGATGACCTTTTTTTAGTCATCAGCCTCGAATTTCCCAAAAACATACCTTTTTCCATCCGCCGAAAAACTGATGACCTTTTTTGCCTTTCACCGCTGTACGCACTTGCGTAAGTGCGTACACCTGCGGGCGCCGCTGACAGCAACCAAGATTATGGCCAGCAGCGCGGGGCCCAAGGCGGTTGCCTCGCTCGCCTTGCCCTAAGGCCGGGCCAGGACTTTGTACATGTAAGATATTTGCTCTATAAAAGTTTGCCCTGTTGTTATTGGCCTAGTTAGGTACACCGGTAAGCGAGAGCGGCATTCGTCTGTTGGTTGCAACGGACTGCGGTTCAAGCCCCGGGCTGGGAGTTGACATTCAGAGATTTAGATATCTCGGGCTAGCACGTGTGGGACGCAGGGGCGCAAGCTCCTGCGGAGCGACCTTGGGCAAGTTGCTTACCCATCATTGTCTGTGAGGAAGGCAACGGGAAACCACCTCACTCATCTCATCCCCAGGGGCGTAAAGCCAATGAACCTGCCTTCGGGCAGAGCACCATCATCATCATGTTGTTATTTTAGCTGCTACAAAATACGTGACGACTCAGCCTGGAGTCAATTATGGACTTCGTCTTGCGCTGTGGGTCAATCAATCTGATAGCCTTATGGTCAACTCTCCGGGTGTTGGATATAAGGTTGGTCTATTTTGTCTTTGAGTTCTTCACAGAATATCTGTGCATTCATTGTTTTTGACGTATTTGGTGTAATGTATATTATTGTGTTGTATATTAGCATTTATAAAGCTCATCTTACAGACTAGCTATTCAAAGGCGCTCTCAGCGTGACAGCCCCCGAGGAAACGAGAAAGACTTCAAGCAGCGAAAGGCTGAAGATGACACCCCCAATAAGACCTTGCTACGAATAATGGGCGGGAAGTCATTCCACATAGAAGTGTAATATCATAGGCGGAGACTTGGTCCTAGTTTTGGGGGGAAGAACGAGCGACCCAATACGATCGTCGAGGTGCGAAGCGCTGAACAGGAATGTTCCCCTCCCCAATGTCTCAGTTTCCTAAACTTCCACATTGCAATGGTAGAGTCTCAGGCTGTCGTTTTAACGAAGTTGCTCATCATTTCAGTGTTAATAGTCGTGGTTTAAGACTTCAGGAGTGTCCCAATGTCTAAAAATGTTGAATTTTCACACTTCAATGGCGTCATTTTATTGTTATTAATCTAGATAAGCTTAAAGCAATCAGAAAAGTACGAACAATTTTCTGTTTTAATAGGCTGCTGCTGGTTATACCCGTCGTTTTGCAAATTTTTAAGAAGAACAGTTTCTACTTTTCTAAGAGGTAGACTAGCCTACTTGGAATCTGATAAAATTAAATTTTCTTGAAGGTCCAGCGCCTCAAAATAGTCTCTCTTAGAGCCAATGTATGGACCATAATAAATCATAATTAAATATGTACTTATCAATTTTGTGAATCTTTCAATGCATGCACACCATACTTGATGGTCTTCTGTAGGTTGTGTTGCACGAGGCAAAGGATTTGCCTAAGATAGCCGTGGCAGGATTCAGAGTTGGTACCGGCATTTCAACATCAATCTCAATTTCACTCAGGAATGTTAGTAGAACGTATTAAACGCATTATTAGGTCTTTACCTCGCTCGTTGCATGTGCATCTCAATTTCACACCAGTCAGCTTAATGTGAAGATATGAACACATTATTACAAATAATTGCAAATCAATTCGCCTTTACGCTGGAAAAATCTATCCTCATCCTTTGATCACGAAATATTTTTTAAATAAGCATGCCCGAACCGTTGGCTCAGCGAAGCTCCAGCGTCTCAGAATGCATGCTTTAGGCTAAACTAGCCGGTAACGTTTAGGTCCTAACATCAAATCAAAATCAAATCAAATCAATAAATTTTATTGGTCCTCGCTCAGCGTCTGTAACACCAAAAAGCAAACTAAGGCAAAAATAAAAATTACACAAAGCATCTCAAGCTCCAACCTCTCAGAATGCTTTAGGCTCAACTAGCCGGCAACGTTTTACTTCTGCAATAATCATTGTTTCAGCAACTTCAGTTTTAGTGCAGCATAAGACACGGTCGACCATATGCTACTTATTTCTATAGGCTACTCAGTTAAGGCTGCTAGGTCTCTTGAATTGCTTTTAACTGGCTAGCTTATTCTGCAAATAACTTCTGCGCAGTCTCAGCATTCTCTCCATTCTTCCGGAGTCCTGCAGGGATCTGTCGCGACCCACAATTAGTTCTGTCCAAACACATCTATCTCTCCAGGAACACTATTTCTTCTGCTGTGAAAGTCACTATAGGCCTACAAGTGATAGTGAGGGTTGTGATCGCTGTACACGAGGTTATACGGGGGTATACAGAGTGTACTCACCTCCAAAAACGAGGGTATGGGGATAAATGCGTGAGAAATGAAATTACGAGCAGAAAACAGTCGAGAATCGCGAAAGGCAGTTGTTTTTGAACTTCCGTGGACGCACAATGAGTAAAAGTTAGAAGAAAAAAGGTGATGACAAAAAAGGTCGTCAGACATTTTTCGGCCTAAAAAGTTGATTTTTTCGGCCAGCGTGTAGGCCCTACAGTAGGGTGGTCGTTAGAAATGAAAGTTTGAATTGAGTGTTCTCCAAGGCGCCATTTGGTTCCATTCTCCCCAGAAACATCACACAAAAAGTTGTATGAGAAAATATTAATATTTAGGACTAGCACAACGCCATCAAAGTTTTACCCTTATAATAGCAAGTCTTCTAATGCTCAAAAGTAGCTATATGGTTGTAATCAACCAGGAATCTTCAAAGCAGGAATTAGTTCAACCACTTGTAGTTGGTCCACGCTTAAACATAATGATGCTACTGTTATCGTAATCATAATCATCAATTTATATAGCGCCACTTCAAGAGAAATTCATCAAAGGCAAGAAAACCTGTATAACACACCGCATCACAGATAACATCTATCATATCTTATGTCTTTACAAATACTATCTGTTTTGCCTTGTTGTCGCGATTGATAGTAGTAGCTTATTGCTCTTAATCTGTTACAGCAAGGGAACAGTAATAGTATACAATTATAGGGATAAATATAAAAAATTTGTGGTTTCATCTGTGTCCTACGTAATAATCTATTCTGCAAAATCGCCAACATTCTTAGTGAGGTCTGATTTCTCATAAATCTTTGTTTTTCTACCGCCATTGTTCATGGGGTTACTTGGTACAAGGAACTGATGTAATATTAAAAGTAGCAACCCATTTTAGATGCGAATTTTTATCTCAGATTTAGGCCAATATGTTTTCAACCCGAGACATTATTACCCTGTCTCGCAATTCAAATTGTATTTGGTGTTTGAATGGGTTTGAGCTATGGTGTAGTTTTCACGATACACTTCCCTCAAAGTGAAATCTCTGGCATGTTGCCCAAAGAAGGTGTTCATCTGCCACCAAGAGTGTAGCAATGGGTGTTGTCTTGAGGGTACTATACTTATTACCTTGGATTGGTTGGTCGTGTCCTGGTTGGTGGCCACTGCAATTTCAGCTAGATCCATTGCTGAGGATGATGTAGAGATTTTGAGTAGCACATAGCTTATGTGTTTGACACCATCGCCTTTCATGCAATTTATAATAGGTAGTCAATTTATAATAGCTAATAAGGGCAGTGTAGGCTAATTTGTGTCCACTTTTGACAGCACTTTCTGTGTCAATTGTTTGACTCCGTGTTCATTCTTTCAACTCTAAAAGTATACTTTTAATGGGATAAATTCTATATTATGAAATGTGACAATGTGAGTAGGCTTCACCAGGCACTCAATTATGATGCTCTCTTCAGAAGTTGTTTAAAAGCTGCTCCTTGACTCCTGTGTGGTAATAAGTAATTTCTTAGATCTATAAAAATCCAGGCACTCAATTATGATGCTCTCTTTAGAAGTTGTTTAAAAGCTGCTCTTTGACTCCTGTGTGGTAATAAGTAACTTCATAGGTCTATAAAAATTATGATCTCAATTATTTCAACATCTATTTTAATGCATTTCTTTACAGCAGCTCTTGATAAATTTTATCTGTGATGCGCTTTGTCATTCTGCTCTGATTGCCACAATAAACGAAAATATCAGTAGTATTTTTTTCTCTATTTCAACTATTATTGAGGTCCTTGTCCGACGGTCTGTGTTATATCAGAATTTGTGTAAAAGTTAAGCATGTAATAAAGAGCCTTTAGTGTAACAAAGGATTCCTGTAAATAGAAATCAGACCTACGAAAAGAACATAGCAATGTGTTGGCTTACTAGTATAGGTTTATGGTCATTGATCTCAGGGACTCACGAGTCAAATACTATTGCGATGGTCAATTGTTCATAAAAATATATAAGAAACCACTATCATCATTGTAGAAGTGAGGCATACTTGTCAGTTGTGCTTGAGTAAAATAATGTAGTCTTTCTGCAAAAACTAGTCACAGGTAAAAAAATGTGACTAAATTATCCTTATGCTCAAAAAGACGATGATATTTCGTAAAATCCAAAACTTCAAACACGTTGTGCTAGTCCTAAATATTTTTCAATCGGCATAATTTTTGGGCTACAACAGTCTTTTACCAAGTGGCACCAAATGGTGGGTTGGAGAAAGAATGAAACTGAAGTTGAAAATTTGCCATTGCGGATGCGACCACCCTACCCTACAGTGTACTCACCTCAAATTTACCAGTACAGCCCTGGTGATAGCATTACATTATTAAAGGACCCATTATGGCAGGGATAAAATATAATTATTTGTGTAGTTTTCATCAGGTGCTAAGAACATTTTAGACCTAATTAAGACCTGCGTTGTTCTCGAATTATAAAGATATGAAGTCTTCTTTCGTTTTTCGCAGCTGTCCATGTTGCCTGCGCCGTATGGTGACTGTCGTGATGAAGAAAACTACACTTACATGATATGCATGACGAAATGCTCTGCTGCTTATGCTGCATCCAGGTGTAACTGTCGAACCCGAGGCATGGACGGTAAAAGAATTACTCACGAACACTTCACAGTTTAGATTTGATTTAGGCCTACCTAATTATGCGAGTGATAAATTAGCAATGTTGGTAAATTTGCTATCAAATTTGCTATGAATTTAAGTGCTTAAATTACAATTTACTCTGGTAGGTTTCAAATCAGTTTTAATAAATAATGAGTCATCATGTATTCAAAATAATGATCATCAGTGGGAGAGAAATAAACTGATTCTAAAAGTCAATGTCAAAGTCAACTGCTACGAAATTCCTTCTTTATTGATTAACAGATACCCGTAATTGAGTCAAATTCGCTTTTACACACGTCCATCTATCCTGACTCGGACTTCTGTAAATAACACAGATCAAAACGTCCATACTTATGCATTGGTGGTATACTTACAAAGAAATTTTTTAAACGATCAGAGGGAACCCGGGAAGTTCACCCCTTGAGTATTCATTTCCAACTAGTCACCATGAAAATTTAATAGTTTCTTCTCTATAATTCATGCGCGTAAGTGTGGCAAAGAACAATTTGAAAGCAGTAGACTATTCTTCATCGAACCAACTGACCAGTTATAACACTAACAAAAAGCTACTTTTTCAACTACATGTACTTCAACGGTATTTTGTCATTAACCTCAATATTGAAAAAATGACCTTTTTATAAGCAGCTCAAAACTGTCATGATGCTTTACCAAATTGGCTAATATTAAATAGCACAAAATGAGGAAATATGTTGGTCAAAGAATTCAGTGTGATGACCCACTTTGTGCATTAATTTTAGCTCCAGGAGCAAAGATATGCTCTTTACAAGATAGCTACAATTGTATGCCAGACGCCTTGAGATACTTCATATCTTCCGGTGCGTCCCGCAATTGCGATTGTCCTCTGCAATGCTATCAACCCACTTATCCATATTCGATCTCAACAAGTCCTCTCTCGCAACATTTTCTTAACTACGTGTCGCAAAAGTCGCAGTTCAAGGGACGGAATCTGACGATGTCTAGATTGAGCAAGGAACTCGTCTACCTGGATATCTTCTACTCTGACTTGAACTACGTCGACATCCAAACATATCCAGCCTACGATTTCCTCACACTGTTTTGTGACATTGGCGGCGCATTGGGGCTGATCCTCGGTTGCACAATTCTTTCGATTGTTCAATTCCTTCAGTTTCTCGTCCATCTATCTAAGGATATTCTCACTTATGTCGTGTTCGCCAGAAGGCACCGTTGCCGAGTGATCGATATGTGAAGAACATCGGACGCAAAAATTGTGTTCTCACTATGTAAGAGATTTGGAAAATCCAATAGTTTGGAGTTGACAACTATTGAACAAAAATTTTAAATGTTTTGCATAACAAACGGCTGATATAACCCATTGCGTTGTTTCTGACTGTGAAAATTGTGGACAAAATAAATTATTGATATTATTGATTTTTTTTCGAATCGTCGCGTTATCAAATTTCTTTTATACATAAACTTATGAATAGCTGAATAGCCGCCCCAACTGCGCTGTCATGCAATTGTAGCGGCTGCGCTGTTTTCCGACATACATGTGTCGGATGTGTGCCCAACCTGGGGAATCTTGTGACATAGAATACTGCGAGGTGCTGTAGCGTTAAGTTCTGTGCCTTAGAACGGCTGCAGGTTTGAATCTACCTCAAGCCACTGCGTAAGCAACCTTGGACAAGTTACTCCACCATAGTTGACTGTGAGAAAGGCAACGGGAACCACCTCATTCATCATCATCATCATCATCATCATCATCATCATCATCATCATCATCATCATCATCATCATCATCATCATCATCATCATCGTCATCGTCATCGGCATCGTCATCGTCATCGCCATCGTCATCATCATCATCATCATCATCATCATCAACATCATCATCATCATCATCATCATCATCAACGTCATCATCGTCATCACCGTCATCATCGTCATCACCGTCATCACAGTCGTCATCGTCATCGTCATCGTCATCGTCATCATCATTGTCATCATCATCGTTCAATCGCCATCACCGTCATCATCGTCATCGTGATTGTCATCGTCATCATCATCGTCATCATCCTCATCGTCATCATAGTCATCTTCATCTTCATCAAAACTGTGAATCCCATATTAACATTAGCATTTGGTGGCCAATAAATTTCTCGTGATCCCATCGAAATACTGCACTTGGTCATGATATAGCGACATACAAGACTTCATTAACACGTCATTGGAAAATGGATGCATCAATAATATTATTGTTGTTCAGCTGACCGAGGATGCAAGTTCGCCATGTTTCTGTTCAGTGGCCATATAAACCATATTTGCAGATCATGATAATTATGCTCATTAATAATTATTTATTATGGAGATTTATATAATAGCCTAATTGTAAAGGAAGGTCATTGCAGACCACTGGACGAACTTCAGCGAATGATCGATTCTTCATGGTTGCAGTACGAACAAAAGAAACTGAGTCCACGGCATTTTTTAACGTGCAGTTGTACACAAAATGTGCAGTTCTAAAGGGATTTGTGCAGCTGTAGAAGCACTTCCATCACAAGTTCTGTGCAGTTAAAACTAGCAAAAAAGGTCATTGTCATCCGATTGGAAGTAATTTACCATGGACGATTGCAAAGAAAAGAATGGGTTGTGCAGTTCTAAAAATTCCTTAAAAACAGCCCTGACTGAGTCTGCAAAATAAATTATTGATTTTTTTCGGAATCGTCGCGTTATCAAATTTCTTTTATAAATTTATTCAAGCTGAATAGCCGCTATTATTGCGGCTCCCTATTCGACAAAACGTTGATGAAGACGTCCTTATTATGGTCATGCATAGTTATACATAGTTAAGAACATCTCATCGTGAACTTTTTGTTGTCGGGGCATCGCGCATACACTTTTCTTTCTGCTTTTTGGCAGATTAACTTTTTAATAGGCCTACTATTATAGTTTAAGCATTCTAGGCCAGATGAGCAAAGCAACTTTACTTCTTCCGAAAAATCAAAATTGTCGATGTAATAATATAGTAGGCCTAATAATAGAAGTTAGTGGCTGCGGAGAAAAGAGACACGTTAATTTTCTTCTTGCCCTAATTAGGGATGCGATCGATAAATTTCGCGACACCACATCTAGCGAGAAGATTAGCCTAAGCGCGATGAAAGACACAGGTCGATACCAGAAGCGAACGCCTGTGACACAAAACGGAGTATCTCCCCTGAACGCTATCCGGGGGGATGAATTAATCTATCCCCCCGGATGGAATTAACCGGTCTATACTATCCGGGGGATAAACCATTCTATCCCATTTTTGGAAAAATGCGCATAATAAAAAAATTTATGCTGTAATCAAAATTTAAAGTGACTCTAATTGTTTTAAGTGTCCTAAGCAATGCTCAGATAAGGGCAACTCGAATTTATTTAGTGGCTCTGAGTGTTCTTAAGTGTTTTAAATGTTTAAGTGCTCTAAAAACAGGGCAAAACAAATTATCTGGTAGGAATAAACATACCTGTTAGTGTCATTGTTAAAAACAAAGCAGATGAAAATTAATTTGCCAAAAAATACACGCGGAAGCGGTTTTTTCGCCTTTTTTAAATTTGGGGGATACAATTAATACGGGGGATACTCTATTTCGTGACACCTGCCCTATTAAAAGGATCGTCGGTCAATAATAAACCCCCATCCCAAGTTCAATCATTACTGTTCGACCTTAAAGAGTGCGCGTGACGTCAGGTGAAAAATCTATTAGTCTACTAGTCGACATTAAACTTTTAGTTTTATAGCTACTGTTCCTTGCCTAGCCCACACCGCTCTGTATTTCAAAGAATTTGGATTATATTAAAGATCGATCAAATTAGGCACTTGCAAATAGGAGAGTTTATGTACCGCTATAACCATGGCCTATTACCACTTGTATTACCGGTACTATAATTTTAATTCACCTTTTTTTCGATTTAATTTCGCCAACTTCTAGTTTGTCCAGAACCATTTTAATCGATCCAGCTTCTGCTTAGACAAGAATTTGTTCGATAAATCCCGTTTCTATTTTGTCAGTATATCTTTTTCATCAATTTTACATTGAAAATTATTCTTCATCAATCCAGCAGAATGACTGCACTAACCCTAAAACTAACCCTAACCGACCCTCACGACGCCTAACCTGAGCCCTAACCGACCCTCACGCGCTAAATCCCGCTTCTACTTCGTGAGGAAATATTTTTCATCGAATTTCTATTTCTGTGGGTCGTACACGAAACCTACATCGACACGCGGAAAATAAAAAAAAGGTGAATTAAAATTATAGTACCGTATTACCTTACCTCTGATCGACACTCTTATTCAACTAGAAAATTAACTGTTTATGACCTTCCCTACGCACATACTAACACTCGTCGATTCTCTATAAAATATACTGGCTCCCAATGTTGGAACTCTCTCCCTACACATCTTCATTCCCTACCTAACACAAGATTATTTAAGCATAAACCTGTGAGGTTTTTTTGCCGCTTGAACGAAGTTTCTATTAATTAATTTGACCGGAAATTTTATCAATGATTCACTGTTATAATGGTCCCCGACAATTCGGAGTGGATAATTCGGAGTGGACGATTCGGAGCGAATAATTCGGAGCGGACAATTCGGAGCGGGAGAGAATTATTCTCATCAATACAACTTCTATTGAAGGAAAAGATTAATTTTCATAAATCCAACTTCTATTTGAGCAGCAATAATTATTGCTCCCTTCAATCGAACTACTGTTTAAAAAAGAATCATTTTCCTCAATCCAACTTCTTTTTGCGCAGTAACATTTTCATCAATCCGACTTATGTTGAAATAACGGTCAGTTTCATAAAATCCGACGTCCCATTCAGGCAACATTATTTTCATCAATCCAGCTTCTATTTAAACAAGATAATTCGTTGATCGGCTTCGAATTATTGATCGCTCCGAATTGTCCGGCTCCGAATTATTGCCCGGCTCCGAATTGTTCGGGCACCATTATGATAATAATGTAGCCCTATCTCGGGGCATAAGAGTTTTTATAAAATAACGCGAGAATAATCATTTAGCTTTCGTGTCCAATATACATAATATTTGGGCGTATACTCTTATTTCGGATGTTGATACCAAGCTGCTATCCTTAACCTATCAAAGCTGTTTACCAAGGAAGTAGGCTATCGCATCAAATGCTCTCAATGGAACGAAAGACGTGATGGACATTAATGGCTTCTCTTGTCACTCCGTAGAATAAAGCCGCCCGTCAACACTAAGCAAATTCTCCAATGCGTAGCCGCAGTTAATATTATTATTATATCCCGAGAGACTCGATCGCTAATATTCAAAGGCAGCGCTGCGTTTATCGCCAGTACAAAATATGAACCTTAAAAAATTATGTCCGATTTATGGTCGAGCTTGGTTATAAGCACAACATTGTTTTACTGGCATCCATAGTCTTTCCGAACAGGCTTTCATAAACAGTCGCCATTGGTTTGTTGAGATGCCGATCAATGTTGTATTGTATTGTATAAAAACATTTATAAAGCGCCTCTACTAGGGTGAACCGTTCAGAGTCGCGTATGGCTTGTTTTTGAATGCACTGCTGCTCTGTAATACAACCAGGATGAAGAAAAAGAAGACGAAGGGAAGAAGAAGAAGAAGAAGAATAGGTGGAGCAGGAGGAGGGGAAGAGTAGGAAGAGGAAAGATACGACTCTGTGGGGCAGGTGGCGTAGTGGGTATGTTCGTCGCCTTGCAGCCGAAGAGCTGAAGGTTCGAATCCACCTCAAGTCACCCGCGTAGGAATCTTGGGCAAGTCCTTCACACGAAATTGCTCAGCGCTTTGGCGGGGAGAGAGATGACCACCTGCCCTCATATGCCGAGATGGCGAAAACGATGTCGCTAAACGCTTCAAACCTATAACTGACTCAGGACTCGCTTAGAGGCTGCTCTACGTCTTTTGAAGATTTAAAAAATTAAATTGTTTCTGATGATTTGTTTTTAATCCAGTTAACTGCGCTCCAACTCAACGACTACACAGCAGAACATTATTGTCAGCTCGAGTCTTCCGTACCATGGACTTTGATCGCAACGAAACTTCACCCGATTTCTCAAGGTACTTTCGTGTAACGACATAATATGTCTAGCTCAATTGCGAACAAACCATGCATACATATTAAGGTTCTTATAGGTTGCGCTTTTTTTTATTAGGAAGAGGCATTCGCCAAATCTACAAAGAAGTCCGAAGATGAGCCATCCATTCACGATCGAGTACATGAGAGAAGGCGAGATACCATCTCATCAGTTCGATGCAGAGGACGTTAAACTGAAAGACAACGAACCACAATCAGACGTCTGCGAAAGCCAGATAAAACCAAGGTCGAACGCGGGAAGTATTGGTGAGAGAAGCAAACCAGTTTTTGACAAATATCAAACTCATCCAGATTCAGAACCTACTGAAATCCATGATAAGATGAAAGGGATCAGTTCTTTTAAAACGATAAGATTTGTCGTGAAACGCCGGATGGAAATATTTGCAGCATGGGCGCCAAGAAATTTTTGCAGGGAGGGGCAACAATTTTTTTTAAGGTGGTCACGGTTAAATTTCCAAGTAAGAGCTTAAAAATTGCAGAGCTGGAAAGTGAAAACATGGGTATTTTTTCAAAGAGGTTTCTTAATGCATATTTCTCAGTTTCATTTTGTGTAGGCCTATCATTTTCAATATGAATAGTTTTCTTAGTGCAAAGAAATTTATTAAAAATCAAAAATAGAATGTTAAAAAGCAGGTTTTTGAAGGGGCGCTATATAATGAATGAATGAATAAATGAACGAAAAACAGGTATCAGTTTTAAAGGGACAAGTGCTCCATCAAGTTACTTCTATATTTTAATCATAATTTCTAAAGTGCCACTCCAAAGTCAATTATAGGGCACCAGCTTATTCAGAAGCGCTGCATCGAGTCATCAGGCTGTTCAAAGGGTAGTCATGAAGGAGGTCCGAGTCCGGTAGCCAGAGGGTCAGATGTTAATGCATTATGCAGGTGTCGTTTAGGAAGGTGGAGGATCTCGACGATCAGCAGAATAATGGGATATCAATTCTTTTGAACAGACGAGACATTGGTTTTGGGAAGCGTGATAACCAAAGCCAATTATCCAAGTTTCTCCACAGCTTGACCTACCTAAATTCGGTTCTGGCAGCATGCAAAATGGACAAAATGCAGCCTGACTTCAAGCAGACTTGATTTCGATATATAGACCTAACGCTGGTGAATATGTAGATCTATTTTACTTAATTTCAATGGGCTGCTGATAAATTTCAAATTTTTACATTAGTGTAATTTATTGATAATTAATTTTTGTGTAGTTGTGAAAAATTTCATTAGCCTACAGCGAGATTCTAGACAAGTAGGCAATGATCGATAGGAATACTATTTGAATGGGCACCCACGGGAGAATTAAAAGTCATTGTTACCGTTTTCAGCAAGAGCTTGGAAAAAATGCAAGGCAGAAAATTAAGAGCTTTATTTCTACAGAGATTTCATTACTTAAATTTCTGACTTTCACTAAGTGTATCATTCGTAACATTAGTATTTTAATGGGAAGAAATTTCTTAAGCCCCAAAGGTAGTAGTTAGAAAAATAGGTTTCAGTTTTCCAGGGGGGGCAAGTGCTCCCCTTGCTCCTATGTGCGGGCGCCCATGATTTGCAGACGAAGTCTCCGTTGTGGGTTTGTCTTACTTGTTCAAACCATCCAACCACAGAATCGGTTCCATCATCCGAAAGGTTGTGTGGACAATGCTTCTTCTGTTCGGAACAGGCGTCATGGTTATGCAGATATACGATCACATATCGCTTTATCTGACATACCCAACAACTGTCAGCTATCAAGTGGCTTACAACCGATCTCTTCTCTTCCCTACGGTTACCATCTGTTCGGAGTTTCTTGCCAGCCTCAAAGCCGTTGTCTCGTTGGGTAACTAATGCAATTCTATAATAGAAATTTAAATAGAATTTCTATTTAAATTTCATCTTAATTGCCAAGCGAGTTGAATTATTTAGCACTTGAATGTAATACGAACACCACTCACTTCAACTGACATGCAGAATATAAATAAGCTTAAATAAAATTCTATGTTCTTTCGCCATTCATACCATGTGAACACGCATAGCAAAGACGTTGTTCTCCTATTTTAACTCCTCATTCGCATATTATACTTATTCCACATTCTTTTCTTTATCTCTTCTTCTGCATGTTTTTGTTTCATCTCCCTTATACGATTCCACACCTTCACTGAAGATCTTGTCCCTCCTCTTCCACTTCTTCCACATCCTCCTCCACCTTCTTTTCCTCTTCTTCTTCCTCTTCCTCTTCTTCTTTTTCTTCTTCTTCTTCCTCTTCTCCATTTCCTCCTCTTCCCTTCCTCTTTTTCCTTCTTCTTCTTCTTCCTCTTCCTCTTCTTCTTATTCTTCCTCTTCCTTTCCCCTTACCCTTCCTCTTCTTCTTCTTCTTCTTCTTCTTCTTCTTTTTCTTCTTCTTCTTCTTCTTCTTCTTCTTTTTTTCCCTTCTTCTTCTTCTTCTTCATGATGATGATGATGATGGTGGTGGTGGTGGTAGTGGTGGTAGTGGTGGTAGTGGTGGTAGTGGTGGTGGTGGTGATGATGATGATGATGACGATGATGATGGCGATGGCGACGGCGACGACGATGTGCCCAGTGATTGCAATATAAATGAAAATAAAAATGATAACAACATCTTGATCTAATTAATATGCATGGGTGTTTTCCAATCTGTCGCAATTACTTATTTGGCGAACCCTATTGTAGCGAACTTAAATTCTTCAATATGAGTTACGTTTCTCAGTTTCGTTTGATTTTAGCATTTCACTACTGAAAGTAAAACTAGGCTATGCTTCAAATGTTTAAGGTCCGCTAACAAGAGACATTGCTTCAATCAAACTTCCGCCCGTTCTCGATCTCGGATTCAGTGATGGCCAGAAAGTATTGAAGTTTTCAGAGATGGATGTGGACTGGGAGTTCTTTTACGATTATGTGGCTATACGAGTCGAGGATTCGCTGCTCGAGGTAGGACTAAGATTGAATGTGAAACAACTTAGAATGGCATAGAATTGAATCCCTTTGCGTTTTTATAACATTATGAATAACATAATTATTATATTATTTACTCCGAAGCACGAATAAATATATCATGTGTAGATTTATGTGCTATAAATCGCTCTTTGCGTTTGCATGCCAGTGAAGCCTTCAAGAACTTATCAAGTGCAGGATGAAAGTTAAATGTTGCATCGAGAGTAGAATTATTACCATTTGATATTCATAGTAAAATGGTCCTGGATAATGATCATAATTATCATTTTAGTGTTCGTTTGGGAATCGCCCGTGCATTTATACCGATGCATTTAAGGCGGTCACAACTGATCTGGGATTATGTTTTCAATTCAAACCAGGTAACTGAGGTAAGCATAGCACAAGGTAAGGCCGTTAGAACTGCACGACTTCTTCTTTCCATTCCTATCCGTCACATTGATTTTTGTCAGGAATTTCACTCCAAAATAGCCCTGGCAAACCTGCTAAAACAATATATAACATTACATACATACTTGCTTACTTACTTACTTACCTACTTACTTTCTTACTTACTTACCTACTTACTTACCTACTTACTTACCTATTTACTTACTTACTTACTTACCTAACTACTTACCTACTTACTTACTTACTTACTTACTTACTTACCTACCTACCTACTTACTTACTTACTTACCTACCTACTTACTTACTTACTTGCTTAATTACCTACTTACTTACCTACTTACTTACTTACTTACTATATGTAATGTAATGTAATTAGAAATTTCTATAGCGCCGCTCACAACCAAGGCCATTCAGTAGCGCTCCCAGTGCGATAACCCCTAGAGAAAAAATAGGTCTTAAGAAGAGAGAGAGATGTAGGCCTAGATAACGATCCTGAAAGTAGAGTCCCACGCAGAGTGGAGGGAAGAGAATTCCACAAAGAGGGCCCAATGATGGTGAAGGATCGAGTTTGAGCAATAGTGGTCCTAGCTCGTGGAACAAACAAGTCAGCCCTGTCCAGAGAACGGAGAGGTCGATGAGAAGATGCTGATAGAGGAGAACGAATGAGATCACTGAGATACATCGGTGCAAGACCCTGTTTGGATTTGAGTACCAGAGAAAGGACTTTATATTGTATGCGGGCAGAGAGAGGAAGCCAGTGTAGTTGGTTAATCATAAACGAGGATATATGGGAGTATTTAGGAAGGCGCGCAATTAATCGAGCAGCAGCATTAAGGACAGATTGAATGGGAGATAGGCGGACCTTTGGAAGACCAATAAGAAGGGAGTTACAGTAATCAATTCTGGAACAGACAAAAGCATGGACTATTGATGTCATGGTTGAAAGGGAGACAGATCTGCGAATGGACCTGAGACGACGGAGGTGAAAGTAAGAGGAGCGCGTAAGGTTGGTTACATATGTTGAGAATGTCAGCGAGCAGTCAAGAGTGACACCTATGTCACGAACAGAAGTTGAAAATGTAAATTGAGGAAAGGTCTGAGATAAAAGCAAAAAGTCGATTTTTTTACTTACTTACGTACTTTCTTGCTTTTTTTACTTACTTACTTACTTACTTGCTTACTTACCTACTTACTTACTTACTTACTTACTTACTTACCTACTTACTTACTTACTTACTTACTTGCCTTGCTTACTTAATGTGGTGGACTTTTTATCGCATGACCAGACAAACCGTAGATTTGATGATGACCGCCTGAGAAGAAAACAGCAAAGAATTTGGCTCAGGATTCAACCTTGCAAGATTATTATTACGTTGAGTTGTTTCCTTTACGCGAGACAACGAAACTGAACTTGCAAGATATATGTTAATGCCTTCTTGTCGTTATAGCTGCAGCAAAGTACGTGACGACTCAGCCTGAAGCCAATTATGGACTTCATCTTGTGCTGTGGGTCAACCAATCTGATTGCTATATGGCAAATTCTCCTGCTGCTGGATTTAGGGCTGGTCTAGATTTGTCTATAGGAATTCTTCACATTGACAAAAATAACGTCTGTACTTGTAATGGTTTCTTTCAATGTGTCTTTGAATGAATATTATTTCTTATAATACTTTCTGGTGCGATTCATCGCGTCAGAAAGTTGCATGAAACTCCGTGGAAACTGGCAATTCTTCAGTCATTTCATTGGACCATTGACAAGTCACAAGCTAGGTCTAGGACCTACTCACTTTGAACTTTTTGACGCAAATGCTGTATTCGGCACGGCATTTTCACTTCACACAAATTACACGAAAATATCTCCCTTTGATGCAAAATTCATAGTATAAGTTTCCTTTGTACGAAAATTCCGCGATTTTAGTGCCCTTTGGATTCAAACTTCGTGATTGCTTTTCACTTTTATAAAAAAAACTCTTCGACATCCGTTCTCTTTAACTTCAAATTTCACGATGATATTTTCGTTCAAAGGAATTTTCCACAAAATCATTCGCCCTTGGTTGAAAATTCCACGATGTTATTTTTCTTGGGATAATTCAAAATTTTCACCGGACAATTATTCTGCTTTAATGGAAATTCAAATATAGTATTTCTTTTCTTTGTGCATGGATGATTTGAAGTGCTGACAATGACAGCGATTTCACGATTTCAGCTTGTCTTACCTCAAATGACTACAAGCAAAGATATTTAGTCTGTGTCTTTCCTACAAGGAGATCTCAGAAAATGTAGTAGGCCCTAAATTCAACCTAATTTTATTGAAATTTTATCATGCCGCATAATTCTCTTTATGTTCAAATTTCACGATGACATTTTCGTTTGAATGAATTTTTTCACAAATGTAAATGTTGTCTAGATGTAGACTAAATGTCAAACTTAGACCAATGACTTGTAGGCTACGAATCCTACGTAGGCTACGTACGGTGTCACGACAACTGGTTCACCGACAACTGGTTCAACGACAACTGGTCCACGGACAATTCGTTGGGGAAGTAGGGACATTGGCCGGGAAGAGAAAAAATCCTAAATTTCCCGGGTGACCTCGGGTACCGTACCCCAGCTAGTTTTATGCACTTTAAGGATCAGGTATCAATTTGACCAGGTTTTGTAGCGCCTGCAGAAAGTTTATTTGAAATCACGCTTCAGAATGTATGATTTATTAATTTTAATGATTAACTCCTACAATAATTGAGAACTCTTTCAGAACATCCATGGCCCAGCTTTGAATTACGATGATCTTCTGTAGGTTGCGTTGCACGGCGCAAAGGATTTTCCACTGATGACTTCGGTCGGATTCAGAGTTGGGATCGGCGTTTCAACATCAATTGCAATTTCCCTTAGAAATGTAAGTTAAACGTCATGAGTTATTTGCTTAATAATAATAATCGTTTATTGACATTCATTCTGACAGAACGCAGAACGATTACAGGTACAAGTTATACGAAATACGGCCAGCTTCGCCTGACACGCAGGTCGGCTACAGCAGGCTCGGTAACTTAACACTAATGGACTAAGTGCTGGATCACTCCTGATTCGGCCAAGCCAGGAGTGGGAGGGGCGATCTTATTTTCAACAGACCCGAGGCAAACAACACAACAGAAAGCGCCACTGGCAGCTAACAGAAAATCCAAATAAATTTTTGCTCTGAGCGAGGTTTGAACCCGGGTCGCGATAATGACTATATACTCAGTTTATCGACCAGCGCTCTCTCAACTGAGCTACGGACCCCAACTCTTTGTCTTCTAATTTGATTTCTCATCAGTCAACCTAATAATAATGTAGCGGAACTAGGTTGGGCAAATTACACCAGGAGACCAAAACACCACCCCTAGCCCGTAAAATATATCCGGGTCCGGCTTTAGCGGTTGACTAAAGACTAACCAGGTTAAGGTTTAATACACGTTTATTGGTTTCCAAACACAAGGCGATTAAGGTACAAGCGAAACAGAACAGAACAGAACGATACTAGAAATGGAGCCAAATGTGGACCGCAGCAACCCCTATAATTCTCAGGGATTCCTCCCACGGTCGGGGTCAACTGTCCTACCCGTCAACAGTAGTCGAATCTCGTTAGTTACTCGTCTGTCAGTAACCGTATCAATAGTCTTCAGCCGGAGGCTGAGAAGGTAACCGTATCAATAGTCTTCAGCCGGAGGCTGAGAAGGTAACCGTATCAATAGTCTTCAGCCGGAGGCTGAGAAGGTAACCGTATCAATAGTCTTCAGCCGGAGGCTGAGAAGGTAACCGTATCAATAGTCTTCAGCCGGAGGCTGAGAAGGTAACCGTATCAATAGTCTTCAGCCGGAGGCTGAGAAGGTAACCATCACAGTCAATTGTCAGCCGTCGGAGGGTTCGAGCCCCTCTAATGAGAGTAGGGAACCTCTAGACCGATGCCTTGCTACAAGATCAATAGAGGCCGCGACACCCACTCTCATAATCAGTCACCACTCAACTCACGTTTTACCGTGCATCAAGTGCCAGCCTCTCTGGTTAGCTTCGTTGGCCTTACCAGGAGTTGGTAGTCAGTCCCCTCTCGGACTCACGTTTTACCGTGTGTCGAGAGTCGATCGATCAGTCAGCTCTTGCGGCTTCCCGAACGTCGTGTCGTCAGGCACCACTCGGACTCACGTTTTACCGTGTGTCGAGAGGCGGACAATCAGTCAGCTTCGAGGCCGTCCGAAAGTCTGTAGTCATTCACCACCTGAACTCACGTTTTACCGTGTGTCAAGTGCCAGGCTCTCTAGTCAGCTTCGTGGCCAACAGGAGAGTCGGTGGCGAACAGCGGAATCCTGCCTTTTTATAGCAGACAGAGCGCGGACGGAGGCAGACAAGCAGGCGGACAAGCAGGCGGACAAGCAGGCGGACAATCAATAAGCGGCGAGTCAGTGCATGCAGCGCACAGGCGGACGCAGCGCACAGGCGGACGGAGGCAGACAAGCAGGCGGACAATCAATAAGCGGCGAGTGCAGTGCATGCAGCGCACAGGCGGATGCAGCGCACAGGCGGACGGAGGCAGACAAGCAGGCGGACAAAAATAAAGCGGCCTAAGGCTGTCAACACACAGTGCGTCCACGCAATGCATTAGTCCAAGTCTCTACATGCCTCCCCCAAAAGCAATCCAAAA
The DNA here is from genome assembly GCA_949752735.1 of Lumbricus terrestris. NCBI lineage: Eukaryota > Metazoa > Annelida > Clitellata > Crassiclitellata > Lumbricidae > Lumbricus > Lumbricus terrestris. Next base: position 51,573,410 of record OX457042.1, read on the forward strand.
GTCCCATTTTGGAGCAACTAAACCCGGCATTGCACAATAAAACATGAGGGAACGAACACAATGTCCCAACCACTTAACTATACGACTCAATACAGTTTACAAGTTCGAGCACAATCGCAAAATTCGAAAAAGCGTAGCTTACAGCAAACTGTTCTCAATGCAAAAGAAATAAAACAATTCAGTGTCCATCGCACGAAATCGATTAGCAGCACTTATTAAAGTTCAGTTCAGTACAAAGAAATCGCAAAGCCGTACTTACGACTTTTAAGTAAAAGTCCATAGTGTTCGCACACGGGTTGCACCAAGTTCAAAACAGAAACGGTCGATTCTTCTCTTTCTTTTCTTTTTTTCGTAGTCATTCTTTAGTCGTCGTCGATCCAGATCACGTCCTCGTTCGACGGGGTCGTCGAAGGATTGGGAATAGGAGACGAGGGTAGGCTAGGGCTGCCAACTCTTGATTTTGACATTCCGGGACGCCCGCAGTCACTAGAGCCTATGCCAATTTACACTGTCCACCCCAATTCTTAATACATAGGCACAAAGTCGTGAAAATCAAAACGCCTTCTCTCAAAAGTAATAGAACGGACTAACAGTAGCTTTACATAATTATATGACACAATATGCTACTGAGTGTCAGTGGTTTGCAAAGTTTCCAAGATTTGAACCCAGCGCAGTCCAACATTCGATGTTGAACGTTAGGTTTAATAGAGCGCAGAACTCAAAATCATCACACAACTTGTCGAGTTTAGTGTACAAAATAACAACATTTTGTCAAGTGCATCCCTACCGTACCACAAATTCCGGGACAATCTGGGAACATTCCGGGACACGGGACGCACAGGGTCGATTCCGGGACTGTCCCGGCGAATCCGGGAAGGTTGGCAGCCCTAGGGTAGGCATCCGTCGAAAACTCCGCGAAGAAGGTCGATGGACCAATGAGGATAAAGGTCCAACATCCTCTGCACGAATTGTTCGATGGTCATAGTTGAAACCATCGCGCGACCCAGTCTCACAATACGAGTAGTCTCCTCCCTGGTCATAGGAGGGGAAACCGAATCTGGAACAGAGTCCAAAACCGGATCGGGCACGCTTAGCGGGAAGTCGGTATCGAATCCGAGCGAGACGTCAGGCTGTTCACCCGGTTCATGCGCACCAGCGACCGGTTCGGCTGCCAGGGCAGCAGGCGCCGTCGAGACGAGTCTGGCGGAGCGAATCCGAAGAACGCGGCACTTTGCTTCATGTTGCAAGATCCTTTGAGATGCTTGTGTCCCCGCAAAAACTTGACCGCAGCCGGAACAGCGACGAATCTCCTTGGTTGCCATTTCTTCAACTGACGCAGATCAGCGGCCAGCGAGATTCTTTTATAGGCGAACGGGAGGCACACGCGCGCGACCCAGGCAGATTGATACCGCAAGGCAGCCGTAGGCGAGAAGATGACATTGGCGCATCCAGGCGCGCTCGCGCGTAAACACGTGCGCCGACGAAAAGCTCGCACGCACACCCATGCGTGCACGAAGATGAAACGCGCGCAGACAAGCGCGCCGAAGAGGAGTAGACGACGAGGAGTAGGCGTCGAGGAAGCACGCGCGCACACAAGCGCGCCGACGATGAAGCCACGCGCACGTCCATGCGCGCACGAAGAGGAGTAGACGTCGCGGACGTAGAGGAAACGTGCGCCGTCATCCCCGTACACTTTACTGGAACCGGACAGGCCGACGAACGGCCCGACGAGGTCTGCTTGAGACCGTCGTTGCTCCGTCCGAATCTGCTTCCGTTGCTTCTGTTGCTTCTGTTGCTTCTCTTGCTTCTGTTGCTTCTCTTCGTGATGCAAAGGACCTGGTACTTGGCCGGTCGACGGCAGAAGCCGTCGCGCCATCGCGGACGTCGGTGCGTCGTCGTCCCGAAGAGGCTTCCTTCGTAAGTGTTTCTTTCCAGCGGTGACGCGGCTGACGGCTGGAAGAAGCTGTAGCGCTTTCCGTTGCTTCGACGTATGATCCTTCGTTCGTCTTTGCAGGCGACTCGTTCCACTGTCCTTTTGTCCTTCCATAGCAATGACGGAGCTTGTCAACATGCGCCACGAAGGGTTTAGCTCTTGGCGATTTCTGGAGAAGGTAGTTGACGGGGCCACACGCCCGCACGATCATCATGGGACCAGTGAAGTTCCGTTGCAGCTTCGGGCTGCGTCCCACAAACTTCCGTGGACTGAAGTAGTAGACCCAATCTCCTTCCTCGAACTTTGCAGGCCGCACTCGCAAGTCGTAGGCGTGCTTGCGTCTCTCCGCGCCCTTTCTAAGATTCTGGCGCGCAACGGTGTAGGCCTTCTCGAATCTTTCCGACAGCTCGGCCACGAAGGTCGAATAAGTAGACTCGTTCGCATCCGATGCTTCTGGTGGTCCGTACGCGAGATCCAGTGGCGTCCTATTTTCTCTTCCAAAGATAAGGTAGTTCGGCGAAAACCCGGTCACATCATGAATCGATGCGCGATACGCTGCCACCACATACGGGAGGTGTTCATCCCAATCTCGTTGATTCTCGCTCACCACCTTTCCCAACATGGAGTTGAGCGTGCGATGAAAACGCTCGATCATCCCGTTACACTGCGGACGATAGCTGGACGTCCGTACTTTGTCCACCTCTAACAACTTGCACATGTCCCGAAATACCCTTCCATCGAAGTTTTTTCCACGGTCCGTTAGAATCTGTAGCGGAGCTCCGTATCGGACGACAATGGTCTCCACCAGTGCCTTCGCAACTGTGATTGCCTCCTGATTCGCCATCGGAACAGCTTCGACGAACTTTGAGAAATTGTCCATCATGGTCAGGATGTAAGTGTTTCCCTTCCTACTTCTAGGATGAGGACCCGTGACGTCCACACTTACTCTCTCCCATGGCTCTCCACACGGCATGACCTGTAAGGGCCCCTGTCTCTGTAGTGCACCCCGCCGGTACTGGCAACAGGGTCCACAGTGTTGGCAGAACCTTTTTACATCTTTGGACCATCCGACCCAGTAGGCCCGTCTCCGAACCTGCCATCGTGTTCGCCTGACACCTAGGTGTCCACCAGTTAGACCAGTATGCGCCAGTCTCAGATAATCTTCCTTGAGGTTCCTCGGCACAAGTACCTGTTCCAATTCATCTGGCGTCCGTCGGTAGATTACATCTTCTTTCAAGTATAACAGATCCCGCTGATGCCAGTAGATCTTTACAGCCTCTTCTTCCTGTAGGATTTCTTGCAGACTTGGCATTCCCTCGTCTAGCCAAGTTCTGACCAAACGCAGCACTGGATCCTCCTTCTGTGAGTCCTTGATGTCCGTCGTACTGTCGTTCTCGTCCGAAACCTCAACCACTTCCCGGACAAAGTTGTCCACGGAGTCGGTTTCCTCCCAGTGGCACTGTCGACAAGGTTTCCGCGATAGAGCGTCCGCATTTCCATGCTTGCGTCCAGGCCGGTGCAGTATTTCGAAGTCGAATTCTGCCAACTTTTCTAACCATCGGGCCTGTTGACCAATAGGATCCGGAGTACGCTGAAGCCATCTCAGCGCTGCATGATCCGTTCGAAGTGTAAAATGCCTACCCAGCAGATACTGTCTATAGACCTGAGTGAAATGCACTATGGCCAACAGTTCCCTCCTTGTCACGCAATAGTTGCGTTCGGCCGTTGAAAATAAGCGGCTGCCATAGGCAATCACTCGTTCCTCGCCATCAATGGTTTGAGACAGCACTCCACCAACACCTAGATCCGAAGCATCGCAGTCCAATGTGTAAATAGCGTCATCTACAGGCAAACTGAGTACTGGAGCGATGGTTAAAGCAACCTTCAGACGATCAAAAGCTTCCTGACATTCATTTCCCCACAAGAACGGTTGATCCTTCCTGGTCAGTGCAAACAATGGTGCTGCAACCGTAGAGAATCCCCGAATAAACTTGCGGTAATAAGAGCAGAGTCCTAGGAATGCGCGGACCTCCCGCAGATGCCCTGGCGTAGGCCACTCAGCTACAGCCTGTACCTTCGATGGGTCCACCGATATACCCTCAGCTGTGACTATATGCCCAAGAAAGGATACGGTACGCCTAAGCAAATGACATTTACTAGGCTTCAGCTTCAAATTAGCTTCTCTAAGTCTCTGAAAAACGCTACTTAGACGAAACCAAATGCTGTTCTGCCGTAGTGCTGAAGATTATCACATCGTCTAGGTACACCAAGCATAATTCGAAATTCAGTCCAGATAGCACAATGTCCATAAGTCGCTGAAAAGTGGCGGGCGCATTGCACAACCCAAAAGGCATAACTTTCCAACGAAAAGTTCCTCGTCTGGTGATAAAAGCAGTCTTGTCCGCATCACCCGGGTCCATCGCGACCTGATGATATCCGCTTCGCAAATCCAAGGTGCTAAACCACCCAGCTCCCGACAAAGCATCCAAACAGGCGTCTATTCTAGGAAGAGGATAAGAATTTTTCCGGGTCTGGTTATTCAGTTTCCGATAATCAATACAAAACCTCAAGGACCCGTCTTTCTTCTTAGCAAGAACAACATTCGCAGCCCATTCACTCACAGCAGGTTCAACAACTCCAGTCAACAACATCTGACCCAATTGCTCGTCGATAGCAGTCTGATACGGGAGCGGCTGTCTCCGTAATGGTTGTCTCACGGGACGCGAGTCTCCAGTGTCGATTCGATGCTGGGAAATCATGGTCCGTCCCAAATCCTGGTCGGTTGTCGAAAAAATATCTTCATACTTCAACAATAGACCTTTCAGCCCTTCTTTCACGTCCATCGGAACATCCTCCGGGATATCTTTCATCAACTTTTCAACCAAATGGTCTTCGGGACCTATGTGTCCTTCATTTTCCTCCCTTCTTTCGACCTCTACTGGGTGCAAGTCACTCAACATTCGGTTAACCGTCAACAGGGCGGACTGCTCATTTAGATTTACTACGCGGATACAAGCCCTATCAGCCACATCATCCAATACCACCCTAGCCACATGCAAACCCGGCTGGATCTCCTTGGACTCAGTCATCCACGCCTGTGCAGCGGTCGACAAATTTCTATATTGCGTCTTGCATGGTATATCACACTGAGATCGAGGAAGTACAGTGGTATCTTCCGCAACCATTACTCTGCGGCACCAGAAAGAACCATTCCCTCGGACTAGTGGAATACGGCGACGACCAACGAATAGCGCGCCTTGCCCAAAACCAAGCCTACATCGATGCTTCCTTAGCCAGTCCATCCCAAGCATAGGTTCGCCTATCTGATCGGAAACGAGAAAGTAAGTGTCGATGGAAAACCCTCTGGAGATTTTAATCTGCACATCCAGCTGACCCAGGACTCTAATCGGAGAACCATTCGCAGCCAAAAGAACTCGGTTACAAGGTTGGAGCATCAAACCATCAACATCAGAGGAAGGAACCAAGCTTACCTCCGACCCAGTGTCCACTAGGCAAGTTCTTTGCTGTCCGTTGATTTCTCCACGGATGTAGATCGCGTTACTCGTTGTACCGGTCGTTCGCTCCCTCGTAGTGTGGTTCGTGACGATCGGTCCATCGTGCTCGTACGTCGTTGGACCCGAATCGTGTGCGTCTTCTTGACGGTTAGGATTCCGTCTGCGTTGGCGGCACTGACGAGCCACGTGACCCACGCGTCCGCAGTTGAAGCAGGTCACGGGTCGACCAAAATTCCCGGGAGACCTTCCCGGAGACGGAACCGGCGGAGAAACTGTCGGCTCGGCGTCAAGACCCGTCCGATGCGAGCCTCGGAGTTCCTCCATCTGACGGCAGATCTTCCCTTCTAGATCCTGTTGCCACTTGCGTTGCTCTGCGAAGAATTTATCCAGTTGGGACTGAAGTTGTCCCCCGGCATCACCTTCCTGTGTCACTCTCACCCGATTGGCTGGTCTCCGTCGATCTTCCAATTCCGACGTCTGCTGATAGGCGGCGAGACGTAACGCGGTTCTGTAGGCCTCGTCAATCGTCTTTGGTTCACGTTCCCTCACCTTGAGAGACAATTCCCGGTCCCGGATTGCTTCGAGGAAAGCGTCCTTCGCGACGATCTCTGTTGTCTCGTTGGACGGCACTGGATAAGCGAGGACGACAAGTCTTCTAATGTCGTGCAGCAGGTCCCCAAGCGTCTCGTCTGCTCTCTGTCGGCGATAATACAATTGGGCCCGGAAGGTTTCAGCTTGACCCTCTGCGCCATAACGTTGCCGTAATCTTTCGACGAGCTGTTCGTATGTGATTTCTGTCCTGGCTCCGAAATCCCAGAGCAACTGTGTTGCCGCCTTCTCTAACGAGCAGCGGAGGAAATCGACCGTATCACCTGCAGTCCATCGGTTGTGTCTCGCACACACGTCGAATTGCACCAGGAATGATTCGAGAGATCCGGTTCCATCGAACTTTCCTGGTTTCATCGGACTCTTTCGGTCTCCGATCATGTGACCGACTTTCTCCATGACCCTTGTCTCCAGGACGCTGACGTCTTTCTCCGGGATCAGCATACTCTTGCGGTCCTTCTTCGGCGAATCGGCGAAATCAAACTTCGTCAGGAAACGGCTGGATTCGACCTCGTAGTCCACCAGGAGGTCCTTTCGTCGTCCGGCGTCTGGCGACGAAGTAACCGGGTAACCAGGAACAGTTTCTTCCGTCTGACCGTTCCACATCATTGTCAGTCTGTCAGAGTCAAAGTCTACCACCCCAAGTTCCAGTTTTGTTGAAGGCCAAAATCACCAAAGGAAACCAAGAATCACCCCACTTACCGGGTACCAATATGTAGCGGAACTAGGTTGGGCAAATTACACCAGGAGACCAAAACACCACCCCTAGCCCGTAAAATATATCCGGGTCCGGCTTTAGCGGTTGACTAAAGACTAACCAGGTTAAGGTTTAATACACGTTTATTGGTTTCCAAACACAAGGCGATTAAGGTACAAGCGAAACAGAACAGAACAGAACGATACTAGAAATGGAGCCAAATGTGGACCGCAGCAACCCCTATAATTCTCAGGGATTCCTCCCACGGTCGGGGTCAACTGTCCTACCCGTCAACAGTAGTCGAATCTCGTTAGTTACTCGTCTGTCAGTAACCGTATCAATAGTCTTCAGCCGGAGGCTGAGAAGGTAACCGTATCAATAGTCTTCAGCCGGAGGCTGAGAAGGTAACCGTATCAATAGTCTTCAGCCGGAGGCTGAGAAGGTAACCGTATCAATAGTCTTCAGCCGGAGGCTGAGAAGGTAACCGTATCAATAGTCTTCAGCCGGAGGCTGAGAAGGTAACCGTATCAATAGTCTTCAGCCGGAGGCTGAGAAGGTAACCATCACAGTCAATTGTCAGCCGTCGGAGGGTTCGAGCCCCTCTAATGAGAGTAGGGAACCTCTAGACCGATGCCTTGCTACAAGATCAATAGAGGCCGCGACACCCACTCTCATAATCAGTCACCACTCAACTCACGTTTTACCGTGCATCAAGTGCCAGCCTCTCTGGTTAGCTTCGTTGGCCTTACCAGGAGTTGGTAGTCAGTCCCCTCTCGGACTCACGTTTTACCGTGTGTCGAGAGTCGATCGATCAGTCAGCTCTTGCGGCTTCCCGAACGTCGTGTCGTCAGGCACCACTCGGACTCACGTTTTACCGTGTGTCGAGAGGCGGACAATCAGTCAGCTTCGAGGCCGTCCGAAAGTCTGTAGTCATTCACCACCTGAACTCACGTTTTACCGTGTGTCAAGTGCCAGGCTCTCTAGTCAGCTTCGTGGCCAACAGGAGAGTCGGTGGCGAACAGCGGAATCCTGCCTTTTTATAGCAGACAGAGCGCGGACGGAGGCAGACAAGCAGGCGGACAAGCAGGCGGACAAGCAGGCGGACAATCAATAAGCGGCGAGTCAGTGCATGCAGCGCACAGGCGGACGCAGCGCACAGGCGGACGGAGGCAGACAAGCAGGCGGACAATCAATAAGCGGCGAGTCAGTGCATGCAGCGCACAGGCGGATGCAGCGCACAGGCGGACGGAGGCAGACAAGCAGGCGGACAAAAATAAAGCGGCCTAAGGCTGTCAACACACAGTGCGTCCACGCAATGCATTAGTCCAAGTCTCTACAATAATATGGTGAGAGTTATTCCGTTTGTTTCCGTTGCAGCTGTCTATGTTGCCTGCGCCGTATGGTGGCTGTCGTCAGGCAGAGAATTACACGTACATGATATGCATGAGACAATGCGCGACGGATTTCTCGGTGGCCAGATGTAAATGTCACACTCAGGGCTTGGACGGTACATTACTTATGCATCAATCTTTGCACTTTCAATTGAATGCGTATAATTACATGTATGCGTATAAACAATGTGTGGGAACATGTATGGTCCCACATGCATGTACTTGTATTATACATGTATGCAAATGTGTTTGTGTATGTAGACTACAGTAACTGTGGATATAGGCTACATATAGTTATGGTTTAAATTAGGCCTATACCTATGCATACATTGATGGCTCTACTGCCCCAAACGGTGCGTTCGTAAAAATACCCAAGTGCCTTTCTGGCTCTGCTGCGGATAAAACTGTGAGTCGTCATTCTGAAGTAGACTGTTTTTTATTGATATTATTGCAGGCAAACAAAAGAGTATTTTATTTATAAAGATATTTGTTTGTCCTTTACAATATTAAGTGACAGTATGCCCTGATCTTGATAATTCTAGCCATAATAAAAGTTCCCAAACAAGCGTCTCAATTTTTAGCCCATACAACAATTTTTAAAGTTCAATTGCAGCCAACTTATCGTTGACTGTTTTATCGGTCTTTCTTTGTGGAACCATATAAACGTGTCGTCATGAAATGCAAATAGGGGCCTACTATTGAGCACGTCATTGTTTACCTTGTCTGCTGACACTTAATAAAAGGTCTTTAGGTTTAGCTTCATATAATTATATTTTTACACCTACGTGTACAATGCATGCACTGACTTTTTCATAAGCACCTGTAAACTTTCAGAAATCTTTACCTGCACAATTAAAATCGTTAGCATCTGGTAAGTCACTGTGTACAATTGGTTCCAGGAGTAAAAGTTTGCTCTTTACAACAAACCTACAGCTGTGTTCCAGACTCCTGGAGATTGTGGGTTTCATCCGGTGCGTCCAGCAAGTGCGATTGTCCTTTACATTGCTATCAACCCACTTATCCATATTCAATCTCAACAAGTCCTCTCTCGCAACATTTCATTAACTACGTGTCGCAAAAGACTCAGTTCAAGGGACGGAATCTGACGATGTCGAGACTGAGCAAGGAACTCGTCTACCTGGATATCTTCTACTCTGACTTGAACTACATCGACATCCAAACAACTCCAGCCTATAATTTTCTCACCCTGGTTTGTGACATCGGCGGGGCTCTGGGACTTATCCTCGGATGTACAATTCTTACGATTGTACAATTTTTCCAATGTCTTGTCCTACTATCCAAGGATCTTGGAAGATATGCAAAGCTCACAAAATTGAACAGCCGTCCAACGATCGACGCGTGAAGAGTGTTTGATGCAAAAACTTCTGCAAGTAATGTGGACGTGTGAGCTTATATGCCCGTCATTTTATCAGTGATTTAGGCCTACAGTCATGACATTTTTCGGAAAATTTGATGCAAACGATTGGGAGCGGACAATTGTGAGCGGCCAAGAATTATCCTCCTCAATCCAACTTCCACTGAAGCAAAAGCATAATTTTCATCAATCCAAATTCGATTCGAGCAGCAATAATTATTTTTTCCATCCACCTCTTTGAAAAAAATTATTTTAATTAATCTAGCTTCTACTTGGGCGACATTGTTTTCATCAATCCAGCTTCTGTTGAAACAAGAATCATTTTGATCATTCCAACTTCTACTTGATCAACATTATTTTCATCAATCCAACTTCTACATAAAAAAGCAAATTCGTTGAACGGCTCAGAATTGTCCTCTTCATTGATAATGGAGAACATCACTATCAGGGGTGCCACTCTGGATTTTGAAAAAAGGTCATATCTGGTCGGAAAAAAGCTAGGAAAGGCAAGATTGACGATTTCCCTGTAAAATACATAGATTTTCCAATTTTCCGGCTTGAAATTTCTGACGACCTTTTTTTAGTCGTCCGATGACTAAAATTTGCTCTCTTTTCTTTCTCGAAAAATTTCTGATGACCTCCTTTTTATTGTTTCACTCCAAAATTTGCAAGTTTTTTTTGCCAAATTAAAAAAAAATGATTACTTTCACGTCTTTTGTGCATTGTCAGTTTAAAAAAAATTGTATGTAAAAAATCCAAAAAACCGCTGTGAGAAAAAAAGCTAGATCCTGACAAAAAAACCTTAGAAACCTAGACAAGACCGAAAATACCTAGATCTAGGTGGGAAAAGCTATTAGTGGCATCCCTGATCACTATTGTAGTCGTTAGCTGTTGAACATAACATTTAATACTGGAATCGTAATAAAAATTGATTGCACACTTGACAAGTAAGTTTCATGCAACTGTCGAAAACTCTAAGCTAAATTTCTTTTGCCATTAAATATGATATTATGTAAAAATTAACTATTGGCTTTATGAGTTTTTTTAAATCGTAAGTTTTTCCTGCAATATCGCATCGGTTCCTATGAATGAACGATGGGGGAATGAACGATGGGGGAATGAACGATGGGGGAATAAACGATGGGGAATGAACGATGGGGGAATGAACGATGGGGGAATGAACGATGGGGGAATGAACGATGGGGGAATGAACGGTGGGGAATGAACGATGGGGGAATGAACAATGGGGGAATGAGCGACGGGGAATGAACGATGGTGGGAATGTGATCTTCTCACGGCAAGGGAAGCAGCGACTACGACGACGATGACGACTGTGAGTGACGTTGTGCTGCGGTCTGACGCGTTGGTCTCTGGTGTGGGTGTCGGTGTGGGTGTGGCAGACCTGGGGATGAGTACTGAGTAGGCTACAATTGGTAAATGGGAGAATGGTCATGAATCCTCCGTGGAATCTTGTTGGTGTTAGTTAGTACGAAGTGCATAAATCGTTTATCTAAGGTCACAAGGTCGCTGAGTGGCTCCAAACGTTATCTGAATCTACTGCTTTTGAGAGTTCGTAATATTGTTTGTAGGCTACTGCTCATGTCTATAATTATCCCCAACTACACCTACACAAATGGGATGTCAATGACCGTTTGGTATTAAGCTGACGACCTGCTTCCCCTATCTCATCTGATCCTCCATCTTCCAATTCCAGACCCAATACGACACCGGCTTAGTGGCTGTTCCGCCCCTCTGATCCCATGGCATCCGGACCTAGACCTGCCATGCATGGCAATCTGACCCAACTTGACCCTTAAGTGACTTGAGGTTGACTTGAAGTCAACGACTTGTATCCAAAACGACTTGACCCGACTTGGCAAAAACAGCAACCAACTTCCGACTTGAACTCGACTTCTTACATGGTAACATAATTATTAGCCTATTCCTATACACCTACGTACGGCTAAGTGTGCTAGATGCCAAGCCAATTTACCATGCACATCATCATCATACACTACTAGTACTCACTGACAATAAAATATGTCATTGCTCAATACGACAGCTTTACGTCTGCAGACGATCATTGCAGATGCAGCGCCAAAAATAACCGAAATAATAACTATCAGTTATTAATAATTACTAATTATTAATTATAACTTATTATTAATTACTACGAAATCCAGCTTTCATTGCGTCGAATTCGCTGACCACTGATCTTTTTGCGTTCATGTCTTGGTAAGGCAGGCGTGCTAACCGTTTTATTAGCATTTTGATTCGCCATTTTTAAGAAACACAAGCAATACTAACAGAACATTAAATGAATATTAAATGACATTTAACGAACATTTAAGCTAAAGCACTAAAATTAATCAGATCAAAATAACTGGCAGCCTTTACTCACCTCTCCAGAAAGTAGAGCTGATTATACAGGGTGGTCCAGCATAAATGTCCCGACTTTGCACGCGCATAACTTCGCCAATTTTTGACTTTTATTTATACTTTATGCATCAAATTAATATATACATTGCCTATATGTATAGTTATATATACTGATATTATACACCAATATACATATATATATATTATATTATATTGATGTATAATATATCAGTATATAACTATACATATAGGCAACCCTGTACTGAGCCGTCGACTTTATTTTTTGTCCGCGATTACGTGCTTGAAGAGATTTCTGCAAAGCAACTCCACCTTTGCGAATTAGTAAGTCATGTCTTCGTTGGCATCAAAATTATAGTTGCCACTTACTTTTAAAGTTGAGAGGGGAGCAGCTGTAGCCTATTAAGAACAGATTGAAACTCATGAATATTAAGTAATAACAGTCCAGCAAAACAGCGTTGCCATAGTCTAGCGTGGTGTAGGGGAGAGCGGGGTAAGAGAGGCACTTTTTTTAAACACGCACTATATTTTGAAAGGTATATTATATAAAACCACATTTTCTATAGCCATGTTGGCCACTCATAAGTCTAGCAGAAAAACTTTGTAATTTGACTATATAGAAGGTAAGACATTTTCAAAACGTGCAAAACATAAAGTGGAATTTAAAGACTCTTGACTCAATACGTTGGGCAAAAGTGACATGTAGCCTACTGCCACTTTTGACCAACAAGATTTCATTTCATTTTTTAAACTTCGTTTTTCATTGTTTTTTTATCGCTTTATTCCTCTTTAAAAAAATTTATGTAAATTTATTTATTTATTTGCTATTATTGTCTGTTATCTTGTTCTTTAATTTAATTTTTGTGATATTCCTTACATTTCACCCTTCTCTCAAGGATTCAGCAAACAAATGCCATTATTTAAGTGTTTAGCGTCATCATTTTGATACACGTGATAGATTCCTACAAAAATGAAATTTAAAAGCTATTTTATTATAAACTTCTAAGGCCTATAATTATTGCCAGTTACAATTTTAGGTACAGCTCATAATTTAGTACACATTCATAGTGTTTACTTCTGATTAGGTCTTAATTGCGTTGTGTCGATCAGCGTAAACTTATACGGACGTATGTTTACAAATTAAATTTGAAAATATTTCAATACCTTTAATTTTATAAATAGGCCTACCTTATTAAACCAAAGTTATAAGAAAAAAATGTTGCAGATCAATGTTACTTATAATTAATTTCGGCCTACTAACGAAGTTGTGTTATTTTCCGATAAAGATAAAATTGCCTGAACATGGTCTTTAAGTTTTGGATGCAGTTTAAGATTATTATCAAATTATTTTCCGTTCCCACCTTTTTGTCGTTTTTAGTTTTGTCGATATTGAGGTTTTTACGTTTTTCCCGTCTTCTAGTCAGTTTCTACCGTTTTCTACATCTATGGTAACCAGGTTTTCGTCTATATATAGGCTACTTGAGAGTAAAAAAGTAGCGAAGCTTGAATTTAAACAGTCCGTCGTTTTGGATATTTCAAGTAAGAAAAATTGATAGTTGACGACTGCTAGGCCTATAACATATAAATATTATTGCTTGTTGCGGGATCAATAATATTTGGACTCAGCTTTCATGACACAAATGATAAAGCCCTTGCATGTCAAGCATTGAATCAACGTTTCTTCGGGTGGGTCACTTGTAAACTCAATGCAAGAAATACAATAAATGCTGGTGTCACTCTGCACTGGATTTCTTTACGATGGATCTATGTCCCTCTGTTGCAAACTCTTCTTCTGTTTCGTCTGACATTGATTCTCTGTTGTCAGTTCTCGTTCTATTTCTACTGCTGCTGGTCTCTCTATCTCTCTCTCTCTCTCTGCCTGTCTGTCTGTCTGACAAGACACAACGCTCGTGAATAAGAGACTCTCTCTTACTGTCTCTCTGTCTGTCTCTCACCATCTCTCTCTCACTCGCTCTCTTTCTCGCTTTGTCTGTCTGTCTCTCTCTCTCAGTCTCTGTCTGTCTGTCTGTATGTCTTTGTCCCTTACTTTTTCTGTCTCTTTCTCTCTTTCTCTCTTTCTCTCTGTCTCTGTCTCTGTCTCTGTCTGTGTCTCTGTCTCTGTCTCTGTCTGTCTGTCTGTCTGTCTGTCTGTCTGTCTGTCTCTCTCTCTCTCTCTCTCTCTCTCTCTCTCTCTCTCTCTCTCTCTCTCTCTCTCTCCTTTGCTTCTGTTGCATTGGCTTCGGATTCTCGAGTTTCGTCGATATGCGTGGAATCATAATAGTATTAATGATGAAGATCACTGCACGTCAGTCAACTCAGCGAATATCATGTTTCATTTTGAGTGCGAAACGACTTAAAGCAACTCTATTTCTCTGCTCGTATTTCCATCTTTGTTCCAAGATCCACGTAAACTGAGACTTATACAAATTCATCGTCATAGAGAATGGTTCATGACATCCACACAATAATACTAGCCGCTGTTGAATCTAGACGCCGCTATAGACAGTATGCCTAACACAAGAGAGCGCCCATAAAGACGCAAAAATTATTATTATTTTGTTAATGTGCTCGACTCGCCAGTTCGTCACGCAACTCGGAACTTTTTCGATCTTTAATAAAATAATTATTGGCTTCCGTTTGAGATGCCATTATAGGATAGGATGACTATAGGGCTACGTCCCGATTTTTCGGGACATGTTCCGGTTTTTTGGAGTGCGTCCCGGTGTCCAGACGACCTAAGCAAAAGGGCAAAATTGTCAAGATTTTTCACAAGAAGGACACTTTGACATTGAAAAGGTCGCTTTCTTTAAATGACAGAAAAAAATCGTATCTTGTAATCCAAAATTAAGTCCGTTGAAAAAGAAATTGTCAATTTATATCGAGCATTAGGCCTATATTACATCTTTAGTTGGCCCCTATAATAAGCAAGTGAGTTCGATTAGCCTATTGTGGCGGAAAAAATAGCCCTGAAACACCCCGACTGCAGAAGCGGCTGCCCTCTCGGTCCGTAGGATGGCCGATTACCGATCGGGCGGGTGCCAGTCCAAATATGTCCGCGTGTCGTCTCAGGAGGGAGACGCGAGTCCGCCTTCGTCGTCTTTCGAAGGTAGTGCAGTGCTTCCGGTCGATTCGCCCAGTCCAACAGACACAACGAGGATGGAGAAAGAAACACAGTTTATTGAAGCGATCACTACACACTGCTGCACGACCATACGATTCACTTCAACGACTGACTACTTCACTTATCTCTACTGCGAGCTAGCTTACTACTGGCCTCGTCTAGCTTAACTACTGGCCTCTCGTGTCAACTCGCTTCTAGCCTCTCGATGATTCGCTGACTGACTGCACGGAGCAACGGGCTCCCTTATATACCCGAAAAGAGGGAGGGGGAACCAGGGTCCCAAAACACGGGAGGCCGTGGGCTAAGCCTCGGGAGGCCATAGGCTAAGCCTCGGAAGGCCGCGCGCCAAACCTCGGGAGGCCGTGGGATAATCTCGGGAGGCCAATTCAGAGAGGCCACTTAAACTCGGGAGGCCAATTCAGAAAGGCCACTTAAACTCGGAAGGCCAATTCAGAGAGGCCACCCACATCAAAGGCGCTGCCGCGGGAGGCCGAGAGGCAGCCTTCCTACATCAAAGAATACTGCCGCCGAAGGCAGGGAGGCCAATTACAAGAGGCCGACTACATCAAAGGACACCGCCGCGGGGGAGCGTGGGAGGCTGAGAGGCTGCCTCTCTACATCAAAGGACACTGCCGCCGAAGGCAGGGAGGCCAATTACAAGAGGCCGACTACATCAAAGTACACCGCCGCGGGGGAGCGTGGGAGGCTGAGAGGCTGCCTCTCTACATCAAAGGATACTGCCGCCGAAGGCAGGGAGGCCAATCAAGCGGCTATCACGGGAGGCCGGGAGGCTAATTACGGCGGGAAAACCAAGAGGCCGATCATGGCGGGAAGGCCAGGAGGCCGTGACAAAGCAACGGGAGGCCACCGGGACCACCCGGGGAAAACAGCTGGCGGAGTGGGGCAAGGGGACCCCAATTTCGCCACAATCCTCCCCCCTCCACGCGAAACAAAATGTCCTCATTTTTTGAACAATAAACGCGGCCAACGGGCCTAAACAGAGTCCATGACAATCCTAACAGTCTCTCAATAACCAATGCGATGGAACAGTAACAGTCCTTGTAGTTCCCGACATGACAGTTCGAAATACGCAATGCACTCAGTGGCAACACGAATACAGAATAAGTCCTCACGGGACAACTTCGAACAACATCGATTCGGGTCGTTTCTCGACCAAAACTGAACACGTAACTCTTAACTAACGTAAACAATTAACCATCCCCTTTCTCGCAGTGGGATAAAAACGCATGATCGTACACAATGTGTCATATGCAGTCAGTTCAATAGTCTCACCATTGTCCATTGTTCAGTAGACTCAATCGTCCTCATCAACTGTCTTTACTGATAACGGGCAGGTCGGCGTACAGTTCTCTTGGGGCGCCGTTCGGCCAGGTCTGCGTCCTGGGTCATAGTCTCACCGTCCACTTCGCTTGGGCGGGATCGCGAAGGCGGCATAGGTCCGACCGCCTCGCCAGACCCATCCTCATGGCATGGCAGTAACTTGTCCACATGGGCGACGAACTTTTTGGAGTTCGGCGTCTTTCGCAACGTATAGTTGACAGGGCCCAGTCTTTCCACGACGACGAAGGGTCCGGAGTACATCCGGGACCATTTCGGGCTGCGGCCTTGGTAGCGACGAGGAGTGTAGTACCAGACGCGCTGACCAGCGGTGAACTCCGCCGGACGTACGCGAAGGTCGTAAGCGTGTTTGCGTCGTTCGGCAGACACACGTAACTGTTCCCGTACCAGCCGATACGCCTCGTCCAGGCGTTCGGCCAGGTCCTGCGTGTAGGCCGCGTAGGTGTGGATGCGATCCTCAGCATCCGGAGGTCTCCCATAGACCAGATCGATAGGCGCCCAAGTTTCGCGCCCGAACATCAGGTAGTTAGGGGAGTAGCCGGTCACTTCGTGCTGCGACGCCCGGTAGGCGGCGAGCACCAGAGGGAGCACCTCGTCCCAGTCTCGCTGATGGCTGCTAACTACTTTCCCTAGCATGGCATTAAGGGTTCGGTGGAATCTCTCAATTAACCCATTCCCACTCGGATGATAGCTAGAGGTCCTAACCTTATCGATGCCCAATAATTTGCAGAGTTCCCGAAACAGGTGCCCATCAAAATTAGTCCCTTGATCTGTCAGTATTTGCAAAGGGGCCCCGTAACGCACAATAACCGTTTCTACCAGCGCACGGGCAACAGTAGTGGCCTCTTGGTTAGCCATTGGAATGGCCTCCACATACTTAGTGAACCCGTCCATTACGGTCAGGATATAAATGTGACCCCGGCGACTACGTGGGTGGAGACCAGTTATATCAATGCTTAAACGCTCCCATGGTTCTCCGCACGTCAACGGCTGGAGGGGACCCTGCCTTGGAGGCTGACCACGATGATACTGAGCACAGGGGGAACACCGCTTACAGAATCGCTTTACATCCCCTGACCAGCCCACCCAGTATGCCCGGCGTCTTACTTGCCATCGTGTCCTACGAACTC
Organism: Lumbricus terrestris; assembly: GCA_949752735.1. Classification (NCBI taxonomy): domain Eukaryota; kingdom Metazoa; phylum Annelida; class Clitellata; order Crassiclitellata; family Lumbricidae; genus Lumbricus; species Lumbricus terrestris. The sequence continues at coordinate 51,590,934 of OX457042.1, forward strand.
CAAGGTGCCCTCCCGTTAACCCCGTGTGAGCTAACGTCAAAAATTCTTCTCTTCTAGACTTCGGAATTACGGTTTGGTCAACGCCCTCCGGCGTCCGGCGGTAAAGCACGCCGTCTCTTAAGCTCATCCGTTCCCGTTGATGCCAGTAGATCTTTACAGCTTCGTTCTCTTGTAAAAGTTCTACAAACTGCGGGATATCCGCGCCCTCCTCTAGCCACATGCGAACAATCCTCAAATCGGGGTCGTCCCGTTGAGCTTGTTCCATCGAGTCGACTTGGCTAGGTTCCGTACTGGGCGTTTGTGTCTCAGGTGACGTGACCACGGCGTTCACCAATATCAAATCCTCCAAGCCACACTGGCGACACGGGCGACGCGAGAGCGCGTCCGCATTGCCATGCTTCCGACCAGGACGGTGCATTACCTGAAACTCGAATTCCGCCAGTCGCTCTAACCATCTACCTTGCTGGCCGATAGGTTCGGGCGTCCGCTGTAACCATTGTAATGCAGCGTGGTCTGTCCTTAAGAGAAAAGGCCGGCCAAGCAGGTACTGACGATACAATTTGGTAAAGTAAACTATTGCCAACAGTTCCTTCCGGGTAACACAATAGTTTCTCTCCGCGGCTGATAGGAGGCGACTCCCGTAGGCGATTACTCGCTCCTCGCCGTCAATGCGCTGGGACAGTACCGCTCCTATTCCCACGTCACACGCATCGCAGTCCAACACGTATGTCCCCTCGTCTCTCGGCAAAGCTAAGATAGGATCGGACGTCAACGCTGCCTTTAGACGATCAAACGCCCGCTGACACACATCGTTCCAAATGAACGCTCGTCCCTTCTTCGTCAGCTCAAACAGCGGGGCCGCCAGAGTCGAAAAGTTCTGTACAAATCTTCGATAATAGGAGCAGAGTCCTAGAAATGATCTGACGTCTCTCAACCTTTCTGGCTCCGGCCATTCTACTATATCCCGGATTTTCTCCGGATCCATGGCCACACCATCTGGCGTCACTATATGGCCCAAGAAGGAAACGGTCCTACGCAACAGTCGGCACTTGCTTGGCTTCAACTTCAGATTGGCGCCTCTCAAACGCTGGAACACTCGCTCCAACCGATCTAAGTGCTGTTCCGGCGTGCTCCCAAAGATGATCACGTCGTCCAGATAGACCAGACACGTCTCAAAATTTAATCCGGACAAGACTATATCCATTAACCGCTGGAACGTGGCAGGCACGTTGCACAGCCCAAATGGCATCACTTTCCATCTGTAAATGCCCCTACGGGTCACAAACGCGGTTTTATCAGCGTCTCTAGGATCCATCGCAACCTGGTGGTACCCGCTCCTTAAGTCCAGGGTACTGAACCACCCTCCGCCTGCTAAAGCATCCAGACATTCATCGATTTTCGGCAGCGGGTAAGAATCCTTCTTCGTTCGATCATTCAATTGCCGATAATCTATGCAAAACCTGAGGGCGCCATCTTTCTTTCTGGCCAGCACCACGTTGGAGGCCCATTCACTAACTGCCGGTTCAATTAGTCCGTCATTTAACATTCTGTCCAATTCACTATCAATTGCGGTCCTGTGCGGCAAAGGATGGCGTCTTAACGGCTGTCTAACGGGCCGTGTCTCGTCTGTCTCAATTCTATGCATAGCGGCAGTCGTTCTACCTAAGTCTCGGTCGGTCGCGGAGAATACATCTTGATATTCAAGAAGCAATCTATCCAAACGCTCCCGAATCTCGGAGGGAATCTCCTCCGGCAAATCTGCCATTAGCATATCGCGGGGCGAAATCTCACTAACAGGCGCGCTCCTTTGACTCTTACAAGTGCTGGGTTCCACCTCCACTGGATGCAATCCTCCTAGGAATCGATCCTTCGTTAGCCTAACGGGTTCCTCGCTCAAGTTTACAACCCTTACCCTAGCATCCGCGCGGTCTCCGACGACAACGCGTGCAAGATGCACTCCTGGCTGGATTTCTTGTTCTTCGGTCATCCATGCAGGCGCTACAGTAGTTAAATCCCCATACAGCGTCTTAACAGGGACTTCGCTCTGGCATTTAGGAGGCACTACAACCTCTTCAGCGATTATCACCCTACGGCACCACATAGACCCATTCCCTTTTACGAGGGGTATCCGTCTACGACCTAAAAACAGTGCACCGTTACCAAAGCCAATCCTACAGCGGTGTTCCCGAAGCCAATCCATACCTAGCATGGGCTCAGTAATTTGGTCAGATACCAAAAATACAGTGGAAACCTCAAATCCATCCCGTACCATAATGGGCAAACGGACCTCCCCAAGGACATTAATGTTAGTGCCATTTGCAGCCATCAGAAAACGAGAGCAAGATTGCAGTGCTAACCCTTCGACGGTCGTAGAGGGAATCAGGCTGACCTCCGATCCAGTGTCGATCAGGCACATCTGCTGTCGTCCGTTGATGCTCCCTCGAATGTAGACTGCGTTGCTGCTGGCTCGGTCCGGCAATCTGGAACGCGTCGTATGGTTCACCAGAGGCGCTGGCGCTTCCGTTCCGGTCGTCTCGTCGTCGTTCCGGCGGTCGAAGGGGCGACGTGGCTGGCGGCAGTTCCGGCTAATGTGACCTGCGCGGTTGCAGTTGTAGCAGGTCACGCTCCGTCTCGAGCGCTCCTGGTCTCGGTTGTCGGCGTTGCGGCTTCCGGGGCGACCGTTACGCCCCAGATCGTCGTCGGTTGAAGCTCGGTTCCGCAGCTCCTGGAACTGGCGATCGATCCGTCTCTCCATATCTTCCTGCCAGCGTCGTTGCTCGGCACGCTGAGCCTCCAGGAATCGGTCGAGCGTCGACTAGATCTGAGTACTCACGTCAGACTGCTGAGTACTCCTGACGCGGTTGGAAGGCCTCCGTCGATCATCAGAGCCGTTCGTCCGTTGGTAGGCGTCCAGACGAAGCGCCGTCCTGTAGGCCTCGTCCAGGTTCTTGGGCTCCCGTTCACGTACTTTGAGTGACAGGTCCCTGTCGCTCAACGCCTCAAGGAAAGCATCCTTGGCGATGATCTCCGTGGTCTCGTTAGAAGGCACCGGATACGCCAACACGACAAGGCGACGAATGTCGTGTAGCAGGTCGCTCAGAGTCTCTTCGGAACGCTGGCGTCTGTAATAAAGCTGAGCGCGGAAGCTTTCCGCCTGGCCCTCCGTTCCATACCTCTGTCGAAGACGTTCGACAAGCTCCTCGTAGCCGACGTTCGGACGGGCACCGAAGTCCCACAGTAACTGGGTGGCGGCTTTCTCCAGGCTGCATCGAAGGTAGTCGACCCGGTCAGCGGCAGTCCATTGGTTGTGACGGGCGCAGACTTCAAACTGCACCAGGAACGACTCCAGCGATCCCGTGCCGTCAAATTTTCCCGGCTTCATCGGAGGCGGTCGAGTCCACGGCCGTCCTCCAGTAGTCTCCAGCATTCTCAGGGAAGTCTCCCGGTCGTCAGAGGTCGCTCGGTAGGTCGTCCTCGTCGGTCTCCGCAGCTCCTCGATCATACGGCTCCGGTCGGTCCGCTGCTCTGCCATTGCGCTCCCGTCGGCCAATGGCGTGGAGACGTTCGTTGGTAGGTCGTCGAATCCTCCAGCAGGGTAGGCGACTGTGACTTCCTCGTCTTCTTCCATCGTCGGTCGATCTGCGAATGTCGATCAGAAGCGACCACACAACCCCACTTCTGGTAACAGTGTGGCGGAAAAAATAGCCCTGAAACACCCCGACTGCAGAAGCGGCTGCCCTCTCGGTCCGTAGGATGGCCGATTACCGATCGGGCGGGTGCCAGTCCAAATATGTCCGCGTGTCGTCTCAGGAGGGAGACGCGAGTTCGCCTTCGTCGTCTTTCGAAGGTAGTGCAGTGCTTCCGGTCGATTCGCCCAGTCCAACAGACACAACGACGATGGAGAAAGAAACACAGTTTATTGAAGCGATCACTACACACTGCTGCACGACCATACGATTCACTTCAACGACTGACTACTTCACTTATCTCTACTGCGTGCTAGCTTACTACTGGCCTCGTCTAGCTTAACTACTGGCCTCTCGTGTCAACTCGCTTCTAGCCTCTCGATGATTCGCTGACTGACTGCACGGAGCAACGGGCTCCCTTATATACCCGAAAAGAGGGAGGGGGAACCAGGGTCCCAAAACACGGGAGGCCGTGGGCTAAGCCTCGGGAGGCCATAGGCTAAGCCTCGGAAGGCCGCGCGCCAAACCTAGGGAGGCCGTGGGATAATCTCGGGAGGCCAATTCAGAGAGGCCACTTAAACTCGGGAGGCCAATTCAGAAAGGCCACTTAAACTCGGAAGGCCAATTCAGAGAGGCCACCCACATCAAAGGCGCTGCCGCGGGAGGCCGAGAGGCAGCCTTCCTACATCAAAGAATACTGCCGCCGAAGGCAGGGAGGCCAATTACAAGAGGCCGACTACATCAAAGGACACCGCCGCGGGGGAGCGTGGGAGGCTGAGAGGCTGCCTCTCTACATCAAAGGACACTGCCGCCGAAGGCAGGGAGGCCAATTACAAGAGGCCGACTACATCAAAGTACACCGCCGCGGGGGAGCGTGGGAGGCTGAGAGGCTGCCTCTCTACATCAAAGGATACTGTCGCCGAAGGCAGGGAGGCCAATCAAGCGGCTATCACGGGAGGCCGGGAGGCTAATTACGGCGGGAAAACCAAGAGGCCGATCATGGCGGGAAGGCCAGGAGGCCGTGACAAAGCAACGGGAGGCCACCGGGACCACCCGGGAAAACAGCTGGCGGAGTGGGGCAAGGGGACCCCAATTTCGCCACACTATTATAGATTAGGCCCTAAATTTTTAGGTATTATAAATTAGGGCGTAAAGAGAAAGTTTTCATAATACAATTTCAGTGGTGGCATCAGTTCTGTAGCGATTTCAGCAGGTCGCGTCAAGGTCGCAATGGTTGTTGTTAGACAACTCATGTCAGCAATTACATAGTAGAGCAGTGTCTTTCAGATGACAACTTAAGATGCTGCCATTGTAATGTTGAAATTTTAAAAAAAATGGGTCCATCTGGCAACCAGATTTTGATCTATTTTTCATTTCTCTGGGGAATCCCTTTGACAAGACACAACGCTCGTGAATAAGAAACCACCTGCGTTAACCTCAAAATATCGCTTTCGAAATATGGAGTCAACATTTACGATGCGGTCTAGGAGACAGAGATGAGCAATTTGTGGAAATGACTAATCGGAATTCAACAGAAGGAAACATTATGGATTTAATCACTAGAAATTCAGATGCGCTAACAGACATTATTTCATGCGCCCAATGCGTGTTTTGAATAAAAACAAATTTTCACTTCATGCAAAAAATGAATTTGAAATCCGAACAATTCCGGTGATTTGTGTTCGTTGCAGTCCGTACCGTCGCCATTCTATAGAACCATAAAAATGGTTATTGACTGCTAGGGTCTACCGTACTACGGACAAAGCCTGGAACAAAACACTATGGGATTAGCCGAGCTCGCAATTGACGACATCAGCCTACGTCCTTAGGTTCCTTATAGTAGCATATAACACTTTCAGTCTCTTAGGTTGTGCTTCGGAATTCAGCTTTTGGCGTGCACCAAATCTGCAAAGAAAATTCGAATATGAGCCATCCATTCACGCTCGAATACATGAGGGAAGGCGAGATATCATCACAACAGCTTGCTGTAGATGATGTAAAACTGAAAGATAAAGAAGACGAATCAGACGTTGGCGAATGTCAGATTCAGATAAGATCCAGCCAGAGAAATTCCGGGAGTAGAGAACCAGTACACCTAGCTGAAGTATATCAGGCCGATCCAGATGCTATTGAACCCATTGGCAACTCGTATGAGATGAATGATAGCGAAAAAATCAATTCTTTCAGCATGATGAGAATGATCGTGAGACGTCGGATGGAAGTATTTGCAGACGATGTATCCGTTGTGGGTTTGTCTTACTTGTTCAAACCATCCAACCACAAAATCGGTTCCATCATCCGAAAGGTTGTGTGGACAATGCTTCTTCTGTTCGGAACAGGCGTCATGGTTATGCAGATATACGATCACATATCGCTTTATCTGACGTATCCAACAACTGTCAGCTATCAAGTGGCTTACAACCAATCTCTTCGCTTCCCTACGGTTACCATCTGTTCGGAGTTTCTTGCCAGCCTCAAAAAAGTTGTCTCGCTGGGTAACTAATGCAATTTTATTTAAATTTCAGCTTAATTACCAATCTAGTTGAATGACTGCTAATCCATATAATACGTACGGAAAAATATCGTGTTTTACCATCTCCTCTGTTGCATTCGTAAATAATATTATGTGCACCTCTCTTGAATATGCGTGCGTATAAATATGCTTCGAAATCCGTCTGTCTTACTCTCTCTTTCTCTCTCTCTCTCTGTCTCTGTCTCTGTCTCTCTGTGTCTGTCTGTCTGTCTGTATGTCTGTCTGTCTCTCTCTCTCTGGATCGCCGGTCAGAATTCTCCAATTCCAAATCCAATATCTCCTCAGTCAAGCATATGCTGACGAAGAGACTTTTACAAGACGTAAAGTTGCTTTGTCTCTGTTCTTATCCACCGCTCTTCGTATGTCCATGCCCTGCGTTTCTAGATCTTCCATCACGTTCTTCATCCATGTCTTTTATGGTCTTCTATTCCCCTCTGTTTGTCCATATAACACTGTCGCTGGTAGCCTTTCCTCCTCCATCCGTGTAACACGTCCGAACTAAGTCAGTCTTCTCTTCCTGATTCTGTCAATTACTGTTTCTTTTTGTCCAGTTTCCTCTCGAGTTATTTCGTTGCGTATCTTTTCTATCCTCGATCTTCTCAGTGTTCCTCTTTGTCTTAGCCAGCTCATCTCCGCTACCAGAGGTCTTCTCTCGTCTTCTTTTCTCAGGCACCAGCATTCTAAGCCCTATAGCAGCAGTGGTGTAACCAGAGATTCATACAGCCCTAGTAAGGCTTACTTTGGTTCTTGTCTCTCAATGCAAAACTCATCACTGCCTCCAGGATCAAATTAAACATATTGGTGACAACCCGCATCCCTGTCTCACTCCTACCGTCACCTTAAATCATTCAGTTAGCTATTACCACTCTCACTGCGCTCATCGATTTGCTGTCTTCCAATAACTCTACCAGTCCCTCCGGTATCCCATAATTCCTCAAAACCTGCCACAAGCCCTGTTGCCACACACTAGACTATCGAAGGCCTGTCTGAAGTCGATGAAATTGTTATACAGAGTTCTGTTATTATCATAGTACTTTTCTGCCAATTGTCGTATCACAAACAGTTGATCTGTTGTTCCCCTTCCTACTCAAAACCCTGCCTGGTTTTTGGCCACCACCTGCTCCACACGGAATTCTCCAACCGATCCATATCCAACACGTCGTCACGCATTTTGAATGATCTGCCTCCTGAATTCCGATCTTTGTCAGTTCCTCAACTATTATTATCAATCACACACCATCGCCTTCCTCAGAGTCCTCTATCCAACACACACCGGGTTTCTCATTCGAAACGGAAGTCACACCTTTTCAAGAACTCTTACCTTGTCTCATCCACCCATCCAGCGGATTGACTTGTCTTGACCGGGTGTTGCACTCTGCTGCGCGCCTAATTGGGCAAATCCCTAAATATGATCATGTCTCAAACTATACATGCTTGAGGTACTTCACTGGCTCCCTATTCGCCAGCGTATTGAGTTCAGGCTAGCTGCATTGGTATGGCGATGTTGTCAGGGCCTTGCCCCAACTTACCTCCGAGAGCTATGCAGCTTTACATTGGGTATCCAAGGACGTCGTCAGCTACGCTCTTCTGATAGGAGAGTCCTTTTTGTTCCTTTTGCTCGTACTGCTACCATGAAGAATCGAGCCTTTTCTGTGGTTGGACCAGTGGTCTGGAATGGCCTTCCTTTTGAGCTACGCCTACACCCTGGGACTCTACCAGGATCCTTCCTCACTAAACTTAAAACTGTTCTTTTTGTGCGCGCTGGAGTCGGGAGCGCATCCGAGTAGTTTTTCTTGAAGGAGCGCTATATAATTGTCCGAATGAATCTGATACTCTACCTTCCAATTCTCGGCCCAGACGACACCCGCTCTAGTAGCTGCTACGCCCCTCTCACCCTATGGTAACTCGACCCGACAACCTTTCCGATGCGAGAATAAAATATCGATCACTTTTTTCTGCATGGATTTGCAGTTGTTACCGTTGTTTGGCTATGGTTTAGTCTGAATCATAGTGGTCATTATTGGTGTATGTAGGTCTGCGTTTTTTTAATCATATTGGGTTTATGATCACGCTGATCATAACACATTGCTTACCGATCTGCATTAATGAAAAGGGACAGCTCGGATTGAGCGGATTACCGTATAAAAATGGTGACCGGCCATGATATTGTCCAACGCTTAAATGGCGTCTTAATTTCGCAGTCTTTAACCACAGCGTCGATATTTTAAATCTGCGTATCTCCAGATCCACAGTTAATTATGAGCTGAATATTATTGTCTCACGAGAACGTATAAAAAAATTCGTAAAGTTAAAGCGTACCGTTTCAGAACCTTTCCTGATACGCCAAACATACGCACTTCCATAGCCTACATTTGACTAGAAGGACAAGCTTTCAGATTTAAAGTATAGTTACTTGTAGGTTACTTTGTCAATCTCGTCAGATTTCAACGTTTGTCCTCATGTTGAAGTTAGAATTAAACTGTTTAAGGTCCGCAAGGAAGAAGCGTTGCTTCGATCAAATATCCTCCTTATCTGCAGCTCGGATGGATTGATGGAGAGCAAGTGCAGAACTTTTCACAGATAGATATGGACTGGGAGTTCGTTTACGAATATTCGACTGTGAGAGTGGAGGATGCACTGCTTGGGGTAAAATAATTAAATGTCACACTATACCTTATGTCGCATAGTACTGGATCGCCACGTAGGCCTATTCTAATAGTAGGATATATACAGTATATATTTACAATTGTGGTAATGTTGGGAGTGTGCAGTTTGTTGTGGTGTTCGGTGCCTTGACGCTTCAGGTTCGAAACCACCAGTAAGACCTTGAGGAAGTCCTTCACTCGTGCGCTTCGGCGTGAAACTCCGATGCAGTGTCCGCACTGTAGTCGAGAGCGCTTCTGAGTCGAGAGCTTCTGAGTCGAGAGCTTGGAGAGGTGCTATAGAAATGGAGAGGTGCTATAGAAATGGAGTAATAACTAAACATGCTATTATGCAAGCAATGTGCATGTTTTATTGCCACATTTAACTCATAAATTTTGGATCAAGACTAGTAGTAAGATTCTTCATTAGCATAGGCCTACTGCTGTCATTTCTGCATTCCTAGAACAATCATCCGTTTTCAGTTTGTCACATTAAAATCGAATTGCAACGACCATACAGACGACTTAGTTGAATGGAAAGTAAAGAGAAGGGGAAAGGGAAAGGAGAAGTGAAGAGAGAAGAGGAGAAAGAAGAAGAGGAAGCCGAAGAAGTAGAAGGAGACCAAGAAGAAGAAGAGGTAGAGAAAGAGGACGGATGAAGAAGAAGAAGAAGATGATGATGATGAAGAACAGGAGGAGAAGGAAGTGGAAAAAGATCAGGAAAAGGAAGACGAAGTAGATGATTAATAAAAGAAAAGAAATATATTTCAATTACAGCCTCACATGACTTCATTCCGCTGGCCCTGGAAACTCTAGGACCCATTAACTCTAGGGAATTGCTATGCTAGTTGATTTAAGTCGCCAGTTGTCTCATGCGTCGGACGATCTTAGGGAGACGTCCTTCCTCTTCCAAAAACTGTCAATTCTTATTCAGCGTTTTAACGCTGTGGCCTTCACGGGTTCTTTCGCTAACCCTATGACCGATTTGGAATAGGGTTAGCATTTCCGTAATAACAATAGTTTGACTCTTATAATAATAATTAGGGCTGTTGATTTAATCGCGTTAACGCGTGCGATTAACGCGTTAAAAAATTTTGCGATTAAAAATTTTAACGCATTAATCGTACGCGTTAATTAGATCTGATTAAAATGGAATGAGAGGCAGAAAAACTCGTTTCAAACGGAAGGCTCATACTAAAAGCTAGTGATACATTCTTTGGCAAATATTCCAACAAAATTGAGTATTAGCGTAGCAATTCTTTGCTCAATAATATTATCGCCTGCATGCGAATCATTTAACGCTAGCGATGAACCGTCGACATCGGCCGTATCGCATCGTCCACTAAGGTTGTTTCCCACCCCGTCAAACTACGTTGGTTGAATTCCAGAAGATGTCAAAACCAATGGATCCAGGTTTGAAATGATAACTGTTTATAGAAGGACAACTGAAACGAGGTTTGGCAAGAGCCGCAACCGCTTGTGAAAGATTGTGACTAAAGAATGAGGTTCAATTTAGTAGACCTACTATTGTTAATTAACAAGAGCATCCTTTGAACCGATCAATGTAGGGCCTACATAAACTGGTCCGCCAATACAATTATTGGCTGAATAAATAATTAATCCTGATGATCAGAAAACGGTTGTCTAATTTCACATTTAGGCCTATGTCATTTTAATTAAAGGTGGCTCAAATGAAAAAAATTAATGGATTTTGAGCAGTTGACTGATTTGAACAATGTTTCAATTCTGTCAGTCATACAAAACTGCTCAATAAACTAAATGCAGAAATTCAATAGACCTAAGTCAAAGGTTATTAAATATGTTTGCAATAGAAAGAATGCATTCAGTCATTAAAATTTTATGCTTGAGGTGTCCTTAGAAAATAGTAAGATTAGTATATTTGAAGGAAATGTATTGCGATTAATTTGCCGTTAATTGCGATTAAAAAAATTAATCGCGCGATTAATTTCGATTAAAATTTTTAATCGAACAGCAGCCCTAATAATAATAATAATAATAATAATAATAATAATAATAATAATAATAATAATAATAATAATAATAATAATAATAATAATAATAACAACAACAGCAACAACAACAACAGCAATAATAATAATAACAACAACAATAATAATAATAATAATAGGCTAATAATAATAATAATAATAATAATAATAATAATAATAATAATAATAATAATAATAATAATAATAATGTCCACGATGAATGTCAACTCCATAACAGCAAAACTTTTAGCTATGTTTTTACATGTAAAACCTGAGGGATTATAGCAGTATGCATCTCGGGCGCTAAAAAATAATATGCCCAATAACAATTATTGGAAGCAGAAGATGAAGACGAAGAAACGAAGAAGATTCCTGTCGCTAAGAATTTCCTGAAACAGTGCAAGACTAAAATATGAATGTTCCATCTTACGTATCTTACTAAATAAAATTCACTTGAAAATGAGCAATAATTAAATTTCAGTGTTCGTTCGGGAACCGGCCGTGTCATGCAACTGATGCATTCAAATCGATAGCAGCTGACATCGGATACTGTGTCCAATTCAATCACGGTAAGCAAGAATGAGCATAGGTTAGGGCATCATTTAAACGATGTTTAGGCTATAGACGATATCGAATTTCTACCATAGCCTACATGTTTATTAGTCGGTCTATTTTCATTTTCCGATCTGGTTTATGAATCATAGTTTCAAATCAGCTTAAAAAATCTCTAGGTTAAGTTCAAAAGGCCAATTTTAAAGTCTTTCTTCTGCAATTCTTCGTATCCAGCCAGGGCCGGATTAAGGCATGTTCAACATGTTCGGCCGAACAGAGACCCACACTTTAGGGGCAGCCACACATGCGGGAAAATAAATCGGCTAAAAGGTGGTAATCAACTTTTGGAGGGAAATAATCGGTAGCTTATAATATTCTACGAAAGTTTCGACCAAACGACCTATTTTCGGGCGAAGATCCGCAAAAACATTTCCCGAACACGTACTGTTGAAGACTGCTGTGGGGTCATTTTCTTATGGACATAAATCAGCCGCTTGATAATAATAATAATTATAATAATAATAATAATAATAATAATAATAATAATAATAATAATAATAATAATAATAATAATAATAATAATAATAATAATAATTCTTGATGAATTCTTTGGGAGCTGGGGTCGCATGACCGCCGTCTCTGGGGACCCTCGGGAGACTTTGCACTTATTTCAACGTTTGTTTATTTGCACCCAGTTGAAGGGGGTTGTGGGTGGAGAGGTGGGGTGGAAGGAGTGGGGGCGGGATGGGGGGTGGAGACTTTCCTGAAACCTAAATTTCTCAGGTGGCGTACCGGTAAAGGTCGGAGTGTGGTGGGGTGTTGTGTGGTGGGGTTGTGGCCGGAGCGGGTCGAATCCTAAATTTCCCGGGCAACGCCGGATACCTCAGCTAGTAAAATAATAATAATTTAAATAGCGATAATTTTTCTTCGAAATTTCTGTTACATTAGGGACGTATCTATTTTGCAGTAAAGGAAATTGTCCATTTTAATATTTTTTTTGCCCAACCCCCACCTCTCGACCCCCATCCCACCACCCCACCCCATCACATCTCACTCTCATCCCACCCCTCCACCCCTCAATCTCCAATTCCACCCCACCCCAACCCCTCCACCCCCACTCCACCCATCCACCCCGCCACACCCTCCAACCCACCACCCATCCACCTCCCACCCCACCATCCATATCTCACCCCACCCACCTTCCCCACCCCGCCTCCACCGGTACGCGACCCGTGAAATTCGTGCTGGCAAAAAAGCTGTCCTTAAACACCTCTAAAACGGTGCCAGCCTCTGCTTTTTTCGTATGGGACTGACAAAAGCGTTGCTCTTAAACACCTCTAATACTATTTTTTGACAACTAACTGGTTTCTCTCCAGTGCTTTTCTTCAAATTTCAAACTGCCAAATTTCAAATGTTGTGGACTTTGAACACCTAGTAAAACAACATCATTACCGCAAGACTTCCAGATTTTGATGCCTGCAGTTTATTAGTTTTTGCTTGGTTTGCGTACCATTCGAATTCTGCAGTTTGTCCTGGTCAGCAATTCAGGACCAGTATCTTGGGGAAACATGGATAAGCCATGCTTTCCAGTGCTGAAAAGTCAGCTTAAATAGTCTAATATTATTATAGTCAGTTCTGCAATAAGTCATTATAATAACCCAGCAACAGCAGAATTGAGATTCTGAAGGAAATTATTATTGTAGTTATTGTAGTTATTATATATGTAATTTATATAGCGCCCCTTCAAGAAATCTACTCAGAGGCGAAAAATATACAATATATCGACTGTATAGACGACAAATGGGTTATGTCCACATTTTTTCAAAATCCATGTTTTTAGCGATTCTAATAGGTAATGGCATAAGGCTTCAGGGCACAATAGTCATATGTCCTGCTAACGTCGTTTTCATGGTACAATACACAAGTTACAAATGTCGTATGTCCTCTTCGTAAAAATCCGCAGAGCACAAATGTGATATGTGGACATGCAACCTTTGTGCTCGGAGAAATACGGCCAATCAGCTACAATTGTTTACGTTAATTCAATGCAAGATGGCGTCGAGCAAGTCAGCATGCTAACGGTTCGGGGTTTGTTATTTTAGTAAATAATTAGCTTACTGTTATAAAGAGTTTATGTTAAATGGACGTCATTATCTGCTCGTCGGTCTAAAGTGATCAAAGATGATTTTATAAAGTGAAGTCGCGATTATCAGATGTTCGCTTCACTTGCGAAGTCATCATCGTCAATGGCCTTAATCTCGAGTTCAACTTCACACACTGTGAATACCAATTGTAAGTTGACCCCAATATTACATCAGTATTTCCATATTTGACAAGCAGCGGGTTGTAAATTGCCTTTAATCGTAAATTGTGTTATGTCTTGGTACGGCAATAGATTATGATTTATTTCTCAGGCGTTTACCACGGTAACGGATAGGTTTAATATTTTAGAGTTTACCTGCAATGTGCAGTGCCAAGCCTTCTCAGAAATGAGTAATTGAACACAGGGCATATGTAAACTTTATCACAGAGATTGCTTAATGTCATCGATGTATATTCTTGCATCTTTCTTTTTCGATTTTGTCTGTTGCTTTGTCTCTTGAGATCCCAAAACTAGTAGAAATTTTTATACTCTCAAGTCTCTATCCTATATTAAAATTATTATTTTCATTATTGTTCCAGGATACTTACAACAAAGGCAGACTGTGGTCGGAAAACAATAATCAAAAGAAGGATAAGAGCACAGTATTCTGATTTGAAAGAAGGAAAAGATCAATAGACTGTCAAAATGACTGATTCAATTGTGGATGAGGGAAAGGGGACTTAGCTTTTCAAGTTTCAATATGAAGTCAGCAGTTTCTGTGCAACGTTGTCCAGGAATTGTTGGCTACTGGTTAGAACATCTGATAAGCATTAAGAAAATGACCCATGTGTGCTGTTTATGGTGAATGGTTGAAGGAAAAGAGTGTAGACAGTTTTCCTGCAAAACATTATCTCTTCATTCGAGGTGGCCAATACAGAAGGTTGACTATCTAACGTTCAGTAATTTTGCCAGAGAGCAAACATTTTCACCAACATGTTTCGTTATCATTGACCATTTATCCGTTTGTTTGATTCCGTGAGCCCATTAGACAAAAATCAAATCCAGTTTGCTAGCACTTCTGTTTTCCAATGAATCGTTATAATAGCTGAATTTCCATGAGCTCAAAAACAACAATAATTTTATGTGTGACCTAAAACAGGAATTTAAGTATGTGACTTATGTAAAAACAAGTTTACATGTCCATTTTTACTAATTTGCTAATTTGCAGGTTCACTTGACTCTTTTATGGCCCTACAAGACAGCAAACAAGCCCAGTAACCATGCCTTATTAATGATCTGTCGAATGTGATAATATTATGTCCGTGTTACAAAGATTTTTGTAGAGCACAAATGTCGTATGTCCATTTTTGGGCTCCGCCGCCCTACAAACTTCCTTTTTTCGTGTTATTCTCATGCCACATGATATCATCGCTCTGCTTACTTTGTTCCCTGTTTAAATACCTATTCAATGACACCAAGAAAGTATGATAATGTTACTTTGTTATATTTTTCATAAGCATTTGAAATTAGAAATTCAGTTTTCTCGAAATAATGAAATATGGACATAACCCATTTGTCCTCTATACAGTCGATATATATATATATATATATATATATATATATATATATATATATATATATGTCGAAATCCGGAAACACTTTTGTTATTAGTAGCGAAATAATTGAGCAATTTTGCAAAAATGGCATCTAAAAGAGCACATTGCAATAAAGAAACTGCAAACAATTATAATTGATTGCATTATTTGCATACTGCATAGCCTATATTTATTAAAAATCTTAGGCCACTCTTTTCAGCACTGAAAAAGAACAGCTATTTGGTTAAGATGACAGCTTAAAATGGTACCAATGCAATATGGAAATTCAAAAGTTTCTGATGTGGAGCCCTCACCAGTCACCACACACTTTCTTTATCAGAAAGCTTGCTGAAATAATTCAGTTATTTTGCTAAAATGTGACACAGGGCTCAAAACCCGTGACATGTCGGATTTTGACCTTTTGATTTAGTCATATGCTACAATGACCATGCTCTAAAATGCTTTCAACACAATTAAATTATCTTTTTTCTAACAAACGTTGTGCTCGTTTGATTCTTTCATTAGTTTATCGTGAAAAATTAAAATAAAAAGTTACTGAATATTCGTGTCATCCAAGTCTACTAAGTTATTATTCTGAAAATTTTCTGGGCATTAGAGGCATAGATTCTGAATCAGATAACCCAAACGGCATCAAAATCAGTTCACTACTTCGCAAATTAGGGCGAATTCACAGTCATATATTGAATTAAATAATAAACTGTATTCTTTACCCCTCTCGCCTATTTTGGCGTCTAGCATAATATCTAGGAAGCGACAAACGACGGGTTTCGAGCCCCTGCGTCACAAATGGTATCTTAAAAGGGTACCATTGCATTGTGGAAATTCAAAAAGTTTCTGGTGAAGAGGGGCACATCCCCTCCCACACCCCTCCCCTCTCGGCGTTGCGCGTCTTGGCGACCGTCCGCCGGACGCTCGATTATTTCACCCCCAGAAATCTGGATCCCCCAGGGGACGGGGACTAGATTAAACACTGGACCGGACTCGTTTAATTAAAGATTAGCGTTGGTGACCGCAAGGGGTAATAGGCCCTTCTGCGACAATGGCCATATCATGATGCTGGATTTAACTTTGATACTGATGGCGAGCCATATCTTGTGTGAAAAGCAAAGAGAGTTTTAATAAAATATTCTAATGGCTTCTTGTCGTTATAGCTGCAGCAAAGTACGTGACGACTCAACCTGGAGCCAGTTATGGACTTCGTCTTGTGATGTGGGTCAACCAGTCTGATTGCTATATTGCCAATTCACCAGCTGTTGGATTTAGGGTTCGTCTATTAAATTGTCTTGGCGTTCGTGATAGACTAGCAGATTCTGGGCTTTCATTGTCGACTTTTGGTGTAACTATGTGTAATATTAAGATAGCCATAGTATGATTATTATTTTATGGAACAAGATGTGTACCAGAACGAGGTTAGTGACTAAATCGTTCATAGCTTAACTAGCACATGCTTCGAATGATCAGATTTCACAAATGAATTAGGTAGAATTTTATAGAGGTGGATCAACCCTTGCCATTTATTGTTATGATACTATGCATGATTCTAGTATCCCTTATTGCTATTGTCCGTGTCCCGAAAAAGAGTATCCACCCAATAATCTTATTCCCCAGATGAAGAAAATCCCGGTCCAGGAGAGGGGAGGTTTAATGGAGCCCAGCTGTTTAGGGGGAGGGGATAGAAGCCACTAGGAAGCTTGGTTAAACTAGGCTAGTTTTGATCACCGATGGAAATCTATCAACAATAATGTTAATTATTTTATGAGACCTTAACAGTGCGTAAACTAGCTGGTTGGGTTCTACGTTTTGCAAGGGCTCAACAGGAGCATAGGCCCTACGTTCTATCCTTTTAAGTTCTAGGTACTTGGTATATGAGTAATCAAATTTTCATGCAGAAAAATGTTGTAGAGACCCACTAAATACTGTCTTAAAGCCACGTTATGGAACATAGTCATAATTAACTGACTTCTTTTCAACGCTTGAATCATTAGATTACTTTAGACCATAATATTATGCTTCTCATTGTGATCCTCTGCAGGTTGCGTTTCATGAGGCAAACGATTTTCCAACGATGGCAGCGATAGGATTCAGAGTTGGCACCGGCATTTCAACATCAATTTCAATTTCACTGAGAAATGTAAGTAAAACGGTATTAAACCCATTTATTACTCATTGCCTACTCAATGTACTCATTGCATTAGGCTACTCAATACCCATTGTCTACTTTAATTCCGCACTAGTCAGCTTATGGTGAAAGTTGCACCATTGCAAATTAACTCATCTTTACGCTGTGAAGACTCTCCACATTCGATTATATCGACAGATTGTCCTATTAGTAGCATATATGATTTTGACTCGAGTGTTGGTGTTTCATTGTTGCTTCAATCTCTAGGCCTACTGTCTTTCTGGCGTACTTTTCCTTCACCAACAGTTATTACTGAACTTCTGACAAATTATGTGTCTCAGCAGCCTCACCCTTTGTGCAGCGTAGGTCACGGTCGACCATCAACAACTTATTTCCATAAAAGCTTACTCAGTTAATGCTTCTAAGTCTCTTGAATTGCTTTCAACTAGCTTCTGACGTCGGTAAAATTAATGACTTCTGCAGCAAGTTAGCGTTGCTGCTGCACAGTATCTGCATTTTCTATAATCTTCCTGAGTTCCACTGGGTTTTGCTCTTGACCCATAACTTTTTGTAATTAATGGTTTCATGAATTAGCCGCATTGACCCTGTTTTCAAGTCCAGTTACTGCAGTAAGACAAAACGGCCAATTTTGTTTTGATCTCTTATCCATCAGCCATCAGTAAAAAAAGAAACTACGAGAGTGCAGGGACCAGATGCTTTATCGTAGACCGTATGTAGCCTACGCCGTATGAGTGTAATAGGCCTACCTCAAAAGAAACAATTGACTAAGCTGTACAAGCGACGCATGAAAATTAATGTGTAGGCCTATATCTATTCATGATTTAAATCGATGAAAATTAGTATTATTGTGACCGACAGCAAAGGCCTACCTAAACATATTTACGCATGCGCTTGGCCTACAGAGAATCTTAAATACACCCAGGGGCTTCTATCCCTATACCTGGCGGGCGCAGCTTGCGTCCAGTGAAAAATAGGGGGGGAATCAGAAGACAGCCAAAATAATTTTCAACCGACGTGAATTATTCACGTCGGTTGGGGGGGAAGGTCGGACTTGGAGGGCAGCGTTCAATCTAGGCATCACTAGGAGGAAGGACCCCCCCAGAAAATACTTCCCGTCCATATAAATTTGGACAAAATGGTAGACCTAATAGTTTTTAGCAAAATGTATACACTTTATGCACTTTGAGTTTTTAGATAGGCTACTATCTGCATTTTTGAATTACATGAACTGCTGTAACAGCTATAATATACCATAATAAAAAAAATTCCTATTACGTGATTGTAATAATGTTTTTACTATTTTAACAAATAATACAATCATATTATAATTGAAAAACCTAATGTTAATACAAATACCATTTTGCACAACTAAATGGCTTCTCTCCAATGTTAGCCTATCTTTCAAATTTCAGACAGTCAAATTTGGTCCTTGAACACTTAGTAAGGCAACATCATTATTACGTGGGCTTACAATGTAGGACCTACATTGTAGGCCTATTTTATTGTATACATACAGGGGCTTCTATCCCCCCTAAGCAACCGGGCGCAAACCATCTTCTTCCCCCCTTTTCTGGACCGGCCTTCCTCTATGTATGCAATATAATGTAATCTAGCGCATGCCCTCCTCTAGTGTGGGAATGAAGGTTTGTTTGGAGGGGGACAAACGAGCATCCAGCAGACGATCGCCGAAGCATGTGTAGCGCCGAGAAGGGACCTGGTATGGGGAGGAAATGTGCCCTCCCCAAAAGAAATTTTTGCGATTTCCGCATTGCAATTTCAACATTTTAGGCTGTCCTCTTAGCAAATACTCTACTATTTCAGTGGAGGAATTGCTGCCAAAATTGGACAGCTATAATTATGTTTTGCGCCTCTGATCAGTGTGCATTCAAGAGGCGTTACATAATTTTTTAGAACACAATGCTATGTATACAATGAAATAGGCCTACAATGTAGGTCCTACATTGTAAGCCCACGTAATAATGATGTTGCCTTACTAAGTGTTCAAGGACCAAATTTGACTGTCTGAAATTTGAAAGATAGGCTAACATTGGAGAGAAGCCATTTAGTTGTGCAAACTGGTATTTGTATTAACATTAGGTTTTTCAATTATAATATGATTGTATTATTTGTTAAAATAGTAAAAACATTATTACAATCACGTAATAGGAATTTTTTTTATTATGGTATATTATAGCTGTTACAGCAGTTCATGTAATTCAAAAATGCAGATAGTAGCCTATCTAAAAACTCAAAGTGCATAAAGTGTATACATTTTGCTAAAAACTATTAGGTCTACCATTTTGTCCAAATTTATATGGACGGGAAGTATTTTCTGGGGGGTCTTCCTCCTAGTGATGCCTAGATTGAACGCTGCCCTCCAAGTCCGACCTTCCCCCCCAACCGACGTGAATAATTCACGTCGGTTGAAAATTATTTTGGCTGTCTTCTGATTCCCCCCCTATTTTTCACTGGGCGCAAGCTGCGCCCGCCAGGTATAGGGATAGAAGCCCCTGTATACATAGCATTGTGCTCTAAAAAATTATGTAACGCCTCTTGAATGCACACTGATCAGAGGCGCAAAACATAATTATAGCTGTCCAATTTTGGCAGCAATTCCTCCACTGAAATAGTAGAGTATTTGCTAAGAGGACAGCCTAAAATGTTGAAATTGCAATGCGGAAATCGCAAAAATTTCTTTTGGGGAGGGCACATTTCCTCCCCATACCAGGTCCCTTCTCGGCGCTACACATGCTTCGGCGATCGTCTGCTGGATGCTCGTTTGTCCCCCTCCAAACAAACCTTCATTCCCACACTAGAGGAGGGCATGCGCTAGATTACATTATATTGCATACATAGAGGAAGGCCGGTCCAGAAAAGGGGGGGAAGAAGATGGTTTGCGCCCGGTTGCTTAGGGGGGATAGAAGCCCCTGAATACACCTAATAATACGACGAATCAATTGAGTCCGATAAGAATCTGGACCTGTTCCGATAAATTATGGGATCACGTTAGATTCTGAAAAAAGAAATTTATTTAGGACTATTTACCAACCTATACAATAATTGTTCATAGGGTCTACTCAGACTCAGGGCTATGTCTCGTGGGGTTCCCTCCTTTGATTTTTTTTAAAAAACACACAATATAAAAATGGTTAATTGCTGTCCTGACCTCACGATCATTGGTTTGAAGTGATAAATTTAGTTTTTTGTGTCTCACAAACTGTTTATGTCGGCTTTGTGCAAAGTAACTTCAAATGACTTCTCTCTACAAAAATGGACTTGGGATCAGTTACGGTACGCAGAGGCGACTCGACTCGACTTGGGAAGACCAAGTCGACTGGGGTTGACTTATTGGTGTTGACTCCCAGGTTAAGTTGTCTTAGAATTGATAAAAATTTATAAATTCTTGGTTCGCTTCTTTGTAGCTGTCCATGTTGCCTGCGCCGTATGGTGACTGTCGTCAGGCAGAGAACTACACTTTCATGATATGTATGGATCATTGCCGGATTGATTACTATGTCTCCAGATGTAATTGCCAAACTCAAACAACGAAATGTACGATAATAATAATACTATTAATTATTAGGCTATGGACGAGCACTTTGTCGGCTTAATGTACATGATGCATTTTATTTGTATAAATCAGGCCATTTTTTCTCAGGAGGGACCTCCCCATTCCTAAAAGAACAATTCATCATTTTCGCAAGGGATACTCAGCATTAGGGGTAGCCAGCATTTCCGTCAACGTAATCCTAGCATGTGAAGCAAGTTTCTGAAGCTCAGGGCTGCGTTTACCCTTAAGAGATCTATATTACAGTAATGATTTCACAGGGTCGGTTGGGGGACGATAATAGAGCTGCTGGCAGAAAGAGGCAAGTAGTTGCTAGAAGCTTTGTCTTTGCAATGCAAAGTGATAGCCATTTTGTAAGGCTGGTCGAGAACAGATTCCTGTTAGATTCAAGAAGATTGGAAAGATTACCGAGACTAATTACAACAAGCTCCAGCCATTTGTAAAAATTTAGATGCACATGGCAATTTTACGGGATCAGAACAATAGGTATCACCAGCAAAGTGTTCGTACCACTGCTGGAGTGCATAGTGTTTGTGAGCGTATTCCCTCACGCCTTACCAGTCTCTTCAAATGTTCAGCGCTGCCTAGGCCTAACCTAAACGAGCTGTACCGTGGTAGCTAATGGCTAGTTATAAGTGTCTAGAGTTCTGTAACTTCGTTACACAAATCAACGATATGTTTCTCGTATTTTTGTTCTTCACAATCCAGCCGTAAGAAACAAACACAAATGCACCGTAACGAAAAGGGCAATAGAGATACAATGATTACAGAAATAAATATTGATGGATCCCTGATAAACAGTGATAAATGATCCTGAATGTATGGCCAAACAGTTTAATGCATATTTAACCGGACTGACAAACGCTCTATCTGATAAGATTCCACCATCTGGGAAAAAATTTCAAGCATTTATGCCTCCCTCCTCCATGGATTCTTTAGTCCTTGAAACTAATCCATATGAAGTAATTAACATAAATAAAACCCTTAAAACCAGCCACATCTTTGATGATATTGATGCCTTCATAACCTCGCAAGTCATTGACCTGCTGGCTGACTCACTTTCTGCAGTAATAAATTGCTCCCTACGGAAAGGCATAGTACCATTAGCAATTAAAGGCCAGGGCGCTGTCAATCTATAAACAAGGCGCCAAATCGGAAAATCTAATTTATTTTGTCAACCAATATTCTTTAGTCCTTCTTCAAACTAATCCATATGAAGTAATTAACATAAATAAAACCCTGAAAAATAATAGTTTTAAAGCAGTTTTCGTTTCTGAGCCAATTGTCCAGTTAGAAATAAAAAAAAAACACTATTTCAGTGATGTGGTATAATTCGACTACATTTACTTCAAACGCAGGATCTATAGGCCTACTTTTTTATTTTCGCAATACTGGTTATGACTTTCAATAAGCTTTCAGACTGTCAGGATTCTTTACCAAATATGCCTAATAATGAATAGAATCAGCGGAGGAGTGTATGCTACCTCCGGAGATAATTCTGAAGAGTGACATTGTGCATTTAGTTCCAGGAGTAAAGATATGTACTTTTCAACAAGGCTACAGCTGTTTGACAGAAGCAGGAATATCCTTTGTTTCTTCCGGTGCGTCCCGCAAGTGTGATTGTCCTCTGCAATGCTACCAACCCACTTATCCATATTCAATCTCAACAAGTCCACTCTCACAGCATTTTCTTAACTACGTATCGCAAAAGTCGCAGTTCAAGGGACGGAATCTGACGATGTCTAGACTAAGCAAGGAACTCGTCTACCTGGATATCTTCTACTCTCAGCTGAACTACATCGACATCCAAACAACTCCAGCCTACGATTTCCTCACACTGTTTTGCGACATTGGCGGCGCATTGGGACTTATTCTCGGTTGCACAATTCTAACGATTGTTGAATTTCTTCAATTTCTTGTCCAACTATCTAAGGATATTTTTATTTCTGTCAGATTGGCCAAAATGCAACGCCGCCGAATGATCGATATGTGAAGAACAATAATTTATTGCAAAATGTTATTCTTGCTATGTATGAGTATAATGAGTTATGGTAAATCCAATCTTATTAGGGTTTATATCTGTGGAACAAAACTGTTGTTTTATATAACGAACTAGTCAGGTAACCTGCTGAGTTTTCGGCAAACGTGTATTTTAGAGTCGTAATATATATTTGCTCATATCTAACAACATTTCATCTTTGCTCACCCTCTTATCTGCGTGAGCTTTTTCTACCCCTTTCTATTCGCACAGGACGCCGCTCACTGCGCTCTGCTGTCCCTGGTGACTTAATGGTTCATTTCAACGCTCTGCGACAATCGAGAGCCGTTCCTTCTTTGTGGTTGGTCCAACAACTTGGAATGGGGCGTCCTTTGACTATGCGAGACACCATAAACTATTTTCAATTTCACCTAGTAACTGTGATGACTGCTTTATTCTCTTGGTCCGGGCAAAGAGCACCCCTGAGTAGCAACCCTGAATGGGCGCTATATAATTTCCTATTGATTGGTCGATTGATTGGAAGTCTAGAGCAGAAACACACTAAGATTGTGAAAGATTAATTTCACAAAGACTACTGTGAGTCAAAATAACAAGTTCAGCTTTAATTTAGTAAACGTTTGGAGGGATGAACTATATAAATATGATTGTAGCGGTAGGCTTACACTGTAATAATTGTAATTGAACATTTATATAGCGCCGCTCACAGATTCAGTGGCGCTACCGACCCAAGCTAGTGCTCCCGCTAACAAATAGTATAATAGTCTTCAGGCGTTTACGAAACAGGGGAAGAGAATTATATAAGTCATATTTATATGTCATATTTATATCGTAAGACAAATCGCCTTAAATCTACACGGTGTCCGGGGGAAAAGGGATCCAATTTTGCATATATAAAAATAAATAGTAAATATTTATCGATTTTAAAAATTCAAACACCATATTAATCTTGACTGCATATCAACAAACTTGTAATTTACGAAAGATCTCAGATCAAAGTGAAAAATTGCACAAAGATTGCGTTGTTAAAATAATAATTTTAAAACAGTGCTGTTAGAAAATAGAGTTCAGCAAAAAGACAGTTGCTATGGGATGTGACACTTTCGCCATGCCTCATCTTCCCTGCACATCCACCGGAGCTCGTGAAGCAGCCGAATGTTCATCTGCGTCCAAGACAATCCAGTCTGACGCTCGTCCCGTCCGCTAGGTGGCCATCCGTTCTTGTTCTGTCTTCTTTCTCTGCAATGTTCTCAGTGGGAGTCACCAACGAACTAGCGTACTGTTAGTGGGAAAACAAGTCAACAGTGCAACTCTCCAGGGATCTATATTTGGAACAGGACTTCAAGGGTCCCTACCTCCTTTTAAGGGTGTCTGATAGTATTAAGGTTTCAGCTTCTAATCTCATCTCGAGCCTCTCCTCATTTTTACCAGGAATAGTTCGGCCAAAATTTGGACACAGTCCTACGGTCGTTTGTGCAACGACGACAGAACCGTTACTTAGGTTCTTTTCAGGGTTCAGTTCCCACTCAACAGTTTTATTTGGGGCTCTCTCTTTGAGAAGTTGCTCTGTCAGATTCCTGCTTATTTCCACTGTAAGCTCCGACTCCTTCTGTCGCTGCACTAGGTTAGTCACCTGCTTATCTAGGCGCTCCATAAATGTTTCTATATTGTCGGTAAACCTTGCCCATTTCTCTGTCTGTCATTTAATTTTTTATCATTTAATCCAGAATCACTTCTATCTGAGAAATTCTAGGTGAAAGGGATGGATTTCCCTCAAGCTCTTCCATCGGACAGTTTCCTTCTTCTTCAGAGTTTGAAATAGATATTATATTTCAAGATATCTCCGATGATTCAATTGAAGTTTAATAGTAAATTATATCAACGAAAATATTGAACATTAATTTTTGCAAGCGTTATCGAGTTTGATAGCCTTCGAATAATCACATTTATCTTATCTAGCAGTTCAAATTAGATTCCTTATTTGCTATTAAATTTCGAATAAACTATACAGAGTTTAATCTAGTTTGATATGATTGTTTCACTGATCATCAATATTCTTATCGAGTTCGATCCTTGACTATATCAAATATCAATCCATATCACAATTATATTCATCTCCTAATAATATTGTTAAGACAATTAATATCGCTGAAGTATTCAATCTCCGACTACCAAATTATATTTGATCTAAAGTTTTATTTTTTTTGGTTAGAAATGATATCTGGGAGCTCGGCCCACCTGATGATTATGATGATTCCGGAAACGATAGTGAAATGGAAGAGATTTGTTTGATGAGACTATGAACAATGGAAGACAGTACTGTTGGCAGATGCAAAGAAATTTGAAGAGCAACAGAGAAATGATGAGTCACTGAAGATAAAGGATCAGAGGTTAGTGTGGTGAATGTGTTGATGCATAAGAATCATCTGAATGTCCCCTTCTCTTCATCATATATATAAATGACTTACCTAACTCCTCTTCTTTACTTCACTATATCCTGTTCGCTGATGATACCAACGTCTTTTTATCGCATGCCTCATACGACCAATTGTTTGAGATTGCTAATGATGAACTAAGGGCTACTAGTACCTGGTTCAAAGCTAACAAACTGTCCCTTAATCTCTCCAAGACCAATTTTATATTATTTAGATCTAATAAAAAGCAAACACCCATACTTTCTAAAGACATAGTCATTGATGGCATAACTATTCCTCAAGTTACCTCATCTAAATTTCTAGGCGTGTACATGGACCAACATCTAAAATGGAACACACATATTGAAGAAATCAATAAGAAAATCACCAAAAGTATTGGCATCCTCACTCGAATCTCTTACTTATTGCCCTCCCCCACTCCAACCAACTTATACTATACTCTTGTTTATCCATATCTTACTTATTGTAATATCATCTGGACCTCCACCTATCCTACTCACTTAAGAAAACTTCAAATTGCTCAAAAAAGGGCCATTCGTATTATAACTAAATCTCCCTTTAACTCCCATACTCAACCTTTATTCTCAACACTTAAACTATTAACTATCACTCAGATCAACAACTTCATTCAAACTTGTGAATTTATGTACAAATACCACACCAAACTCCTGCCATCTGCTTTCCTTTCTTATTTTCCCCCTACCCAATTCAAAGCTGGCTTAAGAAATAAACCGGACTATAAACTTATTTCCACACGAACTAATACTCGCAAATTATCTATCAAATTTCAGGGCCCTCTACTTTGGAATAACCTACCTCTCAAAATCCGTACCTCCAATACTATCTCTTGCTTTTTAAACGTACTTTAAGAGCACACACACTTGAGCATGTATCATAGCTGTTAGTTAAGTTAGTTAAGTTTGTTATAAACCGTATGTTTGTGTTTTCTCAAACTGTTATTGTTCTCAATGTAGCCTAGGATCCCTGGGTCTTTTCCTCCTGTAAGCCCATGTCATCTTTAACCTCTTAATGCCACTTAGCTAAATAGGCCCCCTCTTAGCGGGACGTTGTCCCTTTGGCGGGCCTGTTGTTCCCTAATTTTACATTTGAATTCATTTCGTTTGATTACTCTGCTGGCTACCTGTTCTTTTTTAATTTCTTACCTAATCTACTCACTGCACCATTGTTCTTAGCCATGCATGATGTATTACCTTGTGTGCTATCATTGATTCTTGTGTGATTTAAGTTGATGTTGGGATCAATAAACTCAAACTCAAACTCAAACATCAGATGTTGGACCAGTTAGTGTACCAGTTGCTTTTGTCAAAAGATAAATAATTTGTACCAGGAGAAAATGTCACCGTGTTGTATCCAACGTCTACCTATAAACTGATCTCACGACGATGGTCCATGTACTTTCTTACAAATAAGATCCAAATATTCGTAGCTCGTGAACATGAACGAAAACGGTCGACGATTATTGTTCATGCCAACAAGATGAGAAAGTTCATCGCCAGAACATTGTCTTGTGGTCTTATCGTGGAAGAGGATGATGAATTTGGATCAGTGGTTGAAATACCGCTGAAGGAACCCAGTCAGATACAAAATTCGCGAGAATTTAAGTACCGCTTTGATACGGACCTTGAGCATGCACTTCTCTTGCAATTGCTCGTTCGCCTCGGCGTCAAACTCCGATGCAGTGTCCGCGCTGCAGTCGGCAGCGCCTCTGAGTGAGAGCTGAATGGGCGCTATAGCAAAAATCCAATAAATAAATAAATGGATAAAATAAAGAGTATCCATCCTATTGGACCATGGTGAACTCACGCATTTTTTAAGCATTTGATTTTGGCCTAGTAGGTGGGCCTATAATTTGTAGGTGCAAATCTGGGATTGTCTCTCGCAGTACAGACGACGTCATTTTAGCTATTGATAGCGATAAAACCTATAATACTGTCTGCTACAAATAATGACGTCGTTTGTTATTATTACGTCACAATTGCTTTCACCTTCCTCATTGCTCAAACGCGGTAAAGCAAATCAATTCGAAATTACGTAATATGTCTAAAGCAAATCAATTCGAAATTACGTAATTTGTCTAATGATGAGAAGGACATCGTAAATGCATCACTGTGCTCATGCAGCCGTGCAAATCTGAACATTATGAGTTGAATGTAAATAATATATGTACAAATGTGTCTGCTTAGATCAGCCATCATTCAAAGACTCTTGGAAATGCTTCAGCAAATCACATGCTATTGCGGTGACTGGAGACATTAAAAGACGGCTCTTCCTTTGTCTCAACGCAACCGCTTTTTGCGGTTTTCTTACAAAAACAAATACAGCCAAACCGTAGGCACAGGCATACTCGTCGGTCTACCGAACTCTAAGAGTTCACCAGACCGTGCGGTGTCTGTTGTTGACAACCTGGCATTGAATGGTCTTTATGTCTCATAAAAACTTAATAATTAGGATATCACTGAAAATTAGTCAGGTAGAATGCTGTCCTTGCTACTAGTGAAATTGGAGCGGATTAAAATATCATATACTTACAAATCCTATGGATTTGTCATGATCCAATGGGTTGGATACCGCCGGACGACCAAGTTGTCGTTAATGGCAAGGGGAATGTTTGATCTGCGATGACTTTTTAAGCTTTCATTGGTAACAGAAAGCATACGCAAGACTCAATAGTTGACCACTCAAAACTAGCCTTTGCTTTTTTTACAAGTACCTTTTTCCGTCTTCGAGTGGAGAAAGGAACCTGTGGAAATTCTCAGCCCACGACTTTACTGTCTATCCTCCTTAACCTTACTTGTTCAAAATTTCTTCACTTAATCTGTCATTCACTTGGAATTTTCTAAGATCCTACCTGACTACACGGATTGGGTATTCTTTGAGACGCCGGAACTGTGCACAGAAACCGGCGACAAGAAGCTACTACTGAAAAAGATGATGACAATGATGATAACTATGATGATTTTCCTTAACATTTCATTAACTTTCATTTTCATTTTCAACTATTTTCCGGCGACAAAAAGCTACTACTGAAAAAGATGATGACTATGATGATAACTATGATGATTTTCATTATAGTGATGATGATGATGATGATGATGATGATGATGATGATGATAATAATCGTAATCGCAGTCGTAACCTTTCTAAAGCGGCACTCGAAAGCCAAACGCGGGGCAACGGCTTATTCACGAGCGCTGCGTCGAGTCAAAATTCTTACTTCTGGCCAAGATATTGGAACAAACTTAGGGGGGGGAGGATCTTTTTTGCCCACCCTGTATAAATTAAATCAGTGGCAAAAGACGATGCTAGCTTGCCTAAGCAAGCAGGATCACCAAATACGTTACTCAGGCCTATGCTAATAATTATAATAATAATAACAATAATAATAATAATAATAATAATAATAATAATAATAATAATAATAATAATACGGTCGAGAACTTTGAAGATTTAATGTACATATGCATTTCTTTGTATAGGCCTAACTCGGCCTTTTTTTTATCTCAGGAGGGACCTCCCCATTCCTAAAAGAGCAATAATATTCATCATTTCCGATAAGGGGTAGCCAGCATTTCCTTTAAAGCCTCACGGGAATGATAACAATCATGTGAAGCCAGTTTATGAAGCTCACGGCTACCTTTACCTTGAAGAGACCTAGATTACGGCAATGATTTCATAGGGTCGGTTGGGGGACAATAACAGAGTTGTTGGTAGAAAGAGGCAAGTAGTTTTGAAATGCTAGAGGCTTTGTCTTTGCAATGTAAAGTCATAGCCATTGTGTAAGGTGATTGTTGGTCGAGAACAGATTCCTGTCAGATTCAAGAAGATTGGGAAGATTACCGAGACTAATTACAATACTCCTTAGCCATTTGTAAAAATTTAGAGGCACTCGACCATTATACGGGATCAGAAAAATAGGTACAATTCAAGCGTCTGCACTTTTGTATAAAGAGGTCATTTTATAAGTAGACTTTCAAAAGAACTAGACAAGTCCGCTAAGTCAATTCTTGAGCTATCGTTTTATAGTCTAGGCAAAGTGCTTCTTCTCTAATTTATGAGCAAAACTGAGCTAAAGAACAGTTTTAAGGCAGTTTTAGTTTCTGAAACAACTGTCCAGTTAGAACTAAGAAAACCCCATTATTTCAGTGATCTGGTAAAATTCAACTGCGTCTACTTCAAACGTAGGCGATATATTATTTATAATTTATTGGCAATGATGGTTATGACTTTTTCAAAAAGCTTTCAAACTTTCTTTACCAAATATGCCTAATAATGAATAGAATCAACGGAGGATAGTATGTTACCTCCGGAGTTAATTCTGAAGAGTGAGATTGTACATTTAGTTTCAGGAGTAAAGATATGTACTTTACAACAAGGATACAGATGTTTTACAGAAGCCGGAATATCCTTTATTTCATCCGGTGCGTCCCGCGAGTGTGATTGTCCTCTTCAATGCTATCAACCCACTTATCCATATTCGATCTCAACAAGTCCTCTCTCGCAACATTTCCTTAACTACGTGTCGCAAAAGTCGCAGTTCAAGGGACGGAATCTGACGATGTCGAAACTAAGCAAGGAACTCGTCTACCTGGATATCTTCTACTCTGACTTGAGCTACGTCGACATCCAAACAAGTCCAGCCTACGATTTCCTTACACTGTTTTGTGACATTGGTGGCGCATTGGGACTTATTCTCGGTTGCACAATTCTAACGATTGTTGAATTCCTTCAGTTTTTCGTCCATCTATCTAAGGATATTTTCACTTCTATCAGATTGGCCAAAAAGCAGCGCCGCCGAATGATCGATATGTGAAGAACATTAATGGAAAATGTTATTCTTGCCATGCCATGAGTTGTGGAAAATCCAATGGGATCCTGTTCAAATTAGAACCTGAATTGATTCAAAACAAAAATGCCGCAACGAGCAAGTAATTTACGCCGCCAAACTCCACGTTTACCGAGTTTTCTACAGTTAATATTAGGCTACAATGCTACATATTATGTGTACAATAAATTATTGGCATTGTTTGTTAGTTTCTGTATCGTCATTTAATCAATTTTGTTTTATGCACACACACGATGCCATGTTATTCATTAATTGAAATTGGATAAGTGCCCTGTGTAAGATTCTAGTTATCATTATCGCATCAAAGACGGAAATTTTCCTATGGGACCTCTTACAGCAACATACAAGATTTCATCGACACATGTTCAAGTCATTGAACTCAATTGCTTATGCGCTGCAATTCTACATCTGTTTAATGGCGATGTACGCAGTATACATTTTGTCAGTCATCATATGGTTATTATATTCATTCATTCATTCATTCATTCATTCATTCAAATCCGTGCTTTGAGAAAAGTTCGGCCACTAGAGAAAGATTGAAAACCACTGGCTTAGGACCTCACTCTGTTAAAATGCAGAACATGAGTGGTCACAGTGAACGTAGAGGTGATGTACCCTGTAAGGCTGTAACCGCACTCATGCGCGCGAAGATCGCCAAATCTTTTTGCAACACCACCATGAAACTCCGCATGAAACAATCAACGAAAAGAACAAGTGGTGGAATATCTGCGAACACTATTTGTTCCCGTTCCACTTTATAGCCAAAGACCTTTTATTAGCACAGCGACTTTTATTAGCACAGCGAACTAGTAGCTGAAGTAATCAGATGGATGATTTTGATTGTAGTTTTTCTTGTAATTAAATAATTTTATGCTATTTAGAAAGCTTCGAGATTTCAGTAGATCACATAGTATGTCGAAATTCTCAATTTAGGAAATATTTCATATTTAGGTGTTTGTAGGCAAAGAGGTGCGGGGGACCGTCCCAGCCGGTGTAAAGGTTTCAAATTACCCCCTCCTAAACATTACCCCCTGCAAACTGTAATTTGCATCAATCATCGCATTTATTGCACCGAAAAATCAGAAAAATCATCCCGCTTCTTGTTTTGGTCTGAAGATTTTCATCCGTCATCCCACTTTGTGTTTTGTTATCAATATTTTCATCTGTAACTAAAATACTAATCGCCGCGGAAGTTAGGCTACATGGAGAAATGACTTCGAGGCTATAATTTTCCCCGATCAAAATATGGTGAGTGGTAGCCAGCATAGCGATTTCAAACGAATTATTTGTTTCTATTCTTTAAAACCTCGTTTTCCGTTATATATTTTTTATTGGTTTTGTTTTAGTTTTATGTAACTTTACTAATTTATTTACTTCCGTTATTCTTTTGCGTGATATTCGCTACGTTTTCATCGGGTTTCTCTCTGTTTTCTCTCGAGGATTCAGCAAGCTAAATAATGTCGTTAGGGCCTATGTAGATCTAAGTGTTTAGAGTCATCATTTTGAGAAATAGGCTCAGCCTTCACGTATTAGATTCCTACAAAAATGAAATTTAGAAGAGTTATAAACTTCTTAGGCATATATAAGAATTTGCAATTTTAAATACATTTTATAATTTAGTGCACATCTGCTGATTATATTTTAATTGCGTTATTTCGATCAGCGTGGATTTATGCGGACTAATATGTTTGCAATTTGAATTTGAAAAGATTTCAAAAACCTGTAAGTTTTTCAATTAATTAAACCAATGTTATAAGAACAAAATAACTGTTGTAGACTAATGTTACTTATTATTAATTTTGGCCAACTAACAAAACTGTGTTGTTTTCCGATTAAGATAAAATTGCGAAACAAATTCTTTAAGTTTTTAACGCAGTTTAAGATGCAACAAAATAAAAATTAATTTACGTTTCCGCTTTTTGCCGTTTTAGTTTTGCTGTTGTTGAGTAAAACGACGTTTTCCCCATTTTCTATTCCGTTCCCATTGTTTTCTACATATTATAATATGAAACTTTTGTCGATATACGTCTGTACTTCAGAGTAAAAAAGTAACGAAGCTTGAGTCCGTCGTTTTGGATAATCTTAAGTACCAGTATGAAAAATCGATAGCTGACGACTGCTATAGTGCTATAACATATAAATGTTATTGCTTGTTGCGGGATCAATTATTAGGACTCAGCTTTCATGACACAAATGATAAAGCAATTGCATGCCAAGCATTGAATCCACGTTTCTTCGGGTGGGTCACTGTAAAACTCCCTGAAATAAATACAATAAATGCTGGTATCACTCTGCACTGGATTTCTTTATGATGGGTCTATGTCCTCCTGCTGCAAGCTCTTCTTCTGTATCGTCTGACGCCACTTATTCTTTCGCTGCCTGCTTCTTTCGCTCTATCTCATGGGTGGAGTTTTTGGAGGGGCTAAAAAAGAACTTGGGAAGAACTTGGGCTTTGCCGCCGAAAAATATTTTCTCGGGCCCAAAAAGTTGATGACCTTTTTTAAAGTCTTTCGGAAAATGTTCGCTTTCGTGAACAGAACCAGAACAAATTTATGAGTCTGCAGCTTCTTGGGGGATGGGGTGAGCCCGTTAAAAGATACACGATAAAAAACTGAATCTGGGTCTTCTCGGGGAGGGAACGTAGCCCCCTAACCTCTGATAAACTCCGCCCATGTTCTCTTTCTTCCTTTCGTTCTGTCTTTCTCCCTCTCTGTCTCTATCTCTGTCCGTCTCTTAGTCTCTCTGTTTCTCTCTGTCTGTCTCTGTTTCTCACTATGTCTGTCTCTCTGTCTCTGTCTCTGTATGTCTCTGTCTCTGTCTCTCTCTCTGTCTCTGTCTCTGTCTCTGTCTGTCTCTGTCTGTCTCTCTGTCTCTGTCTCTGTCTCTCTCTCTCTCTGTCTCTCTCTCTCTGTCTCTCTCTCTGTCTCTCTCTCTGTCTCTCTCTCTCTCTCTCTCTCTCTCTCTCTCTCTCTCTCTCTCTCTCTCTCTCTCTCTCTCTCTCTCTCTCTCTCTCTCTCTCTCTCTCTGTGTTTCCTTTGCTTCTGTTACACTAGCTTCGGATTGCCTTCTGTTTCGTGGTCTGCGTGAAATCGTTATAATATTGGTCATAGAGTCCGTTGTGTTTGAAGAACACTCCACGTCAATCAACTTCGCGAAGATTATGTTTCATTTTGAGTGCGAAACGACTTAGAGCAACTCTACTTTTATTCTCGTATTTCCGTCTTTGTTCCATGGTCGACGTAAACTAAAACTTATACAAATTCCTCATTGTAGAAAATGGTTCGTGACATCCAGACAATAATACTAGCCGATATTGAAGCTAGACGTTGCCATTAGGCGGTAGGCCTAAGACAAGTGAGCGCCCATAGAGACGCATAAAGTATAATGATTATATTCAGGTTACCCGACTCGCTAATTCTTGAGGCATCTCGACGCTTTTTCGATCTTTAGATTCGCCATCTGAAAATAATTAGTTTCCGTTTGAGCTGTCCTTTTTAGGCCAGGATGACAATACTAAGTAGCCTAATTTTACAACTAATAACAGATTTACGAATTTTTTTACAGCTTGCAATTTTTTAACGTCAACGATTTCGTCACAAAATAATTAGAATTTGCATGATGCTACATTTCAGTGAATAACTCGTTAATTCCAAAATTGCCCATTTCAATAAATAATTTATTGAAATGGGGAATTGCGAAATTGAGGAGTTATTTATTATAAATAAGTCCGTAATTCCGTAATTCCAAGGCCCTTTATCAAGTGAGGCCTGGGGCCAAATGGTCCCAGTGGCCCCCCTGTTCTAGGCCCTGTCAGCAATTACATAGTCTCTTCTTCCTTAAGTCTGATGCCTCCCGGCAGGTCCAGATGCCCAACGACGCCACTCTTCTCGATGTTGTAGTTTTTTTAAAGTTTTAATCTACATGTACATAGTAGAGCAGTATAAGCTTATTTCAGATGACAACTTGTCATGTTGAAAATTTTAAACAAAATTGGGTTCATCTTGCAACCAGATTCTGATCTATTTCTCTTAACTCTGGGGAAACCCTTTGCCAAGACAACGCTCGTGAATAAGAGATCCCTACGCTAGCCTCAAATATCGCTGTGGTTTAGGAGATTTAGCAATTCGTGGAAATGTATAATTGGAATTCAACACAAGGAAACATTATGGATTTAATAACTAGAAATTTAGATACGGTAACAGTAATAATAGTTCATGCGTGTTTTGAATAAATGCAACTTAATAATGTTAACAATTAAATTGAAAGCCGAAGCTGCCGAACAATAATTCCGGTGATTTGTGTCCGTTGCAGTGCGTCGTGTCGTCATTCTACAGAACCATAAAAATGCTTATTGACTGCTCGAGTCTACCGTATCACGGACAAAGGCTGGAACAAAACTCTATGTGAATAGCCGAGCTCTCAATTGACGACATCAGCGTACAACCTTAGGCTACAGTAGCATAAATATCACCTGCTGTGCTTTGGAAAATAGGTTTTGGCGTGCACCACATCTGGGAAAGAAATTCGAATATGAGCCATCCATTCACGCTCGAATACATGATGGAAAGCGAGATATCATCACATCAGCTTGCTCTAGATGATGTAAAACTGAAAGATAAGGAAAAGCACTCAGATGCTAGTGAATGTCAGATTCAGATAAGATCGAGTCAGATAAATGCCCAGAGTAGAGAACCAGTACACCTAGCTGACGTTTATCAGACCCATACAGATGCAGAACCAGTTCGCAGCTCATATGAGATGAATGATAGCGTTAGAATCAATTCTTTCAGCATGATGAGAATGATCGTGAGACGTCGGATGGAAATATTTGCAGACGAAGTCTCCGCTGTGGGTTTGTCTTACTTGTTCAAACCATCCAACCACAGAATCGGTTCCATCATCCGAAAGGTTGTGTGGACAATGCTTCTTCTGTTCGGAACAGGAGTCATGGTTATACAGATATACGATCACATATCGCTTTATCTGACATATCCAACCACTGTCAGCTATCAAGTGGCTTACAACCGATCTCTTCGCTTCCCTACGGTTACCATCTGTTCGGAATTTCTTGCCAGCCTCAAGAAAGTTGTCTCGTTGGGTAACTAATGCAATTTTATTTCAATTTTATCTGAATGACTAAACCAGTTGAATGATTGCTAATCCATATAACACGTAGGGAAAAATCGTATTTTTTACCATCTCCTCTGTTGAATTCGTAAATTATGTGTAGCCTACCTCTCTCGAATATGCATGCGTACAAATATGCTTCGAAATCCGCCTGTCTTTCTCTCTCGACCACCGGTCAGAATTCTCCAATCGAGCCATATCCAACACGACGTCACACCTTTGGAATGACCTGCTCCTGAATTCCGATCTTTGCCACTTTCCAGGGCCGTAGCAACAATGAACGGGGCCCCCTCCGAACAGATGCAGGAACTGGAATGCAGTATCTGTTTCATACAATATAGGCCTACAGGGTTGAAGGTTCATATTATGCATACATAGGCGTCTAGGCCTAGGCCTATAGTGTACTGTACAAGTATTCTGTATTTATGCAAAGCGCTTCTTTCGAGCCTTGTTCTCGGCAAATTGCTTAATCAATGCGTCATAGTCCAGAGATCTGGCAATCTTGTTTTCAATTGAGATTATTGCAAGCGCAGAAAGCCTGTCATCGGTCATGGTTGAGCGCAGTATATTCTTTATCAGCTTCTATCTGCTGAAGCTCCTTTCAGCTCTATAGCTCTATGGTCGTTCGGCCATGTTGGTCGAACGATCGTGCCTCTCTGTTATTATGGCAGATTTTTACGTCTGTGGCTTAACTCGCTCGTTTTTGTTCGGGTTTTCTGATGTTTACCGATGTCGAGTCTCGAGTTTCTGACTTTTCTTCATCTGTGTTGTAAGCGTTTGGACGGGATATTGATTATAAATTTTGACGTTCAACTCTCGCCATGCGGTTCCTCTTTGGACTGGTCCATTGCGCTCAACATCAAGGGGTCCCAGGTTCGTCATTATTGGAGCGTCATTATCCATGGCCGAACGTTTGCTCACATGAACGGGAAAAGAAAGGATCTGCACTTTTATTAACAACAACCAAAGACCGTACCGTAGTAGCGCCACGTTTCCAGCGTTGTGCTACCCGTCGCTGCTCTTCGGACTTATGCATCTCGACCCTGTAAACACTGAAATTACTGTTCAACTTCCATCATCGGCACGAGTAACTGTCAGCTGAACTCTTCGTGTAGCCAACGTGTAGGAGTTCGACGATGGTGACTTGTGCTTCTCGAGCGGAGTTTTGCCTAAGAATAACTCTGTCGTTGTGACATTACCATCAGTAGGCTAGAGCTATGAGTGGGCGCCGTTGATGGCTGCCATATTTGTCCTGTATTTGTTCTTTATGTATTGTGTTTTGTATGCTTGTAAATCAGAGTGCGTTTGCAGCTGATACATTAAAGAATATACTTACTTACTTACTTACTGGCGACAGTAACTGGTGTGGTCAGAAGAATTCTTATGCATATGCACAGATTCGGATATATAGGGTGTCTCGATAGGTCGTGAACGATTTTGAATGCAGATAAATATATGTTATACACAAGATAATGTGGAAAGTTGTATACTGGCGGATAGGTTGTTCAAATGAGAATGTTACGCAAAAAGTTTTAGATCACTAGCTCACCTATTCAAATTTTAGCGCCAATATCCGTGACGTCTTCAAATTCGTGCCAAGTAAGCGTCCAGTTATATATAGGCCGAAAGCAGTATTGTACGATCATCATTGTTAACCCACACATAATTGATTGATTAATACAAATTATCATTTAGTATTTAATAATGTTTCCTTTACTCTTTATTACAGCCTCAAGTCGATTAGGCATCGAGCCAATTAGATTTTTCAGAGTTGTCAGAGGTATCGATGTCCATGTATACGAAGCCGACGTTTTAAGGTCTTCAATGTCTGGGGTTCGGGATCGGCATAAACAGTTGCCGCCATAATACTCCAAACATTTTCTATTGGTGACAAATCCGGCGAATTAGGCGGTCAGTCCCCCAGTGAGATGTAGCCATTGATATTTTTGTTTATGCCGATCCCGAACCCCAGACATTGAAGACCTTAAAACGTCGGCTTCGTAAGGCAAGCAATTCAAACAGTCCCAAAAAGTTGCCATTTGAAGTATCGCCGAGCTTTTCATTGCTTCCTCGAAATGCCAAGTTTCTTTCGGACAAGAAAATAACGACATCAACCATACGCTTGACAACATTTCTCCAGAAATCTCTTTCTTTCAGAAAAGTCTGCGTTTCGAGTTGGTCAATAGATGTGCGGTTTACTATGCCTGAGCGAAGGTCAAACCACTTCACCATACAGTCTTGATGCCCTTTGCCTGTTTCGTGCTGCTGGAGTCTTTTTGACAGTGCTTTCCAAGCAGATGTTCCACGATGTAGCGGTATGTCGCCAGTGCCAAATAATTTGCAACAAAAACAAAAGATGGCATCTTTCTGAACTGAGTACATTAACCATGAACGTCTTATTTTCTCGCCATTTGCCATAGTTCGATAGAAATTACTACTTGTGAACCTCCGTCTTTCCTCGTTAAAAGGTAATTCGTAACTTTCATTCTGCTGTGGTGGGCCCCGTGCAACAATGTCACACACTTGCCCGTCCGATATTATAGACGGCCAAATTCCTGGATCATCAGTGAGGGGTTCAGATTCATATAAACTTACATCTTTCCCGGCAGCAGCTGGAATATCTGTCACAGTTTGTCTGGTAGAACTACTGGCTTCACCTTCGACCTCACTTGAAATGCTTCTGGATAATTGAGCAATTGTAGCCTAAAGGCTTCGGGATACGAGTCGTCGCTGCTAGCGCTGTCCGTGTCATATGTCTGTAAGCCTACCTGTATGTTCGATTGCAGCGAAAAATATGTTGACAACTTTGGTATTTTCTCAAGTTCTTTCTCGGCATCTTTTGATGCCTTTCGTTTACTAGCTCCGCTCTTGTATTTGTATGTTCCTTTAGACATCACAAAGCGCGCTTAATTCTGCATTGGAAACGAAATGTTTCAAACAGCAACAAAATTAAACACGCAAATTAACAATTTCTCGCCAAACGACGGACGCCAGTATTAACGTAAATACACGTTCTTTGAATGGGCTCAACTAAAATTCGAATTTGACCGCCGTTAAATGGGTTAAACTAAAATTCGAATTTGACCGCCGTTAAATGGGTTAAACTAAAATTCGAATTTGACCGACAGGCTTGAAACAAATATCTTTGCTTGAACTGATGCATGGCCAATAGCATGATGTAGCCTATCATAATTACTTCACAGACCTTTTGTCAGTAAAACCGACTGTGGATTGTGCATACAATGTGCAAAAGCGTCAATAAATGTCACTTACATAGGCCTAATTATAGGCAAACTTTACAGTCTTTTTCCAACTTTTTGGGCCCCCCTTCCTTGCGGGCCCCCTTCGGCCGGAGGGTACGGAGGGCGGTCGCTACGCCTCTGTCACTTTCTCAACTATTATTATCAATCACATACCATCACATACCATCACCTTCTTCAGGGTCCTCTATACATCACACATCGGGCATCTCATTCGAAACGGAAGTCACAGCTTTTCAGGAACTCCTACCCTGTCTCTTCTGATCCTCTACCTTCCAATTCTCGACCCAGACGACACCCGC
The DNA here is from genome assembly GCA_949752735.1 of Lumbricus terrestris. NCBI lineage: Eukaryota > Metazoa > Annelida > Clitellata > Crassiclitellata > Lumbricidae > Lumbricus > Lumbricus terrestris. The sequence goes on from OX457042.1 coordinate 51,629,747, forward strand.
TCTAGAAGCTGCTACGCTCATCTGACCCTATGGCAACTCGACCCAACCACCTTTGAACTACTCTTCTGTTCACTTTTTTCTAGGTTATTTTTTCTGCATGGATCTGCAGTTGCTACCAGTGTTTGGCTATGGTTTAGTCTAGATCATGGTGGTTACGGTTGGTTTATGAAGGTATGCGTTTCTAATCATTTGGGCATTTATAATCACAATATTTACCCATCTGCATTATTGAAAAGGGACAGCTCGGATTGAGCGGATTACCGTATAAAAATGGCGACCGGCGATAATATTGTGCAACGCTTCAATGGCGTCTAATTTTGGCAGTCTTTAACCACAGCGTCGGTATTTTAAATGTGCGTATCTCCGGATCCACAATTAATTATGAGCTGAATATTATTGTCGCACGAGAACGTTTAAAAAAACTGTCGTAAAGTTAAAGCGTTCCGTTTCAGAGCCGTTCTTGATACGCCAAGCATACGTTCTTCCATACAGAGGCCTACAATTAGAAGGATAAACTTTCAGATATTAAGCATTATAGTCCTAGACGATTTCTCCTTTGAAGTTTCTTCATATTGAGGTACATGTAAGTTTGCCACTCTCGTCAGATTTTAACGTTTATCCTCATTTTGAAGTTAGGATTAAACTGTTTAAGGTCCGCAAGGAAGAAGCATTGCTTCGATCAAATATCCTCCTTATCTGGGGCTCGGATGGATTGATGACCAGCAAGTGCAGAACTTTTCACAGATAGATGCGGACTGGGAGTTCGTCTACGACTATTCAACTGTGAGAGTGGAGGATGCGCTGATTGGGGTAAAATAATCAAATGTCTCACTATATGTTATGTCGTATGGTACTGGATCGCCACGTATTCTAATAGTAGGATATATAGAGTATATATTTATTATTGTGGTAACGTGGGAGTGGTGCAGTTTGTTGTGGTGTTCGGTGCCTTGGCGCTCCAGGTTGTAGCCTATTCCACTCTCAAGCCATCCTCAAAGCGTAAGACCTTGAGGAATCCTTCACTCGTGCGCTTCGGGGTGGAACTCCGATGCAGTGTCCGCGCTGTAGTCGAGGGCGCCTCTGAGTAGAGAACCTGAAGAGGCGTTATATAAATGGATAAATAAATAAAACATGATATGTCATGCACAAGTAATATGCATGTATTATTTCCACATTCAACTCATAAATTTTAGTTCAAGTCGTAAGATTTTTCATTAGCATACTGCTGTTATTTCTGCACACTTAGGACAATCAACCGTTTTCATTTGCTACATTAAAATCCAATTGCCATAAATAAGTTGAAGGGAAGGTAATGAGAAGGAGAAAGAGAAAGGAGAAGTAAAGCAAGAAGAGGAGAAAGAGGACGGGGAAAAGAAGAAGAAACCGAAGAAGATGAAGAAGATGAAAAAAGATTTTTAAAAAAAGATCAAGAAGATGAAACCAGCAAAGCTCGAGGGTACGTACCGTACGTATTCTATTTTTTTAAAGGTACGTACGTATTTTAACGTACCCTATTTTAGGGTACGTAAACAATAATAAAATACGCTAGCCTCGTCATTACTCATTATAAGAATATTCAATTTAATTTAAGCAAACACTCACAACCCAGTATACGGCGTAATAAATTGCTGCAATGCCATATTGTAGATCTCTGCTTATCCAGCATAGGCCTATATTGCACTTAATGCACTAATTAATGTCAGTCAGTCGTCTCAGTTCTGCTGCAGCACTTCAACGATGTGTTCTTATGCGATTGCCTGATCCAACCCAGAACTGCTTGTCGAAAAAATTCCATTCAATCAAGTAATAATTGTTGTTCGCATTTTTCAAAACTTTCACACGTGCGTCCATTCCTTCTCACGTTCTCTGGGCATCGCTGACTGATGCGTAGGCTATAAGCTTATAGATATAAGCTTACTGCAACTGTCGAGTTACACTAATTTGCAAACCAGCGACGTGTACTTAGCTCTCATCAGAAATACAGTACAGTTTGCATTAAATTAATATTATTATAACCAAAGAATTTATTGAATTAAATTTACTGCTATACGCTACCGGAAGTACCGGTTTCAATGACGCATAGGCCTACAGTTTGACGTCAGATTATGCGTTGGCTATGGGCCGCCGAGTAAACCATGAATTTTCGTGTATGGTACGTATCATACGCGTATTCTATTTTTTGAAAGGTACGTACGTATTTTAACGTATTCTATTTTAGGGTACGCGTACCCTCGAGCTTTGCCCACCAGTAGTATCAGTAGCCTAAGGCTGTCTAATTCAGCCGTGGAGCACTTTTGAGTCCATAAGCACCTTGAAGGGGCGCGGCGCGTTATAGGCCTACATATTCGAATGAGTAAACTAACGAATCTAAACGAATAATACTAAATAATAAATGTGCCGTCGTTTCAATTGCTGGAAATACGATCAACAAATCTATTGTCTGAGGAGAATGTTGCACGTAAACAACGAACGCGTGTATGTGCAGAATTATTGCCAGAACGAGCGCCTTCAGGACTGGCCTAAAACGTATAGAGTAGCTTAATTATTACCCCCTCCCCAACCTCCCTGAATTGGGAGTGGGGGAATGATATCATTATCAAATATCAGGAGCTTCCAAGGATCGATTTCTTCAGCGTGTTCACATTTGGATGACTTGTCCATTTTACCTCATAGCGAACGCCTGCAACATGCGGCACATTGATCGATGTTGACGACCCGCGGGAGACATGAAAACGGTTATGGCCTGATATTATTATTATTGCTTTTCATGTCTGTTTCCACAATGGTACACTGCACGGTGTTACTCAATACCGATAGACTCTATACAAACAATAACAAAATAGCGTATTATGTAGCCTAGAAATATAAATAGCGGATAGTATTCCAATTCTAAAGATTGTTTCAAAACACGCCACATTATGTTATGGTAAATTCTCGCTTATGAAATAATATTATGTCAGTTAAAGGGCACTTCAAAGCAAATTGCTCTAAAGCGATCTATGACTAGGCTACAGAAAGACTTTGATAGGCCCATGGGCGGAGACATAAGGGGCTACGGGGACGGTTTCCCAGTTTGAGGCGGTGGGGACGGAAATGCCTGGGCCTATGTTCAACAATATTGCAGAAATATTTGCAAATATCATGATACATTTCTGGTTTTATTCACTGTTTATTCAAAATGAGCAATATTGTAAGGATGGCAGTTTAAAATGATACAATTCCATTGTGCAAAAGAGGAGAGGGAAAAAGTGGCCCGACTAGCCTACAAAAATGGCCCGCAGCACCTCAATGAATTGAGAAAAATATATGTAAAAATTGACAATTTGGACATGATAGAATATATTATTCTTTTCTATTGCAAATTATTTTATTTGGACGTTAATAAATCGCAGCAAAAAAGATGCTTGGTGCGATTTATTAACGTCCAAATAAAATAACATTCTATTTTGATTCAATTATAACAATTTTATACGCCTTTAGTTAATAAAATTTTAGCTTTGTGGCCCCCTAATGTCCTTCCACTAAGAAAAAGTGGCCCTCGTGTCTTCAAACATAGAAAAAGTGGCCCGACAGTCAAAAAAGGTTGGGAACCACTGGTCTAGACCAATATTTCTCGAGCGTATTGCGTGTTAATAATATTCGTTTATTGACATTCAATCTAACAGACCGCAGAACGATTACAGGTACAAGTTATACGAAATACGGCAGACTCGGTAACCACTAATGGCCTAAGTGCTGGAACGCTCCTGATTCGGCCAGGCCAGGAGTGGGAGGTGCGATCTTATTTTCAACAGACCCGAGGCAAACAACAGAGCAGAAAGCGCCACTGGCAGCTAACAGAAAATTCAATTAAATTTTTTCCCCGAGCGAGGCTTGACCCCGGGTCGCGATAATGACTACCGGGTAGGGGAGAACAGGCACCCTTGATCCTCTTTTTAGATTTTTCTGAATTTAAGTGAATATATAAGCTTTAGTAAATATTTTAAGGTATCATTTGATAGAGAATTATGTTGCGCATCATCCAAGATATTTAATCCTCTAAATAAATTTCATTGACAAAAGATATTACAGATTTAGTCGAGGTACCCAAAAGAGATCAAGGGTGCCCACAGGTTGGCACCCTTGATCCCCTATATTGGCACCCTTGATCCTATGTAGGAACCCTTGATCTGCCATGTTGAAACAATCTATAAAACAGGCTATTTTAATTAAAATAACAAAAGTGAGGGTAGAATTGACAATCAGAACACAAATCTTGCATTAACTCTAGCTTTTGGGTTAAACTTTATACAATTTTTTTAATGAATTAGGCAAACTTAAAATTGGCTTATACATGGCAATGTGAATAAAACCCTAATCTAGGTTAATTTGCTAAAATAGCAATTTAGTCAAACTTTATGCAGTTTTGCATTGAACAGAAAGGCGTAAATATAGGGGCCTTATAATGTAAAATATGATATGAGTCTCTATTCTTTAGCTCCAGCAGGAAAAATCACCCGTATACTATACAGGGTGCAAAAAATGGGGTTGTTTAGAATCTTTCATGATCCGGACTCTTCGTAATGTTTTATTTTAAAATTTTCTATAATTGAAAAAATATTGCTTCATTAAGTCAACAAGCTCATGGGCAGACAGATTAAAATTACTGTTTGCAGTCAACTGTGATTCTATGGCTATGCTGTAGATCATGGTCCTCCACAGAGCTAAGGAAAGATTGACCCGTAAATATATCTGAACACTGCCTACAATAAATTTCAAATTGTTAATAACAAATTCATATGCAATATAATGATTTATTTTCGAGAAATGAAGCTTATGGTGCGCGCAAACTTTAATTAGGTTATCTTTGTATTCATAATTTGGGGGGGCCCGGTAGAGTAATGGTTAACACGCTGGCCAAGAGAGCGAGAGGTAGTGAGTTCGAGCCCCCGTTGGGCGGATTTGCTTTGTAGGCTGCCATCGGCGCCGTGTAATTACAAAGCTGTCTGTTCAGTTGGTAGTTAAGTTGGCACACCTGGGAACGGCGGTCCCAAATTATAAAATTCCATAAATCGATAGTGCGGAGTATTGGATGGGCAAAAAGTGTGGGTTTTTCATCCAGCCTCCATTTCTTAAGCGTTTCTTCACCAATCCAGCTTCTATTTCAGATCTAGAAATGGCTTCATCCAGCTTCTATTTCTCATGCGTTATTTTCGTCCATCCAGCTTCTATTTCACCAGCAGAAGAACCTTCATCCAGATTCCAATTCTCTTGCGTTTTTTCATCAATCCAGTCTCCATTTCACCTGTAAAAGGTCTTCATCCAGCTTCTATTTCTCAAGCGTGGTTTCTATGCGCCCATCCTATACACCGCGCTATTACGACGTCGGGTTGATTTATTTCCCAACGGAATGCCGTCATAACAACGTAAACAATGACGTAAAAAGCCCGAGAAGCTCGTAAGTAAGTGAATAAGTAAAGAATGAAGAAAATAAGTGAATAAATGCAGCCTTAACTGTAGTTGGCTCTTCCTCTGACGAAAATACATGTTTCAGAATTTGGGACCGCCGTTCCCAGGTATGCCAAAAAGGGCAATTATTATTATTATTATTAATTCGTCACGTGCGCACCATTAACCTGGGGATCATGGGTGCACATGCATGCTAGGATCAAGGGTGCCTCACCATAGTCTTTTCACAAAAATACTAAAACTTTATCATCGCTTCAAATATATCGCCAAAAATATATCTGTATGGTAAGAATACTATTTTCTGTCCCAATATATGTAACGCAGATGACGAGATTTGAAGTAAGTTCCATTTTATGAGGTTCGTTAGATGAACGGAAAAGTACAATTTTCGTCTATGAAATCATGTGACAGCTATAGGCCTAGAAGGTAAACAAAGAAATAATGATAGCCCAAAACGCAGCCACATGCAAATGATCATTATTATACATAGTCTGGTGCCCTGCCACAGTCAAGTAAGTAAGTAATTCCAGAGAAAACGACAAAGGATCGAGGGTGCATCGAGATCAAGGGCGCCTGTTCTCCCCCGGGTACTCAATTTATCGACCAACGCTCTCTCAACTGAGCTACGGAATGCAAAACAAAATAATAATTGCAATAGCTATTCGAAAGGAAATTGAAAACACAACCATATTGAAGATTTAATCTATAGAAACCTTTCAACCGCTGGCCCTAAAACACTGTTATTGATTGCCCGAGTGTTCCACACCGTAGACTACGGCGGCTGCATTAAACCTCATAGGAATATCCGAGCCATCGTTTGCGAAGTGCGTTCCTACAGCTGCAGTACCTTTGATGCGAATACGTTCAGACCGAAAGGTTGTGCTTTGTCATGCACATGCTGTAAGGGTGCAAAGAAGAATATACTCTAAAAGAAATCAAGATAGAATCTGAAGATGAGCCATCCATTCACGATTGAATACATGAGGGAGGGCGAGATGTCGTCACTTCCGCTCGAAGTCGACGACGCTAAACTGGAGGATCTCGAAGGAAAGGCTGATACTTGCGAACGTCAGATCAAAGCAAGATCGAGTTCGAGAAATTCCGAGACTGGACCAGCCAATGACGGACGTCAGACCGACTCAGATGTAGAAAATAGTGTCAACTTTGAGAACAACGAAGATGGCAAAAGAATCAGTTCCCTAGGGATGATGAGAGTGGTCGCACAAAAAATCCCTGAAATTGGAAGTAGAATTATTCATGTGAGCTTGTAGCCTCGAAAGTGAGCGGAAACGCGCATGAAACTGAAACGCAGTATGAGCAAGTTGCAGATAAATAACTACGTAGGCTACCTGTAGGTTTTACAGCCTACATAATTGGCCGTCTATACAGCGTGCAGGCTACTGAGCCATAATAATTATTATAGCTGTAACTACAGCGGTTTCATTGCCAGTTCATTACCCGCTACGTCGGCATTAATCGCACTGTGACCACAGGAAACCGAATTCTGCAATAAGCCTATAATAATAATATTGATCTGTCTGTATTAGACATTATTTACAGCGGGAAACATTACCGCATGATTCTACATGTACTTTCTACGCTCCACTGCGTTATAATTGCATAAGCAGGCCAGACATTATTATGATGGTGTTTTGTTTTGCATGCCGCATAATTATAATATTATTGCCATAATATTTATCGAGTGATAATAATAATAATAGTAATTAATTTCCTGTTTCATGGCATAATAACTTCTTTCATGCAAATGGATGTAAACGTAATTAACTTCAGAAAATCGTGACCTGACAATTATCTTCGCGTATGTCCACTTTTGTGAATTCCGAGAAAAACGAGGTAGGCCTAGAAGTTTCGCAATTTTGGACGCCAAAAAAGATATTCAGTGCAATAGAACCTCTGGCAAAGACGTCATATTAAAGCATCGACATTAATTAAAGGATGTTGTATTAAAATTAAACTGAAATTTAGAACGGTTTTGTGAAATTTTGGAAAATGTTGTTTCATATAGATTTAAATCAATTGCAAGTAATCCTGACGAGAAAAAAATTTGAAAAAATTCAAATAATAAAAGAAAGCAATACACAATCATTTGCGACTTTGTTCGTTTCAATTTTCGCAAGCTTAATACCCTTTTTAAATAAAAGAACGTTTTTATTCCCTGGACATACGACACTATGATACAAAGAAGTGCAGTGTAATGATGTCGTATCTCCTTTTCGTCCAATCAGCAACGAGCTTTCTCTGGAGATACGACAAAAGCAACACTGAAATTGGACATACGACAAGTAGTTTTTGTTGAATATCTTTAAAACGACTTGTCGTATCTCCTAACGGTTAACAGTGAAGAAAGATAAATAATGTTTTCCTAAAAATCAAGTCTAAACTCGATTTTGAAAAAAATGGACATACGACAAGATAATTGTCAGGTCACGAAATGACAAATCCTTTTTGACATTATTTCGAATGGTTAGGGTGACAGAGTGTATATGGCAAGGCGTATCTAGGGGAGTGTTTTGGGTGTTTGAACACCCCGAAATGGATAATGTAAAAAATAATAGAATGCATTTACTAGCACAGGATGTAAAACCATGAAATAAAACCATGAACCCCCGAAATGAGAAAGGTAAAAAATTGAGTAAATTGGTGTTATTTTCTGAAGATTCGGCCGGATAGCTAAAAAAATAATAGAATGCATTTACTAGCACATTTGCATAGATCCGACTTCTAATTAGCGATAACTCCTTTCGTCAAAAGCCCATGCAATGACGAATGATAGAGCGCAAAAGCGATAGATTACCAACTCGGACCGCATGGTCATGAGTCAGTTCCACCTACCTGAATCACGTTTAGGTCAGCTTCCTTGCACATTTAATGTACAGGATCCTACGGACCATGGTGTATGAGTACTCTTAGCCTACACCATGCTAGGCACTCAGCTAATCATTGAGTTTCGTGGATAGGCCAACGTAAGTAAGGTGACGACGACATTCAAAGTTATGTAGGCTACAGATAATTGTGTATAATTATGCATTTACCGATATCCCATTTCGTACAGCACTTTAAAAATGTTAGGCCTATATTACAACTTTTAGGCCTATATTAGTAAAACCAGAAATTGAACGAGCGAAGAAAACAAGTCATGGTCACCTTGTGCTTTCGGTTGCTTGAACTCTAGCGATCGTCATGATCAATTTTCTCCATTAGGCCTACTTTCTTTCTAATGTCGCTTGCCTCAGTTCTTCCAGATTCACTCCCATTGTTTCGTGAACCTCATCCATCCACCTTTCCCTCGGCCGCCCTTGTTTTATCCTCCCCTCCGTATGCCAGCATCATATCTTTTCCCAGTCCATTTGAATGCATAACATGACCAAAGAAACACAACTTTCTTGGGGTGTACTTGCATGGGAACGCGGATTTGCCATGTAAACTCTGTAACGGGGAATTTTCCCTTTCCAGTGACCATGATAAAATTATTATATGAACATCTTTTGACCAAACCTAGAAACGGGATCATTTTTCTAACTTTTTAGTGCAATAAATGCGATGATTGATGCAAATCTAGTGTGCAGGACGGTAATCTTAGACCGGTTTCAAGTTCCGGGGGTTGGGAATGTTTGGGAGGGGGTAATTTGAAACCCTTACTCCGGTGTAAAGGTTTCAAATTACCCCCTTCTAAACATTATCTCCTGCAAACTGTAATTTGCATCAATCATCGCGTTTATTACACAAAAATATCATAAAAATCATCCCGCTTCTTGTTTTGGTCTGAACAAAAGCGTCATTCCACTTCGTGGTTTGTTATCAATATTTTCATCTGGGTAGGTTACTTGTGAACATATTGTGGTCATGATTTCACTCTCAGCGATAGATGGCGCTTCATTTAAAATTCCCTTTCTATCGCTAAGGATCATGTTTCGAATCTTCAGAGACATTTGTTTATTCTGCAAACATAATTATTCGTTAATCTGCTTTCAAAGATGTAACTAATTGAATGCCTTTAGTTTGTAAATCAGATTTGTAATTTCCGGAACTTCGATTATCGCCCAAAGACCTGTACAATGCGGCTAAAGAAGAAGAAACCAGTCCTGTGTACAATGTGTCCTTGGTAGCACAATTAACGATGACGTCAATAATTTCAAATACACATAAAAAATTTAATCGTCCGTTGACATTATTTTCAAAATAAAGCTATCGCGGGATGAGGAAAAATGTGTCAAAAGTGGGTAAAAGTGTATTTTAGCGTATTTTATTATTTAGCGTATGTATTTACACATTTCGTTGATGAAATCGTTATAACGTGACAAACAGACGAAATTGAGTGATATTGGAAGCTGGATTGATGAAAACTTCTGGACGAAAGAGAAGCTGAATTGATGAAAAAAAACACTTGAGAAATGGAATGTGGATTAAGGTATCTATAATGGCTGACGTAGCAGCTCGATGGACAAAAATAACGCTCGAGAAATGGAAACGGAATTGATGAAAAGATTGCTTGAGAAATAGAAGTTGGATTGATAAAAATTATTTCCCTTAAATAGAAGCGGGTTGCTGAAACGATACTTAATTAAATGAGAGCTTGATTGATGGAAAATACTTGTTATTTAAATGGAATTTGGATTGATGAAAAAATAATTCTTGCTGCAACAGAAGCTGGATTAACGATTGATACATTCCAAGGTAGAAGTCGGATTGATGAAAATACCTGCGGAAGTTCGAAAGCGCATCCAAATAATAAAATATGCTATTTATTTTGAGCTAACCTGTCTTGAATAAAATACGCTAAAATACACTTTTACCCAAAAGTGTTCTTCAGATCTATTCTTAATCGAGTCGAGGGTAGCGTTCTATAATGACTCGGTAAGCGTTCTATAATGACTCGGTAGACTACGCTGCAGCGTTGTTATCCTTAATAAATCCAACTTCTAGTTTGCCGAGAATCGATCCAGCTTCTCTTTAGGCAAGAATTTGTTCGATAAATTCCGCTTCTATTTTGTCAGCAAATAGTTTTCATCCATTTTTCATTGAAAATTATTGTTCATCAATCCAGCTTCAATTTCAGCAGAATGACTGCACTAACCCTAAAACTAACCATAACCGACCCTCACGCGCTAAATCCCGCTTCTATTTCGTGAGGAAATATTTTTCATCAAATTTTTAAAAAAGTTACGGTAATCCTACAGTTTAGGTGCTTTTATTATTTTGCATTGCTTTCTTCAACACTAGTATTTGGTCGCTGTTTTGGCGCGAGAATGTTTTTCATTTATCCAGCCTCTATTTCTCCCGCGTTATTTTCGTCAATCCAGGTTCTATTTAAGCAATAACACACCTTCATCATGCTTCCAGTGTTAATGTGTTATTTTCGTCAATCCAGCTTCTGTGTCAGGTATAAAAACACCTCTATTCTGCTTCTATTTTTTAAGCGTCTTCTTCGTTCATCCAGCTTCGATTTCACCTAATATCTCCATCATCCAACTTCCATTTTTAAAGCTTTTTATCATTCATCCAGCTTCTATTTAAAATATAGAAAACCTTCATCCAGCTTCCATGTCTTAAGCTTTTTATCATTCATCCAGCTTCTATTTCATATATATAAAAACCTTCATCCAGCTTCCATTTCTTAAGAGTTTTATCATTCATCCAGCTTCTGTTTCAGATCAGTTAAAACATTAATTCAGCTTCTATTACTCATGCGTTTTTCATTAATCCAGCTTCTATTCCAGCATTCTTTTATAGTTCAAAGGGGAAAACATTTTCAATGTCTTTCTTCAAACTATTGCTGATAACTATCCCGTATAACAGTGCAAAATAATAAAAGCACCTAAACTGGAGGATTACCAAAGTTACTTGCTACCGAGTCATTATAGAGCGCTACCTATTTCTTTTAAATAGAAGAGGGATGCTGAAAAAATACTTAATTAAATGAGAGCTTGATTGATGACAAATAATTGTTGTTTAAATAGAATTTGGATTGATGAAAAAATAATTGTTGCTGCAACAGGAGCTGGATTAACGAATGATACATGGCAAGGTAGGAGTCGGATTGATGAAAATACCTGCGGAAGTTCGAAAGCGCACCCAAATAATAAAATACGCTATTTCTTTTTAGCTAAACTGTTTTGAATAAAATACGCTAAAATGAACTTTTACCATAATTATTTATAATTATTAATAGAAACTAGAAACGAGCAAACTTGTGCAAGTTAATGTGTCCCGGTACTATAATTTTAATTCACCCTTTTTTTCTATTTAATTTCGAATTTATTTCCGTGACGTAATACAGCTAGGTATCGTCCTGAAATGTCACATTAGAACCCACACTGGAGAAAAACCGTACTAATGTCAGCTATGTCTGAAATCATTTGCTGAAAACTGTACTCTGAGGACACACATGAGAACCCATTCTGGAGAAAAGCGTTACATCTGCCAGCTTTGTCTGAAAGCATTTACCCAAAGTACTCAATTGAAACGTCACCTTAGAACCCACACTGGAGAAAAGCAATACGTGTGTCAGTTATGTATGAAATTATTCACACAGTCTAGCAGCCTATCAATTCACATGAGAGTTCACACAGGAGAAAAACCATACCTATGTTTTTTATGCAGGAAGGTCTTCAGAGAGAAAGGCACCCTTACCAGGCACCAACGATTGCATGCTAGTGCACACCTACCTGATCCACAGATGTTAGAAGCCTAATTTCAGATCTCTTATTATCCTAAATGGTAGGAACTCAGAAGATATAATTTAGGCCTATGTATTCCGAATTCTTTTATAATGGCGATGTTTAGTTGTTTACGCTCAATGTGAGAAGGTTTTAATTGGCGAATTCATACTTTTCATTATTATTATCATTTGAGAAGGTTACATTATTTCTCAATAATTATTCATTCTTGTCAGCAATATAATCATTGTGGTGATGATAACTGACCTTATGAATGAGGGATGTTCAGTTATTTGTTTAAAATTAAGTTTGGAATTCAGAGAGGACTGTTCCAATAATTGTTATATTACACCAAATTAACTCATCACATGTGCCTTACTGTCAGAGTATCAACATCTTCATCCATTCCACTTGTACTGAAAAAAATATATTTGCTTAGATCCGACTTCTATTTAGCGATAATTCTTTTCGTCAAAAGCCCTTGCAATGGCGAATGATAGAGCGCCAAAGCGATGGATTACCAACTCGGACAGCATGGCCATGAACCAGTTCCATCTACCTGAATCAATTTCAGGCCAGCTTTTTTTACACATTCAATGTACAGGACCCTACCGACCATGGTGTATAAGTACTCTTAGCCTACACCATGCTGTATCATAAGTAACCTTGCGAAAACATTGATAAACAGCATTTTCTTCTTTCTACCAAACATTTCTCAAGACTCTCTTTCTGTGGTTCTGCTTTCGTTATTTTTTTTATTCTGCTCATGTTGATTAATTGACAGCCTTTTCATGTCGTCCTCTTCATCCTACTTATCCTGCTAAGCAATATTCATCTTGATCATTTCATGACTTGTATCCCTATATTAATTAATACACCTATTATGCTGATCACGGGACCTAAATGGCGTGAAACGCTGGGGTCCGCGCGGACCACCTCCCCTTGAACCTTCGTTTACCAAAAAATTCCTTAGGCACTTTGGTGTTAATAAATATTGTAAAATAAAATAAGGTTAAATAAATAAGGGTGATTCACGAACGGTCATTTTACCAGGACATAGTGTAGGCCTAAATCTCGAACCCCAGATGCAATGGTGAACGAATAGGATAAGACAAGATAAGAATATTCCGTAATGGACCAATTGCTATCCGCATTTTGGTGTGCAGGCATGTTATAATAAACGTTCATCATTTCTATATCCATTCAATGTCAAATGTTTTAAAAAAGGACAACGTAATTTGCAATTAAGTGCTTAAATCCATCACTGTGGAACTCTTTGTGTTGATTTTAAAAATGTAAAGCACAATCAAGTCTTAGTTTAAAACTGTATTTAAAGCTGAATAATTGTTTATTCAATTATTGTTTTTTTAAACACAAACGCTAAAAGCTTGATCGATTGTTTTGCGTTTAGGATTAATACTATAGGCCTAATAGACATATGGGCCTAATCCTGTGTTTCTGTTATGAATGTTATAATTATTTGTTGGCATTTCTGTATATTTTAAAATTTTCACAAAATGGGCCTAATAGGCTACGCAAAGATGACAAGTTATTGCTCAACAGTCCCTTCAATGCAATTGTAGCAGTACAGTTAAACCGTACCTCATTGAAGTAGGCAGATCTCTATGCCCAAAAATAATATTATGTAGGCCTAGCTTAACGCAGATGACAGAAGACATAAATCACGTCCACCACACGGGGCTCGATCTCGGTAGACATGTCTCGCTCTCCATGCAAACGTGTTATCCAGCGCTCTTATAGGCCAAGATATGCTCCGCATAATTATTATCACACGAGAAACTGTTGGAATAAAAGATACAAAGATGAGAAAAAATGAGAAACTTGGATCAACAAAATGCAAAACAATTGAGCCTATTTGATTGAGACTTGACGTTGACACCTCCTACAGCCTACATAAAATCCTTGTTAATGTATGGAGCGCAATGAACGATGACGTCATTAATTTCAACGACATGTTACAAATTATTTTGACAAATTAAGTTTTCGCGGTTATGAGAAAAAAGCGTTCTTCAAATCTATTTTTAATAGAGTCGAGATTTTCTATAGCCCACTTGCAATATTGTTCCGTGCCGTTGTTAGTCGCCAATTTGAAGACGATCTACGCAAGTCCTGTAAGCATATACACGAATCCCAAGCCGTATAGCATCGTAAAATTATAAGAAACATGTTTTAGTCATTTTTCGTTGCTCATCCAACTTCTAATTCTACTGTATCACAGTTCCGTTATTCATCCAACTTCAACTTCAACTAAAAATATTTTTATCGTTCATCCAGACTCTAGTTTTACTGTTAAAATTTAGCATAAAACCATGATTTCGTCGCTCTTCCAACCTCTACTTCTGTTAATTAGTATGCTCATCCAGATTCTAATGATTCTGCAATACATCAGCAGTAATATCATTGGTTTAACCGTAGTTTAGGTTGATAAATTATTTACGTTGTCGATATCCCGTAGTTTAGGCTGATAAATCAAGAAACACCACCAATCATGAATATAGCGCGCCATACAACGCGCTATTCCAATTTCCGAACATTCGCAATCGGAAGTAGCAATATAAACTGAAAACGCGAGAAGAAAAATTGCAGGTGAAATAGAAGCTGGATTGACGAAAAACGCATGAGAAGCTGGATTGACGAAAAAACGCTTGAGAAATGGAAGCTGGATGAAGACCTTTTACATGTAAAATAGAAGCTGGATTGACGAAAAAACGCTTGAGAAATGGAAGCTGGATGAAGGCCTTTTACATGTGAAATAGAAGCTGGATTGACGAAAACGCATGAGAAATAGAAGCTGTATAAAGGCATTTTATAGTTGAAATGGAAGCTGGATAAAGGCAATTTTATAGTTGAAATGGAAGCTGGAGGGAACCTGGCGATCCAGAAATTACTTGTATATAATTTTTGCAGCCTTGGATAATGTACAAATAATTTATCAGCCTAAACTTCTGTACAGGTAATTTATCAGCCTAAACTACGGTTTAACCATATCATGTTTTTATCGTTTATCCAACTCCCAGTTGACTGAAATATAATAGGCTACCCTCTCAAGTGCTATAGGCCTACGGCTTTGGATTCGGATATATGCGTCCTGTAAGTCCTATTGCATTAAAATCATAATCTCTTTTATTATGATTCAAATAGACTAAATCAGAAAAAGCTCCTGGACTATAACTAGAAACTAGAAACGAGCAAACGCAAGTTAATGTGTCTCGATTATTTCAGCATGACGAAAAATTAATAAAAAATCTAGTGCTGTTACGGATGGAGAGTCGTCAGCTGAAAGAAATAATTAATCATTTCATGACATAGCTGAACAGAATCGTAAACTACAGCTTAGAACCCATAGAAAAACAGAGTACTTGGATAAACCTCACATCTGTTGTTTTATTGATCATCTTGACTAAACAAGCATAATTATATTATATGCATTATATATATAATATATATATATATATATATATATATGTGTGTTCCAATACATGAAAGATGTCACATGGTTCTATTAGGTGGCCAATGTCAGATAACATTTGATTTCATAGAAAAAAATATAGAGCCGTAATCTCAAGTGGAAGGCAATAAGCACATGGTGTCCCAGTCTTGAGGTCATTTCCAGAAAATTGAAGTAGGCCTACAGCGACAGACACGGGACTTCATACCAAAGACATTTGCCTTAGTAGGCCTACTTATTCACGCATTACTCTAATCAGTCTAAGGCATTTGCAGAGGTTGTGTAACGTATGCATGATAACCTATGCAGTCAGAAAAATCTAGGACGCACCAAACACCATAACAGAGGATAAAATACTTCACGGACCAGCTGTGTCAGAAATTATCTGCCTAAGGTCCTAAGGTCCTGTGGTCCTCGGTAGAATCACATGATAACCCATACTGGTCCTAGATCATAAATATTATTTGTTATGTTAAAAATCATTTGCTATAACAAGTAGGCCTACTCTAAAATCCATCTGAAACCCTTTCTGGATTCAGATCTTACGAATTATGGATATCAGAAAACATTAAGGCTACCAAAGCTAGCACGATGAGTTGTCACAAAAGAACTTATGCTGATGAGAAACCAAGGAAATGCCAGCTACATGTATGTAACAAATTATTTGCCAAGGGCTAGATGCTGAATCGTCACCAGAGATTCCATACTGGACAAATTTCATACATATGCCAAATGTGTTCTAAGTCATTTGCTGCAGCCGGTACAGTGAAGAGTCGCATGAGAGTTTGCATTGTTGAGAAACCTTACATATGCCAGCTATGCCAGTAGGCGTTTGACCAAAAGTCTACGAACTATTCATATGAGAACCACACTGGAGAAAAACCTAACAAATGCCAGTGATGTAAAATATCGTTTAGGAAAGGTAATACACGGAATACACGTCACGTGAACACCCATGTTGCAGAAAAACCGTACAAAAGCCAGTAAAGTCAGAATGCGTTTTCGGATCGTAGTGGTCTGATTTGTCACGTGAGAACACATAGGCCTACTGAAGAAATGCCATATAAATGCCAGCTGTGTTCGAAATCATTTGCTCAAGTCCGTGCAGCGCGGGACCACAAGTGCATCCACACCGTTGAAAAACCTTACAGTTGCCAGACATGCCAGAAACCATTCGCCCAAAGACGCCATCTGAATCGTCATACGAGAACCCATACTGGAGAGAGACCATATAAATGTCAATTTTGTCCAAAATCGTTTGCTGTCGGTTATGCTCTGAATAGTCACATTAGAACCCATACTGGAGAAAAACCATACAAGTGTCAATCATGCCAAAAATCATTTACTGACTCGAGCACCAGAAAGAGACACGGAAGAACCCATACTGGAGAAAAACCCTATAAATGCCAGCTATGTGAGAAAGATTTTGCCACAGCTCATGGCCTGATTTATCACGTGAGAAACCATTCAGGAGAAAAAAAACTATAAATGCACGATATGCCCGAAATCGTTTGCTGCACGAAGTAATTTGAATCAACACATGAGAATCCATACTGGGGAAAAGAAATATTTGTGCCCATGTCGTCATAAATTGTTTCCAGGAAGTTGTCAGCTGAACTGTCACATCAGAACTCATACTGGTGAGAAACCGTTCAAATGCCAGCTTTGCAGCAAATCATTTGCCAAGAATTATACGCTGATTTGTCACGTTAGAACCCATACTGGAGAAAAACCATACAAGTGCCAATCATGCCAAAAATCATTTGCTGACCCGAGCGTAAGAAAGAAACACGGGAGAACCCATACTGGAGAAAAACCATATAAATGCCAGCTATGTGAGAAAGATTTTTCCACAGCTTATGGCCTGAATTGTCACGCGAGAAACCATTCCGGAGAAAAATCGTATCAGTGCACGATTTGCCCGGCGCCATTCAGATGCTAAACATCCTAACTCTGCAGTATTTTAAAGAACAAAGCTGATGGCACTTGAGGCGGAAGGATTGGGGAGTTCCAACAGCAAGACCGCATGCAACTTTTGAAGTAGGCCTACTGGTACCAGGTATCACAAGCCGAATAGACTCGTGAAACTTCAGCTTCAACCTACCGAAGAGGTAACTCAGAATCGCAAGAGCCATGAACCTCATACAATTTATGGTCAAAAGAAGTTTTCGAAT
This sequence comes from Lumbricus terrestris, assembly GCA_949752735.1. Classification (NCBI taxonomy): domain Eukaryota; kingdom Metazoa; phylum Annelida; class Clitellata; order Crassiclitellata; family Lumbricidae; genus Lumbricus; species Lumbricus terrestris. The sequence goes on from OX457042.1 coordinate 51,647,515, forward strand.
TATGAGGGTAAAAATGCATAACAAAGGACAACAGTAAAAAAAATGCAATTAAAGGGGTTAACTCGATCAATTTTGCTGTTGGGGTCGCCACAGCTTTCGAAATGTTACAAAGGGGTCGCCGCAATAAAAAGGTTTAGAACCGCTGTCATAAGCACATGCAATGGCGAAAAATCTAGAGCACCAAAGCGATAGATTACCAACTCGGACTGCATGGTCTTGAAAACCGTTCCACCTACTTGAAATAAGCATTTATTTCAGACCAGCTTCTTTGAACACTCAGTGTACAGGACCCTGCTGACTATGGTGTAAAAGTATTCTTACACCATGCTACTCACTGAGCTAATCATCGAGGTGTTACGTGGATAGACCCACGCTAAGACGGCGATGACGACATTCATATGTACAGATCGTGCTACATAATTATGCGTTTATCATTTTCGCATAGAACTTAATAAATAAATAAGCTAATGCTTCAGTAAAACTAGAAATTGGACCAGCAGCGAAGAAAACATGTCATGGTATAAATTCTAAAACACAGCACTGCAGCATTCGAAGTCATAAGCATAGCCATAATTTATATCGACTGTAAGCTAGTTTTGTATTGTATAACCTTGAATAGTCAGCTAATTGTTGAGCGTACAGTTAGACCAGGCGGCTGAATGGCGGGAAAGTTTGCTGCTGTGTGGCCGTACGCCTGAGAGCAATAGAGACAGAGACAGAGAGAGGGACAGCGGCTGAAGGAGGGATGTACGCTAAGAATGAGATCAGCTTGGGTAGGAGTGCCAGTCGTGTGGATAAGTGTAGTAGAGAGAGAGAGAGAGAGAGAGAGAGAGAGAGAGAGAGAGAGAGAGAGAGAGAGAGAGAGAGAGAGAGAGAGAGAGAGAGAGAGAGAGAGATAGAGAGAGAGTTTGATAAGATGGCGAAGTTGTCTTAACGTTGAGTTGTTTTGATACAGTGATTGTCGGGTAGTTTATGTTTCCTTGCGATTGATGGAGTTATGAAGAACAGAAATACGAGAAACTTGTTGTTTGTGTACAACGGACTGTAGATAGACCTACTTATAACTAGCCACTAGCTACCGAAGTAAAATTAAGTGATAGGATAGGCTCACATTTTGGTGACAGCGGTGGGATAACATATCCAAGCTTACGGACGGTGGTATATTTGAATCAAAGCAACGGACGGTGGTATATTTGAATCCAAGTTACGGACAGTGGAATTCGAAGCCAAGTTTACGGACGGTGGATTTCGAAACAATACGAGGAGCCGAGGACACGGGAGAAGCAGACTGAGCATCCAAACAACTGGTGAGAAGATACAACGGGCATACGAATGACATTATGACAACGCAACGCCAGAGAGGTATACAAAACTTGCTTGTTTATTCAAGGAGCGATAAGAATGGAAGTCAACCAATTGCAAAAATCCCAGACACTCCCTCGATTTCTTGACGGAAATCACTTTCAGAGTAAAGAAGTTAGATGGAGAAACTCACAGAACAAAAACAAGCAAATATTAAAAAGATGTCTTCTGATCGAATAATAAAATATCTAATTGAAGCCGGTCTAGACGTGGAAGAAGTCGAAGAGATGTCTAGGGAAAATTTGATGGGAGCTTTAGCAGAGGTTTGGCTTAAAAAGGAAGCTGAAGAGAAAGATGCTGTGGGTGGGGCTGAGGAGAAGCCAATTGAAAAACCACAGGCACCGATGTCTATGGAGGCGTTGATGCAATTTATGATGATGAGGGGGGAGCAACGTAGACAAGAAGAGAAAGAACGGAGACAAGAAGAGAAAGAGAGAGGTGCAACGGAAACCAGGGCCGTCTTATCCAGTAGGCACAGTAGGCACTGTGCCTAGGGCCTACGAACTTACCAGGGGCCTACGAAATCCTAAAAAATATATTAAAAAATAAATGCAGTGATTGGTCAATGACCGGAAAAAGCAAACAGAAAACGAAAACTTGCAAATTTCATTTTAACGAGCTAACTTTTTTAAGGCTAGAGTTAGCTAATGAAACAGTAACATTGGCTAAGCTATATGTTAACTTTGCGGCTCTTTGCATTCGCGAAATCGCTTAGCCTACAGGTTAATGTATTCAAATGTCATTTATCGCATTAAGTCGTTTTCAATTGAAAGTAATGCGAGGTAGGATAATCGTGCCTGTCCCATCATTGACGGAAGGTTTGGATGATTTTTAGTTTAGAAAAAGAACGTTCACCTTCACAACTTGTTCCAAAAGTAGGCCTATAGGGCCTAAAGATAAATTCGAAAAGAAATATTGACATTTGGAAAACTGGAGACCATCTTGTCAGCCATTTGTGATCTAATCATTTCAGCTACAGATTTATTGGTTTCTTCAATCCAGACTCGTGTTTCCTCTTATAACCATCAGACATGTTTTTTTAGAAATTTGTATTAATAATTTAACAAATTAAAATTTAAATAGCGATGGCGATTTTTCATTAGAACTTATACCAAAACGCCGCTAACAGAAAGTCTAAAATCGGAAATATTACATTTAGCGGATATTGAAAATAAATATTACATAAAGTAGATTGAGATTTAAAATAAAAACTGAATGCGTTCACAAATCACGGTTCAGCATAATTTTAAGAAATAATGTAAATGTGTCACAATTTGAATTAATACAGAGTTGAGTTGGATAGACCCTAGGGGCCTACGAATAGATTAATTAATATGCAAAAGTGCCTAGGGCCTACGATGACCATAAGACGGCCCTGACGGAAACAAGAAGAGAAGGAACGGCTAGACTCCACCTCATTGAAATTCTAGGCTATAGGCAGGTCTTCATACCCAAAAATATGTAACCTACATGTATCTACGGCTGCCAACTCCTGGTACTGTCATTCTGGGACGCAGAGGCATACCAATATACATGTACACTGTCCAGGTATATTGCATGGGCACAAAGTCGTGGAAATCAGCACGTCATCTCTTAAAAAGTTAAAATGCATTTAGCGGATATTGAAACAGTACTAACAGTAGGCCTAGCTTACATGGGACACAATATGCTATACAATTAGTCATTTATACCGCGCTTTAGCGAAAACAAGTCTTGCACAAGAGCGGGACGGACGATGCTACTGAGTGTCAGCGGTGTGTGAAGTAGGCTATTCAAGACGAACCCATGGCAGCGCTGTCCAACATTCGATGTTTAGCCAGCAACGTTAGGTTTAATAGAGCGCAGAACTCAAAAATCATCACAGAAATTGCGAGTTTAGTGTGCAAAATAACAACGTTGCTCTCTGTCTGAGCATTGCCACTCCTCGTGGTCCTGTCACTCTCCTCACCGTCTACAGACCCGGCTCCACTTCTCCCCCTGGACAATTCTTCGAAGAACTTTCCTCAATTCTGGAGATCCTCATAGCGCGTAACATGCAGCCAGCTCATCATTCTTGGTGACTTCAACGTTCACCTAGAAGATCCTACTCTTCCCACTTCAGTTCGATTCCTTGACCTCCTGTCTCAGTTCGGTCTTCGCCAACACATCAATCAACCTACCCACCTATTTGGGGGTCATCTTGATCTTGTCATAACCAGTGATGACGAGCAAGTTGATGATCTCAAGGTTACCCCTCCAACACTCTCGGATCATTCCGTCATCCAGTTCATCCTTCCTAATGTAAAGCGCAGTGCGTCTTGCAGGCGTTTAATTAAAGAAAAATATATTATTATCTTCAACCAATTCATTCCATTCGCATGCAAAGAGGATGGAAATCGTTCGACTCTCAAGCCTTCAGCAACGCTCTTCGTGAAACTCTTCTCTCTTCACCGTCTCCTTCTCTCGACACGTTCACGGTCGCCCAATTATTTGACTTCTATACCTCCACCGTCACGAATCTCCTGGTTAATATGATTCCACGTCGAAAGGTATGGACACGTCTTCGTCCATTGACAGTTTGGATTGATGCTGACTGCCATAGACTTCGTCGTCAAACACGATGCCTGGAGCGACGGTATCGCCGAACCAAAGATTCCAGTGATCGACTGACATGGATTACCCAGCTTCGCGCTCTACACAGTCTCCACCACCACAAAGAGGCTGCTTATTGGGAAAAGCTGGTTTCACGCAACGCCAAAAATCCCAGGCGTCTGTGGTCGTCGATCTCGGGACTTCTTGGCAAGACATCTCGCTCCACTGAAACACATGCATTCTCTGCAAATGAATTCCTTGATGCACTATCAACAAAGATAGATCGCCTTCGTGCCTCAACTGCTGACGCACCTCCTCCAACATTTACCTCTACATCTACAGTCTTCGATGACTTTCGACCTGTCACTGAATCGGACCTTCGGCTAGTTTTTGCTACTGCAAATTTAAACTCATGTGAACTAGATCCTTTACCCCCATTTATTATTAATGACATTTTGGATGACCTTGGCCTACCTGTTTAATAGGTCCCTCTCTGAAGGTTGCATCCCTCCCTCACAGAAACGGGCCCTTGTCTTTCCTTCCCTCAAAAAGCCTAACCTTGACACCAACCTCTGCCAAAATTATCGGCCTATCTCCAATCTTTCCTTTCTTTCTAAGACACTTGAACGTCTCGTCTCTCTGCAGTTTCTACCCTACCTTGAGCAATCTGGTCTCCTTCCTCCAAATCAGTCTGGTTTTAGGGCCCACCGTTCCACCGAGACTGCTCTCCTTTCTCTATTATCTGAAATCTATTCTGCCGTTGATAGGTCTGAGCTCACCCTTTTGGCTCTCTATGATGTCTCTTCTGCCTTTGATATGGTTGATCATGATATCCTTCTCAAGCGTCTTGAGACCTCCTATGGTGTTAAGGGCCTCCCATTATCTTGGTTTCAGTCGTACCTTTCTGAAAGAACCCAAATGATTATATCTGGTGACTCTCGAACCCAATGGGTTCATGTTAATCTGGGTGTTCCTCAAGGTTCAGTTCTTGGGCCTCTCCTATTTATTCTTTACACAGCTGACATTTCTTCTCTTTTTCCGATCTGTAGTGCTGCTGGCCATCTCTTTGCTGACGATGTCCAGGCATTTGTCCATGGTCCCCCGTCTTCCCAGCTGCTTCTAGTTGGGCTTATTGAATCTCTGACTAATCATCTCCACTCATGGATGTCTTCTAATCGCCTTTCTCTTAATACTTCAAAGACTCAATTTATCTGGTTAGGTACTCCTCAGCAGCTCCATAAGCTTGATCTTATTCTTCTCTCTGCAAAATTCCCATTGTTTTCCTTCTCTTCAAGTGTGCGGGATCTGGGTGTAGTACTTGATAGCTCACTTACCTTTACTGAGCATATTTCCAATCTGACACGCTCATCATATTTTCATTTAAGACGCCTCAGAGTCATTCGTCGCTCTGTCTCCTCCTCCATCTTCACTACCTTAGTTCATGCTTTCATATGTTCTCGTATTGACTATTGCAATTCTCTTCTCATTGGTCTTCCTAAAGTTCGTCTTTCACCGATTCAGTCAGTTCTCAACTCAGCTGCTAGATTAATTGCCCGCCTTCCCAAGTACTCTCACATCTCTACCTTTATGTTTGATGAACTTCATTGGCTTCCTCTACGTGCTCGCACACAGTTCAAGATCCTCACTCTGATCCTAAAGTCTCAACGGGGTCTTGCCCCAAAATATCTGACTAAAACCTTACTTCGTCCTCACTCAGCTTCCTCCCACCGCCCACTTCGCTCATCCAACAGACTTGACCTATTGGTTCCCCGGTCTAGAACTGCTATGGCTCAGTCTCGATCTTTTGTCTCAATTGGTCCTTCTCTCTGGAATTCTCTGTCTCCTTCTGTTCGCTCAACTCTTCTGTCTGTCAGCCTCTCCTCTGCTCTGTCTCTTCTCAAACCTGCTTCTTCTCGCGGGGCCTTGCGCAATGGGAGCGCCTCTGAACGGTTTACCCTACTAGAGGCGCTTTATAAATGTTTAAATACAATACAATACAATACAATTATAGGCTATATTCGTTTATTGATTGAATATCTGACAGACCGCAGAACGACTACAGGCACAAGTTATACGAAATACGGCAGGCCTCGCACGACACGCAGGTCGGCTACAACAGGCTCGGTAACTTAACACTAATGGCCTAAGCACTGGAACGCTCCTGGAACGGCCAAGCTAGAAAAGGGAGGGGCGATCTTATTTTCAACAGACCCGAGGCAAATAACACAACAGAAAGCGCCACTAACAGCTAACAGAAAATTCAAATAAAATTTTGCCCTGAGCGAGGCTTGAACCCAGGTCGCGATAATGACTACTCAGTTTATCGACCATCGCTCTCTCCACTAAGCTACGGACCCCGGGACGGTTGGCAGCCTAGCGCAAATGACAGAAGACAGCCTAAATCTTAATTAGATTACTAACAGATCAGACAGCCTGCAGACGTAAGGCACGTCCACACCACGGGGCTCGATCTCGGTAGACCGATGTCACGTTCTCCATGCCAGAGTGTCATCCAATGCTCTTAAAGGCCAAGATAGACTCTTCATATTGATATATTATCACACGAGAAATAATTGGAATAAAAGATACAAAGATCATGTGAAGAGAATGAGAAATTTGGATCAACAAAACGCACAACAAAACGCAAAACAATTGAGACTTGAAGCTGACACCTCCGACACCCTATATAATATCCTTGCTAATGTACGTAGCACAGTGAACGATGACGTCATTAATTTGAACGACATGTAATAAATTTAATCGTCCGTTGACATCATTTTGAAAAATAAAGTTATCGCGGGATGAGGGAAAAAGCGTTCTTCAGATCTATTCTTAATTGAGTCGAGATTTTCTTCGCGATAATTATTGCCGTTGTTAGTCGCCAATTCGAAGACAAGCTACGCAAGTCCTGTAAATCCTAATGTATTAAAATCACAATCTCGTTTATTATGATTCAAATGAAGCAGAAAGCTCCTGGTCTATAATCAAGGACTATAATATTATCAATAGAAGCTAGAAACGAGCAAGTGCAAGTAAATGTGTCTCGATTATCTCAGCATGACGAAAAATAAAAATCTTAGATTTTCAAAGATTCGTTACTTGAAAGGGTACTATAATTTTAATTCACCTTTTTTTCGATTTAATTTCGCCAACTTCTAGTTTGTCCAGAACCATTTTAATCGATCCAGCTTCTGCTTAGACAAGAATTTGTTCGATAAATCCCGTTTCTATTTTGTCAGTATATCTTTTTCATCAATTTTACATTGAAAATTATTCTTCATCAATCCAGCAGAATGACTGCACTAACCCTAAAACTAACCCTAACCGACCCTCACGACGCCTAACCTGAGCCCTAACCGACCCTCACGCGCTAAATCCCGCTTCTACTTCGTGAGGAAATATTTTTCATCGAATTTCTATTTCTGTGGGTCGTACACGAAACCTACATCGACACGCGGAAAATAAAAAAAGGTGAATTAAAATTATAGTACCCCTGATTTTTAGAGAGTCGTCACCTGAAAGCCATAATGTTTCCTTTCATGGCGAAGCTGAACAGGATCTGAAACTGAAGTCTCGAACCCATAGAAAAACAGACTATATGTCGATAAACTCCTTCATCGTTGTTTTATTGAAAATTTTACTAATCAATCATTTGACTCAGCACTGGAAAGATGTCATACAGTACTTTTAGTTTGTAAATGTCAGCTATTTTGTATATCATAAACCCAATTATTATTATAAGGAAATAATCTGAAGTGGGCGGAAATAGGCGTTTTTGGGAAGTCCTGAAGTCGTTTACAAAGGCAGACACTGGACACCAATTGAAGTATAATTTATGGGAGAACTCATTATTTCATGGTTCTACAGCGATTAGACACATGAAACCCATAGGTACAGAATAAATACCGTTCTGTCGTTTATTCCTGAAGGCATGTGCATTGTGCAGTGTACAAATAATGCACGCATGATAACTTATACAGTGAGAAAATCTAGGCCACACGAGAGGCCATAACGGAGGATTATGCCCTTCATGGACCAACTGTGTAAGAAATCATGTGCCTAAGGTGCTGTGGTCCTCGGAAGAATCACATGATGACCCACACTGGTCCTAGATCATATTATTTGTTATGTTAAAAATCATTTGCTAAAACAAGATTCTAAAAATTCGCCTGAGACTCTTTCTGGAATCACACAATATTATGAATTCTGGATATCAGACAGCATTTACCAAAGCAAGCAAGATGCGTTGTCACAAAGGAACCTATGCTGATGAAAAACCAAAAGAATGACAGCTATGTCACAAATCATTTGCCGATGGTTGAAATGAATTGAAATCATCAAATCATCGAACCCACACGGGTGAAAAAGCATACAAATGCCAACTGTGTTCGAAGTCTTTTGCTGCAGCCAATACAATGAAGAGTCACATGAGAGTCCACACTGGTGAAAAACCATAAAAATGCCAGCTGCGATAGAAAGCGTTTGCCCAAGGTAGCCTGCTAGCTATTCAAACGTGAACCCACACTGGAGAAAAACCGTACAAATGCCAGTCATGTCAGAATACGTATTCGGATAGTGGTAGTCTGAATTATCACGTGAGAGTACACACTGAAGAAATGCCATATAAATGCCAACTGTTTTCGAAATAATTTGCTCAAGTTCGTACAGCGCGGGACCACATGAGCGTCCACACCGTTGAAATGCCTTACAGTTGCCAGACATGTCAGAAAGCATTCGCCCAAAGACGCCAACTGAATCGTCATACGAGAACCCACACTGGAGAGAGACCATATAAATGTCAATTTTGTCCAAAATCGTTTGCTGTCGGTTATGATATGAATCGTCACATTAGAACCCATACTGGAGAAAAACCATACAAGTGTCAATCATGTCAAAAATCATTTGCTGACCCGAGCGCCAGGAGGAAACACGGAAGAACCCATACTGGAGAAAAACCCTATAAATGCCAGCTATGTCAGAAAGATTTTGCCACAGCTCATGGCCTGGATTATCACGTGAGAATCCATTCAGGAGAAAAATCGTATCAATGCACGATATGCCCGAAATCGTTTGTTTCATGCAGTAATTTGAATCAACACACGAGAGCCCATACTGGAGAAAACAAATATTTGTGCCCATGTTGTCATAAATCGTTTCCAAGAAGTTGCCAGCTGAATTGTCACATGAGAACTCATTCTGGAGAAAAACCGTTCAAATGCCAGCTTTGCAGCAAATCATTTGCCAAGAGTTATACTCGGATTCGTCACGTTAGAACCCATACTGGAGAAAAACCATACAAATGCAAGGTATGCCCAAAATCATTTGCTGCACTCAGCACTGTGACGAAACATATGCGAATCCATGTAGAAGAAAACCAATACAAATGTCAGCTATGTCTGAAATCATTCATTGAAAAATGTGCTATGAAGACACACATGAGAACCCATTCTGGAGAAAAGCCTTACATCTGCCAGCTTTGTCAGAAAGGTTTTACGGAAGGTATTAAATTGAAACGTCACCTTAGAACCCATACTGGAGAAAAGCCATACTTGTGTCAGTTGTGCATGAAATTATTCGCACAGTATGGCAACCTATCAATTCACATGAGAGTTCACACGGGAGAAAAACCATACCTATGTTTATTATGCAGGAAGGTCTTCAGAAGGAAAGACACCCTTACCAGACACCAAAGATTGCATGCTAGTGCACACCCACCTGATCCATAGATGCTATTAGAAACGTACTTTTAGATCTCTAATAATTCTAAATGGTGCAACTCGGAAGATAATTTTTTATATGTATTCCGAATTCTTTTTAAAATCTAATTTCAGATAATTTTTTTATCATAATCTTAAATGGCGCTTACTCAGAAGATGTATGTATTCCGAATTATGTTTTAATAATATGGCGATGTTTACGTTCAATTTGAGAAGGTTTTTACTGGCGAATTTATACTTTTCAGTATTATAATCATTTTGAGAAGGTTGTTACTTCTGAATAATTATTAATCCTTGTGAGCAATATAATCATTGTGGTGATGATAACTGAACTTATGAATGAGGGATGTTCAGTAATTTGTTTAACATTAAATTTGTAATTCAGAGAACACTGTTCCAATAACTGTTATTACACCAAATAACTCATTACACGTGCCTTACTGTCTGAGTAACAACATCTTCATCGATTCCACTTCTACTGAAGAAAAATATATTTGCATAGATCCGACTTCTATTCAGTGATAATTCTTTTCGCCAAAAGCCCTTACAATGGCGAATGATAGAGCGCCAAAGCGATGGATTGCCAACTCGGACAGCATGGTCATGAACCAGTTCCACCTGTAGACCTGAATCAATTTCAGGTCAGCTTTTTTTACGCATTCAATGTACAGGACCCTTCCGACCAGTGTGTATAGGCCTAAGTACTCTTAGCCTGCACCATGCTGTATCACAAGTAACCGTGCGAAAACATTGATAGACAGCATTTTGTTCTTTCTACTAAACATTTCTCCAGACTCTTTCTGTGGTTCTGCTTTCGGTTTTTTTGTTCTGCTCATGTTTATTAATTGACAGCCTTTTCATGTCGTCCTCTTCATCCTACTGATCTTGCTAAGCAATATTCATCTGGATCATTTCATGACTTGTACCCTATATTAATTAATAGGCCTATTATGCTGATCACGGGACCTAAATGGCGTGAAACGCTGGGGTCCGCGCGGACCACCTCCCCTTGAACCTTCGTGCACCAAAAAATACCTTGGGCACTCGAGTGTTAATAAATATTGTAAAATAAAATAAGGTTAAATAAATAGGGGTGATTCATGAATGGTCATTTTACCAGGACATAGTGTAGGCCTAAATCTCGAACCCCAGATGCAATGGTGAACGAATAGGATAAGACAAGATAAGAATATTCCTTAATGGACCAATTGCTATCCGCATTTTGGTGTACAGGCATGTTATAATAAACGTTCATCATTTCTATATCCATTCAATGTCAAATGTTTTAAAATAGGACAACGCAATTTGCAATTAAGTGCTTAAATCCATCACTGTGGAACTCTTTGTGTTGATTTTAAAAATGTAAAGCACAATCAAGTCTTAGTTTAAAACTGTATTTAAAGCTGAATAATTGTTTATTCAATTATTGTTTTTTTAAACACAAACGCTAAAAGCTTGATCGATTGTTTTGCGTTTAGGATTAAGACTATAGGCCTAATAGACATATGGGCCTAATCCTGTGTTTCTGTTATGAATGCTATAATTATTTGTTGGCATTTCTGTATATTTTAAAATTTTCACAAAATGGGCCTAATAGGCTACGCAAAGATGACAAGTTATTGCTCAACAGTCCCTTCAATGCAATTGTAGCAGTACAGTTAAACCGTACCTCATTGAAGTAGGCAGATCTCTATGCCCAAAAATAATATTATGTAGGCCTAGCTTAACGCAGATGACAGAAGACATAAATCACGTCCACCACACGGGGCTCGATCTCGGTAGACATGTCTCGCTCTCCATGCAAACGTGTTATCCAGCGCTCTTATAGGCCAAGATATGCTCCGCATAATTATTATCACACGAGAAACTATTGGAATAAAAGATACAAAGATGAGAAAAAATGAGAAACTTGGATCAACAAAATGCAAAACAATTGAGCCTATTTGATTGAGACTTGACGTTGACACCTCCTACAGCCTACATAAAATCCTTGTTAATGTATGGAGCGCAATGAACGATGACGTCATTAATTTCAACGACATGTTACAAATTATTTTGACAAATTAAGTTTTCGCGGTTATGAGAAAAAAGCGTTCTTCAAATCTATTTTTAATAGAGTCGAGATTTTCTATAGCCCACTTGCAATATTGTTCCGTGCCGTTGTTAGTCGCCAATTTGAAGACGATCTACGCAAGTCCTGTAAGCATATACACGAATCCCAAGCCGTATAGCATCGTAAAATTATAAGAAACATGTTTTAGTCATTTTTCGTTGCTCATCCAACTTCTAATTCTACTGTATCACAGTTCCGTTATTCATCCAACTTCAACTTCAACTAAAAATATTTTTATCGTTCATCCAGACTCTAGTTTTACTGTTAAAATTTAGCATAAAACCATGATTTCGTCGCTCTTCCAACCTCTACTTCTGTTAATTAGTATGCTCATCCAGATTCTAATGATTCTGCAATACATCAGCAGTAATATCATTGGTTTAACCGTAGTTTAGGTTGATAAATTATTTACGTTGTCGATATCCCGTAGTTTAGGCTGATAAATCAAGAAACACCACCAATCATGAATATAGCGCGCCATACAACGCGCTATTCCAATTTCCGAACATTCGCAATCGGAAGTAGCAATATAAACTGAAAACGCGAGAAGAAAAATTGCAGGTGAAATAGAAGCTGGATTGACGAAAAACGCATGAGAAGCTGGATTGACGAAAAAACGCTTGAGAAATGGAAGCTGGATGAAGACCTTTTAATGTAAAATAGAAGAGCTGGATTGACGAAAAAACGCTTGAGAAATGGAAGCTGGATGAAGGCCTTTTACATGTGAAATAGAAGCTGGATTGACGAAAACGCATGAGAAATAGAAGCTGTATAAAGGCATTTTATAGTTGAAATGGAAGCTGGATAAAGGCAATTTTATAGTTGAAATGGAAGCTGGAGGGAACCTGGCGATCCAGAAATTACTTGTATATAATTTTTGCAGCCTTGGATAATGTACAAATAATTTATCAGCCTAAACTTCTGTACAGGTAATTTATCAGCCTAAACTACGGTTTAACCATATCATGTTTTTATCGTTTATCCAACTCCCAGTTGACTGAAATATAATAGGCTACCCTCTCAAGTGCTATAGGCCTACGGCTTTGGATTCGGATATATGCGTCCTGTAAGTCCTATTGCATTAAAATCATAATCGCTTTTATTATGATTCAAATAGACTAAATCAGAAAAAGCTCCTGGACTATAACTAGAAACTAGAAACGAGCAAACGCAAGTTAATGTGTCTCGATTATTTCAGCATGACGAAAAATTAATAAAAAATCTAGTGCTGTTACGGATGGAGAGTCGTCAGCTGAAAGAAATAATTAATCATTTCATGACATAGCTGAACAGAATCGTAAACTACAGCTTAGAACCCATAGAAAAACAGAGTACTTGGATAAACCCCACATCTGTTGTTTTATTGATCATCTTGACTAAACAAGCATAATTATATTATATGCATTATATATATATATAATATATATATATATTTTATTTATTTATTATTTTTTTCCTCAACCAAAACAACAAACAGACATGATACAATTATGGCATTGAATAATACATTAACATAATTTGGTGAAGAAGGGGAGACCCAGAAGGGATAGAAAATCCCGCTAATAGGGCCACCCATAATTCATGTAAAATATAAAAGAAAAACATGACAGAGCATTCAATTGTAGGAATAAAAAAAATGATGAGGGAGAGAGAAAAAAAAAATTAAGCAATCGACATTTCTGTATATAACGAGAAAAACAACTCTTAACTAATGACTTAACTAAAGACTTAACTAAGGGCTTGGCGAGACCACTGAGCAGAAACCTTAACCATTACATATCAGGAAGTGTTTTAAGTAAATAAAGGCGAAGTTTATGCTTAAATAATCTTGTGTTAGGTAGGGAATGAAGATGTGTAGGGAGAGAGTTCCAACATTGGGAGCCAGTATATTGAATAGAGAATCGACGAGTATTAGTATGTGCGTAGGGAAGGTCATAAACAGTTAATTTTCTAGTTGAATAAGAGTGGCGATCAGAGGTAAGGTTAAAGAAATCATTAAATACAAGTGGTAATAGGCCATGGTTATAACGGTACATAAACTTTCCTATTTGCAAGTGCCTAATTTGATCGATCTTTAATAATCCAAATTCCTTGAAATACAGAGCGGTGTGGGCTCGGCGAGGAATATTAGCTATAAAACGGATTGCATATTTTTGAAGGGTGACTAGTCTGATAAAATTAGATTTGTAAGTAGACGTCCAAATTAAATTACACATATATATATATATATATATATATATATATATATGTGTTCCAATGCATGAAAGATGTCACATGGTTCTATTAGGTGGCCAATGTCAGATAACATTTGATTTCATAGAAAAAAATATAGAGCCGTAATCTCAAGTGGAAGGCAATAAGCACATGGTGTCCCAGTCTTGAGGTCATTTCCAGAAAATTGAAGTAGGCCTACAGCGACAGACACGGGACTTCATACCAAAGACATTTGCCTTAGTAGGCCTACTTATTCACGCATTACTCTAATCAGTCTAAGGCATTTGCAGAGGTTGTGTAACGCATGCATGATAACCTATGCAGTCAGAAAATCTAGGACGCACCAAACACCATAACAGAGGATAAAATACTTCACGGACCAGCTGTGTCAGAAATTATCTGCCTAAGGTCCTAAGGTCCTGTGGTCCTCGGTAGAATCACATGATAACCCATACTGGTCCTAGATCATAAATATTATTTGTTATGTTAAAAATCATTTGCTATTACAAGTAGGCCTACTCTAAAATCCATCTGAAACCCTTTCTGGATTCAGATCTTACGAATTGTGGATATCAGAAAACATTAAGGCTACCAAAGCTAGCACGATGAGTTGTCACAAAAGAACTTATGCTGATGAGAAACCAAGGAAATGCCAGCTACATGTATGTAACAAATTATTTGCCAAGGGCTAGATGCTGAATCGTCACCAGAGATTCCATACTGGACAAATTTCATACATATGCCAAATGTGTTCTAAGTCATTTGCTGCAGCCGGTACAGTGAAGAGTCGCATGAGAGTTTGCATTGTTGAGAAACCTTACATATGCCAGCTATGCCAGTAGGCGTTTGACCAAAAGTCTACGAACTATTCATATGAGAACCACACTGGAGAAAAACCTAACAAATGCCAGTGATGTAAAATATCGTTTAGGAAAGGTAATACACGGAATACACGTCACGTGAACACCCATGTTGCAGAAAAACCGTACAAAAGCCAGTAAAGTCAGAATGCGTTTTCGGATCGTAGTGGTCTGATTTGTCACGTGAGAACACATAGGCCTACTGAAGAAATGCCATATAAATGTCAGCTGTGTTCGAAATCATTTGCTCAAGTCCGTGCAGCGCGGGACCACAAGTGCATCCACACCGTTGAAAAACCTTACAGTTGCCAGACATGCCAGAAACCATTCGCCCAAAGACGCCATCTGAATCGTCATACGAGAACCCATACTGGAGAGAGACCATATAAATGTCAATTTTGTCCAAAATCGTTTGCTGTCGGTTATGCTCTGAATAGTCAC
Organism: Lumbricus terrestris; assembly: GCA_949752735.1. NCBI lineage: Eukaryota > Metazoa > Annelida > Clitellata > Crassiclitellata > Lumbricidae > Lumbricus > Lumbricus terrestris. The sequence continues at coordinate 51,662,793 of OX457042.1, forward strand.
ATTAGAACCCATACTGGAGAAAAACCATACAAGTGTCAATCATGCCAAAAATCATTTACTGACTCGAGCACCAGAAAAAGACACGGAAGAACCCATACTGGAGAAAAACCCTATAAATGCCAGCTATGTGAGAAAGATTTTGCCACAGCTCATGGCCTGATTTATCACGTGAGAAACCATTCAGGAGAAAAAAACTATAAATGCACGATATGCCCGAAATCGTTTGCTGCACGAAGTAATTTGAATCAACACATGAGAATCCATACTGGGGAAAAGAAATATTTGTGCCCATGTCGTCATAAATTGTTTCCAGGAAGTTGTCAGCTGAACTGTCACATCAGAACTCATACTGGTGAGAAACCGTTCAAATGCCAGCTTTGCAGCAAATCATTTGCCAAGAATTATACGCTGATTTGTCACGTTAGAACCCATACTGGAGAAAAACCATACAAGTGCCAATCATGCCAAAAATCATTTGCTGACCCGAGCGTAAGAAAGAAACACGGGAGAACCCATACTGGAGAAAAACCATATAAATGCCAGCTATGTGAGAAAGATTTTTCCACAGCTTATGGCCTGAATTGTCACGCGAGAAACCATTCCGGAGAAAAATCGTATCAGTGCACGATTTGCCCGAAATCGTTTGCTGCAAGCAGTAATCTGAATCTACACATGAGAACCCACACTGGAGAAAAACCATACAAGTGCCAATCATGTCAAAAATCATTTGCTGACCCGAGCGCCAGAAAGAGACACGGGAGAACCCATACTGGAGAAAAACCCTACAAATGCCAGCTATGTCAGAAAGATTTTGCCACATCGCATGGCCTGACTTATCATGTGAGAAACCATTCAGTAGAAAAACCGTATCAATGCACGATATGCCCGAAATCGTTTGCTGCATGCAGTTATCTGAATCGACACATGAGAACCCATACTGGAGAAAACAAATATTTGTGCCCATGTTGTCATAAATTGTTTCCAGGAAGTTGTCAGAAGAATTGTCACATGAGAACTCGTAGCGGAGAAAACAAATATTTGTGCGAGTTTTATCATAAATCGTTTCCAGGAAGTACTCAGTTGAATTGTCACATAAGAACTCATACAGGAGAAACACAAACGTTTAAATGCCAGCTTTGCAATAAATCTTTTTCCAGGAACTATGCTCTGATTTGTCACATTAGAACACATACTGGAGAAACACCATACAAATGCAAGCTTTGTTCCAAATCATTTGCTCTCCTCAGCACTGTGACGAGACACATGCGAATCCATGCAGAAGAAAACCAATACAAGTGCCAGCTATGTCAGAAGACATTTGCTCGTAGTAGTCAGCTGAATTGTCACATGAGAACCCATACAGGAGAAAAACCATACAAATGCCAGCTATGCCCCAAATCATTTGCACTGAATAGTACTCTGAATGGTCACATTAGAACCCACACTGGAGAAAAATCGTACAAATGTCAGCTATGCCTGAAATCATTTGCTGAAAAATGTACTCTGAGGACACACATGAGAACCCATTCTGGAGAAAAGCCTTACGTCTGCCAGTGCTGTCAGAAAGCTTTTACCGAAAGTATTAACTTGAAATGTCACCTTAGAACCCACACTGGAGAAAAGCCATACTTGTGTCAGTTATGTTTGAAATTATTCACACAGTCTGGTAGCTTATCAATTCACATGAGAATTCACACAGGAGAAAAGCCATACCTTTGTTTTTTATGCAGGAAGGTCTTCAGAAGGAAAAACACCCTTACCAGACACCAAAAAGTGCATGCTGGCGCACACCTACCTGATCCATAGATGATATTATAAACCTAATTTTAGATCTCTCATAATCCTAACTGTTGCAAACTCATAAGACATAATTATGTGTTCCGATTTCTTTTTTAATAATGGTGATAGCTACGTTCAATTTGAGAAGGTTTTAACTTCCGAATTCATACTTTTCAGTATTATTATCATTTTGATAAGGTTGCAACTGGCGAATTCATCCTTGTCGGTATTATAATCATTTTGATAAGGCTGCAACTGGCGAATTCATCCTTGTCAGTATTATTATCATTTTGATAAGGATGTAACTGGCGAATTCATCCTTGTCGGTATTATAATCATTTTGATAAGGTTGTAACTGGCGAATTCATCCTTGTCAGTATTATTATCATTTTGATAAGGTTGTAACTGGCGAATTCATCCTTGTCAGTATTATTATCATTTTGATAAGGTTGTAACTGGCGAATTCATCCTTGTCGGTATTATAATCATTTTGATAAGGTTGTAACTGGCGAAATCATCCTTGTCAGTATTTTGATAAGGTTGTAACTGGCGAATTCATCCTTGTCAGTATTATTATCATTTTGATAAGGTTGTAACTGGCGAAATCATCCTTGTCAGTATTTTGATAAGGTTGTAACTGGCGAATTCATCCTTGTCAGTATTATTATCATTTTGATAAGGTTGTAACTGGCGAATTCATCCTTGTCGGTATTATAATCATTTTGATAAGGTTGTAACTGGTGAATTCATCATTGTCAGTATTATAATCATTTTGATAAGGTTGTCACTGGTGAATTCATCATTATCGGTATTATAATCATTTTGATAAGGTTGTAACTGGCGAATTCATCCTTGTCGGTATTATAATCATTTTGTGGAGGAAAATGACCTCGTGAATAAGGGATGTTCAGTAACTTGTTTAAAATTAAGTTGGGATTCAGATAGCACTGTTCCAATAATTGAAATAAACCCCCAAAGAACTCATTACATATGCTTTACTGTCAGAACAATAAAGACACCATATAGTAAAAACAATACTTTACCTTCATTTCTAAGAAATTAGATATTGCACGATCTTGACGAAAACAATGACTCGGAGACATATCTCGCTCCGAATTTTATTTTTATAGCATTTATTTGTTCCAGTATCTAATATTAATAGGATATTGACTTTTATTGCTTCTATTTTTTGGTAAATTTCTGATCGTGACTTTGTTTTTGCTGCATTGACATTACATTATCCTGGCTTTTGTAAAATGACATGGCATGCCGGTGTAAAGGTTTCAAATTACCCCCTCGTAAACATTACCTCCCGGTAACTTGAAACCGGTTTCAGATTACCCCCCGGAAACTAGATTTGCATCAATCATCGCATTTATTGCACTAAAAAAGTTAGAAAAATCATCCAGCTTCTTGTTTTGGTCTGAAGATTTTCATCCGTCATCCCACTTCGTGGTTTGCTATCAATATTTTGATCCGAAAAAATAATTGCCTCGAAGCCATTTTCTCCATGTAAACTTCAGCGGCGAATAGTATTTTAGTTACAGATGAAAATATTGATAACAAAGCATGAAGTGGGATGACGGATGAAAATCTTCAAAACCAAAACAAGAAGCGGGATTGATTTTTTGATGTTTTTAGTGCAATAAATGCGATGATTTGATGCAATTTACAGTTTGCAGGGGGGGTAATGTTTAGCAGGGGGTAATCTGAAACCTTTACAACGGGAGCGCAGAATTACTGCTAAGAATGGTCATAGAGGAAAAATTATGTGGAAGCGAATCAGAGGAGAACCATGACAGATGAGGCTGGATTGGATGATGGCAAATGTATATGAAAAGCTAGAAGTAGAGGCCAAGTATCGAGATGAATGGCTACGTACAGGACCTAGGACAAGAGCTGGAGGCCCAGGGCCACAACTAATTTTCAAGGCCGTCTCATTCAAGAATCTACGTCGAAATTCTGGATCGCTATGAGATCCTGCTCCAATGTCGACATGTCTCATAATATTTGAAGGATTTAAAAGAACATTATTTGAATTAGATCTATCTGATTCATTATCAATTGTTAAATGCTGTACAATAACATTTTGTGATAAAAACGCCATTCTCTCAAGTTTCCTACAGTCGTCAAAGTCTCTTGAAGGGTATTTTCTGTTTGTGATGAATTTATTTCTCGAAGATCTTCAGTCTGGCTGAGCCTATAACTATTATCAGGATGTTCAAATAAATTTTTAATTTTCGGCTTGCTGAAGCAGCTTCCTTTCGTCGAGCCAATTTCTTTCATTTCTCATGTCCACTTTCGAATGATCTCTTCGTCTTTCTGTATGAGATTAAGTTAAAATAACATTTAGATGTAATATGAGCTTAATAGACTAATAGTTAGGGGGAATATTTGCTATTTTTTGACATTGTGGTTTATTTTGTCAAAACTATTTTAATGTAGATCAAATATCAATATCTTAAGTTAAAAACAAACCCCATGATCTACAGGGTGGGCCAGCATAAATGTCCCGACTTTGCAGGCGCATAACTTCGCCAATTTTTAACATTTATTTATACTTGATGCATCAAATTAAAGGTATTTCACTCTAGTATTAACTCTAAAAAAGTCGAACTGATACTAGTTTAGGTTTTAATTATATACTTGGATCAGCGTTAGCTACCGTTTTTGTCATTACTGACGCATTATGACGCCGTTTCCCGGGAAAATTCTATCGTTTTTTGCTAAAACGCGCGTAGACACGATCATTTTGAGTGTTTGTAGGGTCCCTACCATGAATATATTCTAATCGCAAAACCGCGTCCTTTCAATTTTGCCAACAACCGTGCACTGCCATGCGCTACTTCAGACGCTTGCACGCTGCCAGTCGTTTCTTTGCGTAAGAGCTGGAGAGTTCGTGGGACTTCTCGTCGACAAATTACTTTAACTTTAGGTCTATAATCTTTTCCAATACGCTATTCAGTGCTTCTAAGACGGCCTGTTTTGCGCTGAATTTGCATGCAGGGCCTGCCCTGGTCATTGTCTTGACTGCAAATGTACGCGGACACACGAGCAATGTTAGCGGATGTGAGCGCCGTGCGCTCCGATTCCCATGGTTTGCAAGTAGAAAGTCCTGTTTTATTAATTTTCCGTAGCAGATAATACAAGGTATTGTTTATTCCATCCTCTGTTAGAATATTCTTTAATCATTTCAAACGAATTAAATCCCTTACCAGTTCGTAAAATTAAGATCGAAACGCGATCATCGTCTGTCAACGGCGCCAGGTTGCGTCACACATGACAGCAAAATATGGTAGCTAGCGCTGTTCCGGGCATATAATTAAAACCGAGACTAGTATCAGTTCGACCTTTTTAGAGATAATACTAGAGTGAAATACCTTTAATTTGATGCATAAAGTATAAATAAATGTTAAAAATTGGCGAAGTTATACGCCTGCAAAGTCGGGACATTTATGCTGGCCCACCCTGTATAAGCCTGTGTTACCGTTATCAATGTCATAATTTATTGACATTTCTGTGTTTTGTATATTTTCACAAAATGATAAAAGATAAAGTATATAAATTATTGCTCAATATTCCCTGCTATGCATAGGCCTATGTAGTTGCAGCACGTCCACCCTAAGGGACTCGATCTCGGTAGGCCTATGTCTAGTTCTTCATGACAGCGTGTTATCCAATGCTCCTAGAGGCCAAGATAATTATGCTCCTCATATTATCACTTGAGAAACTATTGTAATAAATGATACAAAGCTGAAAAGAAAATGAGAAATTTGGATCAACAAAACGCAAAACAATTAGTTGAATTGAGACTTGACGTGACACCTCCGACACCCTATGTAATATCATTAATTGTTAATGTATGTGGCACAATCATGATGTGAGAATTAAGATGGTGACCTCACTTCGTATCTTTCATGTGTATGGATTTTGGCTAGAGTTTTTTTCTGTCGATGGTGCCGCTAGAGTTACCGATAGGCCGGCCAGCCATCACCGGTGTTTACCATGGTGTTTACTACAAGTTTATATGACCGATGTTTTTAAATCGTACTAAATTGATTAAAGATATTTTAAACTACGTTCAATAATGTTTGTATACTCCTTATCACAGTGAGGTTTTGATTTTATATACGAATACAACATATTAGAGCGATTCTTTTTCGAACTTTGTCAAAAAATATAACGATTTTGATCTGTCAGGCCCTTCGAATAAAATACTCGTATTGTCTTATTTATTCATTCATTCATTCATTTCAAGAATTTATATAGCGCTCCTTCAAGAAAACCACTCAGAAGCGCTCCCAGTCCAACCACAGTGAAACAAACAAGTTTTAAGGAGCTTATAGAACACTGACGAGTTTACCCTATTTAGCAGGCGCACCTGCAACGGGAGACTATTCCAGACAGATGGACCTACAACTGAGAAACCACGACGCTGACAGGTTGATGTTACTCTACTTATATATATCTTCGTTTAATCAGAAATCAGGTTGACAAGCCGCAACACAGTTACAAGATGAACAGAAAAAAATAGTTAAATATGAAAAATAAAATAATAAAAATAAATGTTTGTACATTGTTCAAGAGTTGCATTATTTGTTAATTTTAAACTAATTGCTTATTTTATCATTTGCTTTAAGCTATTGTAAAGTACTCTAGGTATGAAGTTCTTATCATCTTTAGCTGGCAATTCAAAGTTATGAGATCTCGGGCGCAGACCGCAGCGACGCTTTATTACAGGCGGAAACAGACTACGCAGGACATGGAAAGGATTGCTGCAGACTGACGCAAGCAGCTTGTCATCAGCTTCGCGAACCATGTCCGAGACGTCTGCTGTATTGTTTGGTAGATAGCCCATTCGCCTGGTTCTTTGTAGAAATTTGTTAAGCCGTGACTTGTCCTCAGCTTTAGTGAAGCCCCACCATGCAGGCACAGCGTAGAGGAGACGGGATACGGTCGTTGCTCTTGCGACATCATGCAGCACGGTTGTAGGGAGGCCGTGGGATTTGAGTATTCTGAGGGCGTACAAGGAGCGGGAGCAGGTCCCCAATACTCCATCAATGTGTGTTGAAGTGTCCAGATCATCTCGTACGGTCACTCCCAGAATCTTCATGTTTGAGACACGATCTACTCCGGCAATGGTTGGTGGTGACTCGGCATGGCCGCGACGATGAATGAGCATCTCTCGGGATTTAGAAGCATTAAGGCGCAGGTTGTTGCGAGCAGCCCATACTGCTATATGGTCAAGTTCTAATGAAACAGTTGCTCTTTTCGAAGCACCGGTGATCAGATATGTATCGTCCGCATACTTAACGATGATGTTCTTCTGATCGACTGCTTGCAATGCTCGACAACAGTCCAGCAAATCGTGTGGCATGCCTTCGGTCTTTGAGGAAGCTCACGAGCCAGTTATAGACCTCATCTGGTACGTCTAAGCTGCAGAGCTTAGAGGCAAGCGTCACATGAATACTGTTGGTCGAATACCAACGGATTGGCGAAACTACTTCTTGCTAGAAGTCGCATTGATAAATATAATACTGGTATTCCCGAAGACTGCATGCCCGTCCATATAAACACTACGGCCGCCCAAGAAACTGATAAAATAGAGCGCTGTGGCCTTAGCTTCGAATTCTATATTTTCTGCATATTTTCCCTCATTTATAATTTCATTAGCTGTCTGTTTTACTTAGATCTCGCGCCGATTATTAACTTAGTGCGCGCATTGTATCATGGGATGCGGCTGATAGGTCACAGTACTCTATTTTAGCTAAGTCGTTGGCAACCATATTGCTTTGTATACGGGCACGCTGTCTTCGGGATTACCGATGAAAACATTATTTCTTAAGTTGGAGCTGGATTGATAAACAATTCTTGCTACTTAAATGGAAATTGGCTTGATGAAACAAACTTGGGTTAAACCGTAGTTTAGGCTGATAAATTATCTGTACAGAAGTTTAGGCTGATAAATTATTTGGACATTATCCGAGGCTGCAAAATGTATATACAAGTAATTTCTGGATCGCCAGGTTCAATCCAGCTTCCATTTCAACTATAAAAATGCCTTTATCCAGCTTCCATTTCAACTATAAAAATGCCTTTATCCAGCTTATATTTCTCTGGCGTTTTTCGTCAATCCATCTTCTATTTCACCTGTAGAAAATCTTCATCCAGCTCCCATTTCTCAAGCGTTTTTTCGTCAATCCAGCTTCTATTTCACCTGTAGAAGAACCTTCATCCAGCTTCCGTGGTGCCGTAACAAATGCGCGCATGACAAAAGCGCGCAGACAAATGCGCGCAGACAAATACGCGCAGACAATAGCGCGCAAAGCGCGCAACAGGGACCTTACCCGTCAAAAGGGCGCAAACAAAAGCGCGCAAAAAACGCGCAAAAAGCGCGCAACGATCCCAAAAAAGATGTTAAAAATTATAAATAACAATGTTTCATAAGTCTTTCATAGGCTTTCCATAATCACTAATGAACTTTCGGAGAAATTATTTACGATAATTATATGTTATATAATGTGCAAAAATTCTAATGTATTTAGATGACTAGATTTTCACACGTCTTTTTTATTTTGTTTACAATGAATTTTTTTTCGGGTATTTCTGCTGCTGCGTTTCGTCTATGTTTCATTGCGTTTAAAATCAAAATTAATGTTCCTTTCAAGAACAATAATGTTAGGATATGTTGAGCTTAGATTTCCACTTAAATGCTTCAATTTTTTTATATGAAACGCTCCGTTTACAAACTATATAATTTTGGCTTAATAGTTACAGTTTTATTCACGGTTACCCATTTGTCTATATTTCTTACAATCTGTTTCAGTTTGTTTATGCTCATTAAAAAAATTCTTTTTATTGGGTCTATGTGCTCTTCGTCGCGCGCATTTGTCTGCGCGCATTTGTCGTGCGCGATTTTGTTACTGCGCGCATTTATCTGCGCGCATTTGTCTGCGCGCTTTTGTCATGCGCGCTTTTGACCGTGCACCAGCTTCCGTTACTTAAACGTTTTTTCGTCAATCCAGCTTCCATTTATATACTGCAATTTTCTTCTCGCGTTTTCAGTTTATATTGCTACTTCCGGTTGCGAATGTTCGGAAATTGAAGGGCTTATTTCCAAAACCCGTTAAGTCCACTTTTTGAAAAAATTTAGTTTTGGGCGCCAGCTGCAAGTATATATGGCAATGCATGTTCTCTGTAAAGTTGGGCGTCAAAATCGCTTAAGTCCCATATCTACAGCCTGGTAAAATTCGGTGTTGTTTCCAAAAGCGGTTAAGTCCTTCCTGGTTTGGTTTCCAAAACCTGTTAAGTCCTACAGCCAATGGCGCAACGGTTTGAGGTCACGTGATATTTACTTCCTTCATGGCCGAAAATATTTGTGAGGATGATTCCGAGCTTGTTTCTTTTGATTCAACCGAGAAAAAATTACGAATAGCGATCAAAAAATATTTCCATATCCCGAGTAATACAAATTTTAAATTTCAATGCGATAACAACGAAAAATTTAAGACGGTTTATGTTCACTAAACTCATGACGTCATTATATTTGAGCTCAATCCTGACGTCACATCTGGCCGAAAGGCCCGAAACGCAGCTAAGTAGGATCGCGGAGCAGGAAAATGATGTTATTAAAGTAAATAATTCCAATTTGACTGCAAATAATTGGAATAAAGAAGTGTAGATTTCAAAAACTTTTTTTATCTAAGTGGGCCACAATGGTAGCAAAGAAAAATTTATGCAAAACGCACGTTGCGGTGATTGATAGTAACTTTTCATAAAAAGTCGTTTTTCTCAGTTTCGTGTCGAGTGGACTTAACAGGTTTTGGAAATAAGCCCTTCAATTGGAATAACGCGTTGTATGACGCGCTATATTCATGATTGGTGGTGTTTCTTAATTTATCAGCCTAAACTACGGGATATCGACAACGGAAATAATTATTTATCGGCCTAAACTACGGTTTAACCCAAACTTGTATAGCTGAAAAATTAAGTAACATTTCTAAACTTACTTAAGATTTATTGTTGGAAATAATTGAATGAATTTGTTGACTATTGTATTGTATCTATACATTTATATAACGCCTCTTGCAGAATGGCAGAGGCTGATAAGGAAAGACGAGTCAATAGGTTAGCCCGTAGTGCGGGAGGATGGACAACCACAGTAAACGCCCGATTAAGTTAGACTATATGTGGTGTGCTCTTGATATAAATGATAATATCCTGTATTATTAATTCAATAGACATGCACATAGCCAATCTTAGGTACTCAGCATAATTCCATTTGATTTATGGCTTTTTAACGCTTTTTGTACCTGATAGAGTGTGCCTATCAGTTCTTGTTACCGATTAAGCGGATATAATAATAATTTTCAGTGTATGCCTATGCTCCACAGGAGCTATGTCTACTTCATGGGGTTCTTACTAAAATATTTTTGATTAAACTGAAAACTGTCCTTTTTGCCGTGCTAGAGTCGGGAGCGCTTCTGAGTAGTCCCCGTAACGAGGCGCTTTATAAATTCTGGAATAAATGAATGAATATGTTTATGTATAGTACTTTATTTGTTATGGTTTTAGTATTTTATTCATGTTGATCTGAATTGCTTGACCACTCAATTGAGACTGTTCTTTTCATTGTCTTCATTAAAATAGATTCAAGCTATTATGATATTCCCGAACTACATGGAGGCAGATCATGCAATATGCTGTACTTTTACTTAGTACTGTGTGTTTGCTATACTTCAATGCACTTAAGCTATGCTGCACTGAGACAATCTGTAGGCCTACTTGTAGTCTGCATGTACTGTACTAATACTGTGACAGTACTTACTGTACAATACTGTACTTATTAGGTAATGTGTTGTACTGTACTTTTATCATTCATTCACGTATTTATATAGCTCCTCTTTAAGAAAACTACTCAGAGGTGCTCCCGACTCCAGCACAGCCAAACAGAACAGTTTCTAAGTGCTTATAGAATGTGTCAAAGAGCGATCTAGAGAACAGGCACGGCTCAAGTGGGAGGCCATTCCATACCTCTGGGCCAACCACATATGGTGCAGTCTCTTTAGGTCTTCTTTAGGTCTGCTGCCTCTCGGCAGGTCCAGATGCCCAACGACGCCACTCTTCTCGGTGTTGTGCCTTTTCTTTAAGTTTCCCATACCCATCCTTCATCAACGTTGTTTACTTCTTTCTGTAATTTTGGTGCAGTACTGGCAGTATACTGGTTTAGTGACAGGATACCACTTGTTCAACTATGGTAATGGCGTCTCAGATATAGTAATTTATTATTGGTAAATCATTATTAGCAATATCAGTTATATCACTTCCAAATACTTTAAAAACGTACAAGCATATGCATTTACTGTACATGTTGTTGGGTTCACAGGCCGTCTACGGGGTATGATTATAAAGATAAGGTCCCAATTTGATAAAATAACATCGATTTATTCAAGAGAGCAATTATATACAGCGAAATTAACAACGTTACCGTCTAGTAGACACGAAGTCGAACAGACCAGAGGACTCAGTACGGACGACAGCACAGCAGACAACGGCTAACGGAGCCAAGGAAGACGGATGAACGGCCAGACCACCAACAGGGCGAAGATGGCGACGTAGAAGACGAACCCGCAGGTCAACTCGCATAACAACGAGGGAAACGCACACCAAGAACACGCTCAACGAGAGACATCAACCACGCGCCTGACACACCACAACTGCTCTACGACCCACGCTAGCAGTTCCTTAAATAGGCAGCGCCCATCCTTCTACACCCACGTGCCCCAAGTAAGATAGAGTACGGTAGAGAAGAAGGGCCGTAGACAGCTAATGGCTACAATGTAATGGATAAAGCCGTTGTCATGAAACGGAGTATCCCCCCTGAAAGCTATCCGGGGGGATGAATTAATCTATGCCCCCGGATGGAATTAACCGGTCTATACTATCCGGGGGGATAAACCATTCTATCCTCTTTTTTTAAAAATGCGCATAATAAAAATATTTATGCTGTAATCAAAATTTAAAGTGACTCTAATTGTTTTAAGTGTCCTAGGCAATGCTCAGAGCCTCAGATAAAGGCAACTCGAATTTATTTAGTGACTCTGAGTGTTCTTAAGTGTTTTAAATGTTTTAAGTGCTCTAAAAACAGGGCAAAACAAATTATCTAGTAGGAATAAACATACTTGTTAGTGTCATTGTTCAAAACAAAGCAGATGAAAATTAATTTGCAAAAAAACTAAACGCGGAAGCGGTTTTTTCGACTTTTTTAATTTTGGGGGGATACAATTAATACGGGGGATACTCTATTTCGTGACACCGGCCTTACGGCGCCACCGCTGCCATCAGATCTGGCGAATATAATTAAATTAGCCAAATTCGAGACGTGAGTGCGGTCACCATCGCATTTCCTACATCATGGGCACAATCAAGGATTCTATATTAGAGCATAGGTTACTTGTGATTTTGTGAAGATATTGTGGTCATGATTATTTTCACTCTCAGCGATAGATAGCGCTCCACTTATAATTCCGTTTCTATCGCTAAGGATCACGTTTTGAATCTCCAAAGGCATTAAATTTTGTTTATTTTGCGAACATAAATAATCCCTAATCTGCTTTTATAGATGTAACTAATTGAATGCCTTTATTTTTAAAATAAGATTTGAAATTTTCCGGAACTCCGATTATCGCCCAAAAACCCGTACAAGGCGGCTAAAGAAGAAGAAACCAGTCCTGTACAGCAAGGGTCCTCGGTAGCACAATTAACGATGACGTCAATAATTTCAACGACATGTATAAATTTAATCGTCCGTTCACATTATTTTGAAAAATGAAGTTATCGCGGGATGAGGAAAAAAGTTCTTCAGATATATTCTTAATTGAGTCGAGATTTTCTTTGCGATATTGTACCGTGCCGTTGTTAGTCGCCAATTTGAAGACGAGTTACGCAAGTCCTGTAAGTTCTATTGTATTAAAATCAATCTCTTATTAGGATTCAAATGAATCAGAAAACTTCTGGCCTATAATATTATTAATAGAAACTAGAAGCTAGCAAGTGCAAGTTAATGTGTCTCAATTATCTCAGCATCTTAGATAACATACTATGATTCTTAGCAGGGCTGTACTGGTAAATTTTGAGGTGAGTACACGATGACCGGAAGAAAAACCAAACTATTTTGGCCCCGAAATTTCTGACGGCTTTTTTTAATCGTTCGGTCAAAATCTCGGGAAAATTTCGTCAATTGCCGTCCGAAAAAGGTGACGACCTTTTTTACTATTCTTTTCAAAATACACCTTAACCCTTTGAACCCGACGGGCCGGTTTTCCGGCCCGTTATCCATAGAGTTACAGGAGCTCAGTGTTCAAAGGGTTAAACAGCCGCGTGTGCCCTGATTTAGCCTGCCTGCGTGTACGGTGTATCCTGCTTTTTACCCGCGTATGCCCTACTTTTCGGGAGGTGAGTATACGATGCCCTTTTTTCCCGGAGTACACGCTGTATACCCACGTATACCCTCGTGTACAGCCCTGATTTTTAGAGAGTCGTCACCTGAAAGCCATAATGTTTCCTTTCATGGCAAAGCTGAGCAGGATCTGACACTGAAGTCTAGAACCTATAGAAAAACAGACTATAATTATGTTGATAAACTCCATCACCGTTGTTTTATTGACAATTTTACTGAACAAGCATGTGTCTCAACACTGGAAAGATGGCACACAGTACTTTTAGGTTGTAAATGTCAGCTAGGCCTATGTTGGATATCATAGACAACATTATTATATAATTATAACAGTAATCTAAAGTGGGCGGATACTGGCGTTTTTTGGGAAGTCCTGAAGTGATGTCCAGAGCATTGAAGTACAGACACTGAACTCCATAAAAAGACACCAATTCAAGTATAATTTATGTGATAACTCATTTATGCATGGTTCTTATGCGATTAAACACATGGAACCTATAAATAATAAAATACCTCAACTGTCATTTATTTCTTAAGGTTGTGCAGTGTAGAAGTAACGCAAGCATGATAACTTATAGCTGAGAAAACTTATAGATGAGAAAATCTAGGCCACACGAAAAGCCATACCATAAGATTTAGCCTTTATGGACCAGCTGTGTCACAGATCATCTCCCTAAGGCCCCGTGGTCTTCGGAAAAATCACATGATTACCCATACTGGTCCTAGATCAAATTATTTGGTATGTTAAAAATCATCTGCTAAAACAAGTACCGTACTCTAAAAATCCACCTGAGACCATTTCTGGAATCAAATCTTACGGATTCTGAACATCAGACAGCATTTACCAAAGGTAACCAGATCTATGAGCTGTCACAAAGGAATTTCTGCTGATGAAAAACCATACAAATGTCAGCTATGTCAGAATGCATATGCCGAAGGTAGACCGCTGTATGTTCACATGAGAACCCATACTGGAGAAAGACCATATTTATGTCAATTTTGTCCAAACTCGTTTGCTATTGGTTCTACTCTGGATCGACACATTAGAACCCATACTGGAGAAAAACCATACAAGTGCCAATCATGCCAAAAATCATTTGCTGACCCGAGCACCAGAAAGAGACACGGGAGAACCCATACTGGAGAAAAACCCTATAAATGCCAGCTATGTGAGAAAGATTTTGCAACATCTGATGGCCTGAATTATCACGTGAGAAAACATTCAGGAGAAAAATCGTATCAATGCACGATATGCCCGAAATTGTTTGCTGCACACAGTAATTTGATTCAACACACGAGAACACACACTGGAGGATACCCATACGTGTGCCAATTTTGTCATAAATCGTTTCCAGAAGGTAGTCATCTGAATTGTCACATAAGAACTCATACTGGAGAAACAAAACCGTTCAAATGACAGCTTTGCAATAAATCATTCGCCAGGAACTATACTCTGATTTGTCACATTAGAACCCATACGGGAGAAAAACCATACAAATGCAAGCTTTGCCCCAAATCATTTGCTCTACTCAGCACTGTGACGAAACATATGCGAATCCATGTTGAAGAAAGCCAATACAAATGCCGGCTATGTCAGAAGACATTTGCTCAGAGTAGTTCGCTGAATTGTCACATGAGAACCCATACAGGAGAAAAACCATACAAATGCCGGCTATGCCCCAAATCATTTGCGTTGATTAATACTCTGAATGGTCACATTAGAACCCACACTGGAGAAAAACCGTACAAATGTCAGCTATGTCTGAAATCATTTGCTGACAAATGTACTATGAGGACACACATGAGAACCCATTCTGGAGAAAAGCCTTACATCTGCCAGTTGTGTCAGAAAGCTTTTACCGAAAGCATTCACTTGAAATGTCACCTTAGAACCCATACTGGAGAAAAGCCATACTTATGTCAGTTATGTATGAAATTATTCACACAGTCTAGCAGCCAATCAATTCACACAGGAGTTCACACAGGAGAAAAGCCATACCTATGTTTTTTATGCAGGAAGGTCTTCAGAAGGAAAAACACCCTTACCAGACACCAAAGAGTGCATGCTAGTGCACACCTACCTGATCCATAGATGCTATTCGAAACCTAATTTCAGATCTCTCATAATCTTAAATGTTGCAAACTCAGAAGACATAATATTATGTGTTCCGAACTCTTTTTTAATAATGGCGATGTTTACTTTCAATTTGAGAAGACTTTAACTTCTGAATTCATAATTTTCAGTATTATAATCATTTTGATAAGGTTGTAACTGGTGAATTCATCCTTGTCGGTGTTATTATCGGTTTGATGAGGTTGTAACTGGTGAATAATATTCATCTTTGTCGGTGTTATTATCATTTTGATAAGGTTGTAACTGGTGAATTCATCCTTGTCGGTATTATGATCATTTTGAGGAGGAAAATGACCTCGTGAATAAGGGATGTTCAATAACTTGCTCAAAATTAAGTTGGGATTCAGATAGCACTGTTTCAATAACTGCTATACCCCCCCCAAAAGAACTCATTGCATGTGCTTTACTGTCTGAACAATACCTTCATTTCTAAGAAATTATATATCGCATTATTTTGACAAGAACAATGACTCGGAGTCATATCTCGCTTCAAATTTTATTTTTGTAACGTTTATTTGTTCCAGTATCTAATATTAATAGGTTATTGACTTCTATTGCTTCGATTTTTTGTAAATTTCTGATCGTGACTTTGCTTTTGCTGCATTGACATTACATTATCTTGGCTTCGAGAAAATGACATGGCATGCCTGGATGACGATTACAGTAATTTTAAAGGACTTCAGTTTATGCTGGAACTATACTGTGATATTGCTTGCAATAAAACACCTGCTAGCGTTAACAAGCTCAGTCATTGTATCCACTTATGCAGAGTTTGCTGATAAAATAGCCGTTACGTCAATTAGCTTTCGAAATTCTTTCTGCAATTAGAGCGGACAACAATAATAATCAGAGACTCGGACGGGGTGTCACGACAACTGGCTGCTATTCATTGTTCTCCATGTAGGCCTACACATTTAGAAGGCCTTTAGTCTTTCTATGTGCGTATTTTCTCATGTACCACGTCTCTTATTCATTCAAAACCACATTCCATACATCAAAGCTTTATCGTTTCTTCAGATTCCCCTTAATTTTCTTGTCTCAGTTTATAGTAATTCTTAGGCTATATTTAAATTTCTAAGTTTCTCCTCCTCAGACTTAGGGCAGCATGGGCGCCCGCACATAGGGACAAGAGGGGCACTTGCCCCATGGAAAATGAAGTTCCTATTTTTTACTAATACTGTTTGGTTTTTAAAAAATTCATTCGCACTAAACGATAATTTTTGCTAATTCTACACATCGTGAACCTGAGAAATTGACACATGGAAACCTCTGTGAAAAAGAACCGTGTTCTTAATTTTATGCTTTGCATTTTCAAGCTTTTGCTAAAACAAAAAAAATTGACCGTGGCCGTTGTGTTTTGCCCCCTCCTGCAAACGGGAAGCGCAGAATTACTGCTAAGAATGGTCAAAGAGGAAAAATGAAGGGGTAGCGAATCAGAAGAGGACCATGACAGATGAGGCTGGATTGGACGATAGCAAATGGATATGAAAAGCTAGAAGAAGAGGCCAAGTATCGAGATGAATGGCTACATACAGGGCCTAGGACAAGAGTTAATTGGAGGCCCAGGGCCACAACTAATTATTTTCAAGGCCTTTTCATTCAAGAATCTACGTCGAAATTCTGGATCGCTATGAGATCCTGCTCTAATGTCGACATGTCTTATAATACTCGAACAGTTTAAAAGAAAATTATTTGAATTAGATCTATCTGATTCATTATCAATTATTGTTAAATGCTGTACAATAGGGTGCAGTGAAAACATTTTCCCCCGAATTTCAACAAGTAAGAGCGAGAGAAAGTTGTCAATATATATCAGAAGTAATCTGTAAAATTAAAGCAGCGATTGTTATAGATCTTTTACCTCCCCAACGACTTTGTAGGTAGGGTGGGTCGTAACGAGTAACTCGTGTATTTGAAATTTCTACCATCTTTGCAGTGTGATGTTGTTGACTAAATGTAGGCTGGCAAAAATTTCCTCCTGCATTTTATGTTACCATGTTGCTTGTAGATTTAAGAAATATTTTGAAAAAGCCTTGTGAAATTAATAATGGACAGTTTGGACACACCAGAGTTGAACAAAATCACCAAAGAAATGGCAAAGCAATAACACAAGACATTTAAAATTGAAGAAAAAACCATTATGTTGTAGACGTTACACACAGTCGCACACTCTCGATCTCACAGTCGCACATGACTGACTAATAGTGACTATTGAGTAATTGACATATCAAAATGTTCCCTATTACCCAATACTCAATAGGGCCAATATCCCATTACCCAACACAATACTCCGATTTCGTGTTGAATACTCGCATAATAGATCTAACCTCCAGTCGCGCTCTTATGAAACCATCTCTCGATGTATTACCGCATACAGTTGACGATGCCTCTGTTACCAACTTTATGCAGCGTTCCACAGCTTGGGTGTGACAAGGGAATCTTGGAAAGTTGATCAGTGGCGATTCCTTACATTTCACAAAAGCTGTAATATCAACGTCAGAAATATTGGCTGTTAACGGTGGTTCAGTTATGTGACTTGATTGCCAGTCTATTAGTTCCGTATAATCTTCAGCATTGCAGTTGAATTCTGGCACTTTGAATATTCGTACGGCGATTTTGGCAGTGTGTTCACTCCTGGCTTTCAGTATTCGACGCAAACCTAATTCGCGGATGTTTTCTGTCATCGGTTATCATTCCAAGTAGCAGATTTTCTGGGTGACCAAAGTATCCGTTGCGATTAAGTGTTGCATTGACAACCTTCCTCAAATCGTCGTGTAGATATCTTGACAAATGAATTGTTTGCCACAGATGTCTTGACCCATCCTTACATGACGGCTTACTTTTTATTGAGAACCACATTTGAGCGTAAACTGTGACGACATATCGCGCCAGAGTTTTCAAACTGTCTGATGGATCTGCAGTGGCAACATACAAACGCAATAACCTATTTGCAGTCGTCAACCATCTTGAATGATTCATTGCGCCAGGTACTCTCTTTGACAGAGCTAATGGACAATGACCACTGGATACGGCGTTTGTAATCTCCAACAAATACTTCTGGTCGGTGCTTAGTTCACTAATGTTAACATCCGGTAAATTCACTGGAATCTTTTCGAATTCAGAAATTGGCAATTCCTCACAGTTTGATAACGCTTTGCCGATCGGACCAGAAAATGCATGCGGGCCACTTGTTGGTCCATCAAGATGTTGCAGTAAGTGACGAAGTGGCAACTCATTGCAATGCAGCTGGCATACGAGCCACTGCAGTGGCTTCTGAAGTCCAAGTTCCAACAATCGTATTACTCCACCGTTTTCCCCAGTATTAACGTTAGTGCCATCGCACCCAACAGCGACAACTTTATCGACAGCTATCTTGTTCAAAGAAAGAAAATCAGTTATACTTGACTTTATGTCTTTTGCAATTCCGGACTTTGGTGTCACATGGCCAAGGTAAGAAGATCCTGGTTCTTGGAGTAAGGAATAATGTTCTTCGGTTACAGTTCTGCGATAATATTTACAATTATCTTCACTGTTAACCATTGTCTTATCTTTGCGACCGTCAAAATATATTCCACAAAGATCTTCAAAGATTTGTTTATATTGCAGCTGCTTCCTTTTCTTTCTTCGCTCTCTTCTTACTTTGCTGGGGTCAATGACGTTGCGACAATCATCTGCACTAACTAGTCCAAAGTCTTGAAGCACAGCGGAAGCGATAGCAGCAGCAGATCTGTCTGACACCATATGTCTGTCACATGCTCTGGCTAGTGCTGGCATAGAACGTCTTGGGGCACAAGCACGACGCTTAGCACATGCTTTTGGAGTCAGAGCCATTGCTTCAATCAAGACTTCACTGCTCTGCCCAGTGCCACTGTGCCCAGTCTGCCCACATTGTTCTCCACTGTCTTCAGTCGCCCGTTCTTCAATCTGGTTGTCATCGATAGTTTCTTCGATTTCTTCGATTCCATTATCATCGCTAGATGCGTTCATAATTACAGACGTTTCGCGAGCTGACAACTTCCGAAATTTTTCACTTCGGTTCACTTCATCAGCCTTTCGCTTCTGTCGTTTTTCAAGTTTCTTTGTCGTGCTGTAGTCGACTGTGCTGATACACATTAATCGTGTTGTTCGTTGGTCAATCAGAAACTCCTTTTCTTCAGCTGGAACTTTGCGTTCTTTATCGCAAAAACATGAAGTTGTCAAGCATTTGCAAGCAGCAATATCAAATAATCTACGCGAGTTATTCGTTATGACTCCCCCAACTTACAAAGTCGTTGGGGAGGTGAAAGATCTATTATAATCGCTGCAAAAATGGTTGCACATTACTTCTAATATATAGTGTCAACTTTCCCTCGCTCTTACCTGTTGAAATAAACCAAAAAATATAATGACCATTACATTCACTGCACCCTACTGTACAATTACATTTTGTGGTAAAAATTCCATTCTCTGTCAAGTTTGCCACAGTCGTCAAAGTCTCTTGAAGGGTACTTTCCGCTTGTGATGAATTTATTTCTCCAAGATCTCCAGTCTGGCTGAACCTATAGCCTAACTATTATCAGGATGCTTAAATAAATTTTAAATTTTCGGCTTGCTGAAGCAGCTTCCTTTTGTCGAGCCAATTTCTTTAATTTCTCACGTCCACTTTCGAATGATCTCTTCATAATTCTGTATGAGATTAAGTTAAAATAACCCTCGAATGCCCAAGGGGGGTCCGACCGGACCCCAGGCCCGTTTTTTCCGGATAACTTTTTAACGGCTAAAGATCTGCAAAAATGCTTTTAGGACATCCTAGAACAACCATTTGGGCATCGAATGGCATATTTTGCGTGAGTATTGTCCAACCCTGTACCCCACAACCACAGCATATACTAAGGGTACCGCAAGATGTGCGGCTATTAGTCATACATGCGTATGGTTACTGGCCAATAAATAAATGGTCAACGTACTTTATATGAAATAAAGATTCATATAATTTGTTGAACTTAGATTTACTGACATTGTAGCACTATGTTTGGCCTATGTTTGCAACACAGAATTTGAAAGTCTGCGGATCTGTGTAGGCCTATGATCACAGCAATAATTGCATAAAAATTATAGCTTCCTTCGGTAAATGACGCAGGGAAGCATATAGTGTGTATCACGAGATTTTTACACTATTATTTTACACCAGATGGTGCTATTGGGATATAAGATACATCAATCGATTGCAAATTCATTTGGGATCACATAGAACTAAATTCTGTGACGATATTCCAATCCCTTCTCAAGATATTAACATGAAAACAATAGGCATCCTTCGGTAAATCTAGGAAGCAAGCATGAAATGTGTATCACGAGAGTTTTACACTGCCATTTTACACCAGGTGGTGCTATTGTGATTTAGTATACGTCAATCGATTGCAAATTCATCTGGGATCACAGAACCAAATTCGGTAACGATATTCCAATCCCTTCTCAAGATATTCACATAAAACGTTGGGGTCCGCGCGGACCCCCCTTGGGCCTTCGTGTACCAAAAAATACCTTGGGCACTCGAGTGATAATATCTAGATATAATATAATAGACTAAAAGTTAGGGGAAATATTTGCTATTTTTCCCAAACATTGACATTGTGGTGACTGATATTGTTAAAACTATTTTAATGTAGATTAAATATCAATATCATAAGTTAAAAACAAACCCCCTAATCGTGCCCTCGTCGGCCTCGTTCCCCTCGAATTCGTCCACCACACCATTCATTCATTACTCCCCCCAAACTCAAACTCCTGGCTACACCAGCGCACTAAGAAAGTAAGAACCTATATAGTATAGTGTACTGTGTAGGCTGCACTATCCACAGGGTAGGGCCTATCGGATGATAAGAACTGTATATATATATATATATATATATATATATATATATATAGATATATTATTATTTAGGTTCAAATGTTTGACTTATGACTTCGTGGTTTGTTATCAATATTTTCATCTGTAACTAAAATACTAATCGCCGCTGAAGTTACAATGGAGAAAATGGCCTCGAGACTATTATTTTTTCGGATAAAAAAATTGATAATACAATTATACCACGAAGTGGGATGAGGGATGAAAATCTTCAGACCAAAAGTTGAAGCGGGATGATTTTTCTTATTTTTTAGAGGAACAAATGCGATGATTGATGCAAATCTAGTGTCCGAGGGGTAATCTGAAACCGGTTTTAAGTTACCGTGGGGGGGGTAATGTTTAGGAGGGGGGTAATTTGAAGCCTTTAGCCTACACCGGGATGGACCGAGATTAACTGTCGCTAGATTAACTGGCACGGGATTAATACCCACCTCATTGAAATTGTAGGCTATAGACAGGTCTTTATATCCAAAAATATGTAACCTAACGCAAATGCCAGAAGACATAACCTAAACCTTAATTAGGCTACTAAGAGATCAGACGGCCTGAAACGTAAAACACGTCCACCCTGCGGGGCTCGATCTCGGTAGGCCTATAGTCTCGTTCTCCATTACAGCGTGTTATTCAATGCTCTTAGAGGCCAAGATAATTATGCTACTCATATTTTCACCCGAGAAACTATTGGAATAAAAGATACAAAGATGAGAAGCAAATGAGAAATTTAGATCAACAAAACGCAAAAAAATTTGAATTGAAACTTGATGACACCTCCGACACCCTATATAATGTCTTTGCTAGTTTGTGTAGCACATTGATTGATGACGTCATTAATTTCAACGACATGTAATAAATTTAATCTTCCGTTAACATTATTTTGAAAAATAAAGTTATCGCGGATGAGAAAAAAAACGTTCTTCAGATCTATTCTTAATTTAGTCGAGATTTTCTTTGCGATATTGTACCGTGCCGTTGTTAGTCGCCGTTGTTAGTCGCCAATATCCAATTTTCCGTCGGGCGGATTTGTTTTGTAGGCTGCCAATGGCGCCGTGTAATTACAAAGCTGTCTGTTCAATAATATTAGTAGTTAAGTTTAATTAAGATTACTGCATAACTTGTAATTGTAAAACTACGCAGTGCTTCTTGCAGGCGTTTAATTAAAGAAAAGATATTATTATTATTATTATTAATTTGAAGAAGACCTACGCAAGTCCTGTAAGTCCTATTGTAATTGTATTAAAATCATAATCTTTTATTATGATTCAAGTGAAGCAGAAAGCTCCTGGTCTATAATATTAATAGAAGCTAGAAACGAGCAAGTGCAAGTTAATGTGTTTCGATCAGGGATGCCACTCTAGATTTTGAAAAAAGGTCAGATCCGGTCGAAAAATAGCTAGAAAGGGCTAGATTGACGATTTACCTGTAAAATACATAAATCTTTCCAATTTTCCTGCTTGAAATTTCTGACGACTTTATTTTAGTCGTTCGATGATCAAAATTTGCTCTCTTTTCTTTCCCGAAAACATTTCTGACGACCTTCTTTTTTAGTCTTTCGCTCCAAAATTTATAAATTTTGGTCCAAATTTTAAAAAAATTCGATTTTTTTCACGTCTTTTGCGCATTTTCAGTTTAAAAATAATTAATTTGTATGTAAAAAGTCGAAAAAACCGTCTGAAGAAAGGCTTGATCTTGACCAAAAAACCCTAGAAACCTAGACAAGACCGAAAATACCTAGATCTGGGTGGAAAAAGCTATGAGTGGCATCCCTGGTCTTGATTATCTCAGCATGACGAAAAATAAAAATCTTAGATAACAAAATTTGATTTTTAGAGAAAGAAATAATGTTTCCTTTCTTGGCAAAGCTGAACTGGATCTGAAACTGAAGTCTAGAACCCATAGAAAACCAGACTATAATTATGTGGATAAACTCCATCACCGTTGTTTTATTGATAATTTTGCTGAACAAGAAGGCCTATATGTGTCTCAACACTGGAAAGATGTCACACAGTACTTTTGGGTTGTAAACGTCAGCTATGTTGGATATCATAGTGTAAAGGACCAGCCCTTAGCTCACGTGCCACGTGATACGGCCAAACGGTATAGTGGAAACCGCCGAGATTTAGCGGGCGCCATTTAATTACCCATAGCGACGGACTGATAGTTAACGCTTTAAGATTAAGATCTTTCCTTTTTCTGGTTGCGTTCTGTAATGGCTGACACGTTGTCATATGGCCGGTTTTAGTAATTTTAGTTGAATCGGACAGTTTGTTTGCGATTTTACTTTAATGATAATACACTGCGAGTGGTGATTAAGTTTGCGAGTCTTTGTGTGTTGTTTGTTGGTGAATTGATGCAAGATAAAATGGCAACCCAACAAAAACATTCCTCCCTTGATTCAACCCTTAATACTGCCCACGTGTACTCGAACATTAATGACTCCGCCTGCGATCGAGCAGAAGACGCATTCACACGAGATCAGAGGGAAACTATAATTACAACCGCGGCGGACGACGAGGCCCGAGCGGATGCCCGAGTAGGACTCATGCAGTTGTGGCACGCTAGCGTGGTGTCAGGCCAATTAGAAGCAGACTACGGCAGGGAGCAGTCGGACCCAGCCCGACCCCCGGCGGCGGGCGTTCTCGGACAGAGAACCGGCGACGATATGTCCTTTCTTCCACTCGAGCGGCGTCCTGGTAGAATAACCGCTAACTCTGAAATATACGACTCCTATTCAATGAACCATTCCGTTTTGCAACCTATTCCGAATTCTGACTCTCTAGGCTATCAAGCTACAACGCCTCTTCATAATCATCCATCCATTGCTCCCTCGGCGTCCCCCTTCGATGAGACAGCGACGACATCAAGGGGGCGAAAACTTACAATAGACACAATTATTATATAGAAAAGTAATCTGAAGTGGGCGGAAATAGGCGTTTTGTGGGAGGCAGATACTGGACTCCATAACAAAGACACCAATTCAAGTATAATTTATGCGAGAGGTCATTCTTGCATGGCTATAATGCGATTAGACACATGAAACCCATACAGAATAAATACCGTTCTGTCGTTTATTCCTGAAGGCATGTCCATTGTGCAGTGTATAAATAACGCACGCATGATAGCTTATACAGTAAGAAAATCTAGGCCACACGAGAAGCCAAAACGGAGGATTTTGCTCTTCATGGACCAGCTGTGTAAGAAATCATGTGCCTAAGGTGCTGTGGTCCTCGGAAGAATCACATGATGATCCACACTGGTCCTAGATCATATTATTTGTTATGCTAAAAATCATTTGCTAAAACAATATTCTAAAAATTCGCCTGAGACTCTTTCTGGAATCAGATCTTGTGAATTCTGGATATCAGACAACATTTACCAAAGCTAGCAAGATGCGTTGTCATAAAGGAACTTATGCTGATGAAAAATCAGCTATGTCACAAATCATTTGCCGAGGGTAGGATGCTTAATCGTCATCAGAAAAATGAAAAACCATACAAATGCCCGCTGTGTTCCAAGTCTTTTGCTGCAGCCAATACAATGAAGAACCACATGAGAGTCCACACTGGTGAAAAATCTTTCATATGCCAGCTATGCCAGAAAGCGTTTGCCCAAAATAGTCTACTAACTATTCATATGAGGACCCATACTGCAGAAAAACCATACAGTTGCCAGACATGCCAGAAAGCATTCGCCCAAAGACGCCAACTGAATCGTCATACGAGAACCCATACTGGAGAGAGACCACATAAATGTCAATTTTGTCCAAAATCGTTTGCTGTCGGTTATGATATGAATCGTCACATTAGAACCCATACTGGAGAAAAACCATACAAGTGCCAATCATGTCAAAAATCATTTGCTGACCCGAGCGCCAGACAGAGACACATGAGAACCCATACTGGAGAAAAACCCTATAAATGCCAGCTATGTCAGAAAGATTTTGCCACAGCTCATGGCCTGAATTATCACGTGAGAATCCATTCAGGAGAAAAATCGTATCAATGCACGATATGCCCGAAATCGTTTGTTGCATGCAGTAATTTGAATCAACACACGAAAGCCCATACTGGAGAAAACAAATATTTGTGCCCATGTTGTCATAAATCGTTTCCAAGAAGTTGTCAGCTGAATTGTCACATGAGAACTCACACAGGAGAAAAACCGTTCAAATGCCAGCTTTGCAGCAAATCATTTGCCAAGAGTTATAGGCTACTCGGATTCGTCACGTTAGAACCCATACTGGAGAAAAACCATACAAATGCAAGGTATGCCCAAAATCATTTGCTGCACTCAGCACTGTGACGAAACATATGCGAATCCATGTAGAAGAAAACCAATACAAATGCCAGCTATGTCTGAAATCATTCATTGAAAAATGTGCTATGAAGACACACATGAGAACCCATTCTGGAGAAAAGCGTTACATCTGCCAGCTTTGTCAGAAAGCTTTTACGGAAGGTATTAAATTGAAACGTCACCTTAGAACCCATACTGGAGAAAAGCCATACTTGTGTCAGTTGTGCATGAAATTATTCACACAGTCTGGCAGCCTATCAGTTCACATGAGAGTTCACACAGGAGAAAAGCCATACCTTTGTTTTTTGTGCAGGAAGGTTTTCCGAAGGATGGAAACCCTTACCAGACACCAAAGATCGCATGCTAGTGCCAACCTACCTGATCCATAGATGCTATTAGAAACCTACTTTTAGATCTCTCTCAATAACCTAAAGGATGCAGACTCAGAAGATTTATGCCTACGAGTCTTATAATAATTATGATGGCGATGTTTACGCCTTTTTGACGTTTATATATAGCTTGTAACTAGTGAATTCATCCTTGTTAGCACTTTAATCATTTTGAGAAGGTTGTAACTGGTGAATTCATCTTTGCCAGTATTATTATCATTTTGTGGAGGAAAATGACCTCGTGAATAAGGGATGTTCAATAACTTGTTCAGAATTAAGTTGGGATTCAGATAGCACTGTTCCTGTCAAGGTTCCACAATCACTGACGATTTCTCCAGTCTCTTCTTATTGTTCTGTAGCGCAGCCTAGCCCTAACCTATTCCCTGTGTGACGGTATCTAAGGCTAGTGTATAAGTTTCTAAAGTTCTTAACTTGTTCACTTACAACCAAGATCTATTTCTTGTATTTTCTTCTCCGTTTTAATATTCGCAAATAACACAACAATGCATCAACGACGACAAGCGATTCAATTCTGTGACAGCAACGCAACCTTAATATCTTACTCCTCTCTAAAGTTTTCAACACACACTCACTCCACTGTTCTCTAAAACGTCTTACACTATTAGCACTCCTTCAACAACTTATCTCACTGTCTGGGCGTACACTCTTCCCCCTGCCGCTCTGTCCTTCTCTCTGCCTCTCTCCGTCTGTCTGTCTGTTTCTCTCTCTCGCGCTCTCCGGCGACGGTCGGCCGAGCCGCGCCAACTTTCCCGCCAGTCTGCCACCTGCAAGTCTGTCTGTCCGTACGCTTAACAATTAGCTGACCTTGAGCTGGTCTATTCGTACGCTCACCCCTTAGCTGACCACATACACTATACAAAATTAGCTCACATTACCTCCCTCCTTTCTTTTAAAGAGAGCTAATTATCTATAAAAATTAGCGAACGTATCTTAACTAAACAATGCAAATAGTCCATAACATAATACATCATAAAATATCTTACACTACAATCTAGACAGACAATCGGCTACTACATTCAATTTACCTTTCTTATAGTTCAATAGAATGTCAAAATTTTGCAATGATAAAGACCATCTGACTAATTTAGCAGATTTCGACATTGATTCAGTCAAATAAACTAAAGGATTATGGTCTGTAAACACATTGATTTTAGAACCAATAAGAATTTCTTTCAACTTGTTTAAAGCCCATATGATTGCATAGGCTTCCTTCTCAATCGTCGCCCATCTCCTCTGGGTATCAGTCAGCTTCTGACTGATAAATGAAACGGGACGTTCTATCCCTTCCTCGTCCACCTGAGACAGAACAGCTCCCACAGCAAAATCACTGCTATCACAGTACAAATTAAATGGTTTCCCAACCTCAAACATATATAGAATCACATTTGACAAGACAATCTGTTTAAGGGAATCAAAGGCTTTCTGATGTGCATCAGTCCAAACAATGTTCTCAGGTACTTTCTTGCTGGTTAAGTCTGTCAATGGTTTAGCAATTTCAGCAAAATTACAAATAAACTGTCTGTAAAACCCAAAAAATCCTAAGACTTGCTTCACTTCCTTCCTGGTTTCAGGTTTCTTCAAATTAATTAAACTGTCAATCCTGTCTGGATTCATCATCTTCTTCCCTGATCCTATAAGGTGACCGATGAACTTCACCTCACTCTTACCAAACACACATTTCTTCAAGTTCAATGTTACATTATGCAGTCTTATTTGTTTCAAAAATAACTGCAAATGTCTCAAATGAATGTCCCAATCATTAGAATGCACTGCAATGTCATCAACATAAGGTTCATTAAAATCATGAATCGGTTGCAAAATCATATTTATCGCTTTTACAAAAGTCCGTCCAGAGTTAATCATTCCAAAAGGAACACGCGTAAATTCATACAGTCCATTATGTGTAACAAACGCAGTCTTCCATTGGTCACTCTTTTTCACAGGACAAGTCCAATATGCGCTGCGACAGTCCATAACAGAAATGAACTTGGATTTTCCGACTTTGCTCAAGACATCGTTGACGATTGGCATAGGATATCTGCAGTTCTCAGTAAAAGAGTTAATGTATCTGTAGTCACAAGCCAATCTCAAGGATCCATCCTTCTTTTTGACAATGACAAGTGGACTTGCCATTCTGCTTGACGATGGTTGGATGATGTTTTCTTTCAGCATCTCTTGTATTTGTTTTTCCACTTCTGCTCGGTATATTAGTGGTATTCGATATGCCATGAATTCCTTTTCTCGAAAGTCTGGTCTCAGCACCACTTCGTGTTCTACTAATGTACATAGTCCAGGTTTATCTGAAAATCTGTCTGCATATCGATTCAGTACATCAAGTAATTGTTTCTGCTGTTCGCTCGTCAGATGTCCAATTTGTTCGTAATCCAATTGGAGTGACTTCTGTTTTGTCTCTGAATAGTCTTCCTTCAGCGGTATTTCTACCACTGATCCAAATTCGTCATCCTCTTCCACGATCAGACCACAAGACAATGTTCTCGTAATGAACTTCCTCATCTTGTTAGCATGAATAATCCGTCGACCGTTTTCGTTCATGTCCACCAGATACGAATATTTGGATCTTCTTTGCAAGACCGTGCATGGACCATGCCATCGCGAGATCAATTTATTGGTTGACGTTGGATACAGCACGATGACGTTTTCTCGTGGTTCGAATTCTTTATCTTTTGCTCTTTTGTTATATTGACTGGCGTATTGTTTTTGCTTTTCTTCAGCACAGCTCTCAGCGAATGTCAAGGCCTTTTCCATGTCTGCTCTTAAATTCTTCAGGTACTTTGCCGGTTGCACTCCAATGTTCGGTGGTAGATTTATCTCTTTGGTGCAGCTTTCTTTAAGAATGGTTAGTGGCCCTCTCGGCAACTTTCCATAGACTAGTAGATACGGTGCCACTCCGGTAGTTGCATTAGGCACTTCTCTCAATGCCCAAACTGTAAATGGAATAATTTTATGCCACTGTCTCGGATTTTCCACAACGACATGATGAATCATCTTCTTGAACGTTTGATTCCATCTCTCCACCAATCCTGCCGCTTCTGGATGTCCTGGCGAATCGAATCGAGGACAACACCCCATCAGTTTCAGAAATTCTCTTGTTAGACTGGCTGTAAAATTCGTCCCTCTATCACTCGTTATCACTGACGGAACTCCCACATCCATGAACAGCTTCATCAAAGCTTCGCATACAGCCTTAGCAGTCAATGATTTCATCAAGAATATTGTCGGCCATCTTGTACATGAGTCCACGATGCACAGGCAATACTTATGCCCTGCTGCTGACGTCGGTTCGATTGGTCCTACGACGTCCATGGTCATTCTTCTGAACGGCACATCCTCCCTTGGTATTGGTGTAATCGGCACTCGATCCATCACCAAACTTCGTGCTTTCAACTGACACTTCTCACAGGACTTGCAGAATTTCACCACATCTCTACGCATTCTTGGCCACACAAAGGGCAACTTGATACGTTCCCTTGTCTTCTCTTCTCCCAAGTGTCCGCCAAATACTGACTCGTGCGCCAATTCCATCACCTGAATTCTTCTTTCCTTCGGCAACACCAACTGATACACCAACTGATCCAACATTTGATGCTTCTTATACATCAAACCATTCACCACACTAAACTCTGATCCTTTGTCTTCAGCTATCCTCCACCACGACCTCAGTGACTCGTCATTTCTCTGTTGCTCTTCAAACTTCTTCGCGTCTGCCAATTGTCTTTCATCACTTGTGTTCTCGGCAAACAAATCTCTCATACTCGTGTCCATTTCACCATCACTCCCAAAATCATCCTAATCATCACGCTCACATGCAACCATCTCTTCTTCAATTTCATTGTTCCCGGATGTTACTCCTTCTTCTTCTTCTTGAACGCTTTGTTCATCATCGCTTTCGGTGTCCTCATCTAGCAAACTTTCATTTGACTTTTCCTCTTCTCCTTCTTCCACTTCTCTTCTCCGACTCTGTGCTCTTGTAGTCACATTCGCTTGCAATTCTCCTTGCAATACACTCACTGGTGGAACCTCTTTCAGTTCTGCGATTATCTCTGGATGCAGCAAGAACTTTTCTTTGTTATCTTTGCACAAGACTGCCGGAATGCTGGCACACACCAAGGTTAAATATGGTGCGATATTTACTCCCTTGTCTTTCAGATCTCCTCCTTCGTTATGACAACTCATCCGCACTTCGATTTTCACCAACTTAGCTGGAATGGGTTCTCCAGCCACACATTGCAAATGTACTCTACCAATTTCTTCCACTGTCGCTCCTTTCAACAATTCCTCATTGATTACTGGAATCTCAGTACCAGAGTCAATCAGCGCTTTGACTTGCACAGGCTGACAACTGTCATCATTTCCACGTATCTCTACATTGACATGCTGTAGTAATGACTTCTTTGTACGTTGACACTCATCTTTGCTTTCAGTTTCTCGACCAGTATCTTTGATGGGAGCAGAATTTACTATTTCTCTCTGTATAGCAAATTGAGGCGTGCACTTCATTACTGACTTCACTTCCGTTTCGCGGTTGTCTTGTTCTTCCGGTTGATTCGGTGCATTCATTACTTGGATCTGATTTACTCTGAGATTTTCTGCACTTCGAGTAAATCTATTTCTCAGATTTGTCATTCTTGGTGGTACTCGACAATCCTTTATCAGATGTTTGTCTGACTGACAATTATGGCAACGTTTCTTACCAATCCCTCTCTGTTCAGTGCTCTCCCGCCTGTAATTGTACGCCGCATTGTTTTCTCTTTGGCGTCCCATCACTGGAATTCGACTGTATATTTGTCTGTCACCCGTTGCTTCTCTTCTATCTTGACTAAACTGTCTTCCAGGAGCACCATCATTCCTTGCTTCATTACTTCTGGCTTGGTTTCCTGTTTCTTTGTTATTACTATTCCACCTGGGTTGCTTCGAACTATTACCCCATGCTTCATATTTCGGTTTGTCTTGAAACATTAGACCAATTCGATTGTTCACGTGTATGTCTGCGAGTTCTGCAACATTACTAGCTTCGAAGCATTCAGTACCCTCTTTTGCTAGTACGAACTGTAGTGGACCCGGTGGTAGACATTCTTTCAACTTATCCGCCACCAACAGATCAAATAACTTCTCATAGTCTTTGCCCACTCGTCTACTTCTGACATAATAGTTCAACAGATTCTTCAATCTTGCTGTAAACATAGTGTATGTCTCTTCTGCCGTTTTCTTCGCTTCTCCAAATCGTGATCGATATTCTCTCGCTGTCAATTTGAATTCTTTCAGTAAATGTTCTTTCACTATGTCGTAATCGTCTAGATCATCAAAAGACAATCGGTTCAACACCGTTCTCGCTCTTGGCGTCATTAGTGGCAACAGCAATTTGACCCAAAACTGCTTTTCCACCGTAAAACTGTTGAATGCATTCTCAACTGTCTCAAAATATAATGGCACCTCCATCATATCATACGGCATCTTTGGTAACACGTGTTTCATTGCATCACCTATCTTTTTAATCTTGGACACCATTGTCTCACTTTCTCGAATCCTGTTTCGTTCTGACTCTTCACGGCTTCTTCTTTCGTCTTCATTTCGTTCCCTCAGTCTATTTTGATCTTCTACCCTACGCAGTTCTTCTTGTTCTATCTTTTGCTGCAACAATTCTAACTGCTTTCTGCGTTCCTCCTTTTCTATAGCCATTTCTCGGAGCTGAGCTTCCTTCAAAGCGAGTTTCTTTTGTTCCAATTGTACTTGTTCTTCCCTTTCTCTTTCCGCTTTTTCCAAACTTTCTTTCTCCATTTTCAATTCTTCCTGTCGAATCTCTTCGGCTCTTTCCAATTCTACCAAACGCATGGCTTCTTTGTCTTCCTCGCGAGCCTTTTGCTCTTCAATCTGCTGTTTTCGTATTTCTTCATCACTTTTCCTTGCTCTCTCGTATTCTATCATTAGTTCCATCCTTCTTTGTTCTGCTTCGTCACGATCTCTTTTCAGTTGTTCTAACTGAAGCTGGAACTGCTGCTTCTGTATCTCTATCTCTTCTTGCCTCAACCTTTCTGCTTTTTCTGCTCTTACTTTTTCCTCTTGTCTCCGTTCTTTCTCTTCTTGTCTCCTTTGTTCCTCTTTCTCTTTCTCCTCCTGTCTCCGTTTCTCTTCTTTCTCTTTCTCTTCTTGTCTCCGTTCTTTCTCTTCTTGTCTCCGTTGCTCTTCTTTCTCTTTCTCCTCTTGTCTACGTTTCTCCTCTTCTTGTCTACGTTTCTCCTCTTCTTGTCTACGTTTCTCCTCTTTCTCTTTCTCTTCTTGTTTCCGTTCTTTCTCTTCTTGTCTCCGTTGCTCTTCTTTCTCTTTCTCTTCTTGTTTCCGTTCTTTCTCTTCCTGTTTCCGTTGCTCCTCCCTCATCATCATAAATTGCATCAACGCCTCCATAGACATAGCCTGTGGTTTCTCCTCAGCCCCACCCACAGCGCCTTTCTCTTCAGCTTCCTTTTTTAGCCAATCCTCTGCTAAAGCTCTCATCAAATTTTCCCTTGACATCTCTTCGACTTCTTCCACGTCTAGACCAGCTTCGATTAATAATTTTATTATTCGATCAGAAGACATCTTCTTTATACTAGCTTGCTTTTGTTCCGTGAGTTTTTCCATCTTACTTTCTTACTTCAACTGATTTGCGTGAAGAAAATCGAGGGAGTGGCTATGCTTTCTGCAATTGGTTGACTGTAATTTCAATTACTTGTTTCTTCAAGGAGCGAGTTTTGTATACCTCTCTCTGGCGTTGTGTTGTCGTAGTGTCGTTCGTATGCCCGTTGTATCTTTTCACCAGTTGTTCGGATGCTCGGACTGCTTCTCCGGTTGTTCAGATGCTCACTCTCCTTCTCCCGTGTGGTCGGCGTCTCGTAAGGCTTCAAAATCCACTGTCCGTAGCTTGGATACGACTATCCCAACGTTCGTTGCTTGACTTCGCAATTCACCGTTCGTAAACCTGGATACAATATCCCGACGTCCGTTGCTTGACTTCGTATTCCACCGTCCGTTGCCTGAACTCGATATCCCACCGTCCGTTGCCTGAACTCGATATCCCAACGTCCGTTGCCTGAACTCGATATCCCAACGTCCGTTGCCTGAACTCGATATCCCAACGTCCGTTGCCTGAACTCGATATCCCACCGTCCGTTGCTTGAATTCGCTATCCCGCCGCTTCCACCAAATGTCAAGGTTCCACAATCACTGACGATTTCTCCAGTCTCTTCTTATTGTTCTGTAGCGCAGCCTAGCCCTAACCTATTCCCTGTGTGACGGTATCTAAGGCTAGTGTATAAGTTTCTAAAGTTCTTAACTTGTTCACTTACAACCAAGATCTATTTCTTGTATTTTCTTCTCCGTTTTAATATTCGCAAATAACACAACAATGCATCAACGACGACAAGCGATTCAATTCTGTGACAGCAACGCAACCTTAATATCTTACTCCTCTCTAAAGTTTTCAACACACACTCACTCCACTGTTCTCTAAAACGTCTTACACTATTAGCACTCCTTCAACAACTTATCTCACTGTCTGGGCGTACACTCTTCCCCCTGCCGCTCTGTCCTTCTCTCTGCCTCTCTCCGTCTGTCTGTCTGTCTGTCTGTCTGTCTGTTTCTCTCTCTCGCGCTCTCCGGCGACGGTCGGCCGAGCCGCGCCAACTTTCCCGCCAGTCTGCCACCTGCAAGTCTGTCTGTCCGTACGCTTAACAATTAGCTGACCTTGAGCTGGTCTATTCGTACGCTCACCCCTTAGCTGACCACATACACTATACAAAATTAGCTCACAGTTCCAATAATTGCTATACCCCAAAAAACTCATTACATGTGCTTTACTGTCAGAACAATAAAGACACCAGTTAGTAAAAACAATACTTTACCTTCATTTATAAGAAATCAGATATTGCACGATTTTGACGAAAACAACTCGGAGTCATAGCTCGCTCCGAATTTTATTTTTACAACATTCATTTGTCAAGTATCTAATATTATCAGGCTACTAACATTCATTGCTTGAATTTTTAAAAATTTCTGATCGTCACTGTGTCTTTGCTGCACTGACATTGCATTCTTGACTTCGAGAAAATTACATGGCATGCCGGTGTAAAGGTTTCAAATTACCCTCTCCTAAACATTACCCCCCCTGCAAACTGTATTTTGCATCTATCATCGCATTTATTGCAATAAAAATAGCAGAAAAATTACACCGCTTCTTGTTTTAAAAAAAAGATTTTCATCCGTCATCCCGCTTCGTGGTTTGTTGTCGATATTTTCATCTGTAACTAAAATATTAATCGCCGCTGAAGTTACAATGGAGAAATGGCTTCGAGGCTATTATTTTTTTCGATCAAAAAATTTATTACATACCACGAAGTGGGATGACGGGTGAAATTCTTCAGACCAAAACAAGAAGCGGGATGATTTTTCTGATTTTTTAGTGCAATAAATGCGATGATTGATGCAAATCTAGTTTCAGGGAGGTAATCTTAAACCGGCTTCAAACTACCGGGGGGGGTAATGTCTAGGAAGGGGTAATTTGAAACCTGTACAGGGATGACGTTTACAGTAGGCCTACTGAAAAATGTCTCACTTTATGCTGGAACTATACAGCGATATTGCTTGCAATAAAAAAACCGGTTAGCGGTAACAAGCTCAGCCATTGTATCCACTTATGCAGAGTTATTGACCTTTGCTGATAAAATAACCGTTACATCAATTAGCTGTCGGAAGTCTTTCTGCAATTAGAGCAGTCAATTATAATAATCAGAGTCTCGGACGGTTCGGTGATCTATCGGTTTAGTTTTCTGCATTAGACCTATTTGTTATTTCTCAACAATCCGACTTTAGGTTTGGAATGAATCCTTTTAAATAATGTAGCTTCCAATTAGGAAAGAATCAATCCAGTTTCTAAGCCTATTTTGTGCAAGCAACTATTTACTAGTGCAACTTTTATTTAAATATAGCATTTATGTTTCATCATTCCAACTCCGATTTAAGTGATCCCTTGATCCATCCCACTTCTACTTAAGTAAGATATATTTGCATAAAATTATCCATCTACCGGTTTTTTTTCTTCTTTTAATCATAAACCCATGCAATGGCGAAAAATCTACTGCGCCAAAGCGATAGATTGCCAACTTGGACTGCATGGTCTTAACAACAGTACCACCTAGCTGAAATAATCATTTATTTCAGGCCAGCTTCTTTGAACACTCAGTGTACAGGACCCTGCTGACTATGGTGTAAAAGTGCTCTTACACCATGCTACTCACTGAGCTAATCATTGAGGTGTCACGTGGATAGACGCACGCATGGACGGCGATGACGACATTCATATGTACAGATCGTGCTACATAATTATGCATTTTCCATTTTCGTATAGAACTTAATAACTAAATATGCTTCAGTAAAGCTAGAAATTGGACGAGCAGCGAAGAAAACAAGTCATGATATCAATTCTAAAACACAACACTGCAGCATTCGAAGTCATATAAGCATAGTCATAATTTATAGCGACTGTAAGCTAGTTTTGTATAACCTTGAATAGTCAGCTAATTGTTGAGCGTACAGGTAGACCAGGCGG
Source organism: Lumbricus terrestris (assembly GCA_949752735.1). NCBI lineage: Eukaryota > Metazoa > Annelida > Clitellata > Crassiclitellata > Lumbricidae > Lumbricus > Lumbricus terrestris. The sequence goes on from OX457042.1 coordinate 51,698,349, forward strand.
CTGAATGGCGGGAAAGTTTGCTGCTGTGTGGCCGTACGCCTGAGAGCAATAGAGACAGAGAGAGGGACAGAGCGGCTGAAGGAGGGGTGTACGCTAAGAATGAGATAGGCTTGGGTAGGAGTTCTAGTCGTGTGTATAAGGAGTGTAGAGAGGGAGCTTTTGATAAGATGGCGAAGTTGTCTTAACGTTGAGTTGTTTTGATACAGTGATTGTCATGTCGTTTTTGTTTCCTTGCGATTGATGGATTTTTGAAGAACAGAAATACGAGAAACTTGCTGTTTGTGTAATAAAGTTAAAGAACTGTAGATATGCCTACTTATAACTAGCCATTAGTTACCGAAGTAAAGTTAAATGATAGCATAAGCTCACATTTTGGTGGCAAGGCGCCGTAACAAAACGGCGCAGAACAAAACGGCGCCGACATAACGGCGCCGACAAAACGGCGCCGTCAGACAGGGGCTTCTATCCCTATGCATGACGGGCGCAGCTTGCGCCCAGTGAAAAATAGAGGGGGAATCAGAAGACAGCCAAAATTCACGTCGGTTGGGGGGGAAGGTCGGACATTGAGGGCAGCGTTCATTCTAGGCATCACTAGGAGGAAGATTCCCCCCCAGAAAATTCTTCCCCTCCATGTAAATTTGGACAAAATGATAGGCTTAATAGCTTAATTTTTAGCAAAATGTATGCACTTTATACACTTTCAGTTTTTAGTTAGGCTATAGGCTACTATCTGCATTTTTGAATTACATGAACTGCTATAACAGCTATAATATACTATTAAAATTTCCTATTACATGATTGTAATTATGTTTTTACTATTTTAATAAATAAAACAATCATATTATAATTGAAAATTTTTTAATACAAATACTATTTTGAACAACTAAATGGCTTCTCTCCAATGTTATCTTTCAACTTTCAGACAGTCAAATTTGGTCCTTGAACACTTACATGTAGTAACGTGGACTTACAATGTAGGACCTACATTGTATTTTCTTGTATTGCATTGTGCTCTAAAAATTTATGTAACACCTCTCGAGTGCACACTGATCAGAGGCGCAAAACATATGGCTGCTCAATTTTGGCAGCAATTCCTCCACTGAAACAGTAGAGTAATTTTGCTAAGAGGATAGCTTAAAATGCTGAAATTGCAATGCGAAAATCGCAAACATTTCTTATGGGGTGGGAGCATTCCCTCTTCTCGGCGCTACACATGCTTTGGCGATCGTCTGCTGGATGCTTGTTTGTCCCTCTCCAAACAGACCTTCATTCCCACACTAGAGGAGGGCATGCGCTAGATTGCATTATATTGCATACATAGTGAAAGGCCGGTCCAGAAAAGGGGGAAGAAAATGGATTGCGCCCGGTTGCTTAGGGGGATAGAAGCCCCTGCCGACAGAACGGCGCAATTCAAAGTACCCCGACAAAACGGGGCCGACAATACGGCGCAGTACAATGATTATGATACCCGTCTAGTGATTGTTTGCTTATTCAAGAGCAAACTCACTACGAATTCAATATTATGAGATACTAGCTGGCTATAGACCTTTTCACGCGGGAAACTTTTGTGATCTTTGGTAAATCAGGTTGTGCGTGCGCACTCCGGTGTAGGGCAAAAAGAGGTTTTGTGTGTGGCAAAGCTGTCATCTTAGTTATCGTTGAAATTCATTAATTTAAAATGAGTTCATAGTATTTATCTTTGAATACAAAAGCTAGAGAACGATATTTATTCAAGCTTGGAAGTATTGGGTTGCAAGTGGACGGTGGTGACCCATACATTGAGGAAATAGATGCATCGAAGTCATGGACGCATGCACGTTACTCGACCGGGTAAGAGTAACTGTTGTTATTGTAATGTTCTGTAAATTGTTTGTTGTTCCCAATCATATTGATGTAAGCCCACAATGTGATGCTTGGTCTTGGTGGACAATCTAAAGATTTTTTTATAGCCTACAGGATCTTTGATCAAAATGTCACTGGTTATCAGAAAATTTTAATTTGCATTACATGCATGGTATAAATATAGTCAAGATCAGGGCCAGCCTTAAACACAGGCAAAACAGGCAGTTGCCAACAATCTAGGGGCGCCATTTCCCCGAAAACGTGTTTGACAGTCTTAGATTTTTAATTTCTTGGCGTTTTTCAATTCCAATTATTTTCATTTTCAAGACATTTCCAGAGTTTAATCTACTAACAGCCGTATCGTGGAATTCTATTATCTACTAAACTAGTGCAGGCTGTCTGTTCTGTTAGTAGTGAAGATATATGTATTCTGTGTTCTTGTAATTGTTCTTGTAATTGTTTCAATTGCATAATTGTTCACTGTAACCGGTTGGTTCACTCTAACCGGTTGCAGTTTGTCAACTGGATTGTTGAATAAAAAATTATTAATAAAAACAAATAGGCCTAAGGTGAGTGTAATGCTCTTGCTTTTTTAAAAACTTTTTCTGTTGTGACGTGGGGTGGACCATGAGGTAGGGTTCAAACTGCATATGTATGGTTTGCCTGGGGTGCCAAATGCAAGCTTTGCCTGGGGTGCCAAATGTTTGCTTTGTCCGGGGTGCCATTTTGACTAGGGCCGATCCAGGTCAAGATATCTGTATAGTGATTGATTTCTTTTTCCAGACTGGGAGAGGTGTGTTCACACATTGCTGCTGTGCTGTTCAAGATCGAGACCACCGCACTACTGCATTACTACCAGAAGTCGTGTACATCTGTGCCGTGCCAGTGGAACCAATCTTTTATCAGATGAGTAAGTCTTTGAAGTGTGATTATTTGCACGTTTGTCATTGAGCACATAGGTTTTGTGTCTCACCTTTTCATATGTGCTATGTCATCTTTGAGGGTCTGAGATGTTATGTGTAATTTTCAGATTCATCGAAAAAATTTATTGTGTACTTGGTCACATTGGATCCTTGAGCTGTAATGCCAACAATTGAATGTTCCAAGAAGTGTTAATTACTGATATGTTTAGTTTATTCACCAGAAAAGTAGAAGGTACAAGAGAAAATTTTAGTTAAAAACGGTGAGATACAAAACTAGCATGCATTAGATGATCAATTCTGTACATGTAATCTCATTAGGCTCTTTTGTTCAATAGAACTGTTTACACTTAATTTGGAGGAATGGACACAGGACGAAACATTTTGATTTCGATATTATGAAGAAATGGTACAATTAAAAAAATTACTCTTGTACATATAGCAAGCTACTTAATAAATTATTCAAATCTTAAAATTGACAAATACTTTATTCAGTGTTGGTAGATGAGAACTGATGACCTGTCCTCTGGTTTACTTATTTTCATTTTCTTTTAATATATCTATACTACAAAGTGTTTTGGTTTGTTTTGTCCTTAGGTTAAAAACCAAAGAAAGTATGTGACATCGACTTTGATCAACCACATCACGGAATTCTAGCACCAACCGTAACTCCTTGTCCAGAACACTTGCCTGGTGAACCGAAATCAGAAAAGCCAAACCACACCTCGTTATTCCTGGCAGACTTGAAAGTCTGTGCTCCGGACGCTGTGATATTTACTGTGCTAGAGCCGAAACTTTGCAGAGTATCTGCTCCTAGGTTCAGGGCTGAAAGTGGTTTGGAAAAGTTGTCGGGTCGGACATTGGCAGACGAGCCGACGCTTTTGAGCCAAAAATTTCTTAAATAAGACCATTTTACCTATTTTTGATATATCACAGCCTTTTTAAAAGTCGTTTGCCCACAATTTTTAAACACGCGACCCGGCTGAGACCCGGCGCCAGCAGGTCACAAAAATCAATGCCGAGTCACAGACCCCGACAGACCCGGCTCACTTTCTGCCCTGCATAGGTTTACAGTAAACATTGGACAATTGTATAATTATAGTTATGATATGTTTTCAGAAACAGAATTGAAACATTTATGCAAAAACACGTTTCAGAATTTGGTTGCAATGCAATGGGAAAGCAGTGCACTGGAAGCAACCGCAAGATTGCAGTGTTAGAGTGGCCTGTGGCATGAATGTCGAAAAGGCCGCATTAGCGAGTCTCTCTTTCACGATGCCATGCATGCACAATCCACCTGAAAGCCTCCTACAGAAGACCATGCATTGCATTTAACCACATAAAAATGCTGCTACAAGGTATGGTCTTGAAAGTGAGAATATAGCAGCTCAGCAACATTTGGCAAAGTTTTCTGATTTACATGTCAATCTCAAAATTGAAACCTGTTGATTTTTTAATTAATCCTATAACATACCCAATCCTGGTTGTACTCCAGACAGGCATGTTACATGTAAGCCAGTATATTTTGTCTTGGCATCATCCATTTCAATTGAACTTACTCCAAATGTACTGTAGGACTTAAGTTTCAGCTTAAGGCTTTCATTGTGTGTGGCTAGATGTGCTTGTTCCATAGTTCCTTGCATTTAATTCTGTAGTAGCCTACTGTGGTGAAATCTTATTGGTCAAAGAATCAATTACCCCAATGAGCTTAGCAACTTTTACGCTTAAAGTTAGATAATAATAAAAATAATAATAATAATCTTCGTTTATTAGCATTCAATCTGACAGACCGCAGAATGATTACAGATACAAGTTATACGAAATACGGGCAGCTTCGCTACACAACAGGCTCGGTAGCTTAACACTAATCGCCTAAGTGCTGGAACGCTGGAAATTCAGGGCATTATTTCTTTGAGACATAGAAAGCAAATCGCAGGAAGTGTATTCAGTCCGTGTTTCAATAGACTATTCGTACCATCGGTTTAACAAGAAGTGCCAGTTTCCTTGTTGTAGCTCAGGTCAAGCAGAACAGCGGCTGCTTCCAGGTCCCGTTTCTCTGTAATCTCAGTTTACACCGTTTGTGTCTGTCAATAACCTGCCTCAAACTTGATTGGCATATGGCTGTAGGCCAAACAGAAGATCATTGGAACATAATCAATGTTCAGTTCGTCATCTGCTGGTTTACCTGTTAGCAATACAATAAGCGTACAGGCCCTAGTCTCTGTAAATTTCCCTTTTGAATCTGAAAGATGAACTAATCACAATGAATCTGCCATGTGCAAGTTACTACTGTCTTGTATAATTGCATGTTGTGTTGAATAAAATTTTCTGTATAAAAACTTTTTTATTGGCCTTTCCAACAGTTATTTTCTATGTCCTATCACCAAAGACCTTATTAATGCATGATAAAACTCTAATATCTTTGCTATCACTAGCCAAACCTCCCAACAACACAGCCTGCGGCCTGCCAAAATGTCTTATTGATGCTTTCACCATCCAACCAACCCATTCCACCAATCCCCACCATGTAATAAATATATCTTATCTTCAGACAGTCATATTATAAATTGTCAACATTCAACAGTTGATTTTACTTGGAGCTTAAGGCCCATCACGAGATCGATAAAAGCACACTAAACGTAAACAAGCATAGACAATTCTTGTAGTGTACGAATTGTTCATGAACGTTTACGTTTAGCGTGCTTTATAAATCATGACAGCTAGGGGCCTTGAAATGAGCTGTAGTTGCCAAAATGTTAACGGCGATATCAAAGTGCGGGTATAGTTAATCATGAAAGTAGAAATAATATAATAATAGGCTATATGATCAACCCATCGAATCGGGTGCTTCGTTCCGTCGGCGGTGGCATACGTCCAATTTTTTTACAATACCGCGGTTTACACGCGTGGTATTAGTTAAAGGAAAGCGAATATGCTTTACTTTACTCCCCCTTGTACCCCTTGTACATCAATTCTGCAACTTAGTACCCAGTACAACGATGGCATATTAAAAATAACTTTTAAAGTTGTCAATAACGAACAGCAGCTTTTGCCCTACACGTAAATTTGGCGCGGAGTCCCGATGCATGATGGTATAGCTTCGCCATGGTAACAGTTCCCGCGTGAAATGGTCTATAGGCAGGTCTTTATACCCAAAAATATGTAGGCTAACGCAAATGACAGAAGACATAGCCTAAATCTTAATTAGGCTACTAACAGATCAGACAGCCTGCAACGCAAAACACGTCCACCCATACGGGGCTCGATCTTGGTAGGCCTAGGCCTATGTCTCGTTCTCCATGCCTGCGTGTTATCCAATTCTCTTGAAGGCCAAGATATGCTCCTCATAATTTTTTATTACACGAGAAACTATTGGAATAAAAGATACCGTACAAAGACGAGAAAAAAAATGAGAAACTTGACGTAACACCTCCGACACCATATGTAATATCGTTGTTAATGTACGTAGCAAAGTGAACGATGACGTCATTTATTTCAAGGGCATGTAATAAATTTAATCGACCGATGACATTATTTTGAAAAGTGAAATAATCGCGGGATGAGGGAAAAACGTTCTTCAGACCTATTCGTAATTGAGCCGAGATTTTCTATAGGCCTAATACTTGAGATAATTATCAGATCAGACAGCCTGAAAATGCACTGAGCACGTTGTTTACCCTACGGGACTCAATCAGCTCTTGGTAGCCCTGTCTCGTTCTCCATGACAGCGTGTTATCCAATGCTCTTAGGCCAAGATGTAGGCCTACTCCTCATATTATCCACGAGAAACCATTTTAATAACAGATACAAAGATGAGATGATAAACAAAACGCAAAACAATTTGTTGAATTGAGACTTGCCGTGGCACCTCCATTGCTGATGCATGTAGCACAATGATCAAGGGCTGATAGGTTACTTGTGAACATATTGTGGTCATTATTTCACTCTCAACGATGATGTCTCTCCACTTAAAACTCCGTTTCTATCGCTAAGGATCATGCTTTGAATCTCCAAAGGCATTTGTTTATTTTGCAAACATAATTATTCGTTGATCTGCTTTCATATATCTAACTAATTGAATCATTTATTTTGTAAATAAGATTTGAAAATTTCCGGAACTCCGATTATCGGCAAAAACCTACACAAGGCGGCTAAAGAAGAAGAAGCCAGTCCTGAGTAGAAAGAGTCTTTGGTAGCACAATTAACGATGACGTCACTAATTTCAACGACATGTAATAAATTTAATCGTCCGTTGACATTATTTTGAAAAGGGAAGTTGTCGCGGGATGAGGAAAAAGTTCTTCAGATCTATTTTTAATTGAGTCGAGATTTTCTTTGCGATATTGTACCGTGCCGTTAATTGTTAGTCGCCAATTTGAAGACGAGCTCTCCGTAAGTCCTATTGTATTAAAATCGGTAATTGGGTAGTTTAGCGTCCCAAATTATTTTGACCATTTCTTTGCAATAATAACTGAAAGACATAAACAATAACATATATTTAATTGAGGAAATCATAAGATGTGTGCTTGAAAACCTCAAGGAAGTCCCAAACGAGGTAACTATCGCGTAGAAATGGAAGCTGGATGAGGATTTCTTATGGCTAAAATGATGAAAAGAACACTTCAAAGATGGAAGCTGGATCAAAGTTCTGTAATAGTAGTTGAAATAGAAGCTGGATACAAGTTTTCATCGATCTGAAATAGAAGCTGGATTCACGAATAGCACGATAAAGAAATGGAAGCTGGATGAAGGTTCCAGTTTTGATAAAATAAAAGCTGGATTAACGAGAAATTCCAAGCCTCAGCAATAACCTGAATAATTTGGGACGCTAAACTACCCAATTACCTTAAAATCAATCTCGTTCAGCGGCACAATCACGTCCTAAAAGTTGGGGGACCATATGAATCACGTCCTAAAAGTTGGGGGGTGGGACCATAATGATAAAGTTAATGGGACCACTCAAAAGTTGGGGGGACGCGTCCCGTGGGTCCCAAAGGGTGGTTGCGCCTATGATCTCGTTTATTATGATTCAAATGAAGTGCACAGAGAGCTCCAGTCTATAATCAAGGACTATCAAGGACAAGACAAAATCTCTAATGCAATTGAAAATAACGAATACTCCCTTGGTATCTTCCTTGATGTAGCTAAAGCCTTTGATTCTGTAAATCATATTTTGATCAAAAAACTTTATAACTATGGAATTAGAGGAACACAACTACAATGGTTTGTTAGCTATCTTGAAAATCGTTTTCAACTGGTTTCTGTTAACAATTGTACTTCTGATCTACAACTCATTTCTCACGGTGTCCCTCAAGGATCTAATCTTGGACCTCTTTTATTTCTAATCTATATTAATGATTTACCCAATGTATCACCTTCTATGTATTTTGTGCTATTTGCTGATGATTCTAACTTATTTCATTCTGATAAATCTATTGATAGGCCTACCCTATTCAACACTGTTAATTCTGAGCTTCACCGAGTCGTTGATTGGTTTCGATCTAATAAACTTACTCTACATTTGGATAAAACCAACTACATCCTCTTCAGATCCCATAAGAAAAAATATCCCAATGAACTTCCTATTCTACTTATTGAAGGGACTCCTATCACCGAAGTAACATCCACAAAATTTTTGGGCGTTTACATTGACCAGCATCTAAATTGGAAGGAACACATCAATAATATCTCTAGCAAAATTGCTAAGACTGTTGGTGTGCTATTTCGCTCATCTAAACTGATTCCTGTCTCTATCCGGTCTATGCTATACTATTCTCTTATTTATCCTTATTTAACCTACTGTAATTTAATTTGGACGTCTACTTACAAATCTAATTTTATCAGACTAGTCACCCTTCAAAAATATGCAATCCGTTTTATAGCTAATATTACTCGCCGAGCCCACACCGCTCTGTATTTCAAGAAATTTGGATTATTAAAGATCGATCAAATTAGGCACTTGCAAACAGGAGAGTTTATGTACCGATATAACCATGGCCTATTACCACTTGTATTTAATGATTTCTTTAACCTTACCTCTGATCGCCACTCTTATTCAACTAGAAAATTAACTGTTTATGACCTTCCCTACGCACATACTAATACTCGTCGATTCTCTATACAATATACTGGCTCCCAATGCTGGAACTCTCTCCCTACACATCTTCATTCCCTACCTAACACAAGATTATTTAAGCATAAACTTCGCCTTTATCTACTTAAAACACTTCCTGATATGTAATGGTTAAGGTTTCTGCTCAGTGGTCTCGCCAAGCCCTTAGTTAAGTCTTTAGTTAAGTCATTAGTTAAGAGTTGTTTTTCTCGTTATATACAGAAATGTCGATTGCTTAATTTTTTTTTTCTCTCACCCTCATCATTTTTTTTATTCCTACAATTGAATGCTCTGTCATGATTTTCTTTTATATTTTACATGAATTATGGGTGGCCCTATTAGCGGGATTTTCTATCCCTTCTGGGTCTCCCCTTCTTCACCAAATTATGTTAATGTATTATTCAATGCCATAATTGTATCATGTCTGTTTGTTGTTTTGGTTGAGGAAAAAAATAATAAATAAAAAAACTATTATTGGTAAAATAATAGCGTATTTTATTCAAGACAGGTTAGCTCAAAATAAATAGCGTATTTTATTATTTGGATGCGCTTTCGAACTTCTGCAGGTATTTTCATCAATCCGACTTCTACCTTGGAATGTATCATTCGATATTCCAGCTTCTGTTGCAGCAAGAATTATTTTTTCATCAATCCAAATTCTATTTAAATAACAAGTATTTCCCATCAATCAAGCTCTCATTTAATTAAGTATCGTTTCAGCAACCCGCTTCTATTTAAGGGAAATAATTTTCATCAATCCAACTTCTATTTCTCAAGCAATCTTTTCATCAATTCCGTTTCCATTTCTCGAGCGTTATTTTTGTCCATCCAGCTGCTACGTCAGCCATTAGATACCTTAATACACATTCCATTTCTCAAGTGTTTTTTCATCAATTCAGCTTCTATTTCATCCATAAGTTTTCATCAATCCAGCTTCCAATATCACTCAATTTTGTCTGTTTGTCACCTTATAACGATTTCATCAACGAAATGTGTAAATACATACGCTAAATAATAAAATACGCTAAAATACACCATATTGATTTCGAAATAATAAAATACGCTAAAATACACTTTTACCCTATTATTAATAGAAACTAGAAACGAACAATCGCAAGTTATCTCAGCATGACGAAAAATAAAAATCTTAGATAACATACTTTTATTTTTAGAGAGTTGTTTGGCCTAGGCCTACCTGAAAGAAATAATGTTACCTTTCATGGCAACGCTAAAGTGGATCTGAAACTGAAGTCTGGGACCCATAGAAAACCAGACTATGATTATGTGGATAAACTCTATCACCGTTGTTTTATTGACAATTTTGCTGAACAAGCATGTGTCTCAACACTGGAAAGATGGCACACAGTACTTTTAGGTTGTAAATGTCAGCTATGTTGGATATCATAGATAAAATTATTATATATAAAAGTAATCGGGATTGGACGGTAATAGGCGTTTTGTGAGATGTCCTGAAGTCATGTCCAGAGCATTGAAGTACAGAGGCAGACACTGGAATCCATAAAAAGAAACCAATTCAAGTAGAATTTATGTGATAACTCATTCTTGCATGGTTCTAATGCGATTAGACACATGGAACCCATACAGAATAAATACCGTTCTGTCGTTTATTCCTGCAGGCATGCCCATTGTGCAGTGCATAAATAACGCATGCATGATAACTTATACAGTGAGAAAATCTAGGCCACACGAGAAGCCATAACGGAGGATTATGCCCTTCATGGACCAGCTGTGTAAGAAATCACCTGCCTAAGGTGCTGTGGTCCTCGGAAGAATCACATGATGACCCACACTGGTCCTAGATCATATTATTTGTTATGTTAAAAATCATTTGCTAAAACAAGATTCTAAAAATTCGCCTGAAACTCTTTCTGGAATCGGACCATATGAATTCTGGATATCAGACAACATTTCCCAAAGCTAGCAAGATGAGTTGTCACAAAGGAACTTATGCTGATGAAAAACCAAGAGAATGACAGCTTTGTCACAAATCATTTGCCAAGGGCTGGATGCTGAATCGTCATCAGAGAACCCATACTGGTGAAAAAACATACAAATGCCCGCTGTGTTCTAAGTCTTTTGCTGCAACCAATGCAATGAAGAGCCACACGAGAGTCCACACTGGTGAAAAACCATAAAAATGCCAGCTGCGCCAGAAAGCGTTTGACCAAGGTAGCCTGCCAACTATTCATATGAGAACCCATAATGGAGAAAAACCATACAAATGCCAGTTATGTCAAAAATCGTTTACGAGACGTAACACACGGGATCGTCACGTGAGAACCCATGTTGCAGAAAAACCGTACAAATGCCCGTCATGTCAGAATACGTATTCGGATAGTGGTGGCCTGAATCGTCATGTGAGAACACATACTGAAGAAATGCCATACAAATGCCAGCCGTGTTCGAAATCATTTACTCATGTTCATACAGCGCGGGACCACATGAGCGTCCACACCGTTGAAATACCTTACAGTTGCCAGACATGCCAGAAAGCATTCGCCCAAAGACGCCATCTGAATCGTCATACGAGAACCCATACTGGAGAGAGACCATATAAATGTCAATTTTGTCCAAAATCGTTTGCTATTGGTTCTGCTCTTGATCGACACATTAGAACCCATACTGGAGAAAAACCATATAAGTGCCAATCATGTCACAAATTATTTGCTGACTCGAGTGCCAGAAAGAAACACGGGAGAACCCATACTGGAGAAAAACCCTATAAATGCCAGCTATGCCAGAAAGATTTTTCAACAGCTGGTGGCCTGAATTATCACGTGAGAAACCATTCAGGAGAAAAATCGTATCAATGCACGATATGCCCGAAATCGTTTGTTGCACGCAGTAATTTGAATCATCACACGAGAACCCATACTGGGGAAAACAAATATTTGTGCCCATGTTGTCAGAAATCGTTTCCAGAAAGTTTTCAGCTGAAATGTCACATGAGAACTCACACAGGAGAAAAACCGTTCAAATGCCAGTTTTGCAGTAAATTATTTGCCAAGAGTTATACTCGGATTTGTCACGTTAGAACCCATACTGGAGAAAAGCCATACAAATGCCGGCTATGCATCAAATCATTTGCGTTGATTAATACTCTGAATTGTCACATTAGAACCCTCACTGGAGAAAAATCATACAGATGTCAACTATGTCTGAAATCATTCGTTGAAAAATGTAGGCCTACTATGAAGACACACTTGAGAACCCATGATGGAGGAAATCCTTACGTCTGCCAGCTTTGTCAGAGAGCATTTACCGAAAGTATTCAATTAAAACGTCACCTTAGAACCTATACTGGAGAAAAGCCATACGTGTGTCAGTTATGTAAGAAATTATTTACACAGTCTAGCAGCCTATCAATTCACATGAGAGTTCACACTGGAGAAAAGCCATACCTATGTGTTTTGTGCAGGAAGGTTTTCAGAAGGAAGGACACCCTTACCAAGCACCAAAGATTGCATGCTAGTGCCAACCTATCTGATCCATAGATGCTATTAGAAATTTACTTTTAGATCTCTCTCAATATCCTAAATGATGCAGACTCAGAAGATTTATGCCTGTAGTCTTATATGATGGCGATGTTTACGCCATTTTCAAGTAGGTTGTAACTAGTGAATTCATCCTTATCAGTACATGAATCATTTTGAGAAGATCGTAAAAGACTGGTGAATTCATCTTTTCCAGTATTATAATCATTTTTGAGAAGGTTGTAACTGATGAATTCATCCTTGCCAGTATTATTATCATTTTGAGGAGGAAAACCGACCTCGTGAATAAGGGATGTTCAGCAATTTGTTTTAAATTAAGTTGGGATTCAGAGAGCTCTGTTCCAGTAATTGCTATAGGCCTACCCCCAAAAAACTCATTACATGTGCTTTACTGTCAGAACAATAAAGACAACAGTTAGTAAAAACAATACTTTACCTTCATTTATAAGAAATCAGATATTGCATGATTTTGACGAAAACAACTCGGAGTCATAGCTCGCTCCGAATTTTATTTTTACAACATTCATTTGTCAAGTATCTAATATTATCAGGCTACTGACATTTATTGCTTGAATTGATTTTTTAAAATTTCTGGTCGTCACTTTGTCTTTGCTGCACTTACATTACATTATCCTGGCTTCGAGAAAATGACATGACATGCCGGGATAACGTTAACAGTGTTGAAAAAGTTCTCAATTTATGCCGCAACTATACAGCGGTATTGCATGCAATAAAAAACCGGTTAGCGTTAACAAACTCAGTCATTGTATCCACTTATGCAGAGTTATTGGTCTTTGCTGATAAAATAGCCGTTACATCAATTAGCTTTCGAAATTCTTTCTGCAATTGGAGCAGTCAATTATAATAATCAGAGTCTCGGACGGTTCGGTGATCTATCGGTTTAGTTTTCTGCATTAGACCTATTTGTTATTTCTCAACAATCCGACTTTCAGTTTGGAATGAATCCTTTTAATTAATTTAGCTTCCAATTAGGAAAGACTTCTTTTCATCAATCCAGCTTCTAGGCCTATGTGTGCAAGCAACTATTTACTAGTACAACTTTTATTTAAATATAGCATTTATGTTTCATCATTCCAACTCCGATTTAAGTGATATCTTCATCGATCCCACTTCTACTTAAGTAAGATATATTTGCATAAAATTATCCATCTACCGGTTTTTTTTTCTTTTAATCATAAACCCATGCAATGGCGAAAGATCTAGAGCGCCAAAGCGATAGATTGCCAACTCGGACTGCGTGGTCTTGAAAACAGTTCCACCTACCTGAAATAATCATTTATTTCAGGCCAGCTTCTTTGAACACTCAGTGTACAGGACCCTGCTGTCTATGGTGTAAAAGTACTCTTACACGATGCTACTCACTGAGCTAATCATTGAGGTGTCACGTGGATAGACGCACGCATGGACGGCGATGACGACATTCATATGTACAGATCGTGCTACATAATAATGCATTTCCCATTTTCGTTTAGAACTCAATAACTATAATATTATAGGCCTAGGCCAATGCTGCAGTAAAACTGGAAATTGGACGAGCAGCGAAGAAAACAAGTCATGGTATCAATTCTAAAACTGCTGCAGCATTCGGAGTCGTATTAGCATAAGTATAGGCGTAAGAGACGGGGTCCAAAGACCTAAATGCCCCCAAATTTCGGGCAAATGTGCTTTTCGGGGAAAACAGGCACGAGCGGAAAAACCTTTTTTCGGGCAAACATGTATGGGAGGATTTTTCGGGAACACTTGGGTTAAACAGCTATATTTTCTGAAGATTTATAGGAAATGACTAAAAGGTCATCAGATTTTTCGGAGAAGAGAAAATCGTAGGATTTTGGGTAGATGATTAAAAAAGGGTCATCAGAAAATTGGTCGATGCAAAATGTCGCGACTCGCGGTCCACCAAAAGTTTAAAGTATACTTTTCGGGCAAAACTAAAATCTTTGCCCCACACTGACGAAATGTTCCTTGCGCCTATGAGCATATTTATAGCGACGATAGTCTATTATGCTCATATTTTTATCAATACTAAATTGTTGCAGTCAGACTTTAAGCTTTAGACATTTGTGGATTACGATTACGATTAGGCCTACGTCTTGCTGCTAGTCTAGCTCTAAAACTGTTTAGTGGCAGTAGAAGTTGCATGAGATATGGAACCATGTTAGATTAGAAGTAGAGGTTGGATTAGGGGTGAAAACATGGTTAAAAATGTTTGACTTTCGCAATAAACATAATTATGTTATTTATAGGTCGAGGATCCCCTCTGCCACTAAATGTGCGCTGCACCATTGTGGTTCCCGTGTGCGGGAGCACAGTGTATTGAATAATGCCGAATTTATTTTTCGGCTCGGAAGGATGTAAGAGGCATGATAGATTGTCAGTATACATGTAATTATGCTGATGAGAAGTCAGTTCATTTTCGACGCAAACTGTAGACATTAATCGCTTCTCTAAACTGCTGACCTCCTCCGACGATCAGTTGTTTTGTTTCCTCGTCGTAACACAATCTAAATGGCAATCGGATTCTCGTTTGCATTGTCTCCTCCATTGTTGGACAGACAATTCGATTCCGTTTAAGATCGGAATCGAAGAGAATCACTCTATGGTTATTATATTCAGCCACAAAAACTCGGTCGTCTGAATCGAGTGAGAGATAAGAGAAATCGTACAGTTCTTGTGTTCTAGTTGAAGGAATGAAACGCCTCACCATCTGTCCATCTCTGGTGTATTCGAATATGCCAAACTTGAATGCCCAACTCTCCTCAATTGACCTAATCCGCCCTTGAACCTCTTTTCCTGCATACCTGTTCAGGATGAGGTAATTCCCGATGGATGTTTCCACCGCATGAACCGGGTTCTCGATGTCTCTTGGTAGCTGAATGGTCCGAATAAGTTCTGCGTCTGATCCGTAGATCATTAGAATAGACGATGGATTGTTTACCATCGACAACTGACCAGCTTTGGAAACTGACAAAGTGGATGGCTTATACTCAGTGGTGAACCATTGGATGATTTTGTGTGGTCCATCCGTCTCGTTAGAAATCTTCCAGACGCACTTCTTAAAGTAGTCGGAGATGTAGAGACAGTTTTCCTTCTCACTCGATCCAATTCCAGTGGGATTTTCAATCTCTTGTATTTCGATTTTCTTCCGAAGACGAAATGCTGCTTGCGCTTCAAAGACACTTACCGCACTAAAATTGCGAGCGTCATTGTATGGACGACAGAGAACGTAGATTTCATTTCGCAGTTTAGTCACTCCCCACACAGATTCATTTCTTCCAACGTCGATTCTGCGAATGAAGTTGATGGAAATCGGACACACCACTAAAATAGATGCAAAGTAATCATTAATAAGCGACTAGCCTAATTGGCAGTGAAAAATGTTTCCTTTTATCTGTTTATAATGTTGTCGTGGTGCTATATATATAGGCCTACGCCATCTGTAGCCTATGAACGGTAATTATATTTTCAATCTTGTAATGGGACTTTTGTCACTTCTTTACCTTTTCTACTTTTATCAATTATTGTTAGGTCTAAACCAATAATAAAATGAGTTGTCATCAAATCCCACGCTATGATTTATTTAAAAGCAAACGACATAAACACAGTATTAGAAGTGGCTTGACGATAACATGAAAAGCCAAAAAAGAGCCTGAAGGCCAAAAAAGAGCCGGAAAAAAAAGAAAAAAGAATCCAACAAAAGAGCCAAAAGGCCAACTGTCGATATAAGTAAATATATGTTAAAAGACGTCAACGGCCTGTGAGCCAAACGGCGTCGTTAAACTCTGGACAAGAAGAAGACGATAACATAACGCCTTCTAAACCTCACTTTATAGCCTAGACTAAATTTCCCTCTTTTGTAGCATGCATATTTCCAGACTCTCTTTCTGGGTTTCTGTGTTCCTTATTTTCACTCTACTCACGCTAATTGTCTTCTTTGTGTCTTCTCCAACATTCTGGCCTCCTGCTTTTTTAACCAAGCTTTATCTTGGCCATTTAATAAACATTGTCCCTATTATAGGCCTAATTATAGGCCTACTGCTTGAGTGCCTTTAGTTTAATCCACGATGCGTGTGCATAATTGAACTTGCCAATGGTTTTCTTGAATTGATTCCTATCGATGCTGATCATCTCTGAAGTGGATGGTTGACCATTTTCAACGAGTACTTCTCTCAGCTGGTTCAATTCGTACAGCATGTGAATGTATGCAAGGGCAGCTTGTGAATGACACCAGATCCAGACGACCACAGTCTTTCTGTCCAGTTGAGAGTTGAGAATTT
Organism: Lumbricus terrestris; assembly: GCA_949752735.1. Taxonomy (NCBI): domain Eukaryota; kingdom Metazoa; phylum Annelida; class Clitellata; order Crassiclitellata; family Lumbricidae; genus Lumbricus; species Lumbricus terrestris. Next base: position 51,715,033 of record OX457042.1, read on the forward strand.
CTATGCCTTCCTCCTTCAGTGAACTAATGAGCTTATCAGCTTGTGGTGATCGTGGTTTTGTGCTGTTTAGCAGATCATCGACTTTTCTATGAAGTAGCTCTTGCGTTTTCTTTGAAATCTTAAACTTTGCACCACGAGCGTGTAATTCGATTTTTAATACACCTAAAGCGAAACACACATTAAAAAGATCACGCTACTTTGTCAGATATATGTATGTATATATATATATTATATATATATATATATATATATATATATATAATATATATATAATATTATATCCATAGATGGCCACATTTCAATGTAAAATGGTCTTGTGATTATTGATTATACATAGGCATGCGCACGACACGATAGGCCGCAATCACTATTATGATTAGGAATATCTATTGAGATTATTTCAGGTCACAGCACGTTCTTTATGTTTTTCGATTTAATACATTATGCTTCTTCCTTTTTTCTTCTTCTCTTCCTCCTCCTCCTCCTCCTCTTCCTCTTCTTCTTAATCTTCTTTTCAATATTATTATTATTACTATTATTATTATTATTATTATCATTATTATTATTATTATTATTATTATTATTATTATTATTATTATTATTATTATTATTATTATTATTATTATTATTATTATTATTATTATTATTATTATTATTATTATTATTTTATTACTATTACTATTATTATTATCATTATTATTGTTATTGTTATTATTATTATTATTATTTTTTTTGCCCCGAGGTATTTAGGATCCCTCAGGGACTTCATTACAGAGATCCTCGGTGGCCGAGTGGGTTGGTAGCCCGCTCGGCGCGCCGGCGGCCCGGGTTCGATTCCCGGTCGGTCAGAGATTAATTTCTCGGATCTTTACTGCGGGTGGCTCGGTCGCAAAAAAACGTGGAGTAGCGGTGGTGAAGGATCTCACCCTCAGGGCCGAAGCCATAACACAGCCACTATATAAATTTGCGATTACATTTACATTTACTAACTATTGGTTAAAAACTAGTCCAGAATGACCCTACTCTTCGTTGTCTTGATCATCGAAAGTGCCTCGGAATGCGATCGCGTTAAAACGTTGTATCGTTAAAGAAACACGTTGGTAGAGGAAAGAGGTCTCTCTTGGGTCCCCCGTAACCATGCTGAGTTTTTGTCCTAGGTCAGATAGAAAGACATGGCCTTCACTATTAATCGGACCCATGGTCTCGAAGGCAAGGGGCACAAAGTAGTGCGTTGTGGAGAGCTGATGGTATTTCTCATATAACGTGCTGTGACTTTAAATAATCTTTATAATAATTATAGATATTAGTAATCATAATAGTGATTGCGGCCTATTATTATTATTATTATTATCATTATTATTATTATTATTATTATTATTATTATTATTATTATTATTATTATTATTATTATTATTATTACTGTCCTTTTAATTCCTTCAACAAACAAAATCAGTAACAGGAAGAACAATATACTAGGGAAGAATTAAATATATTACTATTATTATCATTATAATTATTATGGTTATTAATATTGTTATTATTATTATAAAAAAAATTATCATCAGCATCATTATTGCTATTATTATTTTCTTCTATTGTTATGAAAATATGTTAATAATAGGCCTCCTCATAAGTTTTGTGCATTAAACCTCCTCCATTTTCCATGATTTTTGCCACTGTCTCCTGGTTGCTTTGTCGAAGACACGTAAGGGATTTTGAGAACTTTGTTTCGTCGAGTGATTCCATGAAGTACAAGAGTTCTGCGTTCTTGTCTTTGTTTAAACGTCGGCGTTGAATGAGGTGACTTTGCGCTTCCGTTATATGGCTGAGAGACATCAGCGAATCAATTAATTCGTCAATTGGTAGAAGATTTTCAAAGAGATACTTTCGGTTGTTTCTAATGATCGCAGATCTTTTCTTGGTGTTCCCATAAAAACCTAAGCAGTCAGAAGATTATCGTTGAAAGGTAACAAATGTGACCATATCTGGGAAAAGGGACCTAAAGTGGGATATGGACTTATTAGTATCCTCAAATCCAGCTTAAAACAAGCTTTCAGACAAAAGAAACTGCACAAAGTTTGGTCCATAAATGATGAAGTTATTAAAAATGTAACAATGTAGGCCTAATAGACGAAATCATCATTTCGAGAAAATCAACTTTAAAGATTTAGCAAGATGGTACTTAGCAAATTCAGTACTGACCCTAACTGACCCTACCTTCAATAGCGCAATCAAAAAATGCGATTATAATTATAATTATTACAGCTGTTTGATAGCGAAAGAATGCGAGCATGTAAAGGGTCACTTTTTAGCGAAATTAAGTGAACAAACGACCTAAAATAACAGATTATGTAACAACTTACCACAAGGCCCACTTTAGGTCCCTTTCCCTGCTCCGGTTTAAATGCAATTTTTAGTAAATAAAGGTTCAATCTCCACAATTTTACGAATTGTACTGAGCGGACATTATATTTATCTGAAACATGAAGAGGAAATCCAAAATTCGACAAACAGCAACTGACAATCTAAAACGGGCTATAACTCCGAAACTAGAACCCCACTTTAGGTCCCTTTTCCCAGATATGGTCACAAATGTAGAGGGATGCACAGAACAGATATGCGTGGCGTCATTGGACATTATGAACCTGCCTGACGGCAGAGAACTAAAGAAGAAGTAGGGTATTGAACGCCGCGATTCATCAACTAAGCTTACTCAAAATGCACTCTGTCAAAATGACTTCATATCTACAATAGCTAGCCATTTACGTGACCATAATTATTACACTTTAAAGTTTTCAGATTGCACTGGAATATTTTTTATGCAATAAAATGCTATCAATGCTCCACTACTGCTGCATTGATAGCCATTCTTCAACAAGCCACTGACCTTCTGACAACAAATGACTACGTCACCTTGATATCACTTGATTTTTCAAAAGCGTTTGACTCTGTGCGCCATTCTACCTTAGCACAAAAACTATCTCAGCTGGAAATTCCTGACCACATCTACAACTGGCTGGTTGAATTTCTGCGTGATAGGATGCACATCACTCGTTACGCTAAGCTGATATCAACTTTGGCTTCAATAAACGCCAGCGTTGTTCAAGGATCAGGAATCGGCCCTTCATCATACATTGTCGGCGCCTCAGACCTGCATCCGATACATGCACAAAACAAAATGAAGAAATATGCAGATGGCACTTATTTACTCATAGGCGCCTCAATGCGAAATACAACTCAAGAGGAACTTGATAATGTTTCCGATTGGGCCGAACGAAACAATCTTAGACTTAATGCAGGAAAATCCAAGGAAATGATTATCTTCCGTCGCAGTTCCAAAGCAAAAATTGCTCCTCCCGAATTGAAAATCGAGAGAGTAACTTCAATGCTCATACTAGGCGTGACCATCAATGATGATCTTGGAGCAACATCACATGTCAATGCCGTTCTAAGTACCTGCTCTGAGTCGCTCTTCGCGCTTAGAGTCCTACGAGCCCATGGTCTTACCTCTTCTGCCCTCCACGAGGTAGCCCGTGCAACAACCATCTCTCGTCTTCTGAATGCCTCCCCTGCTTGGTGGGGATACACCACTGCAATTGATCGCCTCAAACTTCAACGCTTCCTACAAAAGGTCAAGCGATTGGGATACCTCCCTTCTCATTACCCTGATCTTGACCGCTTGATTGATGATGCAGACGTTAGACTCTTAAAGTGTGTCATCTGGAATTTAAATCATGTACTCCGAAACCTATTTCCACCTATTGTTAAAAGGCCTTATGCTCTGCGTTCGCGACCACACAACTTTGAACTGCCTAGAAAAGATGACTTTAATTTCATCTCTCGTGTTCTTTTTAAGACTGTTCGCAGTGTTAACTCTAGGAACTAGAAATTAATCTATCTTTCGCATGCTTCCAGCCTGAATTCTGCGGACAATCGTTACTTTAGCCTATTTACTTCTTTAAAATACTTTTTTTGTTTTTGTTTCATGTAATAAGTTGCGGTGTGTCAACTTAGTTTTTCTTGAATAAACGAAGTATATATATATAATAAAATAGAATGTGGTCGAGGTAATTGGCAATTATTGTTTGAACAGTATGGTAATCAGCTGGCCATCTGACCTTTCAGGTAACACCAGATTGTCGTCTTGAACTGTTGTCTTGCAATTCTTCCTTTGAAACAAACGTTAACTGATGCGAGAGACTTGATTACTTCTTCGTCCCTCTGTGGACTTGATGAATTCAATATCCGATGTAGATATGACTTTTTTAAGATGATGTCCAACACCTCCGGTGGAAGATTGTGCACCTGAGGCATTAATAAAGAAGTACATTATAGAATATTATTGTTCATAATAAATTATTAAGATAATGGACCTACATAAACTTTTTATTGGGGATAGGCCTACCGAATTGGATTGACATGTAGTAGGTCTATTTAATCAGGTTTTGATACATTACGCGAATTCATACAACGTAGGTCCCAAGTCAAAATAATTTAATCCGTTGAATTTTATAATAATTTTTGTGGATACTTACAGACTGAATTTAAATATATCAAATGAAAATTTATTTTATTGACTGTGTGTATGCCGAAGAACTTGGATTTATTTACAAATTACAAGTGTAAGTGCAAATTAGTGCATACATTAAATCCCTTGTCATAATCTCCGAGTACTATCAGTTGTTTTTCATCTTCGTCGTAACACAATCGAAACGGTCTTTGAGTCCTCGATTCTTCTTCTGTTTCTTCGTTTCTTGGACAAACAATTCGACTCCATTTAAGACAGGAATCCAAGAGTATGACTCTAGCGTTGCCCATGTCAGCCACAAACACTTGATCGTCAGCATCGAGTGATAGATAGAAAGGATCATTCAATTGTTGCGTTTCATTTGATGGAATAAAACGACGGATGACCATCTGTCCATCTCTGGTCAATTCGCTTACTGTCCACATCCATTCGTTCCTTAACCAATTCGTCACACTCTCATCCCTCTCATCTTTTCCCATCCACTCGTGGAGGATGATGAAATTTCCGATTGATGTTTCCACTGCATGGCTAACGTTCTTGATGTCACTCGGTAACTGAACTGATAGATTGAGTTCCGCATCAGATCCGTAGATCATCAGAGAAGAAGATGTATTGTTGTTATTGTTGACCATCACCACTTGGCCATCACAGGTCACAAACAGCTTTTGTGGCTCAAAGTCAATGCTCAGCCATTTGATGGTTTTGCGTTGAAAACTTGTCTCTCTTGCTATCTTCCACACGCATTTCTGGTCAGAGACGTAGAGACAATTTTCTGTCTCACTTGATCCAATGTCAAAGGGCGATTTCATCTTTTTTATTTCGATTTTCTTTGTAAGACGATGTGGAACATGATCCTCAAAGACACGAATTTCAAAAGGTGAATGCAAGATTCCCTGCAAGATTAATGATTGGCAGAGGACATATATTTCATTCCGTAGTTTTGTAACTCCCCAAACTTTCTCATTTCTTCCAACTTCGAGTTTTTCAGCCAAATTAACGGATATAGGGCATGTAACTGAAATAAAAATGATAAATAAGTAAAATTCTTATTAAAACACAAGTTCTTGATGGACTTAGAGGAGGGTGGGGCAAGAGCGGCCTACGGGGCAAGAATAGACGGAAGTATATCGTAAAGCAATACGTATGCGTAGCGATTAAATTAAGCCACGTTGAAAGACATTTATCGGCCGCATCGAACGACATAAGATTTGTTATATTCACTTCAAAACTCTATGAATAGTAATTTTTAGATTTTTCTAAAATCATTATAAATCGGAATTGTCAGGAATAATTTTTTATAAAATCAAAGTTTTCGATGCTAAATTTTTCGACAATTTTATGTTGCAAAGACATCAAAAACGCATTGATTGCGCGTATTAAATTGAATGAATTCGAAAGATGTCACTAGTAAATAGAAAAAAAATTAATTGCTAAGGTACCGGGGCAAGAGTAGACGTGGCAGCATGGGGCAAGAGTGGCCTCAGTTACTCTTGCTCCATAAACAGTAAAGTCTACATATTAAAGAAAACTCAACAAAATCACTCAGAATGGACCAAAATAGTTCAGTAAAGCTAGGTAAGAAAGTCAAAAAAGTCTATCGAGTGCTCTTATTAGTATTTTCATTTTTTATTATTACTATTATCATTATTATTATTGCTATTATTATTGTCATGTGTGCTTTACTATTAATTATTATTAATTATTACAATTATTACCGTCACTATTGTAAGTACTAGCATTATTTTATTTATTATTATTATTATTAATGCCAAATTAGTCACAGGGAAGCTTTCTTCAAAAAAGAAATCCAAAGTATATGGAGTGTAAATACAATGATTAATACTGCATGGGGCAAGACTGGCCGTTCATGCCACTCTTGCCCCACCGGTGGGGCAAGAGTGGCTTTTCAAGAGCATGCAAAAAATGTTTAATACCAAAAAATCAGATGATTTTTTCTGAAATAGTTTATGCACCCTCCAGAGCCAGATGGTTGGTCTATGACATGGTATGGTTGAATGTTTCAATATTGTGATCTGCTCAGAGATATTTGGACGAAATCCTTAAGGGGCCGCACTTGCCCCACCCTCCTCTATTTATAATTTTTGTCGTTTCAACTTTCGATAACAACTTTTATTGATTTCTTTATATTGCTTTACTATTGCAAATACTCAGTTTTAATTTATTCATGGATTTTACTTAGGCCTATATCTGTAATTGCAATTTTAAATTTAAATATATAGGCCTAGGCTCATATTTTATTTGGAATCTGACATTTGAAATCTGAATGTATTATTTATTCAACTGATATTGTGTCTATCTTATAATCAGATTGAACTATAAAAAAATTTCACGTTACTCGTTAACTCCATTAGGCCTACTACAACTATAACTAGATGAAAGTCCGTCATAAGACGGCTGAGAAGAACTTGAAAATCAATCGGTGGCTGACATGCCCTAGAGCCGCACAGTAATAAATCGCTTGAATCCGTTCTCTCAGCCTTACATGCCACGCGCTCTAACCAGCTATTTACAGTGTCCCACTTTGTGTTTTAGCCGTTAATGCCACTCCATAGGTTATTTTAACGTGTAGCTGGACACAAAGTGTGTAGTTGGAAAGGAGATTTGTGCAGTTGAGAATCAGATCTTGTGCAGTTACTTTTTGCCTAGTTGCGTGAACCGACGAGAAGTTAGTGGTTAAAAAGTTGGACACAAACATGATAGTAACCGCCCAAAGTGGACATCTTTGAGGCGGTTTATTTGGGTGATATCTATGTTCAGGAAAAGACCAGGCCTGTTGAAATTTGGCGTGAACTATAATAGATATGGCGATTACATGCAGTTTTCAAGTCAAGCATTAGACAGTGTTTAATCTAGACGTCTCTGGGGGTGGGGAAAGTTCCTCCCCAGGATTGACATTCCCCCCCAGAAATATTTGACGAAATGATATTGGTTTTTAGTTACTGTTTTCATCATTGTTTTACATGAAGTGTTATAATATAAAGTGATATTATTTATTATTATACGATTATAATGACATTATTTACTACTATAATATATGATACTATCATGTAAAGATGACACTTTAAAATGCAGCCATTGCATTGTGGAAATTCAAAAAGCTTCTAATGGTCACTGAAGAAGTATAGCTATTTTGTTAAGATGACACCTTAAAATGCAGCCATTGCAGTGTGGAAATTCAAAAATTTTCTAATGGGCCACTGAAAAAGTACAGCCTATTTTGTTAAGATGACACCTTAAAATGCTGCCATTGCCATGTGGAAATTCAAGAAGATTCTAATGGGCCACTGAAAAAGTACAGCTATTTTGTTAAGACGACACCTTAAAATGCAGCCATTGCAATGTGGAAATTCAAAAATTTTCTAATGGGCCACTGAAAAAATACAGCCTATTTTGTGAAGATGACACCTTAAAATGCTACCATTGCAATGTGGAAATTCAAAAAGTTTCTCATGGGGAGGGGGCACATCCCCCTCCCCATACCCCTCCCCCTCCCGGTCTCGGCGCTACGCGCCTCACGAGCATCCTTCGGACACTCAATTTTCCCCTCCCCCAGAAACCTGAATTTCCCCCCAGAGGAGGGGGACTAGATTAAACACTGGCTTGGGGGGACAAATCCCTGGTCATTGGTCAAGGACTTTCTAATGTCCAGTCTCAAAACACGTCATTTATGTGCAGTTGAGAAAATTCCTTAAAATAACCCCTGTGCCACTCTTGCCTGTTTCGCCCAGATGTCATACTCTTTAGTCATGTTCCTTGCTTATAAACAGATACACTTTTTTTTATCTGTGACTACTTCTTCACATTATTAGCACTTTTATTTTGCCTGTGATTGCCTGCTCGTCTTATTCAACTATTCATCTAAGGTTGTCGAATGACCTCTGTCATTCATCAACTCTGTTACATGTAGGGCCTATATTTTACGTTTCTTTATGCTTAAATGATAGCATAATATTCCTTAACTTTATAATGAACTTGCCAACTGTTTTCTTGAAATTGTTTCGATCAATATTGATAACTTTGCATGAACTGATCTCAGTCGTTGATGGTCGAATATCTGCAAAACCAAAGAATAGGTCAATCAGCGTATTCGATTCGTACAGCTTCTGAAAATGGTCCATGGCTGCTTGCGAACGACACCAGATCCAAACCAGAGCAGACTGCCTTTGTAGCTGTGAGTTCAGGATCTGTATTCCTTTATCCTTCAGTTGTCTAACGAGTTTATGAGTTTGATGTGAGTTCTGTTGGGTTCGACTTGTAAGGTCACTGATTCGTTGATGAAGCCGCAGTGCATCCATGGATGTTGTATCACAAGTCTTGACTCTGACTTTTATGACAACTGAAAACAGAGAAGTACAACAAAGCGAACTTCTTTATGTCTCGTGTTTCCAGTATTTTTCTTAGTAAGCTGCAGTTCTATTAAATCAACAATGATTTTGTTATTGAAAGATATCTTTAGCTATCATAGACGTGACTGTTTGGGCTGAAATTCTTGTTTGAACCCATAAATTGGACAACAACTGTGTAGTTAGCCTACATGCAATATTAGTCTTATTAATATCATACCGTGCGCAAGCGTTGTTTCTCAAATAAATACAAATACAATTACGAATTAGGTAATTAAGACTAAGCCTATAATTCCCCTAGCCAATAATCATATGTGTTAGCCTCAAAAGAGAACAGCTAAATTAGATCATCTGCAGGCAAAAACTAATATTATAAAGCACAGTAATCTTTGGCTTCTAGATTCTAGATAATAGTGTGAACTGAACCTCCTCCACTTTCCAGGACCCTTCCTAGTGTCCTTTGGTTTGTTTTTCGAAGGCTCTTGACGAAAATTGAAAACTGTGTCTCGTTGAAGGAACTCAGAGTATACAAAAGCTCAATGCTCCTGTCTTGTTCAGAACGTAGTAGTTGAAAGAATTGACGCTTTTCTTCTGTTATGCAGTTGAAGGAAAGCAACAGATCCAAGAACTCGTCATTCGGTTGAAAATTCTCCACGAGATAATCTCGGTTGTTTCTTACGATGGCAGACTTTTTCCTGTCATTCCCATAGAAATCTGAAAAGAACATTAATATTATCGTAGCGTTGATAGCAAACCATTGTCGTCTCAAATTATGTTATTAGGGCCTACATGTTTTAATTAAAATAATCTTTTGCTGTCGTGAGTCAACAAGTTTGACATAGTATTTTGAGGACCTCTAACCTCCCAGGTAACGCCAGATTGCCTTCTTGAACCGTTGTCTTGTGATTCTTTGACTGAAGCAAACGTCGACTGATATGAGAGACCTGATGACATCTTCGTCTCTTAGTTTTGTTGGTGAATTCAATATCCAATGAAGGTAGGACTTTTGCAGGATAATGTCCAGGATCTCCAGTGGTAGACAGGTCAGCTGAAATGCGAGCAGATAAGATATTTTTACTGGAAGGCAAAATTTGTCCCTTTCATGAAAAAATTACTTCGGTTTGCTAATAGACAAAGTTGAAGGGACCTCTCATGAGGAGTTTCTCAATTCTATTAGGCCTTGAAAATAATTTACGAAATTGTGAAACTTATAGCTTTCATATTTAAATGTAAAAACTCCAACCTTCGTGACAGAGGAAACTTCGTTTTGTTCCAGTATTTCATTCGTCTGTCTTTTCTGTTCTTCATTCAAATAAGAACATTAAAAAATGTTATTTAATGGTCTTCATCTTAAAATCTGCTCTATACTGTTCTGTTTTGCAAAATTTAGTAGGCCTATAGGCTACTGCACCGTTTCCTGAACTATAATATTTTTGTTCACTTTGTTAATATGATATCGCTTCATCTTGTGATAAACGGATATGGGACCAAACAACTAGGCCTATCTGATTAATCTAGGCTACTAACCAGAAACTGCAAAACTCTGAAACCTCATACTTAAGACCGTTTGACCTAATACTCTCCCTAAACAGACCTAATGAGCTCACAGATCGCCTTCCTTCATTTGATGCACGAAATTGTCTAAGTCGAAGAATCCACGGAACATTTACAAAGCACCTTTTTATTCTGCGGCAATTTATGAGGTGCTTAAAGGTGCTGAATAATTTAATTAGGCTACATAACCACTTGCTATACGATAATGACACTTGACGATTTTCAACTTATATTTGAAGTTTTGTCCAGGAAATTGCTTGCTGTCACGGTAAATTTGTGACTTCAATACATGTTGGCTGCTTGGAAGACATAGGCCTATCACCTTTTAGGTAGCGCCAGATTGGTTTCTTAAACCGTCGCCTGGTGAGTATTCGGTTGAAGCAGACGTTAACTGATGCGAGTAACCTGACAACTTCTTCATCTCTGTGTTTCATTGGTGATTGCAATATCCAATGAAGACAGGACTTTTGCAGGATTATGTCCAGCATCTCCAGTGGTAGATCGGACAGCTAATATATAAAATATAAAGAAGTTTTCAGGGAAGACAATATTGGCACTTTGCATAAAACACTTGATCGATTTGTAAATAATTAGAAATGTTGCACGAATGACTCAATAGATGCGTCCTCCTTTGATTTAAGAAAAAAATGTATCCACTTGCTATGTCATTTCCCCGAAAGACGACTTCTACTTTAGCTGAAAATCATGATCTTACCGTTGCTGCAAATGTTTCTTTGTTCTGTTCTTTTGCATCTGCCAAAATTCTTTGCTGTCCTTCTATCGAATAAAAAATTATATAATTATTCTTCAACTTAAAATCTGTTCTGTATCTTTCCTGTGCTGCCAAATTTAGTTTGTTATAGGCTTCATAAAGACTTTATCATATTCACTTCGTGATCAGACTTACACTAGAGCAACAAATTAATTGATCCATTAGATGTTACAGCCAATTGTTGTTAAACTATAAACTTTCGTGTTTCGGAATGTTTTTTCAAGTTCCAAATAGTGTAGCTAATAAGTTACCTTCCACAAACAGATTTAAACACAGCAAGCATATAGGCTAATCAATCTTCAGTTTATGCAAGAAAAAGTGAAAAGTCAAACAGAGAAAGTTACAACGATCGTGAAGCAGACGCTGCTTGAAATTAGTCTAATGGATTCACGAAGACTCGATAGACTAAGTTCACTACGGCTGGAATTTGAGTGCAACACGTAGAGTAATTTTATTCTATGTAGCCTAAGTAATTAAACAGGTTTAATCGATTACCTCTTTCACGAATTGTAGAAAATTCTAATTTACGTTTCTGATGTTCATGATTAATAAGATTCTTATCACTTCGCTTCTGTCTTCCTTCAGACGCGCCCATAATAATTAGGCTATATGATCGTGCGAAGCAGTTGAGAGTTCTTTCAAATTATTTGTCGTGATATTTTCGTCTGCAATATGATTAGTTTAAATAACAATGATTAACATTGCCCTCCAAAGACCTTACAACAAATAAGACTAATTGGTTACAGATGTGGCGAGCGGCACCTGTCTCGCGACGTACAAAAGAAGTCCAAAGTCTTAATCTGCGATAGCATTTGACAACTTATCTTTATCGAGTAGGTTTACCACTTAACCGGTATGTCAAACAGACGAAGTTGTGTTCGTCTTATTTATATTAAGTAGGCTAATCTGTGGTCAAGAAAGATATTGGAGGCATGGAATTGATGGAAGACCAAATAGGCGCAGTGTACACGATGACACACAAATCATTTGAGTTGTCAAAAACTTTGTTTTTTCTCATCAGAGACTACAGAGACGACAAAGTTAAAGACTTACTTTGAGCTCCGTCGTGGCGGAAGTAGGTCCTTAGTCATGGCCTACTTTGCGTTGCTATAGCCTAAATTATGGTTGGCCTAACCATTTTGTTTAATGTCCCAACTCAAAAGTTTTGCATATTATTTGACTTTAAAGTACTATTGCATGAACCTATAATCGTAAAAGTTGCAGTCGACATCTCATATACGCTATGGGTGATTTTTCAGTCACTATGCCTACATGGGAATATGAATGCAACTCCTTGAATAGTTTTAATGGATGATATTTTATGTTCCTGCTTATTTAGCTAGTAACTGTTCTTTGGCATTTCTCTAAACTTATAATGTTATTATATTGTGGGTATTTGTCGTTCAGCAGTTCAACGCCTGTCACAGGTATAGCAAGGGTCATGCATAGGATGTCATGATAAGGCGTTCTGATTCTACATGTCTTCATTGTGTTACTACCACAAAGTCTTATTTTCACAGTATGCTACCATCATCCAGAAATTTCGATTAAAAGATAATTATTAATTTCCGCCCAGGCTTAGGCCTACAAGTGATTTAGACAATCTACATAATGATATCTTGGCAATTGCATCGTGACTGTCATTTATACAAACACCTATGTGGCCATCTCGAGTTTGCTATCATCATGACCGTAGGCTGTCTCTCTCGTCTAAAGTGCAGAATCATTTACAATGTCTACATTGACCCGATCAGGACTAGCCTACAGCAAAACTTTATCTTTTCTCTGAAGTCGACAGGTCATCAATACTTACAAATTATTATGAAATTCACGTGACTATTTCTATAAACCTGAGAAGATTGGCCAAGCACACTTGTTAAGTGTTTAATCAGGTGATACAAAAATCACTCATAGATAAATCTGTTATATACATTAGACTCATTTCTTCTGGCTTAGTCTGAGCCGACCCAAACTGCCTTAATGTGCACAGTTTAAACGACGAACACGTGACCTACTGAACACTAGCCCAGAATAAAGATTGCTGACAGAATGTTATGAAAACTAAAGTAGGCCTACTACATACAGAGACCCATAACTGCTGACATGATGGTGACTATTATAATAACGCAGGTGTAAAGGTTTCAGATTACCCCCTCCTAAACATTACCCCCTGCAAACTGTAAATTGCATCAATCATCGCATTTATTGCACTAAAAATATCAAAAAATTCATCGCGCTTCTTGTTTTGGTCTGAAGATTTTCATCCGTCATCCCACTTCGTGGTTTGTTATCAATATTTTCATCTGTAACTAAAATACTATTCGCCGCTGAAGTTTACATGGAGAAAATAGCCTCGAGGCTATTATTTTTTTCGGATCAAAATATTGATAGCAAACCACGAAGTGGGATTACGGAGGAAAATCTTCAGACCAAAACAAGAAGCGGGATGATTTTTCTGATTTTTTAAGTGCAATAAATGCGATGATTGATGCAAATCTAGTTTCCGGGAGGTAATCTGAAACCGGTTTCAAGTTACCGGGGGGTAATGTTTAGGAGGGGGTAGTTTGAAACCTTTACACCGGGTGGTGGTTGTGATAATGATTATGATAAAAAATATAATATTTTCGATTGATTTCAAACTGCATTATGCTTGCAATTGATTGTAGGTTTATGGATGTTATTCATTCATGCTCACTCTGGTTACTTCTATGTTTTAATCGTAATTTATAAAACACCAAAGTCAATCGCAGGCACCAGCTTATTCATCGACTCAAAATAATGGCTGTTCAAATGGACGTCAGAAGGAGGTCCGAGTCTCGTTGTAAGAAGGCAGAGGGGGCAAAATAGCTGTTATGGTGAGTGACATTTATAATTGAAAAGTGGAAGATCCGATGATCAAATGAATAGGGATATGAATTCTTTTAGACAGTCAGCTTTAGGTGGAACCCAATGGGCATAGTACAGCTTTTGACAAGAGCTTGAAAAATGAAAGGCAGAAAATTAAAGCATGTTTATTTTATCGAGGTTTCTAAACGTAGATTTCTTAGTTTCACTCTGTCCATCATTTGTATTAATGATAATTAGGCCTATTCTCTAACGCCTATTTAAAAAATGTAGTAATTAAAAAATAGGTGTCAATTTTCCAGGGGGCAAGTGCCCCCTCTTGCCCCTGTGTGCGGGGGCCCATGCCAATTGATGCCACGCCCTCTCAAATTTGTATTGCCAACCAAAGATGACAGACATTACATCTCTCGGGTTTTGTATTGAAAGGCACCCTATGCTCATTAATGACGATAGATTGTCTAATCTCATTAGCCTAGCAGACTAATTATAACATAGAATCTTTCTTTTTGGGCTTTCTGTCATTTTATGCTCTCATCCATAGACAAATCCAACAGACAAGGCTAAAGACATACTATAGGTATTATGTTGTATTTGATCAACTGCTGCTTGTACCTGGTAGCGGTGTGTCTATCAGTTTTTGTTACCATTAAACGAAAATAATAAAACTTGCAATATCCCTGGTTAGCTAAATGTTAACAATTAATGTAAACTCAATAACCTTTACAACGATGCAAGTAGCCTACACTAAAGTCTTCGTAGGCTATAACACGCTGAAGGAGATATAAAATCTGCGGCATTCCTTTCTGCAATTATTGTTACCGCATAAATTACATCGTGCCCTTAGAGTACTCTGACCGCTTAACGCATTGAAAGCATGTTGAATTTTTTTGACACACAGAAGCCTGCTAATATTATTGCTAAAGCAGCAGGCCAGTAACGTTGCGAAGTAGTCACTTGTGAACCAAGAAGCGTGAAGGAGCGTTGCTTCAATCGAATATACCGAACACACTCCACGGTTTTGAGTGGCAGCCAACAGTAGCGGCGCTAGGGGGCCAGAGGTCTAAGCCCCCCCACCAAAAAAGGCCATCCATTTTTCCCACGTTAAAATAAAATATTTGCACGATTAACCCCTTTAACCTCCCCCCAAAAATTAACCGTAAAGGTACGCACGAGGTTTGCCAGACAGTTTGGCGGATATGAAAAAGGACCGTTTTCAAAGATTTCGACTAAAATGACTTTTAAAAATGTGGTCAGAAATTTTGGCGACTGAAAACGGAAAATTTTCTCCCGCAAATTTAGCCCCCCTCCCCCAAACTGAAATCCTGGCGCCGCCACTGGCAGCCACTGGATAGCACTATAATTGTCAGCTCAGTTTTACGACAACTGACTGAAAGTAATTTTGGCAAAGCGTTTTCAGCCAAGCAGAACGCAATAGATCGCGAACACCGCCATTCATGTGAAGTGAACATTATTCAGAATCTGCTTCCATCCAGACTAAACTTACCGAATGCGCTTGAGACAGTGCTATATCGGTTGTTCGCGTTATTGCATTGCCATGTTACCTTAAAAGGTTTAAAGGGTTGCGATTTATTTATATAGGCTACTAGCGTATCTGAGGTGCCACGATGATGGACAGTACGACCGGTAAGTGTTATTTCTTCACGTGCGCACATTGCTAATAAGCGAAAGCAGGTCTATTGTTTTCGAAAATGTGAATTCAATGAAAGTTTTAATTTTTAATATTTAGATTGGACCTTTCGATGAATGATTAATATCGTATTCAGAGGTGCGCTCAGCCGAAAATTCGGGCGAAAAGAAATGATTTCAACGAAGGAGAAACTGATTAGAAAACAAGTCATTGGTTTAGCCCTAGTACGGGAGGAAGATCGTTCCAAATGGAGGGACCAACCACAGACAGCACTTACATGGCACTGGGTTATATAAAATTGTGTCTATGGAGATTTTTTAGAATTCGAGTAGTACATCGCATACATACGTATACATGCATGCATAGGCCTACATACATACATATAATACAGTAATTCATTTGCCGACGCGCGTTTTGGGTACATAGGCCTATTGTGTGGTGGTGATGGGGGTGGTGGTGATGGTGGGACAGGTGCAGTGGCGTAGGCAAGGGGGGTTTCGGGGGTCAAAACCCCCCCATTGGCTCCGAAAAAAGGTTTTTTTAAGGTTATTTTTCCATTTAAGTAAGAAAAAATAGCAAAAAACAGGGTTTCCGGCCATAACACCCCCCCCATGAAAAATTCCTGGCTACGCTACTGGACAGGTGTGGTTCTCTTGGCGCCGCATGTGGCTGCCTCTATAGAGTTCGTCAATCACTTGTCTCTGAATGTGTGTCTGTCGTTGTCAAAGCGCCTTTTTAGCAGCATGGCTGCGTTATGGCGCCTTAGAAATTGTCGTCATTATTACATGTGAGTAGGGCCTACCTGAAAATTAAGACACAGTATCTTACATAAATAGATCGCTAACACCAAAACCTGAATGGAAATGCCATTCGATCGGGTCAAGGCAGAGACAGAAGATAGGAAAAGATGGAGAAAATAATCTTGCCAAACCCAGGAACAAGGAAGGTTGAAGATAAAACATTGCCAACAATTTGTAGTAGACTATCTGAACATTCGTGCCATTTGTGGTGGCGCGCTGGCATGGAGAACAAGAGAAACTGAGATCGAATCTCGAAGTGCCTTAGGTTAGACGTACTTTGTAGGCTGCTATTAGCAGCGCCGATTATTGCAGACTGTCTATCATGTTCGTAGCTTCGAATCTGGTTGCTTTCTGTGACCTGTGTTCCTGTGAATTGTTTCAACTGCATAACTGTACGCTATGGCAGACTACGGTCTGTCAACCGGATTCTTTAATAAATGAAATCATTAGGCCTAATTAATTATTAATTTGCATAAACCAAAGGCAACCAGATAATCGCCAACAGTTTACAAAAGTCGCAAGTTTCATCGTCGCAGTGCAAAGATTAATTAATTATTGACAATAACAATGACTACGAAAATGACATTTTTGCACGACCTTAATTATTTGGTTGACCAATATGTATTTTTAATGCTCATATTTTATATTGCTGACCGAGACGATGCTGTTGACGCCAGTGTACTATCAAATTAAACAGATGTCACACACTGCGCTTGCCTAAAATGATGTTGAACGTTAATGAGAACAAAACTGTTGCATCATAAGTTACCAAAACAAAGCACAGGAAGCTGGACGTCATCTACGGCGGACCTCGCAAACTCATGGAACCTACACACACGCAATTTGCTAATGCTAGGTATGGTGTCACGACAACTGGTCTATATATATATAGACACGAAAATAACGCATGAGAAATAGAAGCTGGATTATTGAAAAACAATCAGAAATTGAAGCTGGATAGACGTGTTTTTATATCTGAAATAGAAGTGCATTAATGAAAAACGTAAGAGAAATGGAAGCTGGATGAAGGTATATTTACCGGTTGAATAGAAGCTGGATTGACGAAAATAACGCTTAGGAAATAAAAGCTGGATGAAGGCTCTTTTACAGGTGAAATATAAGCTGGATCGACGAAAATAGCGCTTAAGAAATGGAAGCTGGATGAAGGTTCTATTACAGGTGAAATAGAGGCTGGATTCATGAATAGAATGCATGAGAAATGGAAGCTGGATTGATGGTTTTCATTTATGAATTTCAACATGCGTCCAGCTTCCATTTATGATTGTTTTTTTAATTAATCCAGCTTCTATTTCTCAAGCGTTATTTTCGTGTACGAGTTTCCTGTAGACCAGTTGTGGTTAGACGAGTTGTCTGTAGACCAGTTGTGGTGAAACCGCTAGGCGTATGGTTTTCGCATTCGATTATTCTGCGATTTATCCACAATATTTTGAAATGCACTTGCCAAGAATGTCCTAAGACGTCCATAAATGGATTTCTGCCTATAATTATTAAACCGGTTTTGGAGTACAATGGCCCAGTATTTGTTCTCTCATGTCAAAACGGCAGTTCGATTTTCCACTCAAACTAACTTCTGCACAAGAGAGGTGACGCTTACAACATTACTGGCATTCCGATTTATAGCAGCTCTTTTATGGCACTATAACAGAGTGCACTTGTCATTTTCATACCTGCTTCTGATGGCCCTAAGTGTACTTGACCTTTTTATACCTTCTATTGATAGCTTTAATGAGTGCTCGAACTTTTCAAACCGGCGTTTTGTTGGCTACTCCAAGTCTGGGACACAGTGACCTAGTTAAGAAGCTTTTCTCTCTGCTGAAAGCATGTTGACCCATATAATAATACTCCCTAGAATCACATGACTTCCAGGCCCACCGTCAGAATATTTCTCTCTATCTCCGTCTCTCTGTCACGAAAGGCACTTTGGAATGCGCGTTCCCTGAAGTGTGTGCGCCGAGCGTGCCGTTAAGATTCCATTTGCACAATTAACGTTCTATATTCTCATTACTAACAGAGAATATGAGAGAATCGCATCTGGCTGATAGGCTACAGTCCAAACTACTCGGCAAATCGCATTGCTTACAGACGGTTTTACCGTTTATTTTGGTCATTACTGAGGCATGATATTTGCGCGTTAGGCGACAAATTAACACTTTCTTGTTGGGCGGTGTAGCTAATGAGGTCGCAGGAATAGCAACCGACGCCGATCAGGTCTACAGTCCAGCCACATCCGAAGTTAACATTAAAGATGCGACGAGTTTGCATATAAATTGCCTTTTCCATGCACAGCATAGACCCTGTTGAAATAAAACGTCTGGGACAGTCAAGGACGCCCTTAATTCTCAAAACTCTTCACTTGCGAAGAGTTCCCATAAAAATACATCGCTTACTTACAATACCTTTTAATCATCTCTGTCCTCTTCACCAGTTAATTTAATACCAAAGTTCGAGCTAATGTAAACGTCAATTTTCCGGGGCGTGCAAGTGCCCTTCATGCCATAATTTCTGGCACCCATGGCAGCATCACCACAACTATTGAAAAACGGCTCCCAGATAATTCTGTTCAAGGGGGTGTCAGCTTAAAACTATACAATCAAGATTAGACACGGCCTTTCCAGTACGTCATAATTCAAAGAGGTAGCATACAAAGGGAAATTTATTGCATTCATTTTATTTGTCATAAAATTATTTTTATTTATTTAATTGAAATGTTTGGTGTAGAAGTGACCTTCTCGGAGGTGAGTCATGTCCAGTCACGGTTAAAAGATGAGGAGTCAAAGCAGCTTGTAGAATAACAAACGTATTTTCGATTTAAAAAGCGAGGTTAGACTGTGAGTCTATAAAATTATATAAAGTGAATGATGCCAGGACCGAAAAATTCGTTTCTGTTTTTAATAGAGGAGTGGCCTCGCCGTCGCGGCACCAAGTGCTCCTCGCCAAACTGAACAGAAGATAAATCTGTGATCAACCATAGGCCTAAGTTAGAGACAAAAGGAGTAAAGGACGTATAGTTCGAATGGGTGCGATGGCCAGATGTAAAAAGCAAGGCATTGTGAAGCAAACGCTATGAGTTACACAGATCTATAAGAAATGCGTCCAAGACCGTAGCCAGAATTTGATTTGTGGGGAAGGGGCTCATCAATTTCCCATCCTAAAACATTGATGATCTTTTTTAGTCATCCGGCCGAAATTTTCACAAAATGTCATCAATTGATTCATTCCAGTTTTTACAATTTTCCATTTCGGGGGTGTTTTCATGGTTTTATTTCATGCTTTTTATATCAAGTGCACGTAAATGCATTACATTATTTTTTTTGTCCATTTTCGGAGGTGTTCAGACGCCCCAAACACCCCCTAGCTGCGGCCTTGAATGCGTCGGTCACCCATAAACAGCTGCACACTTAGGAATGCATCAGACGACACTTATAATGAAGTGAAGGACCCGATTAAGGCGTCCAATCCAGTACGCAAGTGCAAGGTCTACAATAATCTCTTCTACCAGCGAAAACCTAAAGACAGCAACATTGTTGATGGGCTTTATATTGGCGATCACTCGTTTTTTATATCCCAGCACTTGATCATGAAACACTTTGCAGAGGCCTACATATATTTCATGCCGCCTATTAAAAGACACCACATATGAAGCCTATATTTATAGTTTACCGTCTAAGCAATAAAATTAGCCCTACCGAAACGCGCAACAAAGATTTTACGACTTTTCAACAGTTTGAACAGGGCTCTGCGTGCGGAATTTTGCTTGTTATCATGAATATCTCTGAGCCGATTGGTTTTATGTTCTACTAGCTGTGGTACCTGGCGTGGCCCTGAAAATTTTGGTTTCTCGCCCCCCACACAGTCTCACCCAGCGTTCTCCGGAAAAATTCGCGTTGTCGCCCTGCCCCACCCCGCCCCACCCATCAACCCCACCCCACCACGCCTCCAACTTCCCTCGCTCAACCCAGCTCCCCTAATCCAACAACGACTGCAATCCCACTCCGCCCGCAACCCAATTCTTATGAATATGCCCAGGGCTTAATGTGTGGCTGGACGGTCATGGACGGCGTCCATGCACTTATTTTAAAATATGAACCCCGCCCTGCTACTTACTCTCCAGAAGAACCTGAAAAGATACGACCGTCCAGGCACTTCTGTTGGGAAAATAAGGGGCGTCCAAGGGCACTTATTTTTTTATTTTTCCACACTTTAAGCACCGATTATGCCTCAAGACCTATAACGCATTTCCTTCATAGTGTAAGCTTATCTTTCAGAAATGGATTACACCACTCATATGTGGAGCTTCAACGTCACTTCAACTCAGAGGCCAGTGTTAGTCAAAAAGTACTTGGTCTGGCAAGATTATCTTGTGTTCGCAATCTCACTTTCTTTGCCACTGATGATTGGACTTTACTTCTTCATCTCCAGTTGGAGGAAGAAGGGTTCCTCTGAAGATTTCCTAATAGGTGAACGGTCCATAAATTTCGTTGCTGTCGCCCTCAGTCTGGTCGGATCAATACTCAACGGGATATTTGTTGTCGGAACCCCGTCAGAAGTCCGCTATTTTGGAGCGAGAGTAGAATACGTGATGCTCGGCATGTTGCTCGCGACTACAGTCGTCTCAATTTTCTTCGTTCCTAAATATCAAGGCATGAAATTCACCAGCGCTTACGAGGTACGTCTCTCCATTTCAGTAGGTTAATTTAAATAGGGTTCTTTTTGTGTAATACACACTTCCCTGTTAGCTATGCGAATGCTAATAAAAGTGACGTGGAAATTTAGTCTCAATTGACCTTGCCGTCGACAACATTCGAATGCTTATTTGGCGATCTTCATACAAGCTAATTGTTCATAAAGCTTCTACATTGAGATAAAATAATAACAATGTGACGATTTCTTTAGCGCTATATCACAGCTCCATGGAACCAAACATGGGTTTCAAATGAACCGACACAGTAGCCTAAGTCATTCAGTAGGCTATGTTCCACTTGTTCGAAGCTGGAAAGTTGAACAACACATATAACGTGTGGCATAAGACTTTCGGGTCATTCAGATCATTCTAGATTCCACCCTAAGTTTAATAAATACCAGTAGTTATTCTCTATAAAGTTTAGATTAAGTAATGTCAATTTCCAACTGAATGCGTTGTTGTAATTTTACAGTACATAGAAAGAAGATACAGCTTTGCTACGAGAATCCTTGCATCTTTGACATTCATTGTGTCGGTGGTAAGTTCAATTATTCAAAATGGATTGTTATCATCCACGATGGCAGAATACCGTACGCCAGAGTGTATTCTAATCCACATAAAGTCAGCCAGTGTTTCCTTTCTTTCATTCATTTCCAGCCCTTCTTTCTTTACCCTTTTTTGCTTCTCTGACTCGGCTGCATAGGCCTACCGCTTCTTTTTGTGGTTCCACTGTCGCCCTTTTAACTTCTTAACCTGTCATTTCTTCTAACATTTTTCTAGTGCCCGGTAGCCTACCTCTTTATCCTCCATTCGTTTAACCTCCTTTGTTAATCCTCTCATTGATCTGTAATGCAATTTGGTGGTTTCCGTGTCATCTGTGGAGCCTGTCCAATGTCCATGCTTCTATTCCATCCGACTCTCGCATTATCATTTTCCAAAGTTAGCATTTCATTTTCCATTGCAATCGATTGATTGTTCACAAAGAAACCACCAACCGAAAACAGAGAGCAGACTTCGTCGAGTTAAAAAAAATGTTCGACAGCATAATTATGTCATGATGCAATGTGCTGTGATGCCACAGGAGCAGGCCAAACCTTGCAATGGAACGCATCGAAAATCATCTAGTGCTATAGAAATAGATGAAGATCACCTAATAGCCTACTTTCCCTCGAAAACGGTAGTGCGACAAAGACGTGTCTTACCTCCGTGTCTTTTCATGCAGTACTAAAAGCAATAATGTCACTCTGCAATAACAATCCTAGAATCACTTCGAATGGAGGGCTGGCGAATAATCTTTGATTTTTGCTATCGACATTGACCTCCTTACTAGGAGCGGACCAGAGCTAGGCCTATTGTAACATGATATCACGACGCAGATTGAGGAAATCAATAGAAGGTTCGACATGGGCATAATAATCAATGCAGAGAAACTCAAAACCATGATGATTGAGCAGACCCAAGAGACATCAATAATTAACTCAAACAACAGTACTGTTGTCAATTATAGCCACAGAGAACTAATGCTGCAAGAAAGCATAGGCATATCTAGTATACCTAGGGTGGGCTAAAAAAAACAGACGCAGGGCAACGAGAAGATAAAGGCCTACATAGGAGATCTTTGTGCCAGCCTACTAGGTCAAAGGCATTTGGAATAACGAACAGGTTACGCAGAAGGAGATAATTAACACGAAGAACTTGAATATTGAAGACAAATCCTTATAAACATAGGTTCCTGAGGTTTACCCACACATACACACACACGCACACAAACACACACAGGCACACACATGCATTGCACACACAGGCACACAAACCTAGCGCACGCGTTTGCGGTTCCGTATGTTTCAGTTACCATTTACACCTGTGTTTGATATCATAGCCCTATATTGTCATTTTATGACAATATTCTACAACTAAAATTATATTCAATCTATGCCTATTGATATGTTCTACAGGTTATCTATTTGGCGGTCGTACTTTTTGTACCTGCGTTAGCCTTTGCAGAAGGTAAATCTACCAGCCCAGCATTAGCCTACAGATTAAAAAAAATATAAACGCAAGACCTTTGTTCATGGTAAAAAAGAGCATGCTAAAACTTTGTGGTGACACGTATCAGATAAACGATTTTTCATGCTTCTAAATAATTTCAAATATTATTAGTGGTGCTTATTTAATAAATGAAAATTAATTTGAACTGTATGAATCAATGTTCTTAATTGTGTTTGTTTGTCATGTTCTATCATTTCACTCGTGTAATTTGAACTGCCTGGCTAAATAAGATAATTATACACCGCAATATCCTGCCGAGACTATTATGGCGTTTCAAAATACAAACCACAAACAGTGAACCCAAAATTCCAACGAACAGTAGGACTATTAGCGGTTCTCAACCAGTGACTATGTAAGACTTAACCTTTGTACAGCAATAATCAATCAGTGGTAGGTCTACCTAAGCTGTAAGAATAATCGTTCCCTGATCCAAAAACACTGAGGCATATAGGCCTAAGCCTGCATCTATGATCACACTAGCAGAGGTTAATAGAATGAAAAGAAATCGTTTCAAAAGCTACAAATCATTCGTAATGTTTTTAGACGCCTGATCTTGAAAGACTTGCGTGGTAGGCTAAGCATTAGGCAAATTCAGTCTCGTTCAATACCCTAAATATAGCATTTAAGGAATTTATTTTCTCTAACCGCCAATAATTGTTATCGATGGAAGTCATATAGTATTTACATTATAAATAATGGCAAATATAAAACCGAGCAAATTAAAGACGACTTTCTGTTCTTGTTTCAGTGACCGGCATAAGCCATTTTATCATTATCGCTGTGGCTGGAGTCGTATGCACAATATACACTGCCATGGTATGATTCAAAATGCATTTCTTTGACCTGTAGGAAAAGTGTATTATGATTATAAGCCTTTCATGCATCGTCCTGTTAAGACCATTTCACTGCAATCTGTTAATTTGTCTCCTAGACTGTTGCTCATGATAAACTAGACTGTAGACAAGCTGGACAGACAATTCGGCGGGAAAATTCACGAATATTTCTCTTTGCTCGTTTCAAATAATTAGGCCTACACTAACTGCTTATCAATGTTAGAAAGTTACTCACACATTGCTTCCATCATCTTTCATCACACATCAATAGTCATAGCCTGAGAGTTGGACTGAGTTGAGGTATTTCACGTGCACATGCTGCAAGAAACAACTAAGTTAATTATTTTAATATGCGCGTCGGCGGCCATATTAGATTTAATCCTATCGTTTTCTATAAGCCATGGCCAAAAAGCACCTACCGGTATGTGATTTTTCATGTCTCGGAACCCCAAAATGTCTTGACTATGGATCCCAACATCCCTAAAAGACGGACTTTTTTATACTTCATAATCTGTTTGTCAGATTAGTAACTGAAATTCTGCGAAAGTTTACCCTCTCAATGTGGAGGGACATTCGGAAACGAAATGTCATGCAAAAAATGAGACGCCACAAAATTTCATACCTCGTAATTCCAATTAACCATCTTAACCGTAGATATTATTTCAGGCTAAAGAAGATGGCGAGGTTGTTTTTAATTTCACAGATGCGAAATAATTAATTCGTGCATTGGAAAGTATAAACTGTTGCTTTGTGTTTTAGGGAGGAATGAAAGCCGTTGTATACACAGATGCATTACAGATGATCATACTTTTAATTGGATTAATAGTAATATCCGCTTTGGGAGCAAGGAACGTTGGTGGAGGTCAGCAGGTGTGGGAAATTGCGAAAAGAACAGGACGCATCAATTTTAGCCCGTAACTAACTTTCACTTACACAGCCTACAACCTCGATGACATTGTTATTGTAACTTGCTGGACTAATTTGACATGGTAGATTATGTAAAAATCGTAAGCCCGCTGTTATTGAGGAATGTGATTATAATAGCATTGATAAGATGTTGAGTGCAAGGACATTCTGTGAAACGCACAGGCGACGACATAATCACGACATTGACTGTTGGGAGATGTTCCGGCTGGAATAATTATTGCATTGATGGCAGATTTTGAATGTTTTTTAAACAAGGATCTTATTTAGATATCATGCCATGTGAATCAAGTTTAATTAGGCTATTAAATGGTTGGTCATAAAAGGAACATAATTATTTGTGTTAGACTTAGAGTTTTAATGTATTGGCCTATTTGCCATTTTCAAACATTTGAATTTTTATTGGCCATAGAGTAGACTCTATAATTATAACAGATGAAGTAGGCCTACGTTTATTATATCATGTCTGTACACCAAGAATGCGGATAGCAAAATTATTGATAAATTAAAGAATATTTATATTTTTATAGTTTACTGCTATTTTGCGTCTATTGTAATGTATGGCAAACATAAAAATTATACTACTTATTGTGGCGACGTAGACTAAGCCTATGTCTTCCCAAATGCCACAGAGAAAAATTTTATTTGGAAATTTATCGGTATTGCATATCCTTGTAATAGTCGGTCTTGCCATTAGAATTAGACTAGGCCTATGTCTCACACTTTTCATTGAATTTCTACAAAAAACTGCGATGTCAAATTGCTAAGACAAATAGCAGCTATCACGATACAAACTGGTGCTTCGCTTCGCTGTATCAAGACTAAGTTGTACTGCAGGCTGTCTGTTCTATTACTAGGCTAGTTAAGATTTATGTCTTCTGTAATTTGCGTTCTTGTGACTTGTTTAAATTGCATATTTTAATGTGCACTGCAACCGGTTGCGGTGTGTCAACCGGATTGTTTCAACACAGAAAGTTTTATTATCAAATAACTAATAATTATTGTTGAAGGAAGCACGGTGCCTTTAACCCAGATCCTCGGGCTCGCCACACTTTCTGGACTCAAGTGCTTGGCATGGGAACAACAAACGCCGGATTGTTTTTATGCAATCAAATGATGATTCAACGATACATGGCCGTAGATACACCGATGAAGGCTCAGGCGTAAGAACAAGTTTTGCAACGATTCTTATTTGTGAATAAGTAGTCTATTAACGCAACTTACTATGGTATGAATAGGTCTATTGCTATCTATCATGTTTATTTTAATTTTAGAAATTGAAAAGACTAAGACATATTGAAAAGTCATCATAAAAACTTCATGTCAGCACAGGCAGTAGCCTAATCTTTTATGCCCAGCAGTTTTCATGTGTAGACAATGAAAACCTTTGTATTCGATTCACTTCCATAGCTGCAGTTCAAAAACATTCACGATAGACTTTAGCCGCTGCTCTTTTGACACATGCCAAGTGTCGCGTTATGGCGATCAGTTATTTTCTCAATAAACGGATATATATATATATAGGCCTATACATCAAGGCCGTAGCCAGGATTTGATTTTGGGGGGTGTTTCACTCACTAATTTCCCTTCTTAAAAAAACTGATGACTTTTTTAGTCATCCGGCATATTTCGGGGGGTGTTTTCATGGTTTTATTTTATGGTTTCTACATCATGTGCTCGTAAATGCATTATATTATTTTTCACATTTTCCATTTCTGGGGGTGTTCAAACACCCAAAACACCCCCCTAGCTACGGCCTTGCTATACATAATATATATTATTCTGTATATTATATAATATACGTGTATTTACATAATATATACGTATATATATATACATATATTTGTCTTGGACTTTTTCAGATCATTAATGCTTACATGGATGACGCTTGTTCCATTGACTTCCCTCGGAATTCTGATAGGTCTGGTTATTAACGCCACATACGAACAGGATTCTGTAAGATGTGATCCATTGGCCGCTAAACATATCCAAGCCGGAGACCAGGTAGGACTACTACGCAGTGTTCACATTATTCCGCATCACTAAACTCATTCATTGTCACAAAATGCATTCATTCCACAGGAGCCTGATTTTATCCGATGGCCTCACGACGCACATGAGCACATTATATGTCTTATAATGGTGACCGGACAAAATGGTACGGACAAAATGGTATAGATGAAATGAAAGCTGGATTAGGGAATTTTTATATATGAAATAGAAGCTGAATTAATGAAAAGACGCAAGTGAAATTGAAGCTGGACGAAGGCTCTGCATGGATATTTTTATATATGAAATGGAAGCTGGATTGATGAAAATAACGCTTTAGATATAGAAGCTGTATCAGGGTATTTTTATAGCTGAAATAGAAGCTGGATTAATGAAAGATTCATTACAAATGGAGGTTGATTTAAGGAATCTTATGGCTGGAATTTAAGCTGGATACATCATGAAACACATGAATGAAAGACATCAATTCAGCTTCGAATTTATAAAACTGTAGAAATCTCAATGTTGATAATGATCAAACACAGTAAACGTAATGCAGTCGGTTGTAAAATGACTGAAGTTCACTCAACCAACAAAAAATTAGCCTACAGTACTTGATGCTGTCGTTATTAGATCGTTCCATACTTCATCATGCAGTTACTGGGAGATTATCACGGAGTACCTGGACTTTTGATTGCTGCCATGTTTTCGGCAGCACTGAGGTAAGACACCGATGCCAAAGCTTCGCATTAATTTCTGGTAGCCTACCGGGTACGTACAATGCCGTACATGTTGATCACGCAGCGCAGTTTCGTCGATTCGGTCTACTGGACTGGAGCTGATTGCTGAAAAAATAAAACAGGAATAAAATCCCTAAATGGCGCATTTTAAGTTCCAATAAAAGCCACTTATCGTTGCAGTCAGAAAGCGAATCTAGGATTAGACAAAGACAATTTCTAACAGAATCATTAATGAATATTAACGATATTCTAGTGAACGCAATAGGCCTAATATGAAACAAATATTGCTGCGTGAAAATCATAAATCTGTGTCAGCCAATAATATATATATATATAATTATAATAAAATAAATTATGAATATTAAGTATATCCTGGTGAACACAATAAAATGACAAAAAAATTTGTTGCGTGAAAATCATAAGTCTGTGTCAGCCAATAATATATATAATTATAATAAAAAATCACTTTCTCTTAAGACATTTTTCTTGTTTGCTGTGTTTCAGTTCCATTGCCTCTGTAATAAATGCACTATCAGCAGTATTTCTGGAAGACATCATAACCCCTTTAGTTTCTGCGACAAGAAAAAAGCCGTTAACTGACTCATCGAGGAAAAGAGTTGCTGTGATAATAGGTTGGTCATATCCTAAATCGAAAAATAGGCCTACTGTTGAACTCACTTTGAAATTGCCTTAAGAGACTGTCTTGCTTCAAGGGTCAATATACGCATGAATCTCTTGTAAATGTGCATTAACATAAAAATTTGTGACTATGAAAAGCATGGCAGATCTTTCAAATAACTACAATTGGCATTCGTTCAAGTGAAAACAGAATGATTGCTAGTATGCGGAACCAATATAGGATTTCTTTTTTCTATCAAATTGTCATATTATTGAAACTGTTTATGTTTGCATCTTGTCTTTCAGTAATAACCTTTGGTCTTCTAACGATTGGACTGTCATGCGCTGCCGATAAATTCACAAGTAAACTTATCCAAGCAACAGGAACAATCTGGGGCGTGATAGACGGACCTTTGGCTGGAATCTTCATTGCGGGCTTCTTTATACCATTCTGCAATTCTGCAGTACGTCAAAATGACTCTGCTTTATTTCCATTTTGTATAAGACTATGTCGCATTTTAACTGTTTTTGCTTTTTGAAACTGAAAACAAGGTACTTTCCTATTAACAATAAGATTGACTTCTTCACCTTAGTGTCTTACTTACACAGTGAAAAAATGTAAAAATCTATAATGACATTTAGCTTCTAAACAAGCAGATTAAGCCTACAAATGAAGTCGCCAGCTACGGCAATCAGAGATTTTAGTGCATTAAGCTCGGTTACCCATTTGGCACACATCTAAACATTGAATTTGATTGGTCAAAATGTCCAAGGCATCAAATGTTCAATTGCTTGTAATTTTACAATTTTTATCGATAAATGGTTCACCGTGGTCATCCGTAGCTCGTTCAACATTCCAACCGTTCAGCGGTTATCTTAGACACCGTTCCACTGTCACCGTTCTAGTGTTGCACGTTCTTTTGTCGTCCATTCAAATGTCATGGAACCAACATTATGGCGACATATTTCCCTCAACTAGACTAGAATTGGTCTTGACAGTTTCACATGTCATCTCCATTGAGATATTTTGTGTCTTCAGCTGAAATGCCAAATTTTAAGTCGTCGTCTTTCAAGTGCATATTCTTCTAAAAGTTCTCTTTTCTAATTCCCGCCGAAGTGCCGCTCGGTTTCATCATCCTCGATTTATTTGCCTTTAAACTGGTTGACAAGAGAAACGCTGTTTTGAATTTCAAGGGAGCAATCACAGGACTTCTGCTAGGTTTGATGCTAACTCTGTGGATATCACTTGGTGGATTAATATACGCACCACCTGCACGAACGTTGCCCATCTCGACTTGCAATGGAAATTTGACCATTACATTGCCTAGACCGTCAAACAGGTAAGCCTTAATTCGGTTAGTAGGACATCTTAAAATGTTTGTGGACCTCGCCACATTTGTATTTTTTTTTACTGTATATGCTATCAAGAAAACAACCCAGTTTTGCTAATAATTGATGTAAGATCTACGTGTCATTACGAAGACTACAATGTGAGGTCTCGTTATAGTTAAAAATTAAGCGGGTTTGTTGTCTCCTATGCTGCGACATTTTAACTCAGGATTTGAAAGCCAATTAAATACTTGTTTCTGCTGTCCACTTATTTTAAAATTTTAAATTGATGCCGTAGAAAAAGGTGAGGCTACAGATTAAAGAGGAAATAGTTTGGACTAACTTCGCAATATCCCCAATAAGGCGGTCAGCAGAGTTCAGGATGGATGGCTCGGACCTTAGATCTGCAGGTTGTACGGAGAAAATGTAGAAATAAATCAGCCTATGATCATTGGTTATAGGCTGATTGGTCATATGGCTTATTGGTCATATAGTATAATTATTATTGTTTTTTTGTCATATGGCTCATCGGTCATAGGGTGAAATGGTCATAGGGCCTATTGGTCATAATAATTTACAAGTTAAATTAGTCGATTGAAGTTATAGAAAGGAAAATACTGATTGAAATAGAAAGAAACATTTACTAGGTCATGTAATTGTTCACATTAAAAAAACACGTTAATCTGTTAAACTAAAAGATTGATCACCCATAGTCTAATCAACAGAGATGTAGGCTAATTGTTCAAATTTAAAAAACGTGAAACTTTTTGACAACTAGATTGTTCACTACTTCAGATGTAAAACATTTACTAGGTCATGTAATTGAACAAATATCAAAACAGTTACACTTTTTAACTACAAGAGTGTTCACTACTTCAGATGTCCACTACAGGATTGTTCACTGTCTTATTATGTCCACTTCCACATAGTTTACTACTTAAAAGATATTGGGGTCGCACAGTTATTAGTTCGTACATTCTATTGTTTGACTTCATAATTTCACGCCTTCAAGTAATTATGTTAGCAAGTTTCTTGCTTTTAAATGTTCTGGAGATATTTTTTAGCAGTTAGGCCTATAAGCTTATAGCCTATGTTTCGATATTTCAGCTCTGATTGGTTCCCACTTTTGGAACTGTACAGTATCACATACGGCTGGTATGGCGTTATTGGAATCTTTAGCTCAATCATCATCAACATTATCGTGTCTTTGGTGCAAAGTTTAATAATGGAACTATGTGTAAAAAGAGGATGGACTCTCAGTAAGTATTCTGATATTGGTTTGCAGCTTCTGAAGCGAAAATATTTTGCCCATAAGTTTTCGAATGTTGTTCATGTTTCATATTTCAATAATCGATTCAACCAAATTAATGTCATCCAGGAAATTTAAATATCATCACGAGTAGCCTATATTTAGGCTTACTGTTAATATTTGCACAAATAATAAAAAAAATATAGGCCTATCGTTGTAAATAGGCTATAATTATTATTGAACTGTTCTCATAACCTCAATAGAATTGCATTTTTCTAAGACCACAGCCGAAAAATAATTATTGCTACCATTGGAATGCGGGAATATATAGGGTGTCTCGATAGGTCGTGAACGATTTTGAATGCAGATAAATATATGTTATACACAATATAATGTGGAAAGCTGTATACTGGCGGATAGGTTGTTCAAATGAGAATGTTACGCAAATTTTGTTTAGATCACTAGCTCACTTATTCAAATTTTAGCGCCAATATCCGTGACGTCATCAAATTCGTGCCAAGTAAACGCCCAGTTAATTAGGCCGAAAACAGGATTGTGCGACCATCTTTATTAATCCACACATAATTAATTAATTAATACAAATTATCATTTAGTATTTAATAATGTTTCCTTTACTTTTCATTACAGCCTCAAGTCGATTAGGCATCGAGCCAATTAGATTGTTGTCAGAGGTATCGATGTCCATGCCTTATGGTAGGCCTACGAAGCCGACGTTTTAAGGTGTTCAATGTCTGGGGTTCGGGATCGGCATGAACAAAAATATCAATGGATACATCTCACCGGGGGACTGGCCGCCTAATTCGCCGGATTTGTCACCAATAGAAAATGTTTGGAGTATTATGGCGGCAACTGCTTATGCCGATCCCGAACCCCAGACATCGAACACCTTAAAACGTCGGCTTCGTAAGGCATGGACATCAATACCTCTGACAACTCTGAAAAATCTAATTGGCTCGTTGCCTAATCGACTTTAGGCTGTAATAATGAGTAAAGGAAACATTATTAAATACTAAATGATAATTTGTATTAATTAATTAATTATGTGTGGATTAACAATGATGATCGAACAATGCTGCTTTCGGCCTATATAACTGGGCGTTTACTTGGCACGAATTTGATGACGTCACGGATATTGGCGCTAAAATTTGAATAAGTGAGCTAGTGATCTAAACGAAATTTGCGTAATATTCTCATTTGAACAACCTATCCGCCAGTATACAACTTTCCACATTATCTTGTGTATAACATATATTTATCTGCATTCAAAATCGTTCACGACCTATCGAGACACCCTATAGCAAAAATTCTGAAGTGGGGGGCACATCCCTTCCCAACCTCTCTCTGCTCGACGCTGCACCAAACGCTTTTTCCTTTCCACGCGAGGACATGCAGCCGATAAAGCACGATATCTCATCCTCCGCACACCAAATCGGTCACCTCGAAGGCAGACCGCTGTGGAATGAGTCTATGTGCAGCAATCGCGCATCTATGGACCCAGTAGCGTAGCCGGGATTTATGATGGGGATCATGGGGGTTTTGGGGGGGGGGCGGGGGGTTATGGCCTAGCCGATGCCCTTCCTGACACCAACTTAACAGTATTATAGTAAATAAAAAGGGAATAAAGTAACAAAGAGAATAAAGTAAGAAAAACAATTGTTTTGTTTTTCTTATTCAAGTGGATAGATAACCTATAAAAACTTTTTCCTAGGCCACTTGGGGGTTTAACCCCCGAAACCCCCCATTGACTATGCCACTGCTGCTGAGTCAGACACCGACGATTGGCAAATTTTTCTTGTTTATAGAGCTTTCGAATATGTTTTTTTGGGGGTGGACATTTTATGCATCGTTTCTTTTGGGAATGTTACGATTGTATACAAGTGAACAAGACTTCTAGATTTTTTCCGGAGGTGTCACTCCTAGGGGTCCCAGAGACGTCTAGATTAAGCACGAGATGTCAACAATTAGTATTGTCGGCGAGTGTAATAATTCACCTGACGATTTTCAGAGTAGGCTATGTCATATCTGTACTATAGTTGTGCTTTTATAGCAACTATGAAAACCTACGTTCTCACTGACATGTAATTTGTCAAGAGCAGGGACTTCTGTCGCCTGCAGAGTGTTAAGGTCGTGACATGGTCTTTACACTGACGGACTAAGTCTGATGATTGAAAACTTATGATGCATTTATGAAAGGAGTCGACAGACGCATAAAGGTGCTTGTGAAAGGAATAGGCCTAAAGCACACGATAGGCTAAATGTCATGGAGAATTGCAGTGCGCATAGTTCACGGATCTTATTCAGAATGATATATTAGTGCTGGCCAAAAACAGTTACTGGGTCGTGACTAGTAAACAGCGTCTTAGAGCTTGCGACAGACTGTGTTCACGAATCACAAGACAACCCTGGCGACCACTTAGGTATTCACATATAAATTAATATTTTTACGTACGCACTGAGGGGGAGGGGACTCGCGCGAGTCAGACGATTTGCTTACGGGTGCGTACGGGGTTCTCGGCAAAAAGCACACAGACCTACGTGTGTGGCAGGCTGTTTGTTCTGTTAGTAGTTGAGATTGATGTTAATTAAGATTATTGCATAACTTGTACCCTATAATGTACAACGCAGAGCGTTTGCAGACGTTTAATTAAAGATACATATTATTATTAGGCCTATATTAGGCTACACGACCCTTAGCGAAGTCAACCAACCTTTAGGCCTATGCGTTCATATTTAACGAACCAATAAATATTAATAATGATGCTTGTCATTAACCCTTTTTGTGGTTTTATTAGTTAAGTCCATACTTAGCAGAATCTTGATCTCTGTTGGTCCTCACGTTGTCAACCGCCTTTTTCTAAGATGGTGATTGTTAGCCTACATAACGACGTTTCAATGTTTGACTGAGTAACTATAACAGTGTAAGTCATTTTTGCCTTGCGTAATTACTTACGTCGGGCGGCATTGTCTATCATCATCTACTAAAAAAATCATTTATTTTTCAGATCAAATTCAAAAGATTCCAGCATCACTCTTTTACTCATGTGCAGACAATTTATACTGCTATTGTCCTGAGTCGTGCAAAAAGCCATTCCGATGTGGTGTCGATTACGAGAAATCAGAGATTATAAATGGAGAAGCCGTAAAGGTAAGAGCCATCATTTTTATTTAGATAATTGTCACGTAGCCTATGTTTGTTATCACCTAACTTGTGGAACTATTTACTAAAGCCTACGAATTTCATTATTGATACTTGAAGTACTCTCTGACAATTAATTTTAGTTTAACGTAAATTGATGAATCTTTTTAGAATCATTAAGATAATCACTGTCAAATTGAAATAGTTGTGTTATTCATATTGAGGAAACCATAACATTTCTGTTAAAGAAACTGTTTAAGATGGCACTTAGCGTTGAGCTGGCAATGCATAATATGTTTAGAGCCTCCTAGAAGTAGCTTGCAGTGTAGGATGCTCAGAGTTAATGTCGTAATCACAAAGCAACTGCATTGTCTCCTCGCTCTCTCGTTCCCATTACTTCTTTTTATTCCTTTTTTATTATCTGTGGTTTGCAATTTTGTTTATCTAAAAATATTCCAAAAATAATGATTTCTATCATTAATTAAATAAATAAAAGAAATTTATAAACAATAATACTTTTATTAAAATTATAAACCATTTGGTTTTCCGGAAATAATTTAAAGATGTTTCACGCCTGGGCGGACTTTATCAGGGGCTAGGGTGGTCTAAGCCCTCAAGAAGCCCCAGATTCATGTTTTTTACCGTATAAATGGTATCTTTTTCGGGCTTAGCCCTCCCCAAGAACTTCCAACCAAATGACTAATAAAAAGGTCGTCAAATATTTTGGGCCTACACGAAATAACATTGTCGGTGCCCAGGGCCGGATTTACATGTAAGCCCACTAAGCACCGGCTTAGGGCCTCCGGAATTTGGGGGGCCTCCAAAAGTGAACTTCTAAATTATAAGCCACTGAATTTTTACTTTAGTTCACTTATTATCAATCAACTTTTTACTAGGAATTGATGTGGTTAGCCTAGCTATGCGTAAGATCGAAAACACTTGCTCTTAGTCTCAGTTCTTTAATAATTAAGTTGAACGCTTGCGTCATACACCGTAATAACCTGCGTCAACCGATATATTATTATTGTTTATGGCGGAAAGTGAGGAAAACACGTTAGTTGAATGTTTGAGCGATGTTAAAAGTATTCAATTTTATCTTGTTTCAAATTTCTGTACTGGTAATTTTCACGATTCAATTATATAGTAAACTATAGAAAATGAAACGGACGTTCGTATGTGGTGCTGAAAAAAGGAAGAAGCAGAAGGCATTGAAGATCAGTGAAACAAATTTGCCTAAAGTTGATGCTTTTTTCCGATCTGATACGCGAGAAGCAGAACATGTGCAACCGGAAGTAAACATTGAATCAGTCTCTGACATAATTCTCGCAGAGGCTGCCGAAGTTGAAATCGAGCAAATGCCGGCGCCGCAACATGTAGGCCTACAAGATGTCACTTCCACTGCTACCCAATCGCTTGCAATGCTCGATTGTGGCAATCGATGTTGCGATGCAGGTCTGTGGACTGAACTATCAAAAGATGATATTGCGTATTGGGTTGCAAAGGGCCCCGAAGAATGCAAAAATGCCAGTGATTCCTTTCAAAGTTCGCGTCGAACTTATAATGTGACAAAAGCAAAAAATACAATAACTAAGACTAGAATGTGTCACACCGGGTTTTTTTCACAATGCACCAGAACAAACTCAGCTCATTGAGCTTGCTTTGCATAGAAAGCGAACAAATGCGCAAAATTCCTTTTGATGACATTATCGCAGATTATGCGATGCAGAAATGCAGGAAAAAGATTATGTAAAACTTCATATTTTTAGTATGTAGGCCTATACCATAAAAAAACTGGAATAAAACGAGTGCATCAATTGCATTCGACTCGTTAGAGACTAACAGTAGTTGATCAAACATGGATCAAAAACACTACATATCACGTGTTTTGTATAGGAACTTTTAGGAATTCACCTATGTCCATTAATTATGTCAAATGATCTAATCTCATCAACCTAGTATAAAAGCATAAAATCATTCACTTTTTGCAATTATTTATGTAATTTTCTACACACATCCTAAGATGGATTCAATTGTTATGGACAAAGGACGTAAACAATTTTAGGTAGCCTATAGGCTAATAATGTGTTTCATTTGTTGAACTATTTTTTTGTACTTGATAGCGGTGTGTCTATCAGTTTTGTTGCCAATTAAACGAATATAATAACAATCACTGGCGCAATATGCATTAGGAATATACTTAGATCTAGCAATTATGCAATATGCATTTTGTCTGTTTTTATTTTTAAGTGGGGCCTCATAATTGAAAGTGCTTAGGGCCTCGCTCTGTTCAAATCTGGCCCTGTCGGTGCCGCTCGTTCTGGACCCAAAAACCTCCCCGCAAACATGGTTTTGGCGGATGAGAATGGAAAATTTCGGTCGCGAGGACTTCAACCCCCTCCCAAACTTAAATTCCGGCGCCGCCACTGCGACGCATTTCGGTGAACTTAAAAATTCATTGATTGCGCTGTTGACATATTCGCTTGCGTAGTTTTTTCATCGTCCTACAAACTGACAAAATAATGACAGTATGGTTACAATTATTCATAGTAGGCTATGAAAGGATGACAACAAGTTATTATAGTAGTCGGAGTGAACTGTCGGCTGCCATACAAGGGTCTATTATGTCCAACGCCTCATCTTACAAGCGCCATCTGCTGATTAGACCTTAAGGAGGTTGACGAGAAGCCATCCTTGAACTCTTCGTTCCAGCGTCATACCATGATTGCCCTTAAACTCTTCCACATAGCCTTGACATTTCGTAGCTTTGTTTCCATAAACTACGATTGTTGATTATCCAATATATTTTTGTTCTAGGTTGTTGAGAAAGAAGGAATAGACAACAACAATTTATGTGTCGACGCGTCTAACTACAACGAGAAGCAACTTAAATCAGATCTGACTAAATTTTAGATGATTTTGAATAGTTTTTGACGAAAAGTATTGATTTAAATAATTTCGTTGAATGTGAAGTTTCGAATGATTCGAATTGTTCTGAGTGATGGCTGTGAAGAACTTTTTTAATTCTTGTCAATAGAAACCTAACTACAGTATTTTCGTTGAATTAGAATTTTTTCCTACGTAAAATCTTAAGAGGTTACTAAATACGTTAAAGATTAAAAAAATCTCGGGTCTCATCTTAAAGTTAATTCTGGGGTAATATTTTTTTATATTATTTTATCATAGGCCCAATATAGGCTAAGCACCGTCGCGACCGTCCGTCGGACGATTGTCTCCCTCAGAAACCTGGATTCTCCCAGAGGAGGTGGAATAGATTAAACACTGGGTCACCTGCTTTCAATATCAATCAGAACTGAAAACAGTATTGTAGTTCGTGGGCCGTGGCAATCGCCAGCTTAGCTGATAATTTTTGTGTCATTGAAGAAATTATTTTGGACCCCTATTAGACCTATTACTAGGCCCATAGTTCAACTTTTTTCACAATGAAATTGTGCATTTCATAACCAGAAGTATGTTCATTCAGAAATAATATGTTTTTATGATTTATTTAAGCTTTGTTGCCACTATTGTTGTAGGCTACTGTGTAATTTAAATACAATTTATGTCAATCTGCTTTCTGCTATTTGTTTTGACCGTCGTCATTCAACGTCCGCTAAATAGATCAACCTTAGTTCGTGATGAAAATTAATATGGATGTCATAGTTCGAAGTCTGTGGATTCATAAATAATTAATTATGCTTTCCTGTAACTAGGCCTATAGGTTATTTTCGACTGATTTTCCCCAAGTGCAGTGTCAATCTTTTGATTGGCGACTCTGTGATATTCTACATTCAAAAGATACTATAGGCCTATGGGCCAACCGCTATTCAAAATGAACTATGGGTTTCATAGTCAGAAGTCTTCTGATCCAGAAAATGCGCCTTATTGTGCTTTAGAATTAGCCTACCCATGCTGCAGTTTAGTAGCCTATAACTCCTTCGAGGCGCCCTTGTAGCGGCATGTGCCGTGTTACGGCGCCATAGAAATTGTCGTCATTATTATTATTATTATTATTAGGCTACTGCTGTTCTGGCATGCAACATAATCTAATCAACAGCATTAATGGCAATTGTACTGGGCGTATCATGACAGCTCACACGCTTCTACATTCATGACATAACAACCTCACAGGCTTTCACTCTCGGTACGCATAGGCCTGCAATTTAAAGTTCTGATTTTGGTCCTCAAGTCTCAATTGGGTCTTGCACCGAATTAGCTTTGTGATTTTGTGATCTTCGCCCCATTTCTACCCCTTCGCAGCGTCCTCTTAGGTCCTCTGCTCGGATTGACATCTTTGTTCCCCCCGTCAGGACTGCCATGGCTCAAACCAGATCATTTGCATGCATAGGGATCTACGCTTTGTCATCCTCTCTTATCGAGCCACCCTGTAGTGCATTCTTGGCGTAGCCTACTTACATGTACATGTATATACGCGCTGTAATGAGTTAGTGTCCTGGTTTAGTTCAGAGTTGCAATTCATCTGGTTACAAATTTTTAAACATTCATAGTAGACCCAGCTAACTTTATAAATCAGCAGAGACAGCATAGCGGGCTGAAGGAGATAATTTATCACTCATGTAGAATCTGAGGCATTCCTTCATTCGATGGTGATTGTGTAATGTGTGTATGTCATGCCCTGAACGCACTCTAGTGGCGCCATGCATTGAAAGCGTTTTGAAGATTTTTTGGATTATTGAAGCCTTCTGCTAGTAACCAATGCAGTAGCATAGCATTCCGACGTAGTCTTTTATGAACTAAGAAGCGTGAACGGACGTTACTTCAATCGAATAAGCTTATATCGAACACACTCCATGCCTTTGTGTGGGTGGCAGACACTGGCTAGCATTACTGAGCTCACTTTTGCAGCAACTGACTGAAGGCTATTTGGCAAGCGTTTTCAGCCAAGCAGAACGCAAAATTCGAGTTAAGTGAACAATTCAGAATCTGCTTCCATCCAGACAAAACTGAACGAAGGCGTTTGACACAGTGTTATTATATAAGTTGTTAACGTTATTATATTGCCATACCTTAAAGATCTGCGTTTTATTTCTTTCAACAACGTATCTCAGGAGTTACTATCATGGACCGGACGACAGGTAAGCAACATTGCTCCACATCAAAACACTGTCAGACTGTGAATAAGATGTCAGGGTTATTAAAAAAAATTAAACGTGATTTCAATTAAAGTCGTAACTTCATCTGTGAAATTACGAGTTCTAACGTACTTTTTTTGTATAGCACTTTTCGCAAAATGGCTATTCAGAGCCTCTCCAAACCGAAAACTATGGGGGAAAGAAATGCTTTTAACTAATTAGAAACTGATGAGAAAGCGAGTCATTAGCTTAGCTTTAAGTAGGAGACGGCAGTCATTGCAAAAATGGAAGGAGTGACCAGCCACAGCAAACGCCCGTTGTTCGGAATTAGCAATTCTGGTCAATTGCACTGAAATACCTTAGGATTATTTACAGTCCCTTACATGCCAACACCAGCAGGGCTGTTTTTAAGGAATTTTTTGAACGGCACAACCCCTTATTTCCTTTCCCATCCTCCATGGTAAATTACTTCCAATCGGAGGATAATTACCTTTTTTGCTAGTTTTAACTGTACAGAAGTGCTTCTACAACTGCGCAGATCCATTTAGAACTGCACATTTTGTGTACA
Organism: Lumbricus terrestris; assembly: GCA_949752735.1. NCBI lineage: Eukaryota > Metazoa > Annelida > Clitellata > Crassiclitellata > Lumbricidae > Lumbricus > Lumbricus terrestris. The sequence goes on from OX457042.1 coordinate 51,754,791, forward strand.
ACTCCACGTTAAAAAAATCCCTGAACACCAGAGCCTGGATGGAAATGCCATTCCATCGGGTCAAGGCAGAGACAGAAGATAATTGTAGGCCCCTTATGAGTAATTGGGGGGTCAAGATTTTACTTCTGACCGGAAAAAATTATCCGTCAATTTCTACCATGAAATCCATGGTAGTTTCTGAACTAGTAGCTACTTAGGCCTACTCGATTCGGCCATAATTGTAACTGATAATGTGGAGGGATAATGATGAGTGATGAACTTCAAGTATAATTTTTCTATGCCTACTTGTCCGAACAACATAAACGCCAGAAATTGGAGGGGGACTATGTGCCATTATTGTGCCTCTCTAACCTTAGACTATTACGCCTATGAATGCTCCGGATAGACTACATAAAATTAAATAATAAATCTTCAGAGTTCTTTTCAACATCTCAAGAATCTTGTGCTATGATCGCCGTTGTCTCAATCGACCGCATTGTTTTGTTGTCATACTCAACAACGTACTCCCGGAAGTCAGTAGCGGTGCTAGGGGCGGGGGCTAAGACCACCTAAAAAGGTGATCCATTTTTTCCCATGTAAAAAAATATTTGCACGATTAACCCTCTGTAGCCCTCCCAAAAAAACGCAAAGAAGGTACGCACGAGGGTTTGCCAGACAGATTGGCGCAAAATCAGGCCCCCAAAACAGAAATCCTGGCGCCGCCACTGCCGGAGGTTGACAACTGCTTTGTTAATGCTGGCCACATAATAGACGACCGTTGGTGTTTATGGGTGATATGAAATCCCCATGAAGGATAGCGACGCTTGTTGGGCCTATGGGCTAGGCAGATCAGAAGAGCGGCATTGCTGTCCTTCAGCATTGCGCAATGCTTCATTCACAGGCCAACCCAGTGAACTCACGATACGATTTTGCATCGATCGTCACAAGGGAAGACTGGAGGTCAATCGCAGTCAGATTTCAGCTCCAGAAATTGGAAAAACTGGAATGACTCCGGAAGAGCATCCGGTGCAGTCGGCCAATCTCCAGCCTAACATTCCTCGCCAAGGTTATCGAGAGTCAGATGCTTGATATTTGGATTCGTTCGATCTGTGCCGAAGCTACAATCTGCCCACATGACATTTCCATATTTTCACTTCCTTTGGTCGAGCTGTACAAAATAAAAAAGTGAGGGCCAGTGCATGGATCTCAGGATCTGAACACACAGTTGTCTTTCATGGAAAGGATAAGCTGGCTGGACAAACCAGAAAGTATGAACTTCACCTGCTAGCGCCAAATCCCATCTGTTGTAACTCAGATGCATTGTGCGAATGAAAGTCTGCGAAAGTTTGGGGCCGTCCTTCTGTAAGTTCTGTTCGAACACCATGGTCCTTATTGTCTTCTGACACGGTAAGCTCACATCACTGATTCCAGCCGACCATACAACGCCCCTTGTATGAAGTTGGCGAACTTGATTGGAATTGCTCCTTCCTACAATGATTGCGGCAATTGTTGACTCGGGAATTCAGAATTGGTGCCTGTGACGCTTGACGTCATCTGTGGTAAGGCTTTAAACCATGGTGAAATTTGACAGATATAGGCCTAATTTCTACCCTTGATGTCAACGACGCCCCATCTGTAGGCCTACTTGGCATGCAGCCCACTGACGCACTGGCGCGTGCGTCACGTATCAAGGCAAAGCGCAGACCTGGATGTCCTACAAAATGGATGTTGACATTGAATTATTGCGCTCCAAATGACGGTTGTGCAATGTACGACAAGGCCTCGGCCGGTACTTACTGCAGGCATTCGCCCTTGGACGAAATTGAACGCTTCTATTCATAGCAATGCCATTCAATTCAGTCTCGAGCATGTAACTAATATTGACTAAGGAAAATATAGTTAAATATCAATGTATAGCCTAGACCTAAACAGACATACGGTAATGGTATGCGTCGTCAGTTATAGTATCATTGCTCTATTGTATTTTCACATACGGCTGTTTGCTTTTGGCGACGACTGTGGTGTAATCCGAACTAACAAAAGCTACGTTCCGCTACGAAAGATACACGGTGTATGAATGCATTGCATTGGACATACAATGTAAATATACTGTACAATGTAATATAGGCTACTAATGCAGTTGTACATAAACCCATGAGAACATCTCTAAAGTCACGTACTGCATCACCGCGTTTACTTCTATGTCATATTGATGGGCAAATTAATTCATTGGTTTAAGTGGATCCGCCAGTTTGAGCAAGATTGGCCTTTCTAGCAGCAGGAGCTTGCTTTGGGATAAGCCGTTTTTCACACGCTGTTCTCACAAACCACCCATTGCGCTGCATAATCCTTCGGCGTTGTCCGACGCGTCACTGAGCACTCCGGGAGCCCATGGACCACCGACGGCTGTCTTACGGTAGCTACCTGGCATGACCTAATCCATTATCCTCATTAAATTTTATAAACAAGGCTCATAATAATTATATTATACATATTATGTCCAAATCGGTCAGATATTGCCTAAGGCCATGGATTCCTACTGTACAACCATTATCGGTCACAATTCGTGGGATCCGAACTCCCCGCTCCCCTGTCAGATTACTAACTCTTGGGTCCAGGTTGTTTTAACGGGCAGTTGTACACAAAATGTGCAGCTGTAGAAGCATTTCTCTACAGTTAAGGCTAGCAAAAAGGCCACTGTCCTCCGATTGGAATTAATTTACCATGGACGCCAGGAAAGGAAAGAATGAGTTGTGCAGCTCTGAACATTCCTTAAAATCGACCCAAATGGGGCGCATGTCCAACAAAAGAGACGCGTTTCAATCGAGCTGAAAAATCAAAACAAAACCTAATGATTTTCACCACACTGCCACGGGACATCGTCAAGCTATTCACTCCGCGAGAGAGAGACGTTGCAGTGGAAGACGGTGAGAAGCCTGGAGCAGACGATTGGGTGTCCGCAGCGAGCTGACCCTGGAAGAACCGACGACCCTGCATCTATACCAATACCGTATAGCAACTCGCATCCAGGTTTCGGAGCTTTCGAGGTATCACTAGCATCTGCAGTTTTTAGCGGTGTCCTCAAGGACCAGATGACATACGCCCCGACACGTTCTGGGAGTGGTTTGTCGAAACAGACTTGAGCTATGGTATTTTGTCGGCGATAAAAAACCCAATAAACCTGCTATTGCTGTCCGGCTCGTGCCCCTATGTAACATAGGACAAACAGTACTGATTGTGCCGTATTGCCATTGACTATCATTGACGCAACGCTTACGTCTTATCCCACATAAGAAGTGGGTGGTAGTAGGGGGTTGCGAAGCGGCGGTACTTGCCCAGGACGGTTCTTGGATTATTTGGGCGACGAATCAAACCACATGACAATCATTATGCGTGTAAAGCATCCTAGAACTGGCTTGCCACATAAATTGTCTGAATTGCAATTACAATTACAATCCTAGTAAAACTAGATTTAGTTAACTCCTTCATCAGTCTCATCGCCGAACAATCGCTACTTTTATCCTATGCAATAAATTTCAATTCACATCCTTTTGCCAGTTGGACTATTCTGACCCATCTCAATCTGCCCTTTCGGTCAACGCATAGCTTCAGGTCTTACCCTTCATAAATTGCCGCTGGCACTAATCACCTCTCTGGTGATCAGGGACACTCTTCACCAGCCAGGAAATAGAGGAAATAGAGGCATTGGACCATTCCCGATTACATGTTTCTATACAAGAGTACCAGTTTTATGGGCATTAAACGTGGGGGTCGCTTACATAGGGGTTGTCTTCTTCCGTTGTGATCATTTCCACTAATTTCAATTAAAACTGCTGGCATTGGAGCATTATAGGCTATTCACATTTTGTCTTTCATTAGCCCTTATAGGGTAACCGGGGGGTAAAAAAATAACTCCAAGTCTACTTTTTTCGTACGCTTCTTTTGAATTAAAAACAGACTTTTGCTTTTGTGACTTTTCCTGGATATGTTTTCTCTTCACAATGTCGTTTTCAGCTGTGCCACATTGCGCTGCCACCTAGCGGCAGACTACTATTTCTTGGTTGATGCAGCAGAGTTCAGCGCGTATACGTCATATGGAAGTTGCAGAATCCAACGTGGCGAGATCACGCACATTCAGTTAAATAAGTTTGGACAAGCGCCGTGTGTTCCTGCTGGAAGTTGGTCATGAGCTAATCAGACCACTTACATGTATTACGCACCGTTCCATAACGGCGTAATATTATGTCATCAGCCATCAGTCTCTCGAGCACTGGCAGCAATTGGAGTTGAGTCATAGGTTGATCCAGTTCAAACTGCTACTAAGAAAAGAGGTCGCTGCCAGAGTTGCCCTCGAGAGATTGATCACAAAGTCGAACACCGCTGTACCAAATGTAATCACTTTGTATGCGTGGAGCATAGACAGAAACGTATTATCATACGAATGCATAAGGTGCCGACTGAAACTGTAGTAAAACTATTACGGGTGTACTTGTCATTGAATGTTTATTTTTTGTCAGTTTTGTCAAGTGAAATTTTGTAAACGTCATAGTTACTGACTAGTAGGCTACAGCACTGCACAGCCGCTTGTTATTACTTGCAGTTAGTTAATTCAATCAACCCTACGACACAGCATTTGGCTTCAGTGATTAGTATCTGAAACAGGTAGCATGGTAGCATTGACCCACAACATAATTATTACTACTTTCGTTTTAGACAGCCATAATATGGCTGTCTAACGACAGTAACTGTTGTTGTAACGAGTCGTCATTTTAATTCAAGATTTGTTACTCATTGCATTCAATAATGTGTTCTATTGTCCTTGTCTATCAGATAAATTAAACATTTCCATAGATTTGACGAAAATAAATTGGGGGTATTTTTTACCCCCCAGTTACCAAAAAACTGAAAAAACCGATACCCTATAGGGGTTAAGTGAACTTGCTGTAATATTATATTTATTTCGTGTGAAACACATATCGCATTTCGAATGATCGTTTTATCGTTTTGCCAATTTTAAAGTACTTTCAACTAATGAATCTTGACCTTGTTCTATTAGACCCATGATTATGCCTCAAGACCTATAACCTGCATATCTTTTATAATATATCTTTCAGAAATGGATTACACAACCCACATGTGGAACTTCAACGTCACTTCAACTCAGAGGCCAGTGTTAGTCAAAAAGTACATGGTCTGGCAGGATTATCTTGTGTTCGCAGTCTCACTTTCTTTACCATTGATGATTGGACTTTACTTCTTCATCATCAGTTGCAGAAAGAAAGGTTCATCTGAAGATTTTTTAGTGGGTGAGCGGTCCATCAATTTCGTTGCTGTCGCCCTCAGTCTGGTCGGATCAATACTCAACGGAATATTTGTTGTCGGAACTCCGTCAGAAGTTCGCTATTTTGGAGCAAGAGTAATATACATCATACCTGGCTTGTTCCTCGCTGCCACTTTCGTCTCAATTTTCTTTGTCCCTAAATACCAGGGTATGAAATTCACCAGTGCTTACGAGGTAGGTGTTTTCTTTTCAGTAGGTTACGTTAGATCACATCATTGTATGTATTAAACATTTGTTTTGTTGCTTTCTGTGCATTTGTTGCTAGCCGCAGCTCTAGTTGTTCATTGTAGTGACATCTCGATTCATAATAAAGGTCAGCGCGGATGGCGCCTCTTAGTAGATATCTTGAAGAGGCGCTACATAAATTCTCAAAATTAATGAATGATGAATAACAGTACTGTAGGCTACCGTGGAAATCTAGTTTGACTGTCGATCTATTCAACAACAGTTTCATGCACATTTGACGATCTTCATACAAATAGTAGACCCTAATAAATTGTTCATAGGACTTGTACACTGAGCCGAATGAACTGACACAGTAAGTCCTTTAGTATGTTTCACTTGTTCGAGGCTGGAAAGCTGAACATCACGAATGCTATTTTGACGTATACGACTCTAGGACGATTCAGATAACTGTAGTTGATACCAGGCTTAGTGGAATCAGTATTGGTACTATCGCTGGAAAGTTTGGAATCAGTAGGCCTAATGTCAATTTTAAACATATTGCAATTTATGAATGGTTGGGCCTGTTGTTGCAATTTTTCAGTACCTAGAAAAAAGATTCGACTTTGCTACGAGAATCCTAGCATCTCTGACATTCATTGTGTCGGTGGTAAGTTCAATTCATTTAGCTTTTGGTAGCCGTCCTCCATCATCCAGTCAAGTATCATCTGACTAGGTCGTCCAATTGTTCTGTTCTCCATTTTCCCTCGATCATTATTCTTAGCAAGGAATTTCCTCTTAAAGTGTGTCCAATCCATTGTCTTTGTCTTTCTTTTATCATTCTTATCAGTGTTCTTTCTTCTCCAATTATCTTTTCGTCAAAATAATGCAGCCAGTTTTCCTGCACAAATCAGATTGCTGGACAATGCGACTTAGGTTACAACAGAAATGAGTTGGCTATGGAAGATCGCAGTTTTTGAATTATGTCCATGTTTAATATAGACCTATAATTACCATAATTATTACAGCAATGCTATGAAGTATGCAAGTTAGACTTTACTCAATCTATGACTATTCATATTATGTTTCTGCAGGTGATCTATTTGGCGGTGGTACTTTTTGTTCCTGCTTTGGCCTTCGCAGAAAGTAATTCTATTAATCATTCATTAACTTGTTTTCTAAATTTATACAAAGGCCTATAGGCCTAATTGTATAATATATTCTTCATAGTTATGGGAAATAAACATAAGTTTTGCAGTGACTGCACCAGATGAAAGATTTATTACGTTTCCAATTCATCACAATAGCAATGGCGCACATTTCATAAAATTTAATAAGAATTAATTTAATTAGGCCTAAATCAAGATTCTTCATCGTATTATTTTTGCATTGTTCTATTTAGCCGCGTAATTTGCACATTCATGATTCTAAATGATGCAGGCTACCTACCAGGGGCGGATCCAGGGGGGCCAATCCGGCCATGGCCCCCATTTAAAAATTGCATGGGACGTGGCCCCCCCATTTGGTTTCAACAAGCCATTAAATAAATGTAGTGGGAGAGAAAAACAGGACATCAGGCCCTCCCCCCTATTACAAAATCGCACGGTACTTGGCCCCCCCTTCGATTCAGCGGCGGATGTTTCCCGGAAAATTAGTCGATGACTAAAAAAAAGGTCATCAGTTTTTTTGGCGGATGAAATGGTATTTTTTTCCCGGAAAATTGGTCGATGACTAAAAATTTTTTCTCCTGTCTCACAAGACCAAAAATTTTGGGCCCCCCTTCGAAAATTCCTGTATCCGCCCTTGCTACCTACCGCAATATCAAACCACAAACAATTACATCGGTCCAACGCTATCCACTTAACTGTGACCCCGAAATGCCAATAGACAATTAAATAAGCGATAATATACTGTCAGTGACTGTGTGCCCTTCCTACATCATCATTCAGTTTTGCCTAAGTTGTGAGGTCTGAACCCATGGTTATCACAATCGTCCTCTGACCCAGCCACCGAGGCCTGCACAGCTATGATCAAATTAGGAAGGGCTGAAAGACTGACAAAAATTATTTCAAAGTTACAAATTTTTCTCGATATCTATAGATTAACAATCGAAATGAGCAAACTTACGCTCGTACAATAATAATTATGCTAACGATAGTCTTTAACGAATTAGTATTTGCTGAAAGGTACTTGGATGACCAATGACCATCATAAGATATTTAGGCCTGCATGATGAAACATAGCAAGTTAACCAAGTAAATTAAAAACCCGATACAATACTTGTTCAATAATATTATTGTTAAATGTTTGTTTCAGTGACCGGCATAAGCCATTTTATTATAATTGCTGTGGCTGGAGTCATATGCACAATATACACTGCGATGGTAAGACTTGAAATTCTTTGTTTAGATTGTTTAGATTTGCAAGTGTAAGCTTATCATAATAATTAGGCACCAATCGTCTTGTTAAGAATGTTTTACTAGAATCTTAATAGCAAAAATGAATTCTACATACCAAACACATTAAAATTTAAGACACTGCACGTGCATATACTATAAGAAACGAGAATGGAGAACTTTTCAATGTGGCCCGCGGCGGCCATCCTGGATTTACTCATTCTTATCGTCATGGCCGTCAGATACCTCGGTGATTTTTCATGTCTAGGAACCACAGCACCGTTTTGGAAACGGTACCGGAGGCCACATAAAGGACTAATACCATTCTCGAATAAGTTTCAATTGCATTTACAAGAATCCGTTTGCTAGAAATTCGCCAAAATGGTTCGCTGTAAAAGCTAATTGAGAGTTAATAATTATGCGTTCGGAGACGAAAAGTCATACAAAAGTGGAACACCTGAAAATTTCAGTGTGATGATTCGAAGTTCTTAATTAACCATTTTAACCGAAAATCTTTAGGATGAAGAAGATAGCGATGTCGTTTTTAAGGGTAGGCCTTCAGATGTGAAATTCATGAATTCGAAAGAATGAAGTGTCTGTTTTGTTTTTAATGGTAGACCTTTATTTGTGAAAGTCATGCATTAGAAAGACTGAAGTGTCTGTTTTGTGTTTCAGGGAGGAATGAAGGCCGTTGTATACACAGATGCATTGCAAATGATCATACTCTTAATTGGATTAATAGTAATATCAGCTTTGGGCGCAAGTAACGTTGGTGGAGGTCAGCAGGTTTGGGAAATTGCAAAAAGAACAGGGCGTATCAATTTTAGCCAGTAAGTAACGTTCAATTATATAAAATATCGATGATGATTTTTCTTATTATAATTACAGCATAATGTGCTGGACTACCTGACGTGACAAATCACTTTATGTAAGGAAAGATCACTATTATTCCGGAATACGATTTTTAATATTGAGAAGATAGGCTATTTACAGCGAGGGTATTAGTCCGAGGTCTACTTGTAATGAAGAAATGACAACGCTGACTCCACGCAGATATGTTTCGATTAGAATTGTTTTATGTCTAGGATGCTTGTATGACTGTATGTATTGAATATAAACTGCGAGTTCTTGATAGGCAGTTTTATTGGTTGAAGTCTTTTTCAAAAGTTGCAGGAGCTGGGAAAATCTGCCTTTGCGTTGACTCTAATGCTTGACAAAGTGGTTAGCCTACTGATTATTCTGTGACGTAGGCCTGTGACTTCTTGTTCCAAATAGAAATTATTTTATTCAATTTAGATTCTATCGGTGTTTCATATTCCTGGTAGAGACTAGAGTAGGCCCTTGACATTCGAATTATGTCTCATACTTTCAGTTTTTCTACACAAAATCTGCAATGTCAAATTACTAATAGGCTACTAAAGTAACATAATATGCGTCTGAAGTTAAATGCCACCAAAACAGAGCTCATTTTGTTTGACCGCCGAATTGGACGAAATGACAATAAATTAACGAAAACTCTCGACCTCGACTCTAGTTGCTCTATTCCACCATCTGATGTGATCCGTGATCTCGGTGTGCTACTGGACTGCAGTTTAAAGATGAATCAACATAGCCTACATGTATATCTTCTGTAGCCAGAGCATGCTTCTTCCACCTCCGTCGAATTCGACAAGTGAAAAGTTGCCTGAACGAAAATTTGCCTTCGTATTATCATTCAAGCCCTCGTCATATCTCGTCTCGATTACTGCAACGCTGTTCTATCTGGTCTTCCATCATCAACACTTCAGCCCCTGTCTTCAGTTCTACACACGGCTGCTTCCCTGATAAAAGGACTTGGTCCCAGAGACCACATCACACCTACACTGAAACAATTACACTGGCACCCATACTTGCTCGTATTACCTTCAAAATCTCCCTCCTGATGTATCATGTCCATTCCGGAACCTCCCCATAATACACGGCATCCATGGTCACATCATGCTCCGTCTTCAATTCTAGATCGTCATCCCGATGTGATTTTGCTACAAACCGAACGTTTGGAAGTCGTGCTTTCTCAATCTCAGGACCCAAAGAGTGCAGTCTTCCAACTTCCATTCGTCAGTGTACATCTGTTACGAAGTTTAAATCTAAATAAAAAAACTCATTTATTCTCATTACATTATGACTAGATATAGCGCGATTTTGTGCAAAACTTGTTTTGTTTATGCGCTTTATAAATACCTAATTGTAATGTATTGTAATAATCAATATACAAAACTGCTGTTTCTTCTCGCTGCATAAAGACCAAATAACTAACTAGGCCTGCTGTTGTAGGAAACAGGGTGCCTTTAACCCAGATCCTCGGGCTCGCCACACTTTCTGGACTCAAGTGCTTGGCATGGGATCAACAAACGCCGGATTGTTTCTATGCAATCAAATGATGATTCAACGCTATATGGCTGTAGATACACCGATGAAAGCTCAGGCGTAAGCACAGTTTTAGCGACTTCTATGTGTGAATAAGTTGTCTGTAAGCAGCAACTTACCAGGGCTGTTTTAAATGATTTTTTAGAACTGCACAAAACCATTCTTTGTCCTCCCATCCTCCATGGTAATTTGTTCCCACTCGCAGGACAACGACCTTTTTCACTAGTTCTAACTGCACAGAAGTGCTTCTACAACTGCACAGGTCCATTTAGAACTGCAAATTTTGTGTACAACTAAGCTTACACGCTAAAAAAGCCCGGCAACTTACTTTGGTATTAACATTAGGGTGTCCCACGATTGCACAGGAAAAATATTTTTCTTGAAACTTGAAATGCAGTCCCTCCAAAAAGTTTCCTTATGGTCCTATGATAGTACCTGCCAAATTTCTGGACATTTTGAAAATATTTAGAGGCCGCTCAAAGCTCACATATAATATGTGTAAGTTGTCACAAATTATACGTGCGACATATAGGCCTATGAGTTTGAAATTTTCGGAGGTCCACACTTTGATCCCACTAGCGTGCTTATGTATTGCTTAATAACCTTATATTGCTCTGAAATACTAAAATCTACAAATATGCAACCTTATTGTATTTGCGAATGAGGTTTTTCAAGCATAAGGACGACAGTTAAGCTCTCGAGCAAACGAATGATGTAAATGTCGTGCACTAGGATTGCAGGTCGCTACCTCCACATGGCAATCATCAGTGGAGTAGAAATGAATAAGGTTAACAGATTGTCAGTCTGATTTTTCTCTAGTTGGTGGAAGTAGCCTACAAACATGTTGGTGTGCTAAAGTTGACCTCTGGACCAGGACAGGAATCAACGGTTGCAGTTTGAACCTTTTGAAGTCGTGAAAGTGTGATGCATTAGGCCTAATTATTGGCAAATGCTTTGAGACAACGGCTTTCAATAACTGCATATTAAATAGAGTTTGCAATGCCTTGCACCCTTCTACATCAGCCATCAGTCGTAACATCTTGTTAACATCACAGAAATCTTTTAAGTCCAGTTGCCTGGTGCATTCTTTGTGTCCTTGGTAAAAATTTGTCCATCAATGGTCTGTAATTAAGCTCTGCAAGCCATTTAAAGATGAATGCTCCAATCTGGTTCACCATCAACCAAACCCTCGACCAATGCTACTGCAGTCTGCATCTAACAAATCATAAGAATTCATTACTGAACAGCTTTAGCGTGGCCATACTCGAAATATGACTATCAAGAATTTTCAAAACTCTTGGTATTCATGGTTGGATTGAACAATTCGGTAGCATTTCGCAAGCCTGTTGCCATCACAGAGCAAGTTGGATGGGTAAGGCAATATAGATCTAATTGCTTGGATGGGTAAGGCAATATAGATCTAATTGCTTTATGATGGAAACGAATCACATATACAGTTGACGACCGTGAATTACAGGGCATCCAACCCAAACAAGTCTCAGATTTGTGATTGACATCTACAGTCAGGCGGTGTTCTCATGTAGAGTCACTGCTCTCTTTGAATTAATCCATAGCTTTATAATTCTGGCAATGCTGCTCTAGATGACAAGTCTGAAAATGATGCAACATCATTCTTGGTATACCAGCACCTAAGATATAAGAGATAGCAATTCTCTCTGTTCTTTCAGTGAGTTCTCATTAATGTGGAATAACGGGGTTATCTCTTCCTAAAAGTTTTTCCCAAACCATGCTGCGTTCAAATATAGTTTTCTCGATCTTTCGGTGAAAGAGTGGCGAGATAGCCAATCGTATAAGACCACGTGTGATTTTTCATAACGTTGGTCTGTGTAAATGACTGTGCTGAACAAACATGACGCAGCTTTGATACAGAATTTCAGCTCAACGATAACGAAGAACGTAGATCGGAGACAATTTCTCGTACAGGTTGTCGAAAAACACAGGCACATGTTTTCTAACCACAATTGTGACAATCTTGTTGACATGTGTAAATGTAGAACGTAGAACTGAAGAACAATTTGAGTGCAGTGATGTAGAATCAGCAGATCAGTATGAGAATAGTAAAAAAATAACGGTCCAGACGTTGATTTGTTGTGTAGCTGCATGGGGTGTGCAATTAAAACTTTACTGTGTGGTCCTAGGACAAATAGGGGTTGAACCTCACAGCCCCCTCAGAATTTCTTACTATGAAGCAGATGAAGGTATGGAGGAGCTAAAACCACGACTTGTTACATTATCAAGAGTTTGTAATGACTACTCCCAATGATTAGTTGTGTGTGCACTGATATTGTGTCCAAAGTTCAAAAATCTCAAATTTTTCTCGATTTTGCATTTTTTGAGCATAAGACTATGCCCAAAATATCCATTGTATCCAATAAAGTTAAATACCTGTTAATTCTACCATTCACGAGCTTTCCAAGGGTAGTAAATTTGTTATAATAGGATCAACGATTGGGATATAAAGGCATTTAGAAGTTGGACACATCAGGCGCAAATTATGCCAATATGGGTTAAATTTGGGCGGCTTGAGCCACCCCTAAATATTTTTTTAGTGTCATAAAACTTTACAGGTGTTATTATGGGACCATATGGAAACTTTTTAGGGGGACTGCATTTCAAGTTTCTAGAAAAATATTTGTTGGGACACCCTAATTAACATATATAGTCCTATGTATTTTATATAGGCCATATCTACACGTAGGCTACATGTATGATGCTTATTTTGATTTAGAAAATTGAGAGGAATAAAAAGTCTGAGAATAAATAAATCGTGTCAAAACAAACAGTAGCCTCATTCTTTAATCCAGCGATGTTGATCCTTTTCTGTAAATACCAGTTTTTAAAATTCCTCTTTATCGTTTTAAACATCTATATGTGTGCTAATGTATATCGCTTTCATCTAGGGAAATGTTAAAACATATTTCTTCGTGAGCTGTTGGGTTTCTTGTCCTCAACCAAGCTCAACTATAAGGCTATAACTGCGTGAATGCAAGTGTGCAAATAAGAAAGTAGGATGTCATAAGACTAGACTGAGAAATGAAGTCGATAAGTCAATACGTTTAAGAAGTAGGCCATTCTATCTCTTGATGATAACATGAGGAGCTGTTTTGCCTTTGTGCTATATGCGATTACCTGCATAATTTTAGAACTAGGTCGTACATCATTGGCCTAAACGTTGTCATCGCCACCAATGCGACAAGTTTTAGATATTATTTCTCATAAATTATTTCTAGGGTTGCATTATGGTGTCCTTATCTGAACAATCGTTTTCTTTTGACATAGGTTGTAATCTAATCTAATTTACCTCTGATCCTGTTAGTCGATTGATGTATGTTTGCCTATCCTTACTTTAAACTGTCGGGGTTGTAGGCCCATCTGGTAGCGTTTGTGTCAACGAATCTGTGTAATAAGAAACCCAGCAGTTGTGGTCGTAGTGGTAGGCCTATTTAAATGTTCTACATGGTGTCGGCCGCAGGCATCTTGCAACATATTCTTTTCAATAGAGACCAGTTGGATTATAAACATTGCGCGAGACAAAACTATATTTAGGTGGCTAGGAAAGAAAATACGTGCGATAGCAATGTGGCTAATTAATATCATGAATGATGATTGATGAAGGTTGGCTTTCACATAATGGCAAACAGGGCAATAACTTCCAGTGTTTAATCGAATGCGTAGATGAAGAAAGTCTTTGTATTCCAAGTATTTCTTTAATTGTTTACAGATCATTAATGCTTACATGGTTGACGCTTGTTCCAATAACCTCCCTCGGAATTCTGATAGGTCTGGTTATTAATGCCACATACGAGCAGGATGCTGTAAGATGTGACCCACTGGTTGCTAAACATATCCAATCCGGAGATCAAGTAGGACTATTATGCAAGATATTCTGTATAGGCTAACTAAGATCGACCATTATCTCGCAAATTCATTCATTTGACATCAATCCGATTTTTTGTTAGGTAGCCTCTCATAATATAAATTTTAATACTCATTGTCTGTGTACGGTCTATTTGTTATAAATCAATCAATGAATCAAGGTTTTCATGGCAACCGATTGTATGCATATTTCTAAAAAAAGTTTTTCCGTTTTTCATTCTCTCCTAAAAAACCTCGGTTTTTTCATGTTTTTATTTTTTGCATCGTTTTTTTATCGTTTGTTTTATTTTTTTATGTAGGTCTAACGTTATTTATTTACTTACTGTTTATGATTATTTTCCTTAATTTAATTTTTGTCTGATAGTCCTTATGTTTTCACCATACTCTCAAGGATTCAGCTAACTACGTGTATAGTGTTATGTAATTGTTTAAATCATCATTTATGAAATACATGTAGTAGGTCCCTACAATAAATAAAATTTGTATACGAGTTAATTTGATATAAAATTCTTGAGCTTAAAATTAATATTTATAAGTGACAATTTTAAGTACAAAGTACGCCTACAATATATAATTTAGTACACATCTGTGGTCTTTGATTCTGATTGCATTTTAATTGCGTTTTGTCGATCAGCATCTACAATTTAAATTTAAAAATATTTCAATACCTTTAATTTTTCTCAATTTCTTATTAATCCAAAATTATAGGAAACAATAACTGTGGTGAAGCAATGTTACCTACTTGCATACCAATTAATTTTGGCCTAATAATAAAGTTGTATTATTTGCAGATTAAGATAGCCTAAACTTGCATAAGCAAGATTTTAAGCTTAAAATGAGGTTTCAGATTAACAAAGGCAAATTAATTTCCGTATTCGTTTTTTTATCGTTTTATCGTTTTTTGTTGTTTGAAAAACGACGTTTTTCCGTTTTTTAAATTTTATTTTCATTGTTTTTACATCTACATGTATGGTAACATGGAGTAGGCCTAAAGCACGAATTAAACTACATGTATAAACTTAGACAGTTAGGCCTATTACAATATCGGCTACTTCGGGAGGCACATATGGGATGATATCCCTTATGGGCAACAGGCCTATTCAATATTCATATTATGAATATTGAATAGGCCTATTGCTGATTAGGGTCACCTAAGTAGCGGTTGTCAGGTGCTGTAGTAAAGACAGTCGATTTTGACAGAATAATACATCGCAATAAAACAAATAATAATAATCATTTCTAACACAGTTATCATTTACAAACTTCATTTATCTATATCGGTTCAATTTGAGACTTAACTAAGCACTTATCTACAGGCAATCGGTTGCAAAAACTAATTACGCCTAATATGAAATCAATTCAGTGGATAATTGGAGAGACGGATTTCTTGAGGGATTACTGTTATCGGTAAATAAAACCGATTTTCATTATGTGCATCCGTGAAAGCATATCATTCTGGGGTGGTCATAATTCTTATTTAAATTAAAAGACGGGTGCAGGATCCCGTTTTCTCATAATTTGATTTTTTCAAATTCTTATTTTAGTTGGCAATAATCATTGTTGTTCGAACTACCTACGAGCCCAAACGAGAGAAGCTCTTCAATACTTTTTTTAATGTGCCGAAGATCCACTAGAATGCTGACAGCCATTTAGATGACTGTAGATACCTTTCTGCCGATATAATAATATCCTGCATTAGACCCAGTGATTGCATAATGATATTACTAATAAGAAATTAGTACTTGATTGTGTCGTTATTAGATCGTTCCATACTTCATCATGCAGTTATTGGGTGATTATCACGGAGTACCTGGACTTTTGATTGCTTCCATGTTTTCGGCTGCTCTGAGGTAAGACACAAATGCAGCACTATTAAAGATTCGCAAAAAACGATCGGACAAAGACAATTTTCAGAATGCCAAAGACAATGTTCTAAAAGCGTCACAAATCATTGATTTCAACGATATCATCACGAATACAATAATAATAATTAACAAAGTGTGAAAATCATAATTCGGTGCCAATAATAAACCAAAAGTGCACTTTATTTTCTCTCAAGGTCTCTTGTTTGTTGCGTTTCAGTTCCATTGCGTCTGTAATAAATGCGCTGTCAGCAGTATTTCTTGAAGACATTATAACCCCTCTAGTTTCTGTGACAAGAAAAAAGCCGTTGACTGATTCATCGAGGAAAACGGTTGCTGTCATCATAGGTGAGGACTCTGAGGAGTCATAATATATATTAAATTAATGTAACCTACACATGGAACTTAATTCACAAATTGCATGCACTGACAGTCTTGCTTCGAAGGTCGATTTACGTATAAAGTTTTGATAAAATGTGCTTTGAAATGACAATGCTTGAATAGCCAACTTTTAAAAGAAATGCCGAGCAACTTTCAACTAAGAGCACTTGCTACTCGTTCAAGTGTCTTCTGTTATGTTAGGTGACGGAAATTAATAGAAATTAATAGATTGCTTGAATGCAGAACCAATGCATAAATTATATGATGCATATTTTTCTTAAATTGATATTTTGTTTTTCAGTGATAGTCTTTGGTCTCGTAACGATTGGACTATCGTGCGCTGCCGATAAATTCACGAGCAAACTGATCCAAGCTACAGGAACAATCTGGGGCGTGATAGACGGACCTTTGGCCGGACTCTTTATTGCTGGATTTTTTATACCATTCTGCAACTCTGCCGTACGTAAAAATGACTCTGATTTTTATGTCTATTTTCAAACTAACGGCAGGCTGTTATGTTTAGTGCTAAGATGACTTTAAAATTTGAGTTGCCTTGTTCGATAAGTCTGAGCATTAATTTTAGAACACTTGGAGTCACTTTAAATTTTGATTGTAGCATACATTTATCCATAATTATGAGCATTCTTCAATAACTAAACACAGGAAGATAGAATAATTTATACCTCCGGATACTCTATCTCCAGTATTAGCTCACCTTCCTCGGGTAACTTTGCGGGGGGTAGAATATCTCGTAACACTGGCCGATGTTTCTTCATTGCAAGAGCTTCTTTTTCAAGTTTTTTCCTACTAATCGCAAATCCTCGCATCGTTGTACGCCTACCCATTGATTTCGTCATCCTTAATTTAATTACCTTTATCTGAGTGACGTTTCGAATTTCTAGGGATCAATAACGGGACTACTCGGAGGTTTGGTCATAACTCTGTGGATATCTCTTGGTGGATTAATTTATTCACCACCTGCACACACGTTGCCTGTCTCGACTTGCAATGGAAATCTAACAATATCGTTACCTCCACCCACAAACAGGTAATTCCATCATCAACAGTAAAAATTGAGATGGTCATCTTTATAATCATGATCGCATTTATGGACGTCAGGTATAAGTCATATAGGCCTATCCGCATTAAACTTTATTCATATGAAATGCTATGAAATGCGATTAAATGCTCTTCTTCTGTTTCTCCACCATCGTTACTATTCACACGTAATCACGTTCTTCAGGCTCCTCCATCAATCACACCTCGGGCCTTTAATTCAAAATTGAAGTCACACCTCTTCAAGAACTCTTTGTCTCATCTGATCCTGCACCTTCCAATACCCGACTCAGTCGTGATCCATCTTAGTAGCTGCTCCGGCCTTCTGATCCTATGGCAACTGGAATCGGACATCCTTTAGATTGCTCTTACGGGCAACCTTTTGAACAAAGGCATAGCATGTGAATAAGCTTGTGAATAAGCCGCGTCTGGTTTTCGATGGGCGCTTTAGAAGTTTGGAGATTAAGATAACGATTACAAATTTAAAACCAACCCATTATATCTCCGCATTTTATGTTTCCAAGATTTGATAAATGAATAATTTAATTCAATTTGAATCCATCGTAATTGAATTAGAGGAACCAGAGAGAAACAGTGAACAGAGATTCACTAATTAGACCTACAAATTAAGTGGACACCCATTTTGTACTTTACTCTATTTTGCTCTCATAACTTCCGAACTCTCGTTTCTGTACACAGGTATAATCCTCAGCTTACTTTTTAAGAATTTAAATGCTAGTCATTAATATTATGAAATCGTGGGAGTATAAAATGCGAAGACACGGCAAGCTAAATTTAAACAACCGTAGGCCTATCATCTTTGAACACAGTTGTGTTATATTTAATTTTGCATCATGCAGGGAAATCAAACTAAACTGCAAAAGTTATGTAGTAAATTTCTTCTGACACCGGTAAGTACGGTAATCTGTGAAAATCCAAAGCTGACATTGTTAGACCTACATCGCCCATCGCTTCCGTAGATAATTACATCATCAAACGTGTGTTTTTCCATCAAAGCTTCTCATGTCTGCAGACGGTCTTTAGAAAAAGGGATCGAAGGAGTTGTCAACTTTCCAGTTTCGATCCAACCGCACCTGACGCGGTCATAGATTTCTTCCATATAGTTCCACGCACGAGATTTCGGTTTTTCTTAGACAATGTCTCAATTCGTCTTAAGGTAACCTACATGGATACATAGGAATTTGCGGGTTTTTCGATCTATTGCCCTGAAATTCTTCCAGGTGAATGTGGAGTGGTTGGGCGCGTCTACCTCTCAGATAGTGGAGGTTCAAATCCGATTCCACAGCAAAGTCGGGAAACGAAGAAGCCTCAAACCTTTCCAGACGTAATAATGGCCTCTGTTTATTCGTTTTAAGAACTGGGAATTGAAGATCTCCAAACGTTTGTCGGATACCGTTTATTTTATTTCCTTGCATTTAAATATTCGGATATCATTTTTACTAATAATATGTTTGTTTCAATATTTCAGCTCTAATTGGTTTCCACTTTTGGAATTGTACAATGTCACTTACGGCTGGTACGGCATTATAGGAATTTTAAGCTCAATCATCATCAACATTATCGTGTCTTTGGTTGCGAGCATAATAATGGAACTATTTGTCAAAAGAGGATGGACACTCGGTAAGGATTTTGATACTGGTTTGCAGCTTCTGAAGCGCATATGGACTTATTACTCCCCGAAGTTCGAAACTCTGATAATTGTTTGAGACCACGCTCTCACAGCTTTGTATTGCCAACTCAAGATAACAAACACTAAGCTTACACACTCACGCGTTTTGTTTAGATAGCCACGCGATGCTAATTACTAATCATGACAAAATGATCTAATGATTCTAATCTCATCAGCCTCTCATATAAACATAAAATCATTCTTTTGTAATCATTTATATAATTGTCTACACTCATCCTAAGATAAATTCAATAGACATGGACAATTGACGTAGAAAATCTTAAGTAGGCCTAAGCTTATTATAGGCCTACTATTTTATTTGATTAACTGCCTTATGTACCTAACAGAGGCGTGTCTAACAGTTTTTGTTACCAATTAAACGAATTTAATAATAGATGATCACAGTAGAACCCATTAATAGCCAAAAGATATAGATTTACTTTAGTGAATAATTCAAGATTGTAGACTGTCCTTTATGGCGAAAATGCCTGAAGTAAATTCAAGTAATGTTTCAGTAATTGCTGATAACTCACCATATTCAACGTGAAAAATCCTCCGTGTATACAAACCTAGGTCTTGAGAAGGACACATAGAAAGCTAGGCAAGAGCTACAAAACTAGACCTCAGTGAGTGAGAAAAGCTACGAGTGACATCCCTGTACAATTATCATCTCTGTAGGTGTGCTTTTATAGCAACCACAGCATAAAAGCCATCATTCTCACCTGCATGTAATATGTCAAGAGCAACGCATTCGGTCGTCTATAGAGATTTACATGTAAGGTCGTGACTCGGTCTTTGTACTGGCGGACTGATAATTTATGGTGCATTATTTTATGACAGGAGGCGACAGACGCTTTCAAGTGCTTGTGAAAGGAATAAAGCACATTAGGTTCAAGGAGTTTTGCAGTGCTCATAGTTAACCTGAATTGCAGTTCTTACCTGCACTGCAATCGATCATTCAATCAATCAATCAATCAAACAGTCACATAGATTTATATAGTGCGACTTCAAGATTTCTGCCCTCTACCGCAGAGCTCGTTTGGTCTGCAATCCATTAAAAACCGATTAATACAAGGGTTTCTATTGGCACTCGCACAAAGGACAGGAGGGCACATTACCTTCCATGGAAAATTGATACCAAGTTTTCAGCAACTAGTATACGTTTGTGTACTTAGCTAATTTTGTCACAATAATGATACTAATGACACACAAATTGAAAATGAGAAATTTACATTAGAAACATCTCTGAAAAATACCAGTGTTCTTCATTCTCTGCTCTGCTTTTTTCAAGCCATTACCAAGACAAAAGACATATAACCAAGACCATTATGTTTTGTCCCTCATGTAAAAATATCTGCAGGCATCAATGGTGATTCCCAACCATTTTCAGAGCAAGGTACCATTACGAAAAGTCAACGGCACCTGACCATAATTTAGATGAGTTTTTTCCAGTTAGTGTCTTTACGCTATTGAATGCAGTTTAGGCATGCTATCTACTTGAATTTTATATTCCGACTGGTTCACTGGGACCCGGACATCAAACACATACCGAAATCCATGCAATGCTAATGCTTAGTATCGGTCTAGCTTATATGAAGGACTAGTACGATTTATAACACACTGCTCGAAACAATATTATTTACGTCTTCACCTCAACAATCCTCTTCGTTGATATTATCAGCGCATCCAACTAACCGTTTGCGTGTTTATTAAGTGAGCCTGCATAGGGCGGCAAAACTATGTAATAGGACTAATGCTTATCATTAACTTTATATTTTGTCACAATCTATTATGCTCTCAATGCTTCTTTACTCATCAAAGCATTCTTCACACTCAAAAATCCATAATACGCCACATGGTTAATCAGAAGCCACAGTTTGCTGTAGGATCTCGGTCCCCTTCGGTTCCGCCTTCGTCAACCGCCTTTTTAGACTAACATGGTGATTTTACCTTTAGGGATGTTGTATGCTGTTTCTTGATCTATTGTAGGTAGGACTACTTGTTTTCATCGTCAATACTGTTACTTGGGTTCAATAACTTATGGCTATGGTTATATTAATGTTAATAGCGGATCACAAGGTTTCTTAACATATCAAGTGAATTTCTTTTTCAGATCGAATTCAAAAGATTCCAGCATCACTATTTTACTCGTGTGCAGACAATGTGTATTGCTATTGTCCTGAGTCGTGCAAAAAGCCATTCCGATGTGGTGTCGATTACGAGAAATCAGAGATTATAAATGGAGAAGCCGTAAAGGTAAGAGCCGTTATTTTTATTATGTCAATTATTGTCACGAATGTTGATATCTCTTAATTTTCGTCACGTCACTATTTTACTAACATCTACAACAGTCATCAATATTACTTTGAAACACTTTCTAGTATTTTATTTAGACACAAAGAAAGTGCAGAAACAACTCAAACTGTTCAAACCGTCATAGAAATAATCAATGTTAAATTGAAATAGTTCTACTCCAGTTTAGGAACGCAAAGCAATTCTGTTAAAGAAACTATTAAAATCGTTACGTAGCGCTGAGCATTTGCAATAAGAGCCGACAGTGCGTGTGTTCGAAGCATCCGAGAAGTAGGTCCACAATCAAGGCCGTAGCCAGGATTTGATTTGGGGGGGTTTCTTTCCCGCCCGGAAAATTGATTACCTGTTTTTAGTCATCCGGCCAAAACGTTCCCGTCCTGGAAAACTGATGACATTTTTTAGTCATCGTCATCCGTCCGAAATCTTCAAAAAATGTCACAAATTTCCCTTCCTGAAAAACTGATCTCATGACCTTTTTTAATTCAATTTTTTACATTTTCCATTGGGGGGGGTGTTTTCATGGTTTTATTTCATGGTTTTTTCATCATGTGCTCGTAAATGCATTCAATTATTTTTTTACATTTTCCATTTCGGGGGGTGTTCAAACACCCAAAACACCCCCTAGCTACGGCCTTGCCTACTATACACATCGGCGTACGTGAACTCTTCGTCCCATTACCATTTACCACTTCTACTTAAGTTGACATAGTTTCATGTCGTTTATTTTGTTTCCATAAACCACGGTTATTAATAATCTGTTATTTTTTTATTATTGAAGGTTGTCGAGAAAGAAGGAATAGACAATAACAATTTCTCTGGGGACACGTTTAACCACTACGAGAAACAACCGACATCAGATTCAACTAAATTTTAGATGATTTTGAATAGTTTTCGACGAAAAAACAACGAATTCTATTATTTGGTTGAATCTAGACATGCGGATGCTACGAATTGCTCTTGACTATGTCTGTGATACTTTTTAATAAATTCATGTCCAAAATGACCTGACTATTGTTGAATCAGAATTATTTTGCTTTTGAAATCTTGCGATGTTGCAAACTGAGTCAAAGTTGAACACAGTTTGGGCGAATTTTTATGTGCGTGATTGCTAGTGTCGGAGTATGGGCTTGGGCATAAAACACTTCACGTATTTTATTTTGGCTGTGAAACGACTCCCTAATTGTACGCAACTAGAAGGATAACAGCTAGGCAAGAAACGCCAATAAAGAGCGCCATAATGATTTTGCATCTTTCTTCTGTTTGAACAGGACTCGGTGTATAGGACTACAACAAATTTGCATGCAATCACCATGCGAATTCTCCTCAATGATGTTTTATTTCACCTTGTTCAATATCTTGATAAATCGCAAAAACCTTGTTGGGCAAACCAACGGCAGCAATTTAAACACAACAATATTTGATGTGTGTTATCGGACAATTCAATGTTCATTGTCGAGCTCGGTGCATTTTCGTCACCATGCTTCTTAGATAACTATTATAGCCTAGTCTAAGGTTCTAGCTTACACCATTCATGTAAATGCCAATGCATTCAGACTCTGGAATCTGATTCGTAAGGATAAAGTATTTAGGTCCAAATATTAATGGGCAGGTATATTATAATTTGCATCAGTTATATATAACGGCATGTGCTGTGTTACGGCGCCATAGAAATTGCCGTCATCATTATATAGCCTATTGCTGCATTGTGTTGATATTTGGGCGACTGAACAGACGTTTGAACATACGTTTGAACATACGTTTGAACAGACGTTTGAACAGACGTTTGAACAGACGTTTGAACACACGTTTGAACAGACGTTTGAACACACGTTTGAAGACGTTTGAACAGACGTTTGAACAGACGTTTGAACAGGCGTTTGAACAGACGTTTGAACAGATGTTTGAACACACGTTTGAACAGACGTTTGAACACACGTTTGAACAGACGTTTGAACACACGTTTGAAGACGTTTGAACAGACGTTTGAACAGACGTTTGAACACACGTTTGAACACACGTTTGAAGACGTTTGAACAGACGTTTGAACAGACATTTGAACAGACGTTTGAACAGACGCTTGAACAGACGTTTGAACAGACGTTTGAACAGACGTTTGAACAGACGATTGCGTGCATTTTGAGAGGATTACCGAGCAACCAGTTTGAACGAGAACGACCCGCTAAGAAAGTTACACAGCACATGAATGCATTGCATTGTATTGCATTGGACGTAAATACACACACGAGAACATCCCTAAAGTCACGTATCACCATCTCTACATTGATGTGCAGATTTAAAGGTAAATGGAACGACCAGTTTGTTCAAGTCTGGCCATTTATGCAGCAGGAGCTGGTCTGGGGATTAGCGGTTCCAGTAGCCAATTATTCTAAGCTCCGGTTTTATTGTCTGCAGCATGGTGGTTTGCGATACTTCACGCAAGGATAATAATAGTTTAACATCAATACAAATGATAATAATGATTATTATTATTACTTTTGTTGTTGTTATTATTATTATCATTATTTTTATTATTGTCATTTTTTATGCCCTGAGGCATTTAGGATCCCTCAGGGACATAAATATTAATTATGAACAGAATAAAAACATCTGGAACGGCACCTAATCGTCGAAGAGATCCTGCGCTCGAAAGGCACCGCGGAATGCAACCGCATTATTATTATTCCAGCATGTTTATTTGAGTTCAACGCCATGACTCAATCGCTTTCAAAGGCATCTTTCCTACAAACCCGGAAGACCATCTAGACAAATTTTCTGCCCCTACTAGCATTTTTCGTAAATCCCGAGGGCTCATTGATACCTCGGGTAAAAAAATAATAGCCTAATAATAACAACAGTAATATTTTAAAAACTCTTGCTCATCAATAATTTGACGAGTTTTAGACCTATGCGAATCAGATAAAAGCGCGTAGGGCGTCGGTGCTTGCCCCCCCCAACCCCATGGGACACGGCCACTGACCTATTTAGCATTGCAGTTCTTAAATATGGAACATACACCAGTCAGCATCTACCCAACTAGGTCCTAGCAGCAAGCTAAAGTAACTTGTGAGGTATGCCTTTTCCGTTGGAAAATGTGCCGTAAAAAGGCATGTTGCACAGACACCTATGGATGGCAACCCGTCAAAATTGAATTGAGTGTAAACAACACAAACAAAAACAGCTATGTAATCGATCTTGTTCAGCATATCGTCAGAGCAATAATAGAAACAGCTCGATGGAGTTAAAGTCTGAAACTAGACTGTGGCATAAATTGAACAAAACATGTTTGAACATCGAAAAGAAAAACAAGGATTATGAGAAATTATGTTGGCTCTTACGGTGTCTGGTCAAAAAGCAATACTACGTAGTACTGCAGCCTATTATTGTTTAATAATGCATGAATTGATTGATGCGTGTCATAATAAGTTGAGAAACTTCACCCATCGATAGAGCCGCTTTGTTCAGAATAGTTGTGCGCCATAGCGTGAAATATTTCAAGCAATTTTTGATTGAGACATCGGTTTTCTTATAGGCTCGAAGATCATAATTATAATGTTTTATTTGCAAACATGACATAAAAAGATTTAGGTTTTTTAAGAATGTCAGAAAAATTGCATTGAAACATTGCCTGTTGGACCTAAGTCTGAGGAAAAAAAACAGAGTGGAAACGTATTCTGGTATAAATTAGGCCTAAATGACTGCCTTTCCTCAATATGAACTGCAAAATAATTTTCCAAACTGAACATTGGAAAACTGTGTTTTACAAACTTGAGTCAGACATGGAGTGGATTCTTTCATGATATCTCAAACCTGAAGCAAGTATGAACGTTTTCTGACATAGCAGGCATAAGTATGGTTTCTCTCCAGTATGTTTCATCGCGTGCCACTTCAGATAACCTTCATGCTTGGTTGTAAACTCACATAATTGGCAGTGGAATGGTTTCTCATCAATATGAATTCTTGAATGTCTTCTTAGCTGAAAGAATCGAATAAATCGTTTTTGACATGTTTGGCATTGATGTGGTTTTTTTCCCAGTATGGATTCGTACATGATATTGCAGATCAGAAGAGCGGAAAAAACTGCGTCTACATGTCTGACATTGGTATGGTCTCTCTCCAGTATGGATTACGACATGTTTGTGCAGCAATGACAATGTGGAATATGTCTTTTTACATAGAACACACAAAAATGGTTTCTCTCCAAAATGCATTATTTTCTCGTGATTTCTTAGATATGAAGAGCATGAGAATGTTTTTTGACAGACGCGGCAAAGGTATTGCTTGTCTCCGGTGTGTTGCTTTGTGTGGGTTTTCAGACAACTTTTATATTTAGTTTTAAATCCACATAACTCGCATTGGTAAGGCATCTCTCGTGCATGGGTTTTAGCATGAGTTGCTAGATTCGAACATTGAGTAAAACCTTTTTTACATACTTGGCATTGGAAAGATTTCTCTCCGGTATGAATCTTCGCATGACGTGCTAGATTCGAACATTGAGTAAAACCTTTTTTACATACTTGGCATTGGAAAGATTTCTCTCCGGTATGAATCATCGCATGACGTGCTAGACTTGAAGATTCAGAAAAACGCTTTCGACATACTTGGCATTGATAAGGCCTCTCGCCAGTATGGATTCTAATATGGTTCTGCACACTGAAAGAATGCGAGAATAATTTATTACATACCTCGCACTGAAATGGTTTCTCTCCAGTATGAATTCTAGTGTGTGCTTTCAGACTTGAAGAATATGTAAATGTATTGCCACATACCAGGCAAAGGTATGCTCTTTTTGCAATATGGATTGCCTTGTGCTCCTTTAGATCTCGGCTACTGATAAAGTATTTTTTGCAGAAGTCGCATGAACCTTGTGTCTTTGCTTTGTGCTGATTTCGTTTATTTACTTTTGAGTGACTATCTAGCACAAGTGATTTCTGACAAAGCTGGGAGTTATCCATATTATCCTTTGTTATATTTCGAATGAAGTAGTCTACTGAATTCTGTGAAGAAAGTCTTTCCGAATTCATTCCTTAATAGGAATTGTGTGATTTTTGCGGAACTATTAATTTTATAGTAGGCACCGGGGTAAAAGTGTATTTTAGCGTATATTATTATTTCGAAATCGATATGGTGTATTTTAGCGTATTTATTATTTAGCGTATGTATTTACACATTTCGTTGATGAAATCGTTATAACGTGACAAACAGACAATATTGAGTGATATTGGAAGCTGGATTGATGAAAACTTATGGAT
Source organism: Lumbricus terrestris (assembly GCA_949752735.1). Taxonomy (NCBI): domain Eukaryota; kingdom Metazoa; phylum Annelida; class Clitellata; order Crassiclitellata; family Lumbricidae; genus Lumbricus; species Lumbricus terrestris. Next base: position 51,781,523 of record OX457042.1, read on the forward strand.
GAAGTAGAAGCTGAATTGATGAAAAAACACTCGAGATATGGAATGTGGATTAAGGTATCTAATGGCTGACGTAGCAGCTGGATGGAAAAAAATAACGCTCGAGAAATGGAAGCGGAATTGATGAAGATTGCTTGAGAAATAGAAGTTGGATTGATGAAAATTATTTCCCTTAAATAGAAGCGGGTTGCTGAAACGATACTTAATTAAATGAGAGCTTGATTGATGGGGAAATACTTGGTACGTGAGGAAATATTTTTCATCGAATTTCTATTTCTGTGGGGTCGTACACGAAACCTACATCGACACGCTGAAATAAATAAAAAGGGTGAATTAAAATTATAGTACCGAAATACTTGTTATTTAAGTAGAATTTGGATTGATGAAAAAATAATTCTTGCTGCAACAGAAGCTGGATTAACGAATGATGCATTCCAAGGTAGAAGTCGGATTGATGAAAATACCTGCGGAAGTTCGAAAGCGCATCCAAATAATAAAAATTTAATACGCTATTTATTTTGAGCTAACCTGTCTTGAATAAAATACGCTAAAATACACTTTTACTGGCACCGGTTGGCCTACCTGTTCTAATCCATTCCTTTGCCAATTTTTTAGGATTGTGACTATAGCCTACTTAAACTGCAGTCTGTTCTCTTTTTGAAACTGCGCGGTATTTTAGGCATCCAGTAAGAAACTTACTCTTCTCTTCCATTTACATAATCAGTTTCTTAATCTAATAAAAAAAAACATCGTAATTCAGACCAAAAAGAGAATATGCTGCTGAAAAAGGAAAACTATTGATGAAATTGTCAGAACTGATTAATTAATGAACGATTAACATGAATTGAATCTTTACCTCAGGTTACATTGCACAGTCGCCGAAGACTTTTGGTTGTGATGACGTCAGCATTCTTGTGCTCAAAACGCAAATAAAGAGTTCATATTTTACAAAAGAGGTTGCATTTTCAGTAAATGAAAAAAGAAGTTTGCACTGCACCAAACAGCGTATTAAAAAATCAGTTCTCAAGTATTCAACCCATAGCATGACCTTTAGAGAAATTAGAGGCTTGATTAAATTTTAAAACGACGAACGAACATGATGAACTTGGAAGATATTCAAGTGTGGGACTTATTCCGCCTTATGCGAAGTCATAATTACCATCGTTAAGAAATCTGTTAGTTTCGGTCTAGGGTCACTGTATGATAACATAACTACGTGGCCCCTCGTTTGTACAGGCGTTTGACTGGCACTGTTAAAATGCAAACATTGGTGGAGTTCTACGGTTCTGAGAAAAACATTGACACAATTAAGTAGCCGCTTTAAAGTGCGAGTTGCGACAAAAGGTGCCAAATCAACTATAAGATAATGATGGCCAAGTAGTCGTGGTTTTTTGTGGTAGTTTTGGTTGTAGTAGAGGTTGTGGGTGCAGAAGCATGAGCATTGAGCAGTAGAAGCAGCAGAAGTAGAGGATAGGGCAGAGGAACAGTGGTCTTTAATACCCTGATGAGCAACAAAGATTATATCTCAATGCACAGTAGTGTAGCCTATTATAAGTTCTCGACTTATTTTTTGCTGGGTTCCAGCGTTCCTGTACCCTTTAATATCCCTGCTTTCATCGTCGGATCTACCAATCGATCAGGGTACTTGTCAAATGACTCGCCTACTGCGACTGAAATGGTTGATCTTGCTGATGCTCGTCTTCTAGCTGTCGTTTTCAGAAACGACTTCCATGTTCTTCGACCGCTTTTCCCGGTGCACGGTCAAAAGCGCGCAGGACAAATGCGTGCAGACAAATGCGCGCAGCGACAAATGCGCGCAAGACAAAAGCGCGCAGCGACAAATGCGCGCAACAGGAACAATGAAATCGAAATTTCGAGTATTAGAATGACCATTTAGTATAACCACAACATCGTCAGAGACGGTTGTTAAAAGTAGATGAAAAAGAGCATGTGGCGTAAGGTTCAAGACCTCTCTCTTGCCGCAGCCTATCGTGACGACGAAAATATACGCCTTCACGCTATAGGTGAAATGGAAGCTGGATGAAGGTTCTCTATAGATGAAATAGAAGCTGGATGAAGATTCGCTATAGGTGAAATAGAAGCTGGATGAAGGTCAGAGAAATGGAAGCTGGATGAAGGTTAGAGAAATGGAAGCTGGATGAAGGTTCTCTATAGATGAAATAGAAGCTGGATGAAGGTTCTCTATAGGTGAAATGGAAACTGGATGAAGGTTCGAAATTTCGATTTCATTGTTTCTGTTGCGCGCATTTGTCGCTGCGCGCTTTTTTCTTGCGCGCATTTGTCGCTGCGCGCATTTGTCTGCGCGCATTTGTCTGCGCGCTTTTGTCCTGCGCGCTATTGTCGGCGTGCCGCTTTTCCCACCGGTTGCTGATCGTCTCTATCAATTAAGGCCACGCCCTCACAACTTTGTATTGCCAACCAAAGATGACAGACATTAGATCTCTCGGGTTTTGTATAGAAAGGCACCACATACTCATTAATGATGAAAAAGTCTAATCTCATTAGCCTATAGGCTAATAGTAGCCTATATAAAAATAGAATCTTTTTGTAATTTCTGTCAGTTTGTGCTCTCGTACTACGACATATCCAACAGTCAAGGCTATATAATTCTATAGGTAGGCCCTATTATATTGTATTTGATAAACTTCTTTTTGTACCTGATAGCGATGTGTCTATCAGTTTCTTTTACCATTATGTGAATATAGGCCTAATATATAATGTTTAAATTTTTATTATACAAAATCACACCTAACGATAGAGACGTTGAAAAGCATTGCATCATAGCCGCGTCCTAAATAATGGCGACAAATTTTTGTGAAAGTTGCAATTCATTCATTCATTATTATGGTGATTTATATAGCGCCCCTTTCAGGCTACTACTCAGGACCGCTCCCGACCCAACGTCAGCTGAAAAGTAGTTTCAAGGCTGTGAAAAAACGCATCTCAGCAAACTTAGGCATAAAGTGCATACTGCATAGACAGTATATATCTAAGTCTATTCCACACTACGGGGTCAATACTGAACAATTACTTTGCGACTGTACGGAGCAGAGAAAGAGACCGAGAGAGAGACTATGCGAAAATTGGATCGCGTGTAAACAACACAAAGAAAAACAGCTAAGTCTTTTATTACGGCATATCGTTAGTGCTATAATGGAAACATTTCGATAGAGTTAAAGGGCTTGACTGAACACGAGCATAAATTGAATAAAACATGTTTGAAAATCGGAAAAAAGCAAGGTTCAAGGGAAATTAAGCTGACCTTGCGGTGCCTGGTCAATACAGCAATACTCCGTTGTACTGCGGCCATCTAAAGTCAAATGGGTAAGCAATAATGCATGAATTGATTAGAAAGTTGAGTAACTTCACCCTTCGATAGAGCTGCCTTGTTCAGAATGGCTGTGCGCCATAGCATGAAATATTTCGAGCAATTTCTGATTGAGACATCGGTTTTCTTAGAGACTCGAAAATCGTATAATGTTTTATTTGTAAACGTGACATAAAACGATTTAGGTTCTTTCACGAATGCCAGAAGAATTGCATCAAAACATTGCCTTATAGGCCTATGTCTGAAAAATCAGAATGGGAATGTATTCTGGTATAACTTAAATTACTGCCTTTCACCAAAAATGAACTGTAACATAATTTTCCAAACTGAACAGTGGAAAGTGTTTTACAAACTTGAGTCAGACATGGAGTGGATTCTTTCATGGCGTCTCAAACCTGAAGGACGTAAGAACGTTTTCTGACATAGCTGGCATAAGTATGGTTTCTCTCCAGTATGTGCTCTGGTGTGCCACTTCAGAGAACCTTTATACTTGGTTGTAAACTGACATAATTGACAGTGGAATGGTTTCTCATCGATATGAATTCTTGAATGACTTTTTAGCTCAATGGATCGAATAAATCGTTTTTGACATAGTTGGCATTGATGTGGTTTTTCTCCAGTATGGAGTCGAACATGACTTTGCAGATCAGAAGAGCGGGAATAACTGCGTTTACATGTCTCACATTGGTATGGTCTCTCTCCAGTATGAATTCTAACATGACTTTGAAGCGTTTTGTATATGGAGAACGTTTTGTTACAAAGAATACACAGAAATGACTTATCTCCAAAGTGTGTTTTCTCATGTCTTCTTAGAATTGAAGAGCATGAGAACGTTTTCTCGCAGACGCGGCAAATATATGGCCTGTCTCCGGTGTGTTTTCTTTTGTGCCTCTTCAGATAGCTTTTATGTTTAGTTTTAAACCCACACAGCTGGCATTGGTAAGGCATCTCTCGTGTATGGGTTCTAGCATGAGTTGCTAGATCCGAACACTGAGTAAAACATTTTTTACATACTTGGCATTGGAAAGATTTCTCTCCGGTATGAATCATCGCATGACGTGATAGACTTGAATATTCAGTAAAACGCTTTCGACATACTTGACATTGATAAGGCCTCTCGCCAGTATGGATTCTAATATGTTGCTGCAAAGTGGAAAATTGCGAGAACAATTTATTACATACATGGCACTGAAATGGTTTCTCACCAGTATGGATTCTAGTGTGTCTTTTCAGACGTGAAGGATGTGCAAATGTCTTGTCACATACCAGGCAAAGGTATGCTCTTTTTGCAATATGGATTGCCTTGTGTTCCTTTAGATCTCGGCTACTGATAAAGTCTTTTTTGCAAAATTCGCATGAACCGTGCACGTGTCTTTGCTTTGGGCTGATTTCGTTTATTTCCTTTCGAGTGACTATCTAGCACAGATGCTTTCTGACAAAGCTGAGAGTTATCCATATTATCCTTTGTTATATGTCGAATGAATGAAGAAGTCTACTGAATTCTGTGAAGAAAGTCTTCATTCCTTAATAGGAATTGGGTGGTTTTTGCGGAACTATTATTTTTTTAGTAGGCCCCGGTTGGCCTGCCTGTTTTAATCCATTCCTAGGCTTGTGGTTATACTTAAACTACGATCTGTTATCTTTTTCAAACTGCGTGGTATATTAGGCATCCAGAAAGAAACTTACTCTTCTCTTGCATTTATATAATCATTTTCTTAATCTAATAAAAATAAAAACATGGTAATTCAGACCAAAAAGAGAATATGCCGCTGAAAAAGGATAAACAATATTCTTGAAATTGTCAGTAGGGCCTATTGATTAGTTAATGAACAATTCACATGAATTAAATCCAGTTACATTGTACAGTCACCGTAGACCACTGGTTGCAATGACGTCATCATTCTTGTGCTCAAAACGCGAACAAAGAGTTTATATCTTACAGAAGAGGTGGCAGATTCAATAATTGAAAAAAAGAAGTTTGCAATGCACCAAACAGCGTATTAAAAAATCATTTCTCGTGTATGCAACACACAGCACGGCATTGACAGAAATCGATTCAATTTTTGAAGCAATGAACATGATGAACCTGTAAGATATTCAAGAGTGGGGCTTATTACGCCTTTTGCGAAGTCATAATTACAATCGTCTAGAAATCTGTGTTAGTATCAGTAAGCGTGCAGCTTATAGCGTCATTGTGTGATGACATATCTACGCGCCCCCCTCGTTTGTACAGGCATTTGACTGCCAATGTTCAAGATGTGTAAGCCTGTCATGTATACTTCGGTTGCAAATAAAACATTTGATTGATTGATTGATTGATTGATTGATTGATTGATTGATTGATTGAAAGAGAATATGCCGCTGAAAAAGGAAAACTAGATGAAATTGTCAGAACTGATAAATTAATGAACGGTAAATAACTAAATATGAATTCAATCTTTAAGTTACATTGCACAGTTACCATAGGCCGCTCGTTGTGGTGACGTCAGCATTCTTGTGCTCAAAACACGAGCAAAGAGTTTATATCTTACAGAAGAGGTGGCAGATTCAATAATTGGAGAAAGAAGTTTGCATTGCAAATTTGCAATAAAAAGGTGTATTAAAAATCTGTTCTCATGACATTGTATTCAAAACCCAGAAAAATTGGTTCAACTTCTAACACAACGAACATGTTGAACCTGGAAGATATTCAAGAGCGGGGCTTATTCCGCCTTATGCGAAGTCATGATTACCATAGCCTACAAATCTGTGTTAGTTTCAGTAAGCTTATAGCGTTGTTGTGTGATGACATAGCCTACCTACGCACCTCCTCGTTTGTAGGCTACAGGCGTTTGACTGGCACTGTCAAAGTGTAGGCCTAAAAAGTGGTGGAGTTAAACGGTTCTGAGGAAGTCATTGATAGAATATTAAGCATCCGCCTAGAAGTGTGAGTTGCAATAAAAGTCGCAAATTAACCTTAAGATAATGAGGGCGCAGTAGCAGTGGTTGACGTGGCATTTTTGGTGGTAGCAGAGGTTTTGGGTGCGGAGGCAGCAGCAGCAGAATTAGCGGATATTGCAGAGTAGCAGTTGCTTTAACCCTTATAGGGTCACCGGGGGGTAAAAAAAAGACCCCCAGCTCGGTTTTTCACGGAAATTCTTATCCCTGAAAGTAATTGAAGAAATCGCTTCTATGACTTTTCCTAAATATGTTTCCTGCACAGAATGCATCCAGTTTCATTATTTATTCATGCACCCAAATAAGCTGTAAAGTACGAAAATGTACCACGTCCTAGCTATTTTACTCAGAAATGTTTAAACATAGAATTATGCAAACTTTACACATGAGTGTCTTGCTGTTATAATGTCTCCTTATCATTATCTGGACACTATAATAGAAATCGTTTTGGTATAATAAAATTAGGATGTATAAATGAAATTGTCTACAGCAAATCACGCGAAGTTAACAAGTGTAGCATCAAGCCCTATATACTGCCGTCGAAGTGCGATCTTGCCATATGTGACCCATCTGACCAAAACCAGGCGTAAGTCGGTTTTGTACAAAATGAGTGTCATATATCTTCTAAAAGAATAAAGTATCTTCTTTAAAATGACACAAATTCTATTGCTCTGCCATGTTTCTGTCCAAAGTTATGAGTAAAAATATGGTTCGACCGTCCAAATTACAATAATGGGAAAATGCATTTAAAGTTTTCTATAACTGTCTTAGAAATGCAAGATTCTTTAGAACCATGTTCATAATAAAATAAAATTTGCAACAAATAAACAGATTGCATAGTAGGCTAGAGGGAAGTCTGGGCTTCTCACTGATACCTAATTTATTTTGTTAGCCACATACCGAATATGGCTACCAATGGCGAGAAAGTGGAAAATGGCGGGAAAAGTCGTCGAATTATTTGAACAATGAAAACCACAAAATTATCAAAAATATCATTAAAAATAATATTTTTGCGAAATTTTTGGTTTAATGTGTACAAAACTTATTTATCTATTATTTTCTGTCAAAACAAAATTGAAAAAATTCGGTTTTTTCCGCATTTTGGTCATTATCTCAGAAGCGCGTGTTGCGACTTACGCCTGGTTTTTGTCAGATGGGACACATATACACTTGAACGCAATTGCATTGACAGCAACAAGGTCTGAATAGACTGTTTGCCCTTTATCTGTCAAGTCATGAAGCATTGAAACTATTGATAGATCAAGTTATAAAACATTGAAGTATGAATATGGCACATATATAATGCCAGCAATAGTTAAACTGCAGTGTAAATCATAGGCTACTAAAAATGTCGACTAGATATGATAATTTCATTGCATAATAGGCTCAATGCTACATATAGGCTAGAATGTGGCTTTCATGAAATTATTATTTTTGACCAAGAAATTATTAAATCATATATTCATTAGATACAGAACTTTACTGCATGATAGCCAATTCAAGAACCTGGCCGCCATTTTATCCCAATTGTGGTTTCATTGCAGTGCCATATAAGTGAAATTGGTTCCATCGCATTCCTTGGTCTCGAAAATGCTGATGTAGACCCTGAGATCATGTTTCCATTGCACTTATGACTTCACTAATAGCCATTTTAATATTATGGCCGCCATTTTGTCCGCCATTTTGATTTTCGTGCAGTGCCACATATGTGCCAATGGTTCCATTGCATTCCTGGACCTCAAAAATGTTGATTCAGACTCTGAAATCATGTTTCCATTGCATACATAACTTCACTTATAGCCACTTAAGATTCTGGCCGCCATTTTGTCCGCCATTTTGATTTTTCTGCAGTGCTGCATATGTTAATTTGGTTCCAGTTCATTCCGCGAACCTTCCATAAATAACTTCTTTTAGTTTTATACTTGAAAATCGGAGTTTATCACAGGAATCTTGCGAATCACAGTGGGGGTATTTTTTACCCCCAGGTGACCAAAATCGGTTGAGAAAAATCGTGACCCTATAAGGGTTAATACCCTGATGAGCAACAGAGATTATAATATAATATTATAATGATATATTATATCAATGCACAACAGTGTATTACAAGTTCTCGACTTTTTCTTTGCTGGGTTCCAACGTTTCTGTACCTTTAGAAATCTTCAGGAAAATGTGTAGGTCTATCTCCTCAAGGGTAAACGTGTTTCTATAGTTAGAAAGGTACAAGGCATTCGTGAATTATCCAATGGTACTTATATAGGCCTAAGTGTGATAATTATTGAATTTGGAGTTAGCCTACAATTCTATACCTAGAAAATAATGTTAACTTACTTAACTACCATAGTGAACTTTTCTGCTTTTACTAAGCAGTGGGTGCATTTAATAGGTCTACATTAGGCTAGCAGCAGATACAATGGATGGTATGTAGTGTGTGGTCGCAGGCGTTAGTGTCAGAGTCTTCTTCGACCGCCAGTGAAAGGAACGACGGCGCGCACGCCGCAGACAGCGACTCGGGAGACCCAGGCAATCCTGGTAAGATAGAGGGTCTCCCGGGTCCTGGGCAGCCAGAGACTCTTGGTGGTGCAGGGGCCACCGAGAGAGAACGACCCGGTCGTACAGAGGCGCTTGCGGTCGACGGCAAGATGGAAGCATCGCAAGCGTTGTCTGCTGAGGAGGGTCGGACGCCACAGTACGAGTATAGCGAGGCTGCGGGTGAAACAGTTGTTCGCCGGACACGGGAGCGTCGGCGCATCAATTTGACAGAGTTGGTGGCGCGTCTTTTCCCCGTGGGGATATTTCGGCGGAGGTTAATCGGAGCTCCGGCCGTTGGTGAACAGAGTTACGACCGGTCGGTCAGGGCATCGCTGCCTACCGTCTTGGGTCTTTGTGTGGAATATTTTCTGGTGAATCCGTTGTTGTTTCTGTTCCCTTGGAGCGAGTTGGTGTAGTCACCGTCTAGTCCCGGTGACGCCGCCTGGTCGATTTGTCCGTCTTTTCCGGAGGTATCATGCCGTTCTGGCGAGGCCTGGGACTCGGTCCCTTGGAATGGCCGTGGTTCAAATCATTTTGGTCTGCAGAGTTACGCGAACGTGCCGTGTTACCCGTCGGTGGCATTAGTTCGAGAGTTGCTGTCTGTTGTATGTTACGCCGGAAGGGAGATCGGTCGGGCAAGGGAAAGAGGCCCGTGGCCGTGAAGGGTAGCTCCAAGCGAGGGTCTGCCGCCCATGAGTCGAAGACCCTGTCTTGAGCGACGGCCACCCTCAGGCTCAGAATGTTACTCCCAAAGTGACCGTGGACGGGGTGGAGGCAGACTCGGAAGCGACCGAGCTTGATACCCTGTCGCGAGCGACCATCTCAGAGGTCTCCTCAGCCGAGAGTGAAGACGGGGACGGCGCGGTGGCGTCCCGTCGAACGAGTAGCCGACACAGACACGATTACGACCCGGGCGACGCTCGGGATCCTAGTAAATACATGGGTCGCCCGGGAAGCGAGCAGCTCGCCGCCCCTTGCATGTCTGATGTGGCAGCAGAGGCGCGAACGCCACACTTAGCCTATAGGTGAAATAGAAGCTGGATTGACGAATATAACGCTTGATAAATGGAAACTGGACTGTCGATTTTTCATTCATGTATTTCAACATGCATCCAGCTTCTATTTCAGCGGGAAAGCCGTTTATCCAGCTTTCTTTTATCAAGCGACAATCAATCAAGCATTTTTCATCGATCCATCTTCTATTTCAGATATAAATATACCTTCATCCAGCTTCCATTGAAGATATAAAAATATCGTATTCCAGCTTCAGTTACTCAAGCGTTTTATCATTAATCCAACTTCTAATTCAGATAAAAAATTACCTTGATCCAGCTTCCATCTAAGATATAAAAATGCCTTAATCCAGTTTCATTTCACAAGCGTTTTATCATTAGTCCGGCTTACATTTCTCAAGCGTTATTTTTATCAATCCAACTTCTCTTTTAGCGGCAATAACCATGGCGTAAAAAATTCGCAGTGAACATTTTGTTCGTGAACCAGCTGTCGGTGAACCAGTCTGTTGTATGTGAACCAGTTGTCGTGACACCGCCCAATCTCACTTCGACTTTTGACTATCTTAGGGGCAACCTCTGATCATACGCCGCGTACGCTAGTGCGTTTCGTCTGGCCGTCGATTAGGCCTACAATGAACCTTCTTCGCAGCGCGTATTTTTATTTCTCGTTACTTGATTTATTATTAGGATTATTTACTAAAAATTCTAAACGCGCTACTTCGTATCCATTTCGTCAAAAATTTGCACCAATGAAATATAATAATATTACTAAACCAATAATTATTGCATTTAATAAGGCTGTTTGTGAATACTACCTTGTGAAATACAATTATTGGTTTAGGCTACTATTAGAATATATTTACTTACTCACGTAAGAAAGTTACAAATCAGGTAACGCTATTTATAACTCGCTCTCCTATTGGGTCGTCGAAGCCTTGGAGCCGTATCAATGTAGGCCTATGGTCTACGAATTCGCGTCCGGTGTAAAGGTTTCAAATTAGGCCTACCCCTCCTAAACATTACCCCTCTGCAAACTGTAAATTGCATCAGTCATCGCATTTATTGCACTAAAAATATCATAAAAATCATCCCGCTTCTTGTTTTGGTCTGAAGATTTTCATCCGTCATCCCACTTCGTGGTTTGTTATCAATATTTTCATCTGTAACTAAAATACTAATCGCCGCTGAATTTACAATGGTGAATTGGCTTCGAGGCTATTATTTTTTTCGGATCAAAAAATTGATAACATACCACGAAGTGGGATGAAGGATGAAAATCTTCAGACCAAAGCAAGAAGCGAGATGATTTTTCTGATTTTTCTAGTGCAATAAATGCGATGATTGATGCAAATCTAGTGTCCGGGGGTAATCTGAAACCGGTTTCAAGTTACCGGGGGGGGTAATCTTTAGGATGGGGTAATTTGAAACCTTTACACCGGGAAGTACCTGTATCGTGGTGTTTGACAAAATTGACTTTGATGGTCATCGACTTGAGGTAGGCTCTATTGACTTTTGAAGGGTAACATTATTTAATGAATCACCGTGTATTTACTGGCGAGAGCGCCAAAATTATTCAGGCGCAGCAACAACGAGGTGTTGTGCGATGATGCGTAAAAGTTCCTTTTCTAAAAATAGACTGCCATGTTGACGCATTCACGAAGTAGGATTTATATTTCTCATATAATTAGATGTGTCTCTTGTTAAATCAGTAGCCACAATAATGTTAAACGTTCTTAAGAAGTCAACGTTTTAACCATAGCAGAATAGCCTAAAGAAATAACTGTAAAAGGCACAGCTTGAAGATATATCCATAAACGACCGCTACAATGGAAAACAAAAGCGAAAGTAATCGCATACGTCGGAATCCTGATTTGCGATTGTCTGCAAGTTGCAAAAGAGGTCAGTGGAAAGAAACAGTTATTATTCTTCAAACAAAGTAACATACTGCCATGAGACCCCACCAGTTTTCTCGTCCATCGTCGGTAATTAGGCTATAGCTCGCTCTTTTATCTAATCTCTCCTCCACGTACTCTGCTACTTTCCACTCACGACTGAAAACCAAACTCTTTAGGCAATACAATCCTGATTGATAAGGGGACATTCCTCTGCATTTTTTAAGTATCTCAAATCCTTTTTTTTAGCTGTGGCTGGGCTGGGAGCGCCTCTGAGTAGGGTTCTTGAAGGGGCGCTATATAAATCCTTGAAATGAATGAATGAATGAATTATTGATCATCGGCCGATTTTTATAAAGCGATATGACACAGAGGTAATTGGGTAGTTTAGCGTCCCAAATTATTTTGACTGAAAGACATATACAATAACACATATTTAATTGAGGAAAATCATAAAATGTGTGCTTGAAAACCCCAAGGAAGTCCCAAATGGGTAACTCTCGCGTAGGCCAGTGAGAATGCTTCAGAAATGGAAGCTGGATGAGTATTTCTTATGGCTAAAATGGTAGCTGGTTTGATGAAAAGAACTCTTCAGAGATGGAAGCTGGATCAAGGCTCTGTAATAGTAGTTGAAATAGAGGCAGGAAGCTGGATAACAGTTTTTATTGATCTCAAATAGAAGTTGGATTCACGAATAGAACGAAAAAGAAATTGAAGCTGGATGAATGTTTTTCTGAATTAGAAGCTGGATTTATGAAAAGAACGATAAAGAAATGGAAGCTGGATGAAGGTGCAGAATTGATGAAATAGAAGCAGGATTGGCGAGAAATTCTAAACCTCAGCAATAATCTGAATAATTTGGGACGCTAAACTACCCAATTACTGACACAGACCCAATCTACCACATATTGCATTTACATGTAATTTGTAATCAAATAATAAGAAGTGAAATATGAAAATATGAGGAAACGGCTGTCAAGAGTAATGAAAGAGTTCACTATGATAATAAGTGGGCAATTTCTGGCACTATAGGCTAAGTGACGTTAGTCGGCCTAAGAACATCTGTTTCATTATCATAGTTCTCTTACCACGTCTAGACACAGACGTTAGCGCCGGTGAATAAGCTGGTCTCCCTGACGTGGGTTTTGTGGGCGCTGAGGAATTTTCAAAGATTTACATTTACATTGCATTTACATTACATAGACACACCATAAACGGTAGCCTACTCCAAGTTCTTTCATGACGATACCATAGTAAAATAATGTCCTTTTACAAAACCTGGTCTTCTCAGGGCTGTTGATCACAAGTTGTTTTGAAACTTTAGTCTGGGCGAGTTTTACAAAATGATATAAGTGTGCAAATTAGACAACCGATTTTCTGACCATCAAATTATTTATTCAGCCAATCGCTTATTAAACAGGCCAGTTTAATTTACATTGGTCGGTAATGATTATCTCCTGCATGACATTGCAACAAATGCTGCAAAGTAATGGTGGAAGAACTGCGAAATATAGAACGCATCTTGCGATAAAACATTTAATTAATTTATTTTCAATTTCTTATTTTGAAGAAATATATAGAAGACTGTCGATTGGAGAAACCGAACAGAACGCAACACCGTCTAGAAGACATACTGCGGTAAGATTTTGCCATTAATTTATCTAAAGCAAAATATGGTAGTAATGCGGATAAGACACGATGAAGTTGATGGTCTCATTGGAAACGGTCTTTGGCTGATGCTTTGTGTATAAACGAAGGAATTATGGCAGAATGGTTGAGGGATAAGAATGAACGTTAGAAAGGTTGCACGTGCGGGAGCAATGTTATTGTTACCACAATGAATTTTTTGGTAAATAGACCCCACTAGCGGGATCATTCCCTTCGGGTAGCCTATTGGTTGTGCCACACTCAGTATTGGTTGCTCACCTGCAATGCTAAAAGTGTGGAAAAATAAGTGCCTGGACACCCCTTAACTTTCCAAAAGAAGTGCCTGGACGCCCCTTACCTTTCCAGTCAGTGCTGGCCAATAAGTGGCAGGACGGTGTTCAGATTTCAAAATAAGTGCACGGACGCCGTCCATGACCGTCCAGGCACACTTTAAGCCCTGCTCACCTGTCCATATCATCGCAAATGTTAACTCGCAATCAATCACTGTGTGTACTATCCTGAAAGCAAAATTGTCTGCTTGTCTTTGTTTTTTTGGTGGATCAATAAACCAATTGAAATGAATGGAATTGAATGGTCACCAAGTCCCCTGGTGGAAATGAAGGCAATGGACATCGACAAGTCAGGCATGATGGTAGCCTATAATAGCTGCGTAAATTATCTCTTCCAGTTATGGCATTTCGGGAACTATATGCTAAGCATCATTAGCGGAGTTTTTCCGGGGCTTTTTGACCCGGAAAATGGTATATTTTCACGAGATTTTGACTGAAGGAATAAAAACACATCCCATTTTCCCGACTTTTTGTCGGGAAAATGGGATGTGTCGGCCCTAATGCCCAATTAGCCCACCCCGAACTGAAACCAAACTCCGTGTTCTACGTTCTTAGTAGCCTACTATCGGTGATTTCAACATACAATGCAGAACACGTTAATGAGAAACATTCTACATTAACTATTGATTAACCGAGTCTTACGCTCAGAAACCCGTCTAATTGGACAAATGTGACCCACCTGAACAAAACCAGTCGAATTTCGCAACACTTCTGAGATAATGACCAACATGCGATAAAACTCAATATTTCCAATTTTTTTATGACTGAAAATGATAGATAAAAATGTTTTAATCACATTAAACAACAATTTGCTACAAAATATTATTTTTAATGATATTTTGGATGATTTAGAAGTCTTTATTGTTTAAATAATTCAATGACTTTTCCGGACATTGTCCCCTTTTTCGCCAATAGTCGACATATCCAGCATAAAGATAGCATATCAAATGAGGCATGAGTGAAAAGCCCAGTCTTCCCTCTAGCTTGTTATGCAATCCGTTTATTTGTCAATTAAATTCTAAACATGGTTGCTATAGAATTTTGCATTCCAAAGTTATTTAGTAAACGTTAAAAGCATTTTCCACAGAATTGTAATTCGAATGGTTGAGCCATATTTTTACTCATAACTTTGGACATTAACAAAGTGTATAGAACAAAAAGATTTATAGCATTTTAAAGAAATAACTTCATTTTTTAAAAAGATGTATGACACTAAATTTGTCAAAAAATCCGACATGTGCCTGATTTTGATCAGATGGTCACAAATGTCTAAATTTAGTCATATCTCTAGCTATAAAAATGTTAGAGACATTACTGTAGCTTTTTACATGACAGTTGCCCTGGCTCGGATATGTGAGCGTGGTGTTGCCTCTGACTAGCTATCTGCGAAAATGCCTAAGTAAGAACATCAGGAGCCTGTTGCTCCAACGGTATCTAAGGACACCGCCTATCAGCTTTGCGTAGAACGAGGTGCCCAAGGCGGTAGCCAGGATTTTTATTTCGGGGTGTTTACTCGACATTGGGCAAACCGACAAGCAACCGAATCAGCGGAATAGGGTTCGGAGGCTGACTTAATCTAATTGTGAAATATTACGTAGAAATAATAGCTTCAAAATGAAATCTCATTGGTCCTTACATCATGAGTGCGTTAGTAAAATTCATAATTTCATGGTATCATTATTTCATTTCGGGGATGTTCAAACACCAAACACACCGCCCCCAAAGCTACGGCCTTGGTGGAGCCATTTGTTCCAGTCTCACCAACTACAATTTTGCAGAATCGAGACTTTTACAATTTTGGCTCAGTGGTCCTGAACGGGTTTCCATAACAGTTGCGTCTGCATTTCGACTTAGAACGCTGGCTTTTTGCCGTGGTGAAATCGGGAACACCTCTGAGTTGTCCCTGAACGAGCTGCAATGGAAATTCTTGAATGAATGAATGAAGGAATTTGTAACATTCAATATCGTCTTCCAGTGTTAACGTTGCATATTTTTGTCTCGCAGCTTTATGATCTTCCATTCGAGATCTTAGACTTGATCTTGCAAAAGTCTTATCTGCATTGGATATTGAATTCACCAACAAATGAGAGAGACGAAGAAGTTATCAGATCCCTTATATCAGTCGACGTTTGCTTCAATAAAGGAATCGCCAGAAAACGGGTCAAGAGACCAATCTGGCGTTTCTTCAAAGGTAAGGTTCATTCCAAGGATACTAACTTAGTTCAATCGACCTCAAGACTTGCCCAGAAATTGAATAAATTTCATCACTTCGTTTCTATTTTAAATTCCATTCTGTTTTCTATTCCGTCACCAGATGTTTCTATTCACTTCGTAGTTCTGAGAGAAATATTTTGCTAATGATGAAATTCTCTGATATAGGCTAATCTTACAAAGCTGTGAAGCTTTTCAAAGATAATGATGGTGAATTTAATGTCTTTTAGATTTCTATGGAAAAACCGAGAAAAGATCTGCAATCATTAGAAACAACAGAAACTATCTGTTAGAAAATATTCAACCAAATGATGAATTAATCGCTTCGCTGTTGTCTCACAACTGCATAACACATGAACAAAGTCACTTCATCCAACGACAGAATTCAACTCAAGATAAGAACTCAGAGCTCCTGCACGTCGTAAAACATTTTGATGAAGCAAAGTTCTCACATTTTCTCAAATGTCTGCGACAAACCAACCAGAAGACAATGGCAAGGATCATTGAAAGCGGAGGAGGTGCAAAGTATAAACTTTATTCAGAGGCATATAATTACCAAAGTTTGCTCTATAATAATAATAATAATAATAATAATTATAATAATAATAATAACCGTTGATATGACCGAATTGGACGAAGCTTAACTGTTCCATATGTGACTAACTGTGTTCTGAAGTATAGCTTATAAGCCTATTACGAAAATGTTCTATCAATTCTTGCTCAAATTAGATGCAACTTCGTTTCGATGTCGTGTCTCCATCCTAAAAACCTAAAAATTCTGTGTTTTTAGTGTAACCGAAGATATCTAAACCTATGTCTGAGCAACTTTGCTGGAAATTATGTAAACGTTGATTTTGACTTTAGGTACAACAAAAATTGAACTGCAAAGTCGTGGTGCAGAGCGCACATCGTCAATGGAAGAATCGCAGCAGCTTCATAAGAAAATCGAAGATCTTCGAAACGGAACAAAACCAGGGTCACATCAAACTGACCAAATCATCAGTCAACTGAAAGATGAAGGTTTAGAAATCCTCAACTCTCAAATGGACGGACGGTCTGTGATCGTTTGGATTTGGTGTCGTTCACAAGCAGCTCTTGAACATATTCAGAAGCTGTACGAATCGAATCAACTGAGAGATTTATTCTTTGAAAATATTCCAACTTCACTTTCAATGGTGATCAACGTCGATAGGAATCAATTCAACAGAACCATTGGCAAGTACTCCTGAAGTCCCTCATCATAAAGACCTGGAACATGTAGTCAACACCAATTATGAACTTAAATTTACTATTAATGATTAAGTCAACCCTTAATCAGCAGGATACACGTTGAAGTGGACAATCTCTTAATGTACTATATTATAGAGAAGCTATATCAAAGGGAAACAATAATTATGAGGGACTTAGAATAAAGCTGGAAGGGGAGACGCTAGAGCAGGTGACGGGGTATTGGTTCCTGGGAGGACTGATGGAGGAAAATGCAAATGCACAGGAGATATAAAACGGGGAATCGGTTTGGCAGCAGCAACGGCATTTGGGTCATTGACTAAGTTGTGGAAAACACCCAACATCTCAATAAGAACCAAGGTGAAGCTATACGAAGAAGCTGGCTGAGAAGAATACTGGGAAGATCTAGAATGGTCAGAATACGCAACGAAGTGACTCGATATGATCTGGAACAAAGTGAAACAATAATAAATAAGATCAGAAAAAGAAGACTCGGTGGCTGATTGGTTAGAGTAACGTGGAGTGTGTGGGGTTCGAATCTCGTCAGAATCAGTTTGCCGTGTAGGGACCTATTACCGTCATCATGGCGAGATGGAGAACAAATTTAAAAGACTTTCATTCTATAAAACCACCGTATTGAGGGTGTCTGCACTTCTGAGACTAATTTATAAGGAGGTTTATATAAAAAATTTCAGTCGTAGACCTATTGTATTGTATAAGTCGGGGACAATAAATATTTGTTTGGTAAATTATCGTAAAGCTAGGCTACTTAATTTTTATTAAAATACAAATTAAGTAGGCCTAGCTTTACGTTAATATAACAAACAATTGTCCCCGACTTATACAATACTCAAATTTTCTGGGTGACCCGACAAAATGGTAGCGGACAAAATGGTACGGACAAAATGGCATATATGAAATGGAAGCTGGATTGAGGAAAATAACGCTTTAGATATAGAAGCTGTATCAGGGTATTTTCATAGCTGAAATAGAAGCTGGATTAGTGAAAGATGCATTGCAAATGGAGGTTGATTAAAGGAATCATATTGCTGAAATTGAAGCTGGATACATCATCATCATCATCGTCATCATTCAGTTATAAGACTGATAAACTGTAAAACAAACAAAGCTAATAACTAGCACTCAATTGTTAGCGTATTAGTAATAATCTTGTTCTCTATTTTGTTCTTTATTCTAGTCGTGTGTGCGTTTTCGATCAGTTTTACTCAGAGAATCAAGACGGAAGTAAATATAGGGATAGGTATGCATGTGCGCAGAGTGACTAAGCTGCGAAATGAAATCTACATACTCTTTGAATCGTCTTTTATTGGTTGTTGTCGTCCTCCTCCTGCTCCTCCTTCTCCTGTAATTCATGTCTTGGAAGATAAAACTCCATTTCATTGGCAAAAGGAAATCGAATTAACAGAGATTGTATTTCCCGATTACATTGGATCCAATGAAAGGAAAAATTGTCTTTATGTCATTGACTATGGTGATAATGGCGTCTGGATGATATCAAGAGAAGAAGATGGCGGACACAAAATCACCAAATGGCTTACAACTGATTATCCACCACAAAGTCTGTCAGTGTCGACTGATGGTCGGTTCTTGTTTATCTGTGATGCATCGTGCTCTCTGATGATCTACGGATCAGACGCAGAACTTATTCGATCCGTTCAGTTTCCAACATATATTGGGCATATTTCTTGTGCAGTGGAAACATCCATCGGAAATTTCATCATACTGAATGAGTCGTATGGGGATGAGATTTTATTTAAAGGGCGGGGCATCAGCGAAATGAGCAGAGATGGAGAGACGGTCGTTCGTCGTTTTATTCCCTTAGATGAAACACAACAACTGAAGAATCCTTACTATCTCTCAATCGATTCAGAGGATCGAGTGTTTGTGGCTGACGCAAGTAATAATACAGTGATTCTCTTGGATTCCGATCTTACATGGAACAGAATTCTTATTCCAACAGGCGAGAAAGAAGAAATAGGAATCGATGCGCCACCAACATGGTGCTACGACGAAGAAAAGAAACAACTGATGGCCGTAGGAGATCATGTTACTGTTTACTCTATAAGTTGGAGATGAACTCAGTTTTTGCCAGAATCTACCATCCAAACTAAGCTACTAATTCCATTCATCAATTTTACTATTTAGCAGATGATTATAAGCACTGCCGTTTTAAAGGTCTGCGAACGTCAAAAAGCTGCAAAAAGCCACCGCAGGGCGCGTGCCAGTGAGCGGCCATTTTCCTCCAATACTACGTGCGGCGTGCATTAGGCCTATAATCCTATATGCATCGTTAAGAAATATTATGTCTAAAACTGGTCTAGTAAATTGGCGCCTATAAAACTCGGCCTACCCGTAGGCCTACCCGTAATGACTATATCCGTACCCGTGAAATGCGTACCCAACCCGTACCCGACCCACGGTTCGTTGAAACCCGCGGGCACGGATAAACCCTCAGTGTCTGAGTGTAGGACATTTCCCCCCTGGACAAACCCCCCCCAGACAAAAACCCCCGGACAAAACCCCCCCCGGACAATTCCCCCCCAGGGTAGGACAATTCCCCCCCTGTCGAACATATTGCGTGTAAGTGGTATTACTATAAAACGGCGGTCCTAAGTGTCCTAAGTTGGATTGATGAAAAGATATCTTGCTAAATAGAAGCCGGATTGATACAAACTAATTTTTACTTAAATGGAAGCTGGATTGATGAAAATATTCTTGCTTAAATTGGAGCTGGATTGATGAAAATATTCTTGCTTAAATGGAAGCTGGATTGATGAAAATATTCTTGCTTAAATTGGAGCTGGATTGATGAAAATGTTCTTGCTTAAATTGGAGCTGGATTGATGAAAATATTCTTGCTTAAATTGGAGCTGGATTGATGAAAATATTCTTGCCTAAATTGGAGCTGGATTGATGAAAATATTCTTGCTTAAATGGAAGCTGGATTGATGAAAATATTCTTGCTTAAATTGGAGCTGGATTGACGAAAATATTCTTGCTGAAATTGGAGCTGGATTGATGAAAATATTCTTGCTTAAATGGAAGCTGGATTGATGAAAATATTCTTGCTTAAATGGAAGCTGGATTGATAAAAATATTCTTGCTTAAATGGAAGCTGGATTGATGAAAATATTCTTGCTTAAATTGGAGCTGGATGGATCAAAATAATTGTTATTTAAATAGAAGTTGGATTAAACGCATTTTTGCCTAAATGGAATCAAAGGGGGAATTGTCCGGGGGGGTTAATGTCCTAGGCTAAATCAGGGGGGGAATTGTCCGGGGGAGGTTTTGTCCGGGGGGATTTGTCCGGGGGGGTTTGTCCAGGGGGGGAAATGTCCGCGCCCCCCAGTGTCTACAGGGTGGGCCATAAAAAAAGTAATCCCTTCGGTTTTTTGCCAATATCTTGGTCAAAAATAAGAAAGTTTTCAAATCAAATTTCACGGGCTCAAAGGTGATTCATATCTACGTACAGTAGCCAAATTTCATGTATATATATTTTAAACAAAACAAAAGTTATAATATAGCTTTTTTGCGTATGCGTCCGTATAGCACGAAGGAAATGCGCCGGAGGACAACGATGAGCTGAAGACCAACACGGTATATGAGCGAGCAGATCGATTTAGAACTTGAGCAGCCACGTCGCTCGTTGCTATGTAACGGAACACCGATGGAAGTGCAATGCATTTAAATAGCACCAATTATTAATATTTAATAAGTAATTAAATAAGAACGTTTGCGACAGCAGTAAAGCCTACGCACGCTTATGACTGACAATTGCACCTTTGCACATTCAAAATATTTTCGGATTTGAGGATAGGTCGTTTTATAACCTCTCAAATAGACTTTGAAATAATCCTTTTAAATATTATCAAATATTGCATGAAAATAATGTGGTTTCTGCTTTCTTGCGTACAAACTATAATAAACGAATAAATTGCGTCCTAGCCTTGCGAACCACTGCTAAACACACGTGTTACTATAATAAATTGAATATTATTTCTTTTTATCACAATATCCGGAGATAAATGCAATAGGCCTAATATAATAAGACGAAATAATTCATCTATAATATAAGTCTGAGATCTGTAGCCTATGTATGGATGTCCGTCCCAAGAAAGGCTCAGACGCCGATTCATTTCGCAACACGAAACACAGTTATTTGAAAAGATTATTTATCGAAGAATAATGACATATCTAACAGTAAAGAATATATTGTACACAAGTCAGTATGGCTTTCGAACAGGCCACTCTACATACATGGCCGTAATGGAAATGTATGATAAAATCTCTGAAGCCAAGGAGGAAAACCACTTTTCTATGGGTGTCTTCTTTGACTTATCTAAAGCATTTGACACGGTGAATCATAAAATTCTGATAAGCAAACTTGAACATTATGGCATAAGAGGTGTATGTCTTGATTGGCTTATAGATTACTTAAGAAATAGAAAGCAGAGTGTCTTATATAACGGGAACATTTCACATGAAACTGATGTTACTTGTGGTGTGCCACAAGGTTCTGTATTGGGTCCACTTTTGTTCCTAATATATGTGAATGATATTTCGAACAGCTCGTCATTACTCAGCTTTGTCATGTTTGCTGATGACACCAATGTGTTTATGTCAGATAAAGTTATCGAAGTCTTGGTTAACAAAATTAATGCCGAATTAAAACTTGTAGGCGATTGGTTTAAAGCCAACAAATTATCGCTGAACCTTGAGAAGACGAATTTTATTTTGTTCTGCTCTAAAATAAAACTTAGAACAGCAACAAATTGCAATATATCGATTAAAATAGATGAACAATGTATTTGTAGGGTATCCTCAACCAAATTTTTGGGTGTTCACATTGATGAACAATTAACATGGAGGGAGCATATAAACTCTATATCCAAAAAGATATCCAAAAATATAGGCATACGGTAATCTCTCGTGTTCGACACCTTATGCCGCGAGATATACTTGTGAATTTATATTACTCTTTGATAGACCCTTATATGTCATATTGTAATATTACGTGGGCTTCCACATACCACACTCGTTTAACTATCTTAGCAAACCCTGCAAAAGCGAGCTGTTCGAATTATATGCAATGCACCTTTTAGAACCCACACTCAACCATTGTTCAGTGATTTGAAAATTCTGCCTTTTAACTACATTAATAAACTACAAATTGGAGTATTTATGTATAAACTACACAGGAA
This sequence comes from Lumbricus terrestris, assembly GCA_949752735.1. Classification (NCBI taxonomy): domain Eukaryota; kingdom Metazoa; phylum Annelida; class Clitellata; order Crassiclitellata; family Lumbricidae; genus Lumbricus; species Lumbricus terrestris. The sequence goes on from OX457042.1 coordinate 51,803,897, forward strand.
TTTAATCATAACGAGCTTCAACCACTGGTTTTGTAAAAATTCAGACGTTCATGGCCATTATACGCGATCTGTAAATAGATAGGGGAGGGTGCCCCAAGACGGGACGATTCACAGTATTTCCTCCAAATCACCTTTGCTGATGACATTACATATTCGCTACTTCTTCCTTCCTTTAAACTGATCCTTTAACCACTATCTGGCAAGCAATTTGCAAGAAAACAATGTAGGGCTTAAACGAAACAATGAACTTTTGTTGACCTACAAATCGTCCCATCTTGGGCACCGGGGTGCCCAAGATGGGACATTAAAATATCACATTCTTTTCCCATGTTAAACACCTTAATTTAATTTATCAACTTCAGAAGATTGATGATTTCACTTGGAACAAGTGGTTTTAGCACATGCATCGTCATCGCACTGTGCTCACCAAACAGGACAAGGCTGAATTGACAAATGGGGGGGAAGGGATCCCACATCGAACGAGCACACGAGAAAATGATTTACAATACACAACACTAGTTAGCGCAGCCATGACCACTAATTGATTGCGTGGTCTAAAGCTTGAATGCACCGACCTATAATTATAATATCCTGACTAAGAAATTGTTTTACTGTGCATACTGTACAGCTGGTGTGTTGCGGGTGCCCAAGATGGGACGAGTAGTTCACCATTGGGATATGACGTGTGCCCAAGACGGGACGCGTCCCGTCTTGGGCACACAAAGCTTGTCCCATCTTGTGCACTCTATGCATGATGTGTGAACGCATCAATTTTGGATGTAAACACAACGTATTATCGCTCATCTCAAAATGCATGCATTTGGTAATATATTTTACTGTGTCTTGCCACCAAACACGTTTCAAAATGTGTCCGTACAGTGATGACTTTATGCGATTATTTAAACTAGCAAAATCTTAAGCTAACTAGCTCAAAACAAAAAATGTTTATCTGTATATCGGATATCGTCAACACAGGGACTGAAACTCGTACATACATAGCCGAGGTAATCGTCGATTCATTGAAGGCTAATAAGAAAGAAACGCGCAAAACAACTGCGAGAAAACTGAATCGTCTCATCTTGTGCACCGTCCCGTCTTGGGGCACCCTCCCCTACCACCAAAGAAGTGTTCGTACCACTACTGGACTACATAGTATTAGAATATGTGGACCGTTGATGTGGAATTCTCTGCCTATTGATCTTACTTGTGTATCTACAATGTACCAATTCAAATACAAATTGAAATTATTTCTTTTGGATACTATTGCATAAATGCACAAAATGGTTTGTTTTGATGTGCACTACCTACACGTGCACTGTTGTGTTCTCTTACTGTTGTGTTTTTAGTTGTTTTTTTTAGTTTAGCTTAGCTTAGTTTAGTTTGTTTGTTGTTTTGTTTTCCCCCACTTTTTTGAGTTGCATAGCTTATATTCAATGCACTTCGACATGTAATTAGGGCGACCCTGTTAGCGGAACCTTACGTTCCTTTGGGCTTACCCCTTTGACATCAATGTACGTGACATTTTCAACAACTGTTTGTTTGTCTGTGCAATACTGTATGTACACATATACATGTTTCACGATGATCAATAAAGTATTTTGATTGATTGATTGATTGATTGAACACAAAACATTTTCTTTTTGCTTCTTATGCAAATTTGTGGGTCAGCGCGACTATTTTCAGCATTCAATTCACTTTAAAACGAGTCATCCGCAATTTAAGTTTCAGTATATAAACTTTTTGCGAAATTCAGACGCCATTAACCATTACTTGCAACCACGCTTAAATATTATCAAATATAGTAGTAGGCCTATATGGTAGTAGTCCGGTCAATTAAGTCTTAAACCCGCTCATTTACTATGACATGCAAATTTATGCACGAAAAGTTTTTAAAGAATGTGTGGTAGAAATCCCAAGAAAAAGCGATATGGGGAAATATTTAAAATTTGAAATTTATTTGTGAGCAGCAGCAGAGTATCAGTCAGTAGCGGCGCCAGAATTTTCGTTTTCGTTTTGGGGGGCTGGATTTTCGTTAAAAATTTTCCGTTTTCAGTCGCCAAAATTTCTGACGACCTTTTCCATTTCCGCCTCCTAAATTTCGGATGACCTTTTTTTAAGTCATCGACCAAAACCGACGGTATCAGTGATGCCACAGTTGGGTTTTTCCAGTAGATCTGTTTTTTGCCCTTCGTCTTTGTTTCTGGGTTTTTCTATGCAAAATCTGGGTTTATTTTAGCTAGCTGGACATTTTGTATTTGCAAGTTACAACACATGAATATTCTGTGAAATTCAATGTAAACTGGTTTTGTTGCTCATCAGGGTATTAAAGACCGCTACTCCTCAGAGTCTGCCCTATCCTCTCTTCTGCTGCTTCTACTGCTCATGCTTCTGCACCCAAAACCTCTACTACAACCAAAACTACCACAAAAAACCACTTACTGCGCCATCATTATCTTATAGTTGATTCGGCGCCTTTTGTCGCAACTCGCACTTTTAAGCGGCTGCTTAGCCTAATTGTGTCATTGCCTTCCTCAGAACCGTTGAACTCCACCACTGTTTCCAATTTGACAGTGCCTGTCAAACGCCTATACAAACGAGGGGGCACGTAGTTATGTTATCATACAGTGACGCTAGACCGAAACTAACACAGATTTCTTGACGATGGTAATTATGGCTTCGCTTAAGGCGGAATAAGCCAAACATTTGAATATCTTCCAGGTTCAACATGTTCGTTCGTTGTTTTAAAATTGAATCAAGCCTCTAATTTCTCTAAAGGGCAAGCTATGGGTTGAATACTTGAGAACTGATTTTTTAATACGCTGTTTGCTGCAATGCAAACTTCTTTTTTTCAATTATTGAATCTGCCACCTCTTTTGTAAGATATGAACTCTTTATTTGCGCTTTGAGCACAAGAATGCCGATTGCTGACGTCATCATAACCAAAGGTCTACGGTGACTGTGCAATGTAACATGAGGTAAAGGATCAATTCATGTTAATCGTTCATTAATTAACCAGTTCTGACAATTTCATCAATATTTTTCCTTTTTCAGCGGCATATTCTCTTTTTGGTCTGAATTACGATGTTTTTGGTAAACGTGTATTTTAGCGTAGTAAATTAGCCTATTCGTAGTTGCATGAGTTTCAGCGTCGGTCAAATGCGAGTTGGATTGACGACAAGAATTGGTGATAAAATAATGGTATCGATGAAATTATTTAACTAAAATAGAAGTATTTATGAAAACAATCTGGCTGAAATTGAAGCCAGACTGATGAAAAATTATTTCCTAATTAACTGGAAGTTGTATTAATGAAAAATATTTGCTACCGAAATAAAAGCGGGATTGATGAAAAGAATTCTTGCCTAAGCAGAAGCTGGATCGATGAGAAGGAATCTTGCCAAACTAGAAGTTTGATGGATTAAAAATCAAAATGCTGCAATGAGTGAATAATTTAGGACGCTAAAATACGCGTTTACCATGTTTTTATTATTTTTATTAGATTAAGAAACTGGTTATGTAAATGGAAGAGAAGAGTAAGTGGTACTTGTCGGTTAATTCACCTGCAGAATTTTTGTCTGTGTACCTTGTCGGTTAATTAGTTCACCTGCGGTATCTGCCGTATTTTTAATCATTTTTTTAGTGACGTAATGTAATGGTGACATCCGATGAACTTATAGCACGTGTTTATATCATTTTGGACGCCATGAATGTAAAAAAATTCCTTAATCCAGCTTCCATTTCTCAAGTGTTTTATCATTTATCCGGCAACCATTTCAGATACAATAGAAGTTGGATTGGTGAAAATGTCCTTGCTTAAATTGGAACTAGATTGATGAATGTGCCCTTGCTTAAATTGGAGCCGGATGGATGAAAACATTTTGCTTAACCTACAGCCAGATGGATGAAAATCTTCTTGCTTAACTTGAAGCTGGATTGATGAAAGCATTCTCGCTTAAATTGGAGCCTGGTTGATGAAAATGCTTTTGCGTATAATGGAGGTGGATTGATGAAAATAAATGTTGGCTGAACAGAAAGTGGATTTATGAAAATATCGCTTAATAAATGGAAGCTGGATTGCTCAGGTATTTTTATATGTTAAAAAGAACCTGGATTAATGATAAAACGCTTGAGAAATGGAAGCTTGATTAAGATATTTTTGTACCTAAAAATAGAAGCTGGATGAAGGTAGGCCTATTTCTTTATCTGAAATGAAAGCTGGATTAAGGTATTTTTATATGAGAAGTAGAAGCTGGATCGAGGTCAATGTTCCTAATTTGAACAGTTCTTTTCAATGTGCGCACAGTGATTCTATTAAATTTGCGATGTAACCAACAGGTGAATTAATTTTTGCATGTAAGATTGCGTATAATGGGTTTCAGTGTCTGCAGGTGAATTAACCGACAAGTACCGGATTTTATAAAAGACTAACTGTGCTACCCGGCGTTGCTCGATAAAATTTTTGGTTTTTCGCTCCACCACCCGGTGCCACTCCTCTCGAGTAGCCGTCGTTTTCGCTCCAACTTTCCACTCTCTCACGGTCAAAATAATACGCCCATGCACTTTGAACGATCTTCCACTCATATATTATGTGCATATATCTGAAGTCTAATCCTCGTTTAGACCTACGCGCTGCATTTCTTCTGCCCTGGAGTTTTTGCACTAAGACCGCCACTGAATATAAGCGCTTCATAAATATCGAGAAATGACGACATTCATTATTTGTTGTTATTGTGATTATTTTCCCCTTACCTTGCGGTTATCAGTTCATAATATCATTACTTTAATGATTATTATTTTTTATTGAATATCAGGTGGGCACGTGCGGTGTGCATTTACCCGAATCCCAAGCCGTATAGCATCGCAAAATTATTTAAAACATGTTTTAGTCGTTTTTCATCGCTCATCCAACTTCTAATTCTACTATATCGCAGTTCCGCTATTCATCTAACTTCTACTTCAACTAGAAATATTTTGATCGTTCATCGAACCTCTAGTTTTACGATAACAATTTAGCATAAAACCATGATTTCCTCGCTTGTCCAATTTCTACTTTTGTTAATTAATATGTTCATCCAGCTTCTAATGATACTGCAATACGTCAGCAGTAATATCATGTTTTCATCGTTCATCCAACTTCCAGTTTACGGAAATAAAATATCTCTGAAGTGCTATACGGCTTGGGATTCGGGTATAAGCGTGCGGTGTTTAGCGACTTAGGCCAGACAGAAATGACGTCAAAAATGGCATCGTCCAACGAAATGAAATAGCTCAGTGTGTAGGGATCGTTTTATATAAGGTCGTTGGTAGGGATTCGGACTAATAATGCATACGACCATTAATGGCGTCTTAATTTTGCGTTAATTTCAACATCGAACTTCAAAATGTCCATATCTAGAGGGTTTTAAGGTGAGTCTAGAGCTGAAAATAGTCTCGCTGACCTACACAGTCGCATGGGAAGATTTAAAAAAATGTTTAGTGGTGCGAATTTCGGGGCCGTTCTTGGGGCGGACATACATACACACACAACCACAGATAAATTTCGGATTTTTGGTAAAGATCATTTTCAACTATAAACTATTTAACACACAGCATAACTTCTACAGAAATCAGACGCTCGTGCAACTTCTAAAAAATGGGATATGAACACAAAGATGCTGGACTAAATTCAGCAGTCGAGCTTATTCAACTTAACTCGATGCCAGAAGTCCCACGGTGATAGGCCTATATCTGAGAGACACTGACAGAATAGGCAGTAAGGCCACTTAAAAGTAGGCTACGAATTGTAAGAGGTCTCAAAACGAACTTTTTGCTGAAATATTAGATATATGTCATGTTCTTTCCCGGAGAGATGTTGATCTACGTAGGCGGTGCCATGACAAAATGTCGCAAGACAAAATGCCGCCGACAAAATGTCGCAGTGACAATATATCGCAAGACAATATGGATGGAAACTTGAGGAACACCATAAACTAATTGTTCATCTTCAAAGGAGATTTAGTAGCGTTACAGCTAACTTACTGTGTTCTATTGTCAAAGTAACTTTCGAACCAATTTAGTCGGATATTTCGAATAACTGGATAATTTTGTATTAGGATCCCGCTACAAATAGTATCATAAGCTTTGGTCAAGTCGAGAAATTATTCCTGTTGAATATTACTATTGAGTAATCATCTTAATCCAATTCAACCGTTATATTATCATGCATACTTAGGAGCGGCATGATTATTGAATGGACGCATTGAAATCCATGCTGGGAGGAGAATAGAATATCGAATTTAGTAATATAATAATAATTCTTAAGTCGCACTTGCTTAGCCTTTAAATGTGTAGCGAAAAAGAGAGGACAGATATACATGTATATGTCGGTTTAAAAGGAACAGTTACTAATTTTTTTATTAATGTATTGTGTTGGAAAGGCCATGAAAGGCTATAGACTAAAATATTCAATGATTATACAACCCCCAAATGAGTAGATCCTACCTATTTCTTTACCAAGGGAGGGTGAATTGCATAACTTAATTGAAGTTATTCATCCATCGCTATTTTGAATCATGTTTTGAGCAGTTATATTTTCCAAATTTATACACAAATGGAGAGATATTAATTGCCAATGAATGAGCTATGTCAGTGAAATAGTTATTTAATTCAGTTACAATTTTTATAGGGTCTGTGGGGAGGACATCATTTATCTTTATCGATGTAATATCCCTGCTTTCATCGCCGGATCCACCAATTTGTTTAAATTTTATAATGTACAATAATCTGTGATGACACAGACGTTGAAAGAATATTGCATCTTAGCAGCGTCGTAAATATTGGCGACGAAATTTTTTGAATGTTGCATTTCATTCATTCATTATTATGGATATTTATATAGCGCCCATTTCAGGCTACTACTCAGGAGCGCTCCCGAACCAACATCAGTTGAAAAGTAGCTTTAATGCTGTGAAAAAACGCAACTAAGCAAACAAAGGCTTGAGGCGCATAGACAGTCTATACCTAAATCTATTCCATGGTTCCACGACAACTGGTCCACCGACAACTGATCCCCAGGCAACTGGTCCAACGACAACTGGTCCATTGAAATAGAAATCGGATTAATGAAAAAGCGCTTCAGAAATGGAAGGTGGATGAAGGCTCTTCATTTATGAAATAAAAGCTGGATTTATGAAAAGGCTTTCATGGTTTTCTAGCCAAATTGGAAGCTGGATTGATGATTTTCATTCATGTACTTCAACATGCATCCAGCTTCTATTTCAATTCTAAAAGCACCTTGATCCAGCTTCCATTTATTAAACATTTTTTTAATCCATCCAGCTTCTATTGCACCTGTAAAAGAACCTTCATCCAGCTTCTATTTTCCAAGCGTTCTGTTCATAAGTCCAGCTTCTATTTCACCTTTAACATAACCCTCATCTATTTCAGCTGCAAAAAGCATCGACTAAAAAATTCCGAGGGAACATTTTCTCGTTAACCATTAATTTTGTCGATGAATCAATATTTCGTGGACGAGTTGTCGTTGGACCAGTTGTCGTGAAACCTTATTCCATACCATGGGGTCAATAACTGAGCAATTACTTTGCGATTGTACGGAGCACAGGAAAAGCGTGAAAGAAAGACTATATATATATATATATATATATGCGAAAATTGGATTGAGTGTAAACAACACAAACAAAAACAGCTACGTCGATCATGTACGGGATATCGTCAGTGCAATAATAGAAACATTTCGTTAGAGTTAAAGGGCTTAACTGAACAGGAGCATTAATAATAATTATTGAATAAAACATGCTTGAAATCGAAATAGAAAAGCAAGGTTCATGAGAAATTAAGTTGACTCTTGCGGTGCCTGGTCAATATACAGCAATACCTCTTTGAACTGCGGCCTATTAAAGTCAAATGTATAAGCAATAATGCATGAATTGATTAATACGTTGAGTAACTTAACCCTTCAATAAAGCTGCTTTGTTCGGAATGGTTGTGCGCCATAGTGTGAAACAAAATTTTTTTTTGAGACATCGTTTCCGTATAAGCTCGAAGATCCTATAATGTTTTATTTGCAAACATGACATAAAACGATTTAGGTTCTTTCACGAATGCCAGAAGAATTGTATCAAAAACATTGCCTTATAGGTCTGTGTCTGAAAAAGCAAAGTGAGTTGAATTCTAATGTAAATTAAATTACTCTCTTTCGTCAACAATGCAACATAATTTTGCAGACTTTGCAAAATGTTTTACAAACTTCAGTCAGACACTGAATGGGTTTTTCTATGACGTCTCAAATGAGATGCACACACGAACGTTTTCTGACATCTCTGGCATAAGTATGGTCTCTCTCCAGTATGTTTCATCGCGTGCCACTTCAGATAACTTCCATACTTGGTTGTAAACTTACATAATTGACAACGGAATGGTTTCTCAAGAATATGAACTCTTGAATGTCTTTTTAGCTCAATGGGCCGAAAAAATCGTTTTTCACATACTTGGCATTGATGTGGTTTTTCTCCAGTATGGATCCAAACATGACTTTGCAGATCAAAAGAGCGGGAATAACTGCGTTTACATGTCTGACATTGGTATGGTCTCTCTCCAGTATGGAGTCTAATATGGCTTTGAAGCGATTTATATATGGAAAAAGTTTTGTTACAAAGAATACACAGAAATGACTTTTCTCCTAAATGTGTTTTCTCATGTCTTTTTAGAATTGAAGACAACGAGAACGTTTTCTGACAGACGCGACAAAGGTATGGTTTGTCTCCGGTGTGTTTTCTTGTGTGGCTTTTCAGATAGCTTTTATCCTTAGTTTTAAACCCACATAACTTGCATTGGTAAGACATCTCTCGTGTATGGGTTCTGGCATGAATTGCTAGACCTGAACACTGAGTAAAACCTTTTTTACAGACTTGACATTGGAAAGACTTCTCTCCGGTATGAATCTTTGCATGACGTGATAGATCCGAAGACTGAGCAAAATCTTTTTTACATACTTGGCATCGGAAAGATTTCTTACCGGTATGAATCATCGCATGACGTGCGTGATTTGAATATTCAGAAAAACGCTTTCGACATACTTGACATTGATAAGGCTTCTCGCCAGTATGGATTCTAAGATGGTTCCGCATGTGAGAAGAATGCGAGAAAAATGTATTACATACCTCGCACTGAAATGGTTTTTCTCCAGTATGGATTCTAGTGTGTCTTTTCTGACTTGAAGAAAATGCAAATGTCTTGCCACATACCAGGCAAAGGTATGCTCTTTTTGCAATATGGATTGCCTTGTGCTCCTTTAGATCTCGTCTACCGATAAAGTCTTTATTGCAAAATTCGCATGAACCGCGTGTCTTTGCTTTGGGCTGATTTCGTTTATTTACTTTTGAGTGACTATCTAGCACAAGTGATTTCTGACAAAGCTGGGAGTTATCCATATTATCCTTTGTTATATTTCGAATGAAGTAGTCTACTGAATTCTGTGAAGAAAGTGTTTCCGAATTCATTCCTTAATAGGAATTGTGTGATTTTTGCGGAACTATTAATTTTATAGTAGGCACCGGGGTAAAAGTGTATTTTAGCGTATTTTATTATTTCGAAATCGATATGGTGTATTTTAGCGTATTTATTATTTAGCGTATGTATTTACACATTTCGTTGATGAAATCGTTATAACGTGACAAACAGACAATATTGAGTGATATTGGAAGCTGGATTGATGAAAACTTATGGATGAAGTAGAAGCTGAATTGATGAAAAAACACTTGAGATATGGAATGTGGATTAAGGTATCTAATGGCTGACGTAGCAGCTGGATGGAAAAAAATAACGCTCGAGAAATGGAAGCGGAATTGATGAAAAGATTGCTTGAGAAATAGAAGTTGGATTGATGAAAATTATTTCCCTTAAATACAAGCGGGTTGCTGAAACGATACTTAATTAAATGACAGCTTGATTGATGGGGAAATACTTATGGTACTATAATTTTAATTAACCCTTTTTTTCGATTTAATTTCGCCAACTTCTAGTTTGTCCAGAACCCTTTTAATCGATCCAGCTTCTGCTTAGACAAGAATTTGTTCGATAAATCCCGTTTCTATTTTGTCAGTATATATTTTTCATCAATTTTACATTGAAAATTATTCTTCATCAATCCAGCTTCAATTTCAGCAGAATGACTGCACTAACCCTAAAACTAACCCTAACCGACCCTCACGACGCCTAACCTGAGCCCTAACCGACCCTCACGCGCTAAATCCCGCTTCTACTTCGTGAGGAAATATTTTTCATCGAATTTCTTTTTCTGTGGGGTCGTACACGAAACCTACATCGACACGCTGAAATAAATAAAAAGGGTGAATTAAAATTATAGTACCGAAATACTTGTTATTTAAGTAGAATTTGGATTGATGAAAAAATAATTCTTGCTGCAACAGAAGCTGGATTAACGAATGATGCATTCCAAGGTAGAAGTCGGATTGATGAAAATACCTGCGGAAGTACGAAAGCGCATCCAAATAATAAAAATTTAATACGCTATTTATTTTGAGCTAACCAGGTCCTGTCTTGAATAAAATACGCTAAAATACACTTTTACTGGCACCGGTTGGCCTACCTGTTCTAATCCATTCCTTTGCCAATTTTTTAGGATTGTGACTATAGCCTACTTAAACTGCAGTCTGTTCTCTTTTTGAAACTGCACGGTATTTTAGGCATCCAGTAAGAAACTTACTCTTCTCTTCCATTTACATAATCAGTTTCTTAATCTAATAAAAAAAAACATCGTAATTCAGACCAAAAAGAGAATATGCTGCTGAAAAAGGAAAACTATTGATGAAATTGTCAGAACTGATTAATTAATGAACGATTAACATGAATTGAATCTTTACCTCAGGTTACATTGCACAGTCGCCGTAGACCTTTGGTTGTGATGACGTCGGCATTCTTGTGCTCAAAACGCAAACAAAGAGTTTATATCTTACAAAAGAGGTGGCAAATTCAATAAATGAAAAAAGAAGTTTGCATTGCACCAAATAGCGTATTAAAAAATCAGTTCTCAAGTATTCAACCCATAGCATGACATTTCGAGAAATTAGAGGCTTGATTCAATTTTAAAACAACGAACGAACATGTTGAACTTGGAAGATAATTATTCAAGTGTGGGGCTTATTCCGCCTTATGCGAAGTCATAATTACCATCGTCTACAAATCTGTGTTGATTTCGGTCTAGCGTCACTGTATGATAGCATAACTACGTGCCCCCTCGTTTGTACAGGCGTTTGACTGGCACTTTTAAAATGCAAACATTGGTGGAGTTCAACGGTTCTGAGGAAGACAATGACACAATTAAGTAGCCGCTTAAAAGTGCGAGTTGCGACAAAAGGCTACAAATCAACTATAAGATAATGATGGCGTAGTAGGCCTAGTAGTGGTTTTTTGTGGTAGTTTTGGGTGTAGTAGAGGTTTTGGGTGCAGAAGCATGAGCAGCAGAAACAGCCGAAGCAGAGGATAGGGCAGAGGAGAAGTGGTCTTTTCTGATGAGCAACAAAGATTATATGTCAATGAACAGCAGTGTATTATAAGTTCTCGACTTATTTTTTGCTGGGTTCCAACGTTTCTGGACCCTTAGATCTGCATCGATTTAATATCCCTGCTTTCATCGCCGGATCTACCAATCGATTAGGGTACCGTAAAACGGGGTCACTTTGGCTCATTTTCAACTTGTTTTTATAATAAAACGATAATGTGACTGAATATGGCTGATCTAGCAATTTCATTAGCAGTGCATAGGGTTAGAGATTAGAAGTGTACAATACAAAAATTGTCAGATAACAGTTGAACCTTTATTTTTTTACTTTTGTGGTGGGCCAAAGTCACCCCATTAGGTGGGGTGACTTTGGCCCACAGTGGTTTTTCCGTTATTAGACAAAGTGGACCTATTGCTGGGGTGACTTTGGCCCAGGTAATGCGTTTTAAAAGATATATGAGCTTATAATTAACACAAAAATGACACTGGTACTGGTACTAGCTGGTACTTGTAAAGGACTACTGCGAAGTCATATGACAATTGAAATTTTCGTGAACTCCATCTGCTTCTCGATCTCAGTGAATCACTTTGAACATTATCTACACTTAAAACTAACACAAAATGACTATGGTAATGTTACTGGTACTTATAAACGAATTTTAAAAGATTAGTGAGAAGTCAACTGACTAATGAAACGTCCACAATTTCCATTTACTTTCCTATGAATGGACTTGGAGCATTTCTCGTGCAGATGTTTTCTTTGGGGGTGGAATTTTCAAAATTGCTGCTGTATGGTAGAATCTTATCCACATTTGCAGGTCAGTTCCAGTTCATATCACTTCTAGCTAAACAGCTGATTTAAGTTCTTCGTTTATTTAGTGCTTTGACCATACCAGGAAATTGTTCACCCTTGTACATGTGACTAGGCCCTATAACAAAGTCACCTTTCAAGAAATTGGTACCTTATGCTCAACCAAAAACCAGTCAAAATATCATAGAAAGCGTAGTTTAAGCAAATGCATTTATTAATTTTGATAGAAACATAATATATACATCGTCAACAGTAATTTAAAGTATGGGCCAAAGTCACCCCAGATTTGGGCCAAAGTCACCCCAAATTTTTTTCTTGCATTTTAACTTACTTATTAGCAACATCGCGGAACAAACGGTGCGCCATAGACATGCCATTATAATGTACATTGAAAAGCTCAATAATAACCCACGGTATTATTGACGGGTTTTTTCACAGAAATATAAGTTTGCACGTCTTAATATTTTCACGTTTTTAAGGCTTGCAAACAAATCTGGAAAATTCTAACAAATATTACAATAAAATCAATCAAATTATTTTTGAATATTCGCTATATAATGACACATCGTCAGCTGTAAAGCAAGTCAAAATCACGTGATAACTACGGAAGCCCGGAGGTGTGCAAACTAATTTTTCAATTTGGGCCAAAGTCACCCCGCGGGCCAAAGTCACCCCGTTTTACGGTACTTGCCAAATGACTCGCCTACTGCGACTGAAATGGTTGATCTTGCTGATGCTCGTCTTCTAGCTGTCGTTTCCAGAAACGACTTCCATGTTCTTCGACCGCTTTTCCCACCGGTTGCTGATCGTCCCTATCAATTAAGGCCACGCCCTCACAACTTTGTATTGCCAACCAAAGATGACAGACATTAGATCTCTCGGGTTTTGTATAGAAAGGCACCACATACTCATTAATGATGAAAAGGTCTAATCTCATTAGCCTATAGGCTTATAGTAGCCTATATAAACATAGAATCTTTTTGTAATTTCTGTGAGTTTGTGCTCTCATACTATGACATAATTATCCAACAATCAAGGCTAAATAATTCTATAGGTATTATATTGTATTTGATAAACTTCTTTTTGTACCTGATAGCGGTGTGTCTATCAGTCTTTTTACCATTAAGCGAAAATATGCCCAATAAATAATGTTTAAATTTTTATTATACAAAATCACACCTGACGATACAGACGTTGAAAAGAATATTGCATCTTAGCCGCGTCGTAAATATTGGCGACGAATTTTTTTGAAAGTTGCAATTCATTCATTCATTATTATGAAGATTTATATAGCGCCCCTTTCAGGCTGCTACTCAGGAGCGCTCCCGACACAACGTCAGCTGAAAATAGTTTCAAGGCTGTGAAAAAACGCATCTCAGCAAACTTAGGCACAAAGTGCATAGACAGTCTATACCCAAGTCTATTCCATACCATGGGGTCAATAACTGAACAATTACTTTGCGATTGTAAGGAAGGATCGCGAGAGAAAGACAATGCGAAACACAAGGAAACGTCGATTATTGACGGAATATTGTCAGTGCAATAAAAAGAAACATTTTGATGGAGTTAAAGTGCTTAACTAGACAGGAGCATAAATTGAATAAAACATGTTTGAAAATCGAAAGAGAAAAGCAAGGTTCATGAAAAACTATGTTGACTCTTGCGGTGACTGGTCAAAACAGAAATACTCCGTTATACTGCAGGTTATTAAAGTCAAATGGATAAGCAATGAATTCACCATGAATTGATTATAAAGTTGAGTAGCTTCACCTTTCCATTATCTTTGTTCAGAATGGTTGTGCGCCATAGTGTGAAATATCTAAAGCAATTTTTGGTTGAGACATCGGTTTCCATTAAACTCGAAGATCGTATAATATTTTACATGCAAACATGACATAAAACCATGTAGCTTCTTTCACGAATGTCAGAAGAATTGTATCAAAACATTGCCGTGTAGGCTGAAAATCAAGGTTCAACAGACTGAGAAAAAACAGACTGGCAAGTATTCTGGTTTATATTAAATGATTTCCTTTCATCAAGAATGAACTGTAACATAATTTTACAAACTGAACAGTGGAAAACAGTGTTTTACAAACTTGAGTCAGACATGGAGTGGATTCTTTCATGGTGTCTCATGCCTGAATGATGCGAGAACGTTTTCTGACATAGCTGGCATAAGTATGGTTTCTCTCCAGTATGTGCTCTCATGTGGCACTTCAGATAACCTTTATACTTGGTTTTAAACTCACATAATTGGCAGTGAAATGGTTTCTCATCAGTATGAACTCTTGAATGCATTTTTACCTCAAAGGATCTGGTGAATCGTTTTTGACATGCTTGGCATTGATATGGCTTTTCTCCAGTATGGATTCGAACATGACTTTTCAGATCAGAAGAGCGGGAATAACTGCGTTTACATGTCTGACATTGGTATGGTTTCTCTCCAGTATGGATTCTGATATGCCTTTGAAGCGATTCATATAGGGGAAACGATTTGTTACAAAGAATACACAGAAATGACTTATCTCCAAAGTGTGTTTTCTCATGAGTTCTAAGATTTGAAGAGCATGAGTACGTTTTCAGGCATAAGCGGCAAAGATATGGTTTGTCTCCGGTGTGTTGTCTTGTGTGGCTTTTCAGATAGCTTTTATCTTTAGTTTTAAACCCACATATCTGGCATTGGTAAGGCATATCTCGTGTATGGGTTCTAGCATGACTTGCTAGACCTGACCACTGAGTAAAACCTTTTTTACATACTTGGCATTGGAAAAATTTCTTTCCGGTATGAATCATCGCATGACGTGTTAGACTTGAATATCCAGAAAAACGCTTTCGACATACTTGACATTGATAAGGCCTCTCGCCAGTATGGATTCTAATATGGTGCTGCAAATTGGAAGAATGCGAGAAAAATTTATTACATACTTCGCACTGAAATGGTTTCTCTCCAGTATGGATTCTATTGTGTCTTTTCAGACGTGAAGAACATGTAAATGTCTTGCCACATGCCAGGCAAAGGTATGCTCCTTTTGCAATATGGATTGCCTTGTGCTCCTTTAGAACTCGGCTACTGATAAAACTTTTTTTGCAAAAGTCGCATGAACCGTGTGTCTTTGCTTTGGGTTGATTTCTTTTATTTCGTTTTGAGTGACTATCTAGCACAACTGATTTCTGACATAGCCGGGAGTTATCCATATTATCATTTGTTATAATTTGAAAGAAGTAGCCTACCGAATTCTGTGAAGAAAGTCTTTCCGTATTTATTTGTTGTGAGTTTTTGCGGAACTATTAATTTTGTAATAGGCACCGGTTGGCCTACCTGCTTTAACCCATTTCTTTGCAAATTTTTTAGGCTTTGGGTTATACTTGAACCTAGACAATGACAATCTGTTCTCTTTCCCAAACGGTGTCACGACACAACTGGTCTACAGACAACTCGTCTAACGGCAAGCGGTCTCCAGGCAATTCGTCTAACGCCAACTGGTCTACAGACAACTGGTCCAGCGCTTGAGAAATGGAAGCTGGATGAAAGTTTTTACAGGTGAAATGGAGGTTGGATTGATGAAAAATCGCAAGAGAAATGGAATCTGGCTGAAGGTTCTTTTACAGGTGAAATAGAAGCTCTATTGACGAATATAATTCATGAGAAATAAAAGCTGGATGAAGGAATTTCTAGATCTTAAATAGAAGCTGGAATGATGAAAAACGCTTAAGTAATGGAAGCAGGATGAGGGTATCTTTATATCTGAAGTACAAGCTAGACTGACAAAAAAACGAGCGAGATATGGAGGGTATTTTTAGATCGGAATTAGAAATTTGATGCATGTTGAAATATATGCATGAAAAATCATCAATCCAGCTTCCATTTAAGCTAGAAATCATTTACCGCTTTTTTTAAATAACCCGCCAGCTTCTATTTCATCAATGCGATTCGTCGGTAATTGGGTAGTTTAGCGTCCCAAATTACTTTGACCATTTCTTTGCAATAATAACTGAAAGATATATACAATAACACATATTTAATAGACGAAATCATAAAATATGTGCTTGAAAACCTCAAGGAAGTCCCAAACGAGGTAACTATCGCGTAGAAATGGAAGCTGGATGAGGATTTCTTATGGCTAAAATGATAAAAAGGACGCTTCAAAGACGGAAGCTGGATCAAAGTTCTGTAATAGTAGTTGAAATAGAAGCTGGATACAAGTTTTCATCGATCGGAAATAGAAGCTGGATTCACGAATAGCACGATAAAGAAGTGGAAGCTGGATGAATGTTTTTATAAATCTAAAAAATAGAAATTGGATTTATGAAAAGAACGATAAAGAAATGGAAGCTGGATGAAGGTTCCAGTTTTGATAAAATAGAAGTTGGATTAACGAGAAATTCCAAGCCTCAGCAATAACCTGAATAATTTGGGACGCTAAACTACCCAATTACCGATTCGTCTGTAGACCAGTTGTCGTTAGACGAATTGTTAGAGGACCACTTGTCGTTAGACGAACTGTTGTTTGTAGACCAATTGTAGTGGAACCTTTCCAAACTGCGCAGTAATTTAAGCTTGCAGTAAGAAACTTACGCTTCTCTTCCATTTTTATAATCAATTTCTTAAACATAAAAACAACGTAATTCCGACCAAAAAGAGAATATGCCGCTGAAAAAGAGAAAAAAATTAAGAAATTGTCAGAACTGATAAATTAATGAACGATTAACATGAATTGAATCTATATCACAAGTTACATTGTACAGTGTACACTGTACAGTTACCGTAGGCCGCTGGTTGTAATGACGTCAGCATTCTTGTGCTCAAAAAGCGAACAAAGAGTTTACATATAACAGAAGAGGTGGCAGATTCAAGAATTGAAAAAAGAAGTTTGCATTACACCAAAAACCGTGTTACAAAAATAAGTTATACTAAGACAGACAGCATGACTTTGACAGAAATTGATTTAATTTTTAAAACAATGAACATGATGAACCTGGAAGATATTCAAGAGTAGGGCTTATTACGGCTTATGCGAAGTCATAAATATCATCGTCTACAAATCTGTGTTAGTTTCAGTAGGCCCAGGCCCGGCCCTAGGGTTTGCGGGGCCCAAGGCAGCATCGGGTTCTCAAGCATAAATTTACACAGTTGGTTTCCTGTCAATGCGGCACTGGTGAAGGGGAGAGTCACCTAAGGGTACAACTTATCGTTGTATTCCAAACTTCGTTAGAGCTAATAGCACTATTTTATAATAAGCTACATTGATGTGGCCTATACATGTTTGACTTTCAAATGATGCGTGTAAAAGAATAGCAATTTTCCAAAAAGCGATATTATTGTCATTAAAAAATTACTAATAATGTATACCAACTTAAGCAACCATCTCCATAAGATAGGATAATAATTTCCATAATGTCCGATTGGGAAAATTTGATGATGTGAAATAGCATCACCGAACATGGAAATTTTCAATTATCAACCAAATCAAGACAGCAGCACCGTAAGTGTTAGCACATTAACAGTTGCTATGTAGAGTGTAGGCCTACGTGATGTTATTCGCAACTCTTGACACTGGGTTCATCTGCGTATAACGATAGCAATAGGTGTGTAGCAAATTCACTGCAAGTGCATAGTTGATATGCAACGAAACTATTGTCAATCTCGAAAAAGAAAAAAATTATAGGGCTCAGCAGCGCGGGGCCCCTGGAAGCGCGGGGCCCAAGGCGGCTGCCTCGCTCGCCTTGCCCTAAGGCCGGGCCTGAGTAGGCCTAAGCTTAGAAGCTTATGGTCTATAGCTTATAGCGTCGTTGTGTGATGACATACCTACGCGCCCCTCGTTGATACAGGCGTTCGACTGGCACTGTAAAAGTGTAAACAGTGGTGGAGTTCAAAGGTTCTGAGGAATACATTGACACAATTAAGCAGCCGCTTAAAAGTGCGAGTTGCATTAAAAAAGCGCCAAATTAACTTTAAGATAATGATGGCGCAGTTGCAGTGGTTGACGTGGTAGTTTCGGCAGCAGCAGAGTTTTGGGCGTAGAAGCAGTAGCAGCAGAAGCAGCAGACGTAGAAGATAGGGCTGTGTTCCAACGTTCCTGTACCCTTAGAAATATTCATTAAAAAGTGTAGGTCTATCTTCTCAAGAGTAAACGTGTTTCTAGTTACAATTCTATACCTTGTCAAAAAAAATTATTTTTTAACTACCAGAGTGAACTTTTGTGCTTTTGCTAAGCAGTGGGTCATTTAATAGGTCTACATTAGGAGCAGATACAGTAGAGGGTATGTAGTGTGTATGCCATTTAAATAGACTGTCACGATAATTATTACGCTTCACTCATACGATAAAGCACTGAAGAAAATCTAATATGGGCCAAAATTAATTCTAGGTGAGTAGAAATGAGTCCAGTATAGTCGTTCATTTTATCACGAAAAGAGTTACAACATTGCATAGAAGTCTGACTAATTGTAAACATAAGTCCATTGAGATTTAAATAGAAATAAATTTATAAAAGTATTTTCAGTTCTAGGACAAAATGGTAGCGGACAAAATGGTGCGGACAAAATGGTACGGACAAAACGGTATGGATAAATTGATGCTGGATGAGGGTATTTTTTTGCTGAAATAGAGGGTGGATGGCTTTTTCTGGTTGAAACACAGCTCTAGAGAAGAAAAACAATAGAAAAAAGCATGGGCGGAGACCTAGGAGGGACAGGGGGGACGGTCCCCCCAATGAAAGTGTTGGGGGGGGACGGCCCATGCATTTGTCCCCCCAATATTTGAGCGTCAAGACTTTTGGGCGGCGAAAATATAAAAATTTCGTCGAGATTTGGGCGGATGACTAAAAAAAAGGTCATCAACTTTTTGGCGGCCGAAAATTTTTTTTTTCCAGATTTCGCCGGTCGTCAGAAATTTTTCGGAAAATCTCGCGTCTTTCCGTCCCCCCCAATTCTCGGCCCAGGTCTCCGCCTATGGAAAAAAGGAAGCCGGATTGGCGAAAAAAAATGCATGAGAAATGAAAACTGGATTGATGTCTTTCATTCATGTGTTTCATGATGTATACAGCTTCCATTTAAGCCGTAAGATTCCTTAGACCAATGTTCATTTGTAATGCATCTTTCATTAATCGAGCTTTTATTTCAGCTATGAAAATACCTTGATACTGCTTCTATATCTAAAGCGTTATTTTCATCAATCCAGCTTACATTCCATATATAAAAATATCCATGCAGTTTGTATGTTGCAGCATGAGGCCCAGTGGGAAAAGCCAGTCTTTGATGGGATAATGATAAGAGGCTTACGCAGACTTGGTCATTCATCCAACTTCAACAAAGTGAATAACATGGTATCGCAGTGGCGTAGGCAAGGGGGGTTTCGGGGGTTAAAACCCCCCCATTGGCTTCGAGAAAAAGGTTTTTAAGGTTATTTTCCATTTAAGTAAGAAAAATAGCAAAAAAACAGGGTTTCCGGCCATAAACTCCCCTCCATCAAAATGTCCTGGCTACGCCGCTGTGGTATCGTGTGTCTATGTATACTGTATACTCCTAAAACAAATTCGATTAAATGACGGTTCAAAATCAAACTAAGCCAACAATTAATTTAGCCCATAATTTATGACTTTTCACGGTGAAAAAACTCAGCAGGTTTCCTGACTCGCTAGTCAGTTTTTGTTCCATTGATAATGGATAAAAAAAATTGATCCAATAATATTGGATTAGGCCTACTCATGTCGCATCCATAGCAAGAATAACATGTTCCAATCTATGTTCTTCACGTATCGATCATTCCGCGGCGTTGCCTTTTGGCCAACCTGACAGAAGTGAAAATATCCTTAGATAGATGGACGAGAAACTGAATGATTTCAACAATCGTAAGAATTGTGCATCCAAGAATCAGTCCCAATGCGCCACCAATGTCGCAAAACAGTGTGAGGACATCGTAGGCTGGAGTTGTTTGGATGTCGACGTAGTTCAGCTGAGAGTAGAAGATATCCAGATAGACGAGTTCCTTGCTTAGTTTCGACATCGTCAGGTTCCGTCCCTTGAACTGCGACTTTTGCGACACGTAGTTAAGAAAATGCTGTGAGAGAGGACTTGTTGAGATCGAATATGGATAAGTGGGTTGATAGCATTGCAGAGGACAATCACACTCGTTGGATGCACCAGAAGAAACAAAAGATCTCCCGGCTTCCGATAAGCAGCTGTAGATTTGTTGTAAAGTACATATCTTTACTCCTGGAACTAAATGGACAATTTCACTCTTCAGAATTAACTCCGGAGGTAACATACGAATTCCTAAGTTGATGCTATTCATTATTAGGCATATTTGGCAAAGAATCCTGGCAGTTAAAACCACCCACAGCTCAGGCTTTGATGATATTGATCCATTCATAACCTCGCAAGTCATTGACCTTCTGGCTGACCCACTTTCTACAGTAATAAATTCCTCCATAAGGAAAGGCATAGTACCATTAGCAATCAAAAGGGTCAGGGTGCTACCAATCTATAAAGAAGGCACCAAATAAGAACTATAGACCCATCTCCATACTTCCCTTCGCTTCAAAATTGTATGAAAGAGTGTTATATGACCGATTATTCTCTTATATTAAACAGAAGAATGTCTTGTAACACACCCTCTGCAACATGGGTTTCAACCGACTCACTCAACTTCTATGTACCTACTTGACATCCAAGACAAACTTTCAGCGGCCTTTGATAGCAACCAATACTCATCAGGCATCTTCCTAGACCTTGCAGAGGCCTTTGACACGGTCGACCATAGGATACTATTGGCCAAACTTGATCATTAGAGAATCAGAGGTACTGCTCTAGATTGGTTGACAAGTTACTTAGCATCTCACCAGCAACAAGTTTCATGTAACAATTCATTATCCGACTTCTTACCCATTCGATTTGGAGTTCCCCAATGTTCCATTCTAAATTTGCTGGCTCACATAACTTAATTTCCTAGTAAATTTTCTCAATGCACCACCATGTAAGCCATGTATGTTATTTGTTACACTATGTGATCATAATTACTTGTACGTTTTTACGTTGATGATGGGATCAATAAACTTGACTTGACTTGACTATTTACATTGCAAAGACAAAGCTTCTAGCATTTCAAAACTACTTGCCTCTTTCTACCAACAACTCTGTTATTGTCTCACAAACAGATCCTATGAAATCATTGCTATAATTTAAATCTCTTAAAGGTAAACGTTGCCCTGAGCTTCAGAAACTTGCTTCACACGCTATGATTCTGTTGACGGAAATGCTGGCTACCCCTAATGCTGGCTACCCCTTGGCGGAAATGATGAATTGTTCTTTTAGAAATTGTGAGGTCCCTCCTGAGATAAAAAAAAGGCCTGAGTTAGGCCTATACAAAGAAATGCATATGTGCATTAAATCTACAAAATTCTCGAGCATAATGATATTATTATTAGTATTATTATTGTACCTTTCATCGCTTGAGTTTGGCAATTACATCTGGAGACGATATAATCAACCCGGCAACGACTCATGCATATCATGTAAGTGTAGTTCTCTGCCTGACGACAGTCACCGTACGGCGCAGGCAACATGGACAGCTACAAAGAAGCGAACCAAGAATCTAGTAATTTTGATCAATTCTAAGACAACTAGACCTGGGATTCAACACCAATAATTCGACCTCAGTCGACTTGGTCTTCCCAAGTCGAGGCTAAGCGCATGTGTAAATATTTTGCGAGGTAGGCTACAGGCTAATACCTGTGTAGGAAACAAGCCGCGCCTTTGCTGTCGGTCGCAATAATACTAATTTTCATCGATCGTGAATAGATATACACATTAATTTTCATGCGTCGCATGTACAGCTTAGTCAATTGTTTATTTTGAGGTATTACACTCATACGGCAACGATAAAGCATCTGGTCCCTGTACTCTCCGAGTTTCTTTTTTTCACTGATAGGCTAGCTGACGGATAAGAGATCAATAAAAAAAATGGCCGTTTTGTCTTACTGCAGAAACTGGACTTGAAAACAGTGTCAATGCGGTTAATTCGTGAAACCATCATTGCCAAAACTTAAAAAAAGTTTTGTGGGACAAGAGCATACTCCAGTTGGACTCAGGAAGATTATAGAGAATGCAGATAGGCTACTGTGCAGTAGCAACGCTAACTTGCTGTATAAGTCATTGATTTTGCAGAAGTAAGAAGCTAGCCAGTTGAAAGCAATTCAAGAGACTTAGAAGTATTAACTGAGTATAGAAATAATTTGGTGATGGTCGACCGTGACCTACGCTGCACTAAGGGTGAGGTTGCTGAGACACATAATTTGTCAGCAATTCAGTAATAATTGTTGTTGAAGAAAAATGTAGGCCAGCAAGACAATATAAATTTAAGCACAATGGAACCACCGATACTTGAGTCAAAGGCTGAGGCATATTCTACTAACTAGGACAATCTTTCGAGATCAAAGAATGCGGATAATCTTTTTAAAAGCATAAAGATGAGTTAATCTGCAATGGGGCAACCTTCACCATAAGCTGACTAGTGCGGAATTAAGTTAGGCAATGAGTAATTAATGGGTTTAGGCCTAATACGTTTTACTTACATTTCTTAGTGAAATTGAAATTGATGTTGAAATGCCGGTCCCAACTCTAAATCCGATCGCCGCCAGCATTGGAAAATCGTTTGCCTCATGAAACGCAACCTACAGAAAGATAATAATTATCATGTTCTAAAATGATATAAAGATTCAAGAGTTGTAAAGTCAATTAATTTCCATTAGGCTATGTTCCAGTTGCTGGTGAACAAAGTCTGCTCATAGGCGTAGGAGGCGGAGGTCCGGGGGGCAAATGCCACCAAATTTTGGGCAAATGTGTTTTTAGGGCAAAACAGGCATTGACGGGGGGGGAAATTTGGAATTTTTTCGGGCAAAACAGGTACAGGATGATTTTCAGGCACACAGGGGGGGTAATGACTTTAAAAAGGTCGTCGTATTTTTAAAAAAGGTCATCAGATTTTTCTGGCAAAATTTTTTTCCCCCTTCCCAATGCCGAAATGTCCCATACGCCTATGAGTCTGCTATACTGTCTGCTTGATTGATTGATGGGATGGGCATGATGGCGGTGGACTGATAGTGGCGTGACCGAAGTAATCGATCAAATTATGATTTAAAACCTCGATTAAGCAATGAAAAACTGTAAAAAACGTCTGGATGCTGTATTACACTGACAGTCTTGGAATACTTTTAACATTCTGAAGAATTTCATGTTCATCGCTGGAGGAATTCGAACTTTGATCAACTACGCATTTGTACGGCCACACCTTGTTTACACGCCTATACAACACGTAAGGACTACCTACTGCGGTTTAACTCAAGAATATGGCTAAAAGATTGGCTAAAGTCGACGAGCTGTCTGAGTTAATCGTTGACGATAAAATACTAAATATTCTACTTGACCGCCTGTCTACACTTCTCATTCCCATGATGAAATCCCTCGTCAAGGAACTCGCAGCGGAGGTGACTGCGGATGTGACCACCTCACTTACCAAGAACATGGAAGCAACTAAAATTGAAACCTTCGCTAAACTCGACGACTCCATCCGCGTAATCAGCGACCAGGTAACCGCCATCAAATCCTCCACGAAAATACTCGAAGCAAAAGTTGATGATCTCGAGAGACATGCTCGCTTAAACAACCTGATCTTCCATGGAGTACCGGTTTACTCTTCTGACGATATCGGTACTGGACTTCTATCTCAGAACCAGTACCACACTGAGATCGAAAGCGAAAGAGCGCTCACCAATGGAATCATCCTACTTTGTCGAGACCGTCTTAACCTGCATCTCACTGATCACGACATCAATACGACCCATCGCCTGCCAGGCAACAAGAAATCGCCTCTCAAACCTGTCATCGTCAGCTTCACTACTCGCAGAGTAAGAAACGAAGTCTTCAAAGCTAAGAAACTTCTGAGTCATCATCCAGCCTCTAACTCTTCTCACTCGGAATACCCCAAGATCTACATCAATGAACATCTCACCACCAACGCTGCCTTCCTATTCTCGTCTGCGCGAGCTATGGTAAAGGAGAAGACCATCGCTTCATCATGGTCATACGGTGGTAACATCTATGTTAAGATGTCACTCACGGCCGGCGTTGCTCCGATGAAGATATCATCGATGGAAGACCTCAACAAACTCGTTCCAAAGTAACGATCATATTCCATTATCTTATCGATCTGTCGATCTGTTATCTCTATTATATCCGACCTTACTGGTCGTTCAAAGCTTACTGACGAAATCGTTTAGCTCTAGTGCACATCGATCGATTTGACTATTACTTCCATTGTGCATATTTTCTTAACTATATATATTATGCTCATGTTGTAGTCGCATTATATACGACCCTACTGGTCAGCGGTTCGTTTTGCTTTTTGACGAGACCATTTATTTCTAATTGCGCATCGATCGGTTTGACTAGTACTTCCATTGTGCATATTTTCTTAACTATAAAATATCTTATGCTCATGTTTGTAGTCACATGCCTGTATTCGATGCATTAAGCATTTTTTTACTTTGTGCGCATTGATAGGGTCGGATCGACCATCACTGTTATTGTGCATATAGGCCTACTCTGAACTATCTTATGCTGATGTTGTGGTCACATACCTGCACCCGATGCAATTAATCGTTTTAATAGTTTATTGGTTTCAGTGCACACTAATAAGGTCGGATCGACCATTACTGCTTTTGTGCATAACCTATGTAATCACATTATCTTTTGATTATGTTGTGGTTATGTGCCTGCACTAGATGCAATTAGTCATTTTATCTAGCCTTATGATTGTGAGTTTGTTGCACTAAGCTGTCGACTCATCGATTAACTTGCCTATAGTCATTGTGTACTTTTTCTTTTTTCTTTTCTTCGTCTGGTATATTATGACTATACCGACTGTCGACGATTTATTCTGTTAATCTGCAGCGTCCTCTGTTTCTTCGAGTGTCATTCTTTTGCTTAAACTATTTGTTCAGCTAAAGTGAATGTATGCCATTGCCATTGCTTTGATAATTTAATTTGTTCTACCGTGTCGATTACATGGTCAGCTGCCACTCGTTTCTATTTTACTCCTTTCTTTTCCTTTTTTTTGCTTCTGTTTCTTTCCCCCTTGTGTATATGTTTTCTAATTTTTCGTGTTCTAATTTAGATAAATGTTGTGTGTGCACTGCACTAATTAGCCCAGGGCAAGATGTTGGTGCCTGCGAATATTGCACTACACTTTGTCATACTGCATGCATGAACGCCTCTGACCAGTTAAACACAGAGGATTGGCCGTATGTAGCCGGTGCATACTGTACAAAGACTTCTAATTCTACCCACTTGGAGACCCTGTTGGAACCTGACCTACCTCGATCAAACCTTTATGAATCTGAAGATTCAAATAGACCCCTTCTCAACAATAAGGATTTAGACCCTGACTTTAATTACTTTTTGGATATCGTAAAAGAAAGCAGATATTACGGCGCTTCCCAGTTAACCCATAGATTTGCCAACGATCCCTCGTCATTCTCGATTATGCATCTTAACTGTCGCAGCATTACTTATAAAATTAACGATATTAAGCTTTTATTAACTCAGCTTCCTGTCTCTGTCCTAGCGGTTACCGAAACATGGTTAACTAACTCAACGGCTGACTCAATATTCATACCTGGTTATAACTTCGTACATAAGCATAGGGAGGAGGGAATGGGAGGAGGGGTTGGATTCTTTATTAGACAAGACATCTATTATAGTGAGATGCACATTTGCACACCAACGACATCGTTCGAAAACCTCTTCATTAACATTAAAGTTGTTAAGTCCGCCGACATTCTACTCGGTGTTTTGTATAGGCCTCCTGGTCTCAATATGGATGACTTTAACACCCAAGTAGACTCGCTATTGGACAATCTCACCCTTTGTAAGAACAGGAAAATATTCTTAACTGGTGATTTCAATGTTGATTTACTAGCACATGGTAATCACAACCCTACCAATGAATTCATTGAATGTATGATGACCCACCACTTCTTCCCACTCATCCACCAACCTACTAGAATAACTCCCACCTCGGCTACCTTAATTGATAATACTTTCACTAATACCCCTGACTGCATTATTACCTCAGCTATAATTACATCTGAAATTTCGGACCATCTACCAATAATAACCTGGATTAAAACTGAGCCCTTTACCTCGCGTAATTTGGGTAAAATAGAGCTGAAACGGACTATAAATAGCCAGACAACTGCTTCTTTTAAAGCACTTGTAACCCAAATCGATTGGACCTCAGTAACAGAATTATGTAATGCGCATGAATCAAATCAGGCCTTTAATTTATTTACTGAAAAGTCAAAACTTGCTATGATAAATCCTTTCCCCTGAAATCTCTGAAGATTTCTAAGAAAAATTCAATTATTCAACCATGGATGACTCGAGGACTGCTAAATTCTACAAAAAAGAAAGAAAAACTTTATATTAAATACATAAAAAATCCTACGATCGAAAACAAAAATATCTTTACGAAATATCGTAACCGCTATAAATTAATACGCACCAAATTTGAGCAAACTTACTATACTAATGAATTTATCAAATATAGCGGGGATATTAAAAAGACCTGGCAGACAATCAAAACTATTATCAAAGCTGATAACCAAGACACTTCCATTTTAGAAATAAAGGTAAATGACGCCACGATTTATGATTCCACCTTGATGGCGGAACATTTTAACTCTTATTTTACTGGAATAGCAAAATCTCTGTCCTCTGACTTACCCCCTTGTAAGAAGAATTTTAAAGACTATCTGTCTCCACGTTCGATAAATTCTTTTGCTCTCTTACCCACTTGTCCGCAAGAGCTAATGTCGATCAATAAAACTCTCAAATCAACCCATAGTTCAGGAATGGATGATTTATTCCCTCACCTCATATCTCCTGTTATGGAATTTTTAGTCTCACCGTTATCCGATATAATTAATTGCTCACTCACAACTGGGCTTGTCCCCACTGAAATCAAAATTGCAAAAGTCGTCCCAATTCATAAACAAGGTTCTAAAAGTGACATAGCTAACTATAGACCTATTTCGGTGTTACCATTTTTTTCTAAATTTTATGAACGAGTTATGTATGATCGCCTTTTTTCCTACCTTAATTATAAATCTATCCTATACCCTTCGCAGCATGGTTTCCAATCTGGTCACTCAACTTCAATGTCCCTATTAGATATCCAAGATAGGATAGCCACTGCGATGGACAAAAATGAATATTCTATTGGAATTTTCCTTGATCTCGCCAAGGCCTTTGACTCGGTTGACCATAATATCCTCCTAACTAAACTTGAACACTATGGCATTAGAGGTACTTCATTAGATTGGTTTACTAGTTATCTTACGAATCGCTACCAACGAGTTATATGTAATGGTTTCCTTTCAAACCCTTTACCCATTCTATTTGGTGTACCACAAGGATCAATTCTTGGCCCACTCTTATTTCTAATATTTATTAACGATCTGCCAAACTCGTCAACTGTGCTACATTTCATCATGTTTGCAGACGACTCTAATGTCTTTTTTTCCCATACATCATATGACCACTTAATACAATTGGTTAATAGTGAACTTATGTCTGCAAGTGAATGGTTTATAAGTAATAAATTAACACTTAACGCAAAAAAATCAAATTGCATTGTCGTTCCATAGGAAAATCCATTCCCTATGACAATAGTCAAATTGTCTTAAACAACATCGTAATTCCTCAAGTACCCTCAACAAAATTTTTAGGTATCTACATTGACCAACACCTGAAGTGGAAAACTCACATTTTTGAAATTAGCAATAAAATTAAGAAGAACCTAGGCATTATAAAACGAGTGTCTTATCTTCTTCCTCTTCATATCTTACGGGATCTCTATTTTACCCTCATATACCCATTAAGGTGGAGTGAATGCAATGGTGAAAAATTTTATGTCAGAAATTAAAAATGCCCTGGTGTGCAAAAGTTGTATTATGATATGGTTAGTTGCTGTGCAAAATATGTTGAACTTATTCCTATTCTAAGTGGCGCCCCAACGATGAAGAAAATCGAACAATTTTGACAAAATTTGCAATTTTTCGTTAAAATGTGCTTTTAGCCATGGGCAACTTAGGACAACAAACCATTGTTGCAATGCTGCATAATGATGGCAGAATTAACTATCATATTCCGTATTATAAAATACACTTTCATTTAAAAGGTTTCTCTTAAGTCAAAATTATGCAAAACTCTGATTTAGTTTATGTACATTTTACACAATTTGCTACATCCTTGTCTGCAACATGTTTCATGAGAGGTGGCTCATATCAATCTATTTTTGCCATTCGACTTGGTCAATATAGGCTATATCTTCAGGGTGTAAGTCGAGTAAGAGTAGCTTAGTCCTAGGCCTACTCGAAATAATTTCATGATATTTGATAATTAGGCGAAATATCCATTTCCTTTAATAACTTCAACTACAATGTCTCGTAAATTATGTTGCAGTAGGCTATCTGGAAATTTTTTATCATCCTCCGCAGGTGCTTGTAAGCCAGACTGATGTATAGACTCTCACATTAACAGATTATCACTTGTACTTTCCGATCCTGTAATCTCAAAATTCTATTTGGCATTTGCTGTTATCAACCACCTTCAGTGGCTAACAGGAGCTGGCTTTTGAAAGGAGAGATCTATGTCTTGTGAACAAATGCCACATGATACAGCTTTGCATAATTTAGTAATTGTATTGTTCAAATGTTGCTGATCGGTACTTAATTTGATTTCTTCCATATTTGGACAGTTCTCTAACTCAATTGCGTTGCAATGTTTCAGATAATGAATCACAGTTTCCTAGAGAATTGACTATATATGTTTACTGAAAATAATGTTGGACCTTGTGTTCCACCAGTTAGCCTTTGAATTAGATGTCGCAGATTCTATTCGTTGGCATGCAGCATTCAATTAAACCAATGTAATGGTCCACCAAGTTGTATTTCCAAAAGACTCATGATCCCACCAACTGCACCAGGATTGACATTAGTTCAGTCGCAACCATTGACAACTAAATCTTCAGTTGCTATTTTATTATCTAACAAACGCTTGGTGATACTTGTATGAATATTTTTAGATGATCTACTCTAAGTCCTGAGTAACAAAACCCAGATATATTGTAAAATGGTTTCATGCACAAGTGCTATGTGATCTACAGAAATGATTTTAAGATACTGTACGATTTCTTACCATTTTTCATTTGCACTCTGGTCCTATCTTTATGCACATCGAGGTACAATACAGATAGTTGTTTTACGAAATTACACTGTGGACATTTTTGAACTTTTAACCATTCTCTTCGAACTTTGCTAATATAGGCCTATCCTAGAGATCGCCATAGATTAGTCTATGTTGTGCACAACACCAACATGTTGTAAAACTGACAAAACTGTTGTTGCAAGAAAAGCAGCACAACGACCAGCAATGCCATGTATGACTCTGTATGTATCATTCACGAGCCAAAGAAGGTCAGCCCTAAATCTGAAGGTATTTGTGCACTTTTCTATTGTTTAGAGTTAATTGCAATTAGTTCATTGACAATTATCAGCGATGATTATCTGTTGAATAATTTGATACCGTATCTGATTCCTTATTATGGCTTGACATTTCTGAGTTCAAATAACTGAAAATATCAGATTGTATTTGAGCGAAGGAAAACTTAAGACACTAATTTTCCATTTGAACTTTGGTATTTTTTGCACAAGTGCAATTATTTATTTCCATTTAATAATAGGCCTACATGCCACAATATCAAGTAACTGAATTTCAGATTGCTTCGCAAATTCCTCAATGTCAGATATGTATTTCTGGTCATATTTCCGCAATTTATATGACTTGAGCAAGTTAGTTTCTATACTTGTAGTGATAGAGTTTTATCTTGTCCATTAGGCCTACATTTTGATGAGCTGGGCCTATAATTGGTTTCGAAGACTTCAACCACAAACCAGCTATTCACAGTCTGATTGTGATTGCTACTCTACTTGCTGCAAACTTTGGTTCCTTTGAAGTTGGAGTAACTTTTTTAGAAAAATTTGTAAGATAATATCAAGAAATAAATTTTTTGAAAGATTTTAATACAAATCTTAATTGAAATTTAGGTTTTCATTTAAATTTAAATTTTATTTCAATCACAAACATTTTAATTGAAGTTATAGATTAAAACGCTCGAAAAAGTAGGCACATTTAGCATTTTAGAGTGCTCGAAAATAGCAATATAAATCATTTAAGCATTAGACAAATTTCGGCAAAAATAATGTAAGTGTAGATTTTTATGACCAGTCTGTAATCGCTTAAATATGGCAATAAAAAGAGTCTAGGCAGGGATTCTCTTTAAAAGCGTTATTCTAAGTTAAATACTTGCTTTGCAATATGGTTAAGAGGTTGACAAACATTACTAGGAAAAACAAGAAATTTCGATTTTTTTTCAAATTATAGCAAATTTATTATATCGTGGGGGCACCACTTAAAGAAGGAATAAATTTAAAATATTTTTCACATGAACTTCTTAGATCATAATGCAACTTTCCCGCACCAGGGCATTTTGAAATTCTGCCAAAAAGTTTTTCACTCCACCTTAATACCCATATCTTACTTACTGCAATATGATCTGGACTTCCACATATGACTCTCATCTTAACGATATAAGGATCCTTCAAAAAAAGGCCATAAGAGTGATAACTAAATCTCCATTAAATTCTCACACCAGTCCGTTATTCCTCGAACACAAACTCCTAAACATAACCCAAATTAAATTTCTACAAACTTGCATCTTCATGTACAAATATATTAATAACCTCCTTCCACCATCATTCTTTTCCTATTTTGATCCTGCACCGCAGCTGATATGCACCAGAAGCAGTAATGATTTTAGACCTGTGTTTGCTAGGACTAACGTCCGTAAGTTTTCACTTGGAGTCCAGGGCCCTATTAATTGGAACAGTTTACCCAAAGAGATACGCTTGGTTACATCCCTCAGCCACTTTAAAACCCTTGCACGTGCACACACACTAATTTACATCTCCTAATACCAGTTTCGTTGTTTATTAGTTAAGCTTTAGTTAAGCTTTAGTTAAGACATGCTTTCATATAACATTCATGAAATAATAATGTACAATAATTATTATGCACTTTACTATAGCGCCTGTTCTTTCCCCATTTAATCATACCCCACCATCTTGCTTAAACTACTCATGGTATATAGGCTCCCTACTAAGCGGGACTTGTCCCTTCTGGAGGGCCTATTGCTCCCTTCTCTATCTTACAAAGTTCTGTATTGAATACATTACAATGTTAAATATAAATTGTCTTGCATTATTTTCTGTTTGTTATGTTTTATTGTGGGATCAATAAATGATTTTGATTGATTGATTTGATTGATTGATTGATGTATTCTGCGATCTGTTTTCTTGTAAATAATTTTTCTAACTGCATGCGAGCATGCAAACAAAGACAAATATCAGCGAAACAATGATATTCCATATAGTACCATTCAGGAGCGAAACCTGGACAAGGACAAAAACTTGGAGGCCAAAATCGCAGCGTATGATATGGAGGAATCTCCGGGAATACGTATGTATGTTTTGTCTGCGCGCTTTTGTCCTGCGCGCTTTTATTACGGCTCAATGGGGAGGATAATTCCACTCAGAAGGTTTTAAATTATAATTATTTATGTAAAAATTTCTGGGCAAGCCTTGAGAACGAGAGAACTAAGCTGGGCAACCGTTAGTATCTTTGGAATGAACCTTACCTCTGAAGAAACGCCAGATAGAGCTCTTGAACCGTTTTCTGGTGATTCTTTGATTGAAGCAAACGTCGACTGATATAAGAGACCCAGTGTTGTGCGTTACTCGTTACTAGTAACGCGTTACTAGTAACTAGTTACTTTTTTGAGGTAACTATTACAGTAACTAGTTACTTTTCGGAAAAAGTAATTAGTTACAGTAACTGATTACTTTTACCAGGTAACGATAACTAATACAACAAGTTACTTTTCGTTACTCTCCGTGGAACAGGCCATTGTTTATTGCCACAACCAATTCAAACATTTCGTCTGCTTTCTTGGTCACACAGCTCAGACAAAGGAGCCCTTTTAGGCGTTTAGCCTACTGGTTTAAGACACTGGATCGTCGGTGAATTAAACAACCTGACATCGAAGTAATGTGACGAATGGCTGGGCACCACTGACCACAGATCGAGCGATCGAAGCTAATTACAGGTGTAAGCGTATTTGATGTATGGTCGGCGTTGGGTTACGGGATTGGCGAGTGTTAACATTATTTGAACATGAGCCTATAAATATAGATACACAAAAATAACCAGGTGCCACTCATGGCACTCGTACAGTTGAAATCAAGTTCGATATTTTGACACCTTAATAGACTTGGCACGAATAGGCTGATCGAATAGGCCGATAGGACATAATTATACTTTTAATCTATCTAGATGTTTATGGATAAAACAAATGAGGATAGGGTTGGACGTGTCAATTTGTGGCTTGTGATCTTGGAACCGGGCGCAGAGGTCTATTTAGGCCTACATCTCCATTAATAGATCAGATACTACACAATATACGGATTGCAACAGGTGTGCAGGCAGGGTCGTAGCACTTAGTTGGTCTATGCTTGGGTATTGGAGGGCAGAAGATGATATAGACCCCATCTCCCCAAACCACAGACTCAGAATATTTACTTTAAAAGTAGAGGCATTGCTGATGGGTGGCAGTTTTGGCCGCAAATCTCAACGTAATAGACTTCACAAGATGCGAGTGTTGAACTTGTGTTTGGCGGGGGAAGAATTGTATCCATTCCATTGCTCTAGATTATCGAACAAAACTTTAAGCTTAATTCAGTATTTTTAAAGTTCAATTTGGATAAATTACATTGAAAACCTTTTTCTATAAATAGTATCGATACCTTTTCTATGTCATTATATTGAGTGTTGATGTTACTGGACTCGGACTTGGACCTTAGTGACTCGAACTCCTTTGGACTCGGACTCGACTCGGTCTCGGATTAGCTGGACTCATAGGCTACTTGAACTCGGACTCGGCTCAGGTGGACTCGACTACATCACTGGTCAGCGATGGGCAAAAGTTTGACTAAAATTTCAACTTTTAGCTAAACTAAATAGTGAACTCATTTCTTTAGTTATTAGCTACATGTAAGTGGCAGTAGCAAAATTGGCAACTTTGCAACTAAATCATCTTCATCAATGACAGTGAACACTGTGAGCACTGAGCAGCTGAACGTGGTGTGTAGTTACTTTTTTGCGATACAGACTATAACTCTGGTGACTACATGCTGAAAGACCCAATCAATGAAATTGGACCTGTGGTAACTAAAAGTAACTATAGTTACTTTGAAAAGTAACTGTAATCAGTAACTAGTTACTTTTTTGGAAAAGTAATCAGTTACAGTAACTAGTTACTTTTCGCAGTCCAGTAACTAGTTACTGTAACTGATTACTTTTAAAAAGTAACTAGCCAACACTGAAGAGACCTGATAACATCTTCGTCTCTCTGCTTTATTGGTGAATTCAATATCCAATGCAGATAAGACTTTTGCAAGATAATGTCTAAGATTTCGAGTGGAAGATCATAAAACTGCAAGAAAAAAATATGCAACGTTAACACACTGAAAGACGATACTGACTGTCGCTCATTCATTCATTCATTCATTCAAGAATTTCCATCGCGTCTCGTTCAGGGACAACTCAGAGGTGCTCCCGATTTCTCCACGGCAAAAAGTCTGCGTTCTGAGTTTAAATGCAGACGTAGCTCTTATGGGAAACCGTTCAAGACCAAAGGGTCCATATAAAAGTATCAATAGGCCTACTGCATAATTGCAGTTCCTGAGACTAGAACAAAGGGCACCTCCAAGGCCGTAACTTGGGGGTGTTTTGGGTGTTTGAACATCCTCGAAATATGAAATAATGGTATACCATGAAATTATGCATTTTAATAACACACCCATGATGTAATGAGATTTTACTTTGAAACTCTTATTTCTATGAAATAATTATTAGA
Source organism: Lumbricus terrestris (assembly GCA_949752735.1). Lineage (NCBI taxonomy): Eukaryota > Metazoa > Annelida > Clitellata > Crassiclitellata > Lumbricidae > Lumbricus > Lumbricus terrestris. The sequence goes on from OX457042.1 coordinate 51,838,316, forward strand.
TTAAATCAACCTCCCAACCCCTTAGTCCGTTGATTCGGTTGCTTGTCGGCTTGCTCAATGTCGAGTAAGCACCCCCCCCTCCCGAAATAAAATCCTGACTACGGACTTGGGCACCACGTTCTACGCAAAGCTGATAGGCGGTGCCCTTAGATACCGTTGGAGCAGCAGAGCTCCCCAGTCTCTTAGGCATTTTCGCAGATAGTGAGAAGCAACACTAAGCTCACATTGCCGAGCCAGAGCAGCGATCTTATCTATACTCAATGTGCTGCCGTGTAGAAAGCCAGAGTAGCCTAAAGGCCCTAATGTCTTTAGCATCATTTATAGCTGGATACATGACTAACATTGGTCATTTGTCACCCATCTGACCAAAACCAGGCACATGTCGGATTTGGATAAATTGAGTGTCATACATCTTTCATGAGAAAGAAGTTTCTTCTTTAAAATGGTAGGCCTACACATCTTATTGTTCTATATACCTTGTTCCTGTGCAAAATTATTAGTAAAATAATATGGCTCAACCATTCGAACTACAATTCTGTGGAAATGCTTTTAAAGTTTCCTATAACTCTGGAATGCAAAATTCTATGGCAACCATGTCTAGAATTTAATTGACAAATAAACGGATTGCATAACAGGCTAGAAGGAAGACTGGGCTTTTCACTCATGCCTCATTTGATATGCTATCTTTATGCTGGATATGTCGATTAATGGCGGGAATGTGTACAATGTCCGGAAAAGTCATTGAATTATTTAAACAATAATGACTTCTAAATCATCCAGAATATTACTCAAAATAATATTTTGTCACAAATTGGTGTTTTAATGTGTTTAAAACATATTTATTTATCATTTTCTGTCATAAAAACCAAGAGTTAGAAAAATTGAGTTTTTATTGTGTTTTGGTCATTGTCTCAGAAGTGCGTGTAGCGACATACGCCTAGTTTGGTCAAATGGGACACATTTGTCCAATTAGATGCGTTTCTGAGCGTAAGACTCGGTTAATCACTAGTTAATGTAGAATATTGCGTAATAACATGCTTTGCGCTGTATGTCGTGATTACAGATAAGTAGGCTGCTAAGAATGTAGGCTACGAAGTTTGGCTTCAGTTCTGGGGAGGGGCGCTACTTTGGCCTTATGGCGGAGACATCTCATTGTCCCGGCAAAGCGTTTATGACCTTTTTTTTATTCCTTCAGTCAAAATCTCGTGAGAATGTACCATTTTCCCGGCTAAAAATTTTACGACCATTTTTGATGATGCACCGCTGTCGTGAGACTTCTTGAGGCTTAGCCCCCCAGCACCTGATAAACTCCGCTAATGATGCTTAGCATGCGTTCCCGAAATGCCATAACTGGAAAAGACAATTTACGCACAATGACTTTACCCACAGCTAAACGTCAATTAACCCTTATAGGGTCACGATTTTTCTCAACCGATTTTGGTCACCTGGAGGTAGAAAAATACCCCCACTGTGATTCGCAAGATTCCTGTGATAAACTCCGATTTTCAAGTATAAAACTAAATGCAGTTATTTATGGAAGGTTCGCGGAATGCACTGGAACCAAATTAACATATGCAGCACTGCAGGAAAATCAAAATGGCGGACAAAATGGCGGCCAGAATCTTAAATGGCTATAAGTGAAGTTATGTATGCAATGGAAACATGATTTCAGAGTCTAAATCAACATATTTGAGGTCCAGGAATGCAATGGAACCATTGGCACATATGTGGCACTGCACGAAAATAAAAATGGCTGACAAAATAGCGGCCAGAATATTAAAATGGCTATTAGTGAAGTCATATGTGCAATGGAAACATGATCTCAGGGTCTACATCAGCATTTTCGAGGCCAAGGAATGCGATGGAACCAACTTCACTTATATGGCACTGCAAAGAAACCACAGATGGGATAAAATGGCAGCCAGGTTCTTGAATTGGCTATCATGCAGTAAAGTTCTGTATCTAATGAATATATGATTTAATAATTTCTTGGTCAAATAATTTCATGAAAGCCACATTCTATATGTAGTATTGAGCCTATTATGCAATGAAACTATCATATCTAGTCGACATTTTTAGTAGCCTATGATTTACATTGCAGTTTAACTATTGCTGGCATTATATATGTGCCATATTCATACTTCAATGTTTCATAACTTGATCTATCAATAGTTTAAATGCTTCATGACTTGACAGATAAAGGGCAAACAGTCTATTCAGGCCTTATTGCCGTCAATGCAGTTGCGTTCAAGTGTGTATGGCAAGATCGCACTTCGACGGCAGTAGGGCTTGATGCTACACTTGTTAACTTCGGGTGAATTGCTGTAGACAATTTCATTTATACATCCTAATTTTATAAAACCAAAACGATTTCTATTATAATGTCCAGATACTGATAAGGAGATATTGTAACAGCAAGACACTCATGTGTAAAGCTTGCATAATAATATTGTATGTTTAAAAATTTCTGAGTAAAATAGCTAGGACGTGGTACATTTTCGTACTTTATAGCATATTTGGGTGCATGAATAAATAATGAAACTGGATGCATTCTGTGCAGGAAACATATTTAGGAAAAGTAATAGAAGCGATTTCTTCAATTATTTTCAGGGATTAAAATTTCCGTGAAAAACCGAGCTGGGGTATTTTTTTACCCCCCGGTGACCCTATAAGGGTTAATCACCTTTTATGCCTGACGTGTCAATGTCCATTGCCTTCAAATTCAAATTCGGACTTGATTACCCTTGCTCCCGTACCAGCAACTGGCCAAAAGGCCATTCTTATCCCTCAACCGTTGTCAGTGGCGTAGCTAGGATATTTGGCGCCCGGGGACGAACTACAAAATTGGCACCCCCCCTCTATTAAATTTTTTCACATTGCTTTAGGGCCTACTGTCTTTATTCTTTAGAACGAACTCCCAAATGACCTCCGCCAGTTTGCTCATTTAATTCTATCTTGCCTTTTAATTTCACCTCATTCACTTACATTCACTTACTTAATAGCCAGTTGCCACTTATTGGAACTCTCGACTGAAAACCGAACATGATTATCATGATTCTGGTCCTGCACCATCACCACCACACTACCATCATTAGGGTAGAGGGGTGGAGAACACCCCTTTAAAGGTTTTTTCTTCTAATTTGCAAAGTGAGTAGGCCTAATATATCGTTTCGAGCGTGAAATTATTGTAAGATCTAGTGGTGAATATCCTAAATACAGTACTACTGTGTTTAATAAAATTCCAAAAGATGACATTACGAAATAATTAAATACAATGTGTTTACCCCGCACCTGGGACAAAACGCCTCTTGTCGCACATTTGTATTTTCCGATAACCTTAGTGACTTCTAATTTAATACAATATTTAATAATATTAAACTAAAAACTAAGTAGGGCCTATCATTCGAAATTTATTAATGATATTGATATATCATACATATATCATAACACATATGCCTGCGTGCATGCTGTCGATGAAAGAATAAAAATTTAATAAGTAGCCTATACGTACCGGTAGTTGATTATTTTGTACTGAGTTATATAACGTAAAACTAATAAATTTATTATTTAAAATTAAATAGTAGACCTAATTATTTGAATTCAAACAAAATAACAGTACAAGACAGCACAATGCCCTCTTGAAAGAACGCCTGAGCTGTTGACCTCTTGACCCAATGAAGTAGACAAATATCCATCTGGGACCCTCTGCTTATCAGGCATCAGTTTCAGAGACAAGAGCCAAGCCAGACTAATCTACTAGCAGCCCACAGATGGAAAGGTACTAACTCTACCCGAGCCAGCATACTCCAGTAACCCCACTCACCTTCTATTCGGCCATTGGGCGAACTGGGCAATGGATGCAGCAGAATCCAGATAATTATTCATTCTGACCCAAGATTCCTTCACAACCAGTTGACCGCGCGAATTTGTAGTGCGTGGATCATTAACTGGGGCGGGATATTTCTGAGTGGAAATATCTTGGGTGCAGCCAGAGTGTGTGTGTGGCCTAACAACCCCAGCTGCGTTGTGGCTTGGTCATTTACAATGAGTAGGCCTATGGAGCGCCTGTTGGTGCGTAATGGGGCGCTAAAATCATGCCTGGCAAGCGGTTTGTAAGCAATATGATTCTTACTGGATGTTTTGGGGCGCCAAAATTGAATCTTACAAATTTATATGGTACAAATTAGCCAAAATACAAGTGCAAAATTGCTACTTTCAACCCTCATTTTGGCGCCCCCTTCCCTCGGCGCCCGGGGACACGTGTACCCCCCTGACCCCCCCTTAGCTACGCTACTGACCGTTGTGTCATACTTCCTTGGTTCATACACAAAGCATCAGTCAAAGACCGTTTCCAATGAGACCAGCAAGTTGATCTTGTTATTAGACTCGTTACTACCAATTTGTTTCAAAAGATAAATTAATGGCACAGTCTTACCGCAGTATGACTTCTAGACGGTGCTGCATTCTGTTCATTTGCTCCATTCGACATTCTTTTAGGTTCTTCTTTAACCCTCGAGTGCCCAAGGGGGGGGTCCGACCGGACCCCAGGCCCGTTTTTTCCGGATAACTTTTAACGGCTATAGATATGCAAAAATGCTTTTAGGTATTCCTAGAGCAACCATTTGGGCATCGAATGGTATATTTTGCGTGGGTATTGTCCAACCCTGTACCCCACAACCACATCGTATACTAAGGGTATCGCAAGATTTGCTGCTATTCCTTCGCTAAATGACGCAAGCAAGCATTATACTGTGTATCATGAGATTTTTACACTATTATCTTGCACCAGGTGGTGCTATTGTGATATAAGTTACATCAGTCGACTGAAAATTCATTTTGGATTACATAGAACTAAACTCTGTTATGATATTCCAATCCCTTCTCAAGATTTTAGCATGAAAACGATAGACTTTCTTCGGTAAATGACGCAAGCAAGCATAAAACGTGTATCAAGAGATTTTACACTATTATTTTACACCAGGTGGTGTTATTGTGGTATAAGATACATCAATCGATTGCAAATTCATCTGGGAATACATAGAACTAAATTCTGTAACGATATTCCAATCCCTTCTCAAGATATTAGCATGAAAACGCTGGGGTCCGCGCGGACCCCTCCTTGGGCCTTCGTGTACCAAAAAATACCTTGGGCACCCGAGTGTTAAATTAAAGATAGCCTATTGAAAATAAATAATAACTGAAATATTTTTATCGTGAGATGCGTTCTATATTTTGCAGTTTTTCCACCATTTTCTTTGCAGCATTCGTTGCAATGTAATGCAGGGCCTATCATTACCGACCAATATAAATTTACTAGCCTGCCTAACCAATTGGCTGAATAAATAATTTGCACATTTAGGCCGATATAATTTTTAAAAGTCGGTCAGGCTAAAAATTAACGGTCTTTGAGCAGTTGACTGATTTGAACAGTGTTTCAATACAAAAAACTGTTCAACAATCTGTGTAAGGAAATTCAGTGTGCCTAAGACAAAAGATATCGGAACTCTTTGTTACAGAAATTATGCATGCAGTCCTATTAATATGCTTCAGAGGTCCATGTAAAATATGAAGACCAACATGGACCTACTTGATGGAAATGTGTTGCGATTAATGTTAATTTCGATTAAAACAAAGTAACCGTGTGATTATTTTCGATTAAACTGTCTATTCGAACAGCAGCCCTAATTTTTAAACAGCTGACTTTTTTATTGGCTCTACAAATGATGTAGCCACGTTTATTATACCATGTATGTACACCAAAATGTGAATAGCAATTATTGGTCAATTAACTAAATGTGAGGTGCTCCATCAACAGCAGGCTCATGTCGTGGATTTTCAAAAATGAGATTATTTCATTTTATTTTACAGCATGAAATGATGTTTCCGTCAACGCAAAAATTATTCAGATATCTTCAGTAGAACCCGAGATATGATCATTTGAAGTATTAAATCATGAAAATACTTAAATCGAGAAAATCGCAATTGAAGTATACATAAGAAAGCCATTGACAACGTATAGTAATAATAGAGCTATTGCTATGAAATTTGGCAGGCACAATGTCCATGTCAGGTTCAATGCACGCTGCAAATTTCATTGCATTTGCTTAAACATAGCCGATGATATGACATTTTTAATGAATTATTAAAAACCCGTAGAAATAATAAATCCGAAGAATGCAAATTTCAAACCACAAACTTTCATCCTGCAATGCTGTTTAAGTTTTACCATTCATTATTACATTTACATTCAGCAAATAAACTCATGTTTGCACTAAAGATTCAAAGCAAAACATAAATAAAAATGCTTTGTATTTGCACCACACTGACTGAATGTTGGGTTTTGAAGGAAAAAATTTAATGTGCCTTTTATAGAACGAGGCAACATGTAGCCTAGTATTGACTTCAGCAAATTTGAAGAAAGAAGCAACACTTTCTATGACCTAGGCTTAACATAACATGACAATGGCTTCAAGTGGTTTAGAAGTCCGACGGTTCATGTTACAGCCACTTCTAATTCACCTGGAACGCTGAACAGCCCATTTCCATAACTTCCACATAAAAATCATGACACTGTCCATGGACTGAGACACTACGCCTACTGTTATTCAAGCTATTCAATGAATCTGCAACTCTTGCACTGAAGACTTTCTGCACCAATTTTTTTCTTAAATAGCCTAATGTATAGGCCTAATGTGACCTCGTCGAGTTGCCTTGTTCTTGTCTGGTGCTAATTTAATAACCTCTCCCACTTTGCTGCTTCCTCTCCAGTGATTATCTTGTAAGCTTCCATTAGGTTAGATCTCCCTCTATCTAGCTTCGTCAAAGCGTCACGGACGCATGTTAACGACAATTGATAGGTCAATTATCGAATCCGTCTTGGCCATAGGGTAACTCGCAACTTTTTCCAAACTCGTCTGAATCATTTTCATCCCTAGAAAATTAATCGCTATGGTAGGTCTAATCGAAACCATTCGGAACTGTAGAAAATTAACCATCGACTCACTTCTAATTCGTCCGCAAAACACGCCGATTATAATTTTGACTTCAATGCGTCGGGGATCCTATTATCTTCCGAAATTGAGATTATTTTACATATAAAAAGTAATTTTCTCGACGAGAATTGTGAAAAGTAAATCAAAACATCTATAGGCATCATATCGAGTGTGATTGGACAGTAATTGGGTCGGGCCAAGTCAGGCATGCGCAGTTCGTGCCTGACCTGGCCCGACCTAAGTACTGTCCAATCACACTCTGGAATTTTGATCACGTGACACGTTACTAGGGAATGACGTCGAGACATTTAATTATGTTTATGCTAATCGGTCTATTGGGCCTATCGGGAATTCTCCTATCATTGCTTGGTGTTTGAAAAACAAGGTCAGTACATTGATAAATCTAAAAATAGACATGCTAAGCTTTCCAGAGGTATACGGCAAGTCGCACCTAGTCGCGATATGGCCACATTAGAAGGCGATCGATTTGCATTAAAAATAGACGTTTTCGTTTATTTCGTTTCGGTATCTTCTACAAAAACGTGATTTACGCAGATTAAAACGCAAAATTTGGTCATCCAAAGAGGTTTTTTTGATAAAGTAATGATTATATTACACGAATCTGTTTCAAAGTCAAAACACAATTTGTACCCGGTCGGTCTTTTTTTGCCGATATCTCGAAAACGTATCGCTCGACATGCGCCTGGTCTCCCAAATTAACTCACAAATGGACAAGGAGCATTCTTATCTTACCTTATCTTATCTAATTTCTAAGGTCAAACACTACATCTGTCACGCCCGTCCCTATCGGCCTCCCCGGAGTCGCCACTTCCGGATCCTCGCCTGATGGGACCGCGTGCTGCTGTGGACGAGCTCTAGAGATAGAGGGAGGACAGGATGAGGTGACTTCCGGGTTCGAATCCCAACGATGGAAAGGCGGCCAGTTATTTCGACTGCCGGACTCCCTATATGAAATTGGCGGCCTACTAGCCAATCTATCACTTCTTCGCAATATACCAGGGTGTGCGAAATCTTTAGGCCTAGCACCCAAAGTTTCTTCCAGGCCGATGGTCGAGTGGTATGGCGCGTCCGCAGTGGTAATAGCGGTGAGGTAACCAGGGTTCAAATCCACAGCAGGCTTGGGTACCGGCGATGCCTCTAGCCTTTCCAATCGTGATACAACTTCCGTCAGCGCTTCCCTGACATTATCTCTTACAGCCGAGATCTCTTCTCTTATCTCCTCTCTTACATTTGATTGCACTGAGGAAATAGCATCGCTAACATTTGATTGCACTGAGGAAATAGCATCGCTAACATTTGATTGCACTGCCAGGACATTAAACTCCACCGTGGCAATCGCCTCTTGCGTGTCTCTGGCATTAGTCTCAATTGACGACTGCATAAAAGACTGCATAGAAGTCATTGCTTCATGAGTCGACTTAGCATTATTCTGAATGGCTTCATGAGTAGACCTAGCATTAGTTTGTATTGCCTCGAGCAATATCTCCATAGAAGAAGGGGGCCTAGAAGGCTGAGCAGGAGTGACTGGCCTAGACTCCTCCATAGCGCTATAGAAATGACTTCTATCGTTATAGCTCACAATCAATCAAGTATTCATTCAACGTCAGTTGCATTCAATGCCATCAATGATCAAAGTCAGAAGTTTAATTAATATTTCTTATTATTCACAATCAATTGAATCTTCAATTGACATCAATTATGTTCAAAGCAATCAAACATAAAAGTCAGTAAGTTCAATTATCAGTTCCTATCCTTTGTAAAGACATTCAATGAAAATCAAATGCAACAATTCAATGCAAACACCTATCAACCGGAGTATGCCTAAATTAAATCCCGATCGACTCTCAAGTCCCACAGCCAATTTCAGTTCAGCCCAAAATATCTTAATAACCGATCGTATTAATTCCCCAATAAAGCGTACCTTATGTCCGAAGACAAGGGACAAAGCCGATCGTGTGCGAAGAACAGCGACGAAGACGATATCCAAGAGATGCGACGAAACACACAGAAAGGCGTCGAGTTTGAAACGCCCGAAAAGATCAGCTAAATCCGTCGCTGATTTCACGCAATGAACGACAATTTCGGCTATGTATCCAAGCCGTTTGAGAAAGACGCCCTTAGGCAAACATACGAACAACCGCTTCGCAACACAATTTCGAAGAACGAGAGCAGAGCGCTGACGATTCGAAGCCCACGATAAATCACTCCGTGTGACAGGGCGAAGAGAGGCCTTGACTGATTAATCCAGGAGTAGATCCAATGCGAAAGCGAAGGCAAAACTCGCAACAACGCTGATATATTTCTCGCAACAAACTAACTCTTTTATTAGATCGACTCCATGTCGAGAGAGAATGAATCGCTAACAGAATTCTTGTATGCGGAACGACGAAGAAGACTAGTGCAAGCGAGCGCTTTATCCCGGCCACGCTTCACCAACTCGATCGAGCCTAAAACTACCCAAAAGCCGCAATACATCCAACCGTCTTGAGATCTTGTGCGCAACTATCGATATATCCGCTGTCCTTGAAATCCTGTGCGCAACTGTCGATAGCCGATCACCCTGGGATTCGGTCAGCAACTCTGCCTCTCAACGTTGCGCTGCTCTTTTATAACTGCCTGACAAGGAGAGCGTCCCCCTTTCTGCGCATGACCAGCAAGCGAGCCGCGCGCGCAAACCCAGCAGCAACGCAGCTGTTTCAAGGCGGCAAGAATTAGCTGCCAGCTGCGGCCTTCCGTGTATGTCTGTCGTCGGTCTGTAGCTCACTGTCTTTTTCCTTCTATCTCTCTTTCTGAAAAGCGCCCTCAGACGTGAGATCACGTAACCTCAAATGCACTAATTCAACCTGATGAAGCAGAGAGCTATTAACACATACACAGGCCAATACGTCCTCTTCAGTGCGTCTCTTTGTCTGTCTGACTGTATTGCTTGCTCACTCGATGTGTCGGACCACCGCAGAGAAGTGTGCGAAAGATTAATTACCCTCATCGACTGCAAGCGGCATGGCCTTTGAAGACAGCCACCGACGATCGACTAGATCGTGCGAAAATATACCAATTAATGACACAGCAGCGGCTGCTGCCTAGACAGGCGGTTGCGGTGACCCGTGTCAAACACGCATCAACATTAAAATCTAGGTCACACGAAGCACCGAAATAAAACCATATATATATATCAGATCTCTGAAACCGATCAAAAATTAAATAAAATAATAATATAATAATATTATCGACCAGAAACCTGTAGCGTAGTCATACGTCGCTACACATCTCACCCGTTTTGTTTAGATAGCCACCCTATGCTAATTAATTATGACAAAATGATCTAATGATTTTATTCTCATCAGCCTAGCATATAAACATAAAAATCATTCTTCTGTAATCATTTAATAATTGTCTACACTCATCCTAAATAAATAAATGCAATAACAAAATTCAACAGTCATGGACAATTGACGTAGAAAATCTTAAGTGTAGGCTATCAATTATTACTCCATTTGATTAACTGCTTTTGTACCTAACAGTTTTTTTTACCAATTAAACGATTGTGATAATAGATGATTAGCCTATAGTAGAACCATAGATGTAAAAAACGATGAAAATAAAATTTAAAAACGGGAAAAAGCCGGTTTTTTCGGGAAAAACCCCCACAAAAACGATAAAAAACGGAAACGGAAAATAATTTGCCTTTGGTACATCTGAAACTTCATTTTAAGGTTAAAAACCTTGCTTATGCAATTATATCTTAATCTGCAAATAGGCCTAGCACAACTTTATTTATTATTCGGCCCAAATTAATTGGTATAAGTAGCCTAAGCTTAACATTAATCTACCTACCACCGTTTTTTTTCTTATAACTTTAGTTTAATATGAAATTCAGAAAATTAAAGGTATTGAAATCTTTTAAAATTCAAATTGTAAACAAAAGTCCACATAAGTTCATGCTGATCGACATAGCGCAATTAAAATCTAATCAGAAGCAAATACCATAGACGTGTACTAAATTATATATTGTAGCCTACATTTGAACCTAAACTTGTTAGAGTCTACTTATAAACATTAATTATAGTTGCAAGAATTTTATATAAAAATAACTTTTTTCAAATTTAATTTCTTGTAGGGACCTACTACATGTATTTCTCAAATGATGACTTAAACAACTACATAATGACACTATAATACATGTAGTTAGCTGAATCCTTGAGACTACGGTGAAAACGTATGGAATATCAGACAAAAATTAAATTAAGGAAAATAACAATGTACAGTAAATAAATAAATAAAAAAAGTTATATAAAAAATATAAAAAACCATAAAAAGACGCGAAATTAAAACAAGGGACAGAAGTTTATTACATCTATGAGTAGAACCACTAATACTCAAAAATACAGATTTACTTTAGTGAAGTCGAGATTGTGGACTGTCTATTTGGCGAAAATGCCTGAAAACAAATCAAGTAATGTTTCAGTAATTGCTGATAACTCACGATTTTCAAAATCCTATGTAAAAACCCAGGTCTTGAGAAAAGCACACAGAAAGCCAGGCAAGAGCAACACACATAGGTCTAGTTGAAAAAGAGCTACGATTGACATCCCTGCAGCCTACAGTTAGGCTAACTGTAGTTGTGCTTTCATAGCAACCATAGCATAAAAGCCATCATTCTCACCTCCATGTAATAATTTGTCAAGAGCAATGGTCTTTGTACTGGCGGACTGATATTTTATGGCGTATTATTAAAAAAATTATGATAGGAGGCGACAGACGCTTTCAAGTGCTTGTGAAAGGAATAAAGCACAGCATTAAGTTCAAGGAGCTTTGCGGTGCTCATAGTTACATGTAGGCTAACCTGAATTGCAGCCAGGGCCTAGGACAGGATTTGGAGGCCCAGGGCCACAACTAATTTTCAAGGCCTTCTCACTCAAGAATCTACGTCGAAATTCTGGATTGCTATATGAGATCCTGCTCCAGTGTCAACATGTCTCATATTATTTGAAGGATTTTAAAACATTTTTAAAAATTACCTGATTCATTGATAATAATTGTTAAATGCTGAGCAATAAATTCACATTTTCTTGGTTCAAAACTCCATTCTCTGGCAGTCACAGCTGTTACAGTCGTCGAAGTCTCTTGGAGGGTACTTTCTGTTTGATCTTCAGTCTGGCTGAGCCTATTGCTATAATCAGGATGTGCAACGAAATTTGAATTTTTGGCTTGCTGATTCGAAGCAATTTCCTTTTTTCGAGCCAATTTCTGTCATGTCCCCACATTAAATTAAAATAATATTTTCATTTAATATAATAGACTAATAGTTAGGGTCCCAAAGGGAATAATTATTTGCTATTCTTTCAATAAAATTGACAATGTGGTCAATTTTTTTGTCAAATTGACTTAGGGCCTACGAGTAACAACTATAAAACTATTTTAATGAATTAATGTAGATTAAATATCAATTTCAAAAGCTAAAAACAAACCCCCTAATCGTGCACTCGTTCTGCTCGAATTCGTCCACAACCGCAGGGCCCATTCATTTTCTACACTACCCACAAACTCCAAATACTGGCTACACCACCGCTCTAAGAGACTAAGAAAGTAAGAATATATAGGCTAGACTGTACTGTGTAGGAAACACTATCCACAGCGAATCCGATGATAAGAACAAGAATTATATTCATGAAAATTAGCCTAAAACATTTTAAAGTTTGAGTGTCTCACTTACGACTTAGGGCCTACGAGTTACGATAGGGTTTATACTGTTGAGTGTTAAGAACTTTTCAATTTTACAACTAATAACAGATTTACGAAAACATTGAAAGTTTGCAATTATTTAACGTCGACGATTTCGTAACGAAATAATTAGAATTTTCATAATGCTACATTTCGATGAATAACTCCCATTTCAATAAATTAATTATTGAAATGGGGAATTACGGAATTAAGGAGTTATTTATTATGAATAAGTCCGAAATTCTGAGGCCCTTTATCAAGTGAGGCCTGGAGCCAAATGGCCCCAGTGGCCCCCCTGTCCTAGGCCCTGATTGCAGCTCTTAGAGTTCACCTGCACTGCAATCAATCAATCAATCAATCAATCCATCAATCGCATAGATTTATATAGAGCCACTTAAAGACATCTATATACAATCTACTGCAGAGCTCGTTTGGTCTGCAAGTCAATACAAACCGATTGATACAGAACTTTCTATTGTCACTCGCAAATAGGGCAGGATTGGCACTTTGCAATCAATGGAAAATTGATACCAAGTTTTTAGCAACTAACCTACTTTTGGTATTTCGCTAATTTCTTCACAATAATGATACTAATTATACACAAAGTGAACCTGAGAAATTGTTCATTTCAAAACTCTATAAAAATGCCGGTGTTCTTTATTCTCTGCTTTGCATATTTCGAGCCCTTGCCAAGACATTTAACCACTATGCTTTGTCAATAATTCTGCAAAATACCTGGTTCCATGACATTTGAACGGACAACAAAAGAACGTGCGACACTAGAACGGCGACAGTAGAACGGTGTATTAGATGACCGTTGAGACTATTGAACGGCCGGACTGTTGAACGGGCGACAGATGACCGGTGGACAATTGATCTGTAAAAATGTAAACATAAAGTCCATCTAGTTCCATGTGGAACACAGGAAAGCGATAATCTACTTTTCAATGGCCTTGAGCCAGCAATGGATGAATCCCAAAGGTCCTGGATACGAGGCCGGTGTATCGCAGAAAGGGACTTCCCGTTTACTTCCCAGCTTACGCCGGTACCGAAATGGTTGAACTATATAAAAACTAGCGCTATATAACGACTATGTTTACTCTAAAGTTGAGTAGTCTTTGGTTCTTCTTTCTCTCGTGCCGACTTTTCCGAACTGTAGCCTAAAGACGATGGCCAGTTTTATGTTCTGAACTATCATGCGGTTAATCTGATTAAATCTGATTATTTGCTATGTGATCTGCTTCGTTTCTTAACATAACTATACTGCTTGGTGTCAGAGGCACGCGTGCGCAAACAACTTGTCCAAGGTCGTTACCCGGAGTCGAACCCGCGGCCGCATGCTCCGTGAACAAGCGCATTACCGGTACCGATTGGCCACCGCATCGCACATATTGATCGATGAAGTTTGTAAACTTTAAAAGCAATCAAACATTTATTGTTTTGGACATGCAGGGCATTGCAGGCCTACTAAGTTCAACGTCTAGTTGTGCGATAAATGGGCAATTGAGCCTAAAGAGCTTACATAAAAATTTCTGATTTGCCGTAGGCTAGCTGGCGACTGCGCGTGTAAACCGTTCCTTTGATTGTCGATAGTTCTTCATGCTTGGTCGATCCTTGCAAGAAAGCAGTCTCTTGCACTTGAATATCTTTCTTGAGACCTGCCTTACAAGTCGGGTCTTGCATTTAACTCGTTTGTTCACTCGAGATCTCCATGATATTATCTGCCATTCTTATATTGTGTTCTTTCAAATAGGCCTAGACCTACTCATAATTTCGATGTATGAGCGAAGTGTTACCTTTGGTGCTACATCCATACATTAACACCATTTCTCACACGTAAAACTAACAGTAAAACTTTGTATAACTTTCTCTAATATTCAGTGTCACCAGACGTCGCTCCCAACATTCAGTCAAAACTAAGTAGGCCTACCTGCATAGTGTACAACGCCGCGCCTAATGAATCGGCCCGGTAATATAACGTTCGGTTAAGTGTCGCCTGTTCTATTGTCGGCTCGTTCTTCTGTCGGCCATTAAAGTGTCGCCGGTCAAGTGTCGTCCGTTCAAATGACCGCCGTTCAAATAGGCTATCCGTGCACCAAATATCTGCAGGCGTCCATGGTGATTCCCTGCCATTTTCAGAGCAAGGTACAATTACCAAAAGTCAACGGCATCTGACCATAATTTAATTGATTTTTTCCAGTTAGTGTCTTTAGTTTTTGAATGTGCGTTATGCATGGTATCTACTTGAGCTTCATAATCCGACTGCTTCACTGGGACTCGGATATCAAGCTCATACCGAAATCCATGCAACGCTAATGCTTAGCAACTAGTACGATTTATAACACACTGCTCGAAACAATATTATTATTTTGGTTTTCACCGCATCAAGCTGACATTATCAACGCATCCATCCAACTAACCATATTCTGCGTGTTTATTACATGAACCGGTGTAAAGGTTTCAGATTACCCCCTCCTAAACATTACCCCCCTGCAGACTGTAAATTGCATCAATCATCACATTTATTGCGCTGAAAATATCAAAAAATTCATCCCGCTTCTTGTCTTGGTCTGAAGATTTTCATCCGTCATCCCACTTCGTGGTTTGTTATCAATATTTTCATCTGTAACTAAAATACTATTCGCCGCTGAAGTTTACATGGAGAAAATGGCTTCGAGGCTATTATTTTTTGGGGATCAAAATATTCATAGCAAACGACGAAGTGGGATGAGGGATGAAAATCTTCAGACCAAAACAAGAAGCGGGATGATTTTTCTGATTTTTTTAGTTCAATAAATGCGATGATTGGTGCAAATCTAGTTTCCGGGGGGTAATCTGAAACCGGTTTCAAGCTACCGGGGGGGTAATGTTTAGGAGGGGGTAATTTGAAACCTTTACACCGGTGTAAAGGTTTCAAATTACACCCTCCTAAACATTACCCCTCTGAAAACTGTATTTTGCATCAATCATCGCATTTATTGCAATAAAAAATATCGTAAAAATCATCCCGCTTTTTGTTTTTTTTGAAGATTTTCATCCGTCATCCCACTTCGTGGTTTGTAATCAATATTTTCATCTGTAACTAAAATACTAATCGCCGCTGAAGTTACAATGGAGAAATGGCTTCGAGGCTATTAATTTTTTCGATCCAAAAATTGATAACTTACCACGAAGTCGGATGACGGATAAAATTCTTCAGACCAAAACAAGAAGCGGGATGATTTTTCTGATTTTTTAGTGCATTAAACGCGACGATTGATGCGAATCTAGTTTCCGGGGGTAATCTGAAACCGGTTTCAAGTTACCGGGGGGTAATGTTTAGGAGGGGGTAATTTGAAACCTTTACACCGGCACATGGCAGCAAACAAAATATAAAGTTAATGATAAGCATTGGTCCTATTACATATTATGTAATAGGACCAATGCTTATCATTAACTTTATATTTTGTTTTTATTGATAAGGTCACAATCAATGTGCCCCCAGTGCTTCTTTACTCATGAAAGCATTCTTCAAACTCAAATTCCTTCATACGCTACTTGGTACAACAGAAGCCACAGTTTGCGGTAAGATCTCGGTGCCCTTAGATTCCGCCTTCGTTTGCCGCCTTTTTAGTCTAGGATGGTGATTTTTACATAACCATATTTGACTTGAGAAAGTACTGTAAAAGGCCATGATATTTTATGATGCAGGTGACCGACTAGCGGAACCCAAGTTTCTTACAGTCGTAGTCTCATAGCTCCCTTGTTGTATGCTGCTTCTTGTTCTATTGTACGGCACTTGTTTTCATCGTCAAAACTGTCACTTGGGTTCAAGAACTAATGGCTATGGTTACGTTAATGTTAATAGCGGATCACAAGGTTGCTTAACATATCAAGCAAATTTCTTTTTCAGATCAAATTCAAAAGATTCCAGCATCACTATTCTACTCGTGTGCGGACAATGTGTATTGCTATTGTCCCGAGTCGTGCAAAAAGCCATTCCGATGTGGTGTTGATTATGAAAAATCAGAGATTGTAAACGGAGAAGCCGTAAAGGTAAGAGCCGTTATTTTTATCATGTCAATTATTGTGACGAATGTTGATATCTCTTAACCTGCGTCACTATTTATTTACTAACATCTGCGACAGTCATCAATATTACTTGAAACACTTTCTAGTATTTTATTTAGACACAAAGAAAGTGCATAAACAATTCAAACTGTTCAAACCGTCATAGAAATAATCAATGTTAAATTGAAATAGTTCTACTCCAGTTTAGGAACGCAAAGCAATTCTGTTAATTAAAGAAACTATTAAAATTGTTACGTAACGCTGAGCATTTGCAATAAGAGCCGACAGTGCGTGTGTTCGAAGCATCCGAGATGTAGGCATACAATACACGCGGAAGTGTCCTTTTTCTACTTCTCTTCATTTTGGGGGATACGATTAATACGGGGGATAATCTATTTCGTGACACCGGCGTAGCCTACGTGAACTCTTCTTCCCATTACCATTTACCATTTCCACATAAGTTGACATAGTTTCATGTCGTTTATTTTGTTCCCATAAACCACGGTTATTAATAATCTAATATTTTTTATTATTGAAGGTTGTCGAGAAAGAAGGAATAGACAATAACAATTTCCCTGGATACACGTTTAACCACTACGAGAAACAACCGACATTGGATTCAACTAAATTTTAGATGATTCTGAAAGATTTTTGACGAAAAAACAACGAATTCTATGATTCGGTTGAATCTGGACATGCGAATGCTATGAATTGCTCTTGACTATATGTCTGTGATACGTTTTCATAAATTCATGTCCATAACGAACTGACTTTTGTTGAATCGGAATTATTTTGCTTTTAAAATCTTGCGATGTTGCAAACTGAGTCAAAGATGAACACATTCTGGGCGAATTATTTGCATGATTGCTAGTGTCGGAGTATAATGGGCTTCGGCATAAAACACTTCACGTATTTTATTTTGGCTGTGAAACGACTTTCTAATTGTACGCAACTAGAAGGATAACAGCTAGGCCTATAGGCAAGAAACGCAATTAAAAAGCACCATAATGATTTGACTATAGATCTTTCTTCTGTTTGAACAGGACTCAGTGTAGGACTACAATAAATTTCCATGCAATCACCGTTGCTCCTCGATGATGTTTTATTTCAGCTTGTTCATAATCTTGATAAATCGCTAAAACGTTGTTGGGCAAACCAACAACAGTAATTTAAAAACAATAGCCTAAGCTTAATATTTGGTTTGTGTTCTTGGACAATTCAATGTTCATTGTCGAGCTCGGTACATTTTCGTCTCCATGCTTCTGAGTAGTCTTAGATAACTAATATATTCTAAGGTTCAAGCTTACACCATTCATGTAAATGCCAATGCATTGAGACTCCGGAATCTGATTCGTAAGGATAATGTATTTAGGCCTAAATATTAATGTGCAGGTATATTATAATTTGCGTCAGTTATAAAATTATAATGCTGCATTGTGTTGATATTTGGGTGACTGAACAGACGCTTGAACAGACGTTTGCGTGCATTTTGAGAGGATTACCGAGGAACCAGTTTGAACGAGAATGACCCCCTAAGAAAGTTACACAGCACATGAATGAATTGCATAGTATTGCATTGGTCGTAAATAGAACATAACTAAATTCACACATCACCATATCTGCATTGATGTGCAGATTTAAAATGTAAATGGAACGACCAGTTTGTACAAGTCTGGCCAATTGTGCAGCAGGAGCTGGTCTGGGGATTAGCGGTTCCAGTTGCCCATTAACCCTATTCCAGCTCCGGTTTTTATTGTCTGCAGCATGATTATTTGCGATATCGGTACTTCGCGCAAGGATAATTATAATAATAACAATAATACAAATGATAATAATAATTATCATTAATATTAGGCCTATTTCTATTCTTGTTCTTGTCATCATCATCATCATCATCATCATCATCATCATCATCATCATCATCATCATCATCATCATCATCATCATCATCATCATCATCATTTTATTGTTGTTGCTGTTGTTATTATTATTATTCCATCATCTTTCTATTTGTAGTCAACGCCATAACTTAATCGCTTTCAAAGGCAATAAATAATTTTAATTTATTCATTCATCTTGTTTTGCTGATAAGAGCACCAAACATGTTATGAGCGGTAAGTGTTAAATAAACAAATCGCCCGACTGTAGAAAGCGGTCACGTGAGAGGTTGGGAAGGTCGTTATCACGTGATATAGGTTCGATATTCAAGCAAAGGAAGCTTTACTGTTCGCAAACATTATCATGGAGGAGATCGCATCGCTGAAAGGGATGGCCGTTCGACCTGTTGGCGGATACAGATATCAAAGGGATAGAGAAAACAAAGACTTCGCGTGAAATTGCTAGTTTACAAAAAATACACATCCTACATGTATTTTAATTTCTCATTAAATTGCTAGTTTATACTTTCTAAAATAATATAGTTTATATGTCTCGCTAAACACTAAAGTCTTGTGGTGGTGGATCTCTTGTCTTCCTTTTTTTATCCCCTCTAGAGTCTAGACGGCCTCTTCAGTAATGTTATTTCTTTTAAGAGCGATGCTCTATTGTCGGAACTATTTTGTTGGCGCTTTTGTCGGTGCTCTTTTGACGGGTCACCCATGGATAGCCATTACATGGGCTCTCACAAAAAGCCAGAGAGCTTTCGATCTACGTAAGCCCAAATGTACTTAAACTGAACTTGTGCAATAGAAGTACCGATGATATTCAAGTTTGATTATGAATATCTGATGATAGAGTTGCAGCAAAGAAAAATGCATGTTAGCATTCTCGTAAATATTGGCGACGAATTTTTGAGAAAGTTGCAATTCATTAATTAATTAACGGAGATTTATATAGCGCCAATTTAAGGTTACTACTCAGGTGCACTCCCGACTCAAAATCGGCTGGAAATAACTGTTTTAAGGCTGTGAAAAGAGGTAGCCTAATTCAGCAATCGTAGGCAGGCGCATAGAGAGTGTAGGCCTAAGTCTATTCCATACCATGGGGTCAATAGCAGAACGACTATGCGAAAATTGAATTGAGTGTAAACAACACAAACAAAAACAGCTATGCAATCGATCATGTTCGGTATATCGTCAGTGCAAAAATAGAAACAGTTCGATGGAGTTAAAGTCTGAAACTAGACTGTGGCATAAATTGAACAAAACAAGTTTGAATATCGAAAAAGAAAAGCAAGGATCATAAAAAAATTATGTTGACTCTTGCGGCATCTGGTCAACCTTCGGCAGAGCCGCTCTGTTCAGAATAGTTGTGCGCCACAGCGTGAAATATTTCAAGCAATTTTTGAATGAGACATCGGTTTTCTTATAGGCTCGAAGATCTATAATGTGTTATTTGCAAACATGACATAAAACATCTAGGTTTTTACGAATGCCAGAAAAATTGCAACGAAACATTGCCTTTAGGACCAAAGTCTGAGAAAAAATCCAGAGTGGAAACGTATTATGTTATAAATTAGGCCTAAATGACTTCCTTTCATCAAGAATCAACTGTAACATAATTTTCCAAACTGAACATTGGAAACAATGTTTTACAAACTTGAGTCAGACATGGAGTGGATTCTTTCATGAAATCTCAAACCTGAAGCCTGTATGAACGTTTTGTGACATAACTGGCATAAGTATGGTTTCTCTCCAGTATGTTTCCTCGTGTGCAACTTCAGAGAACTTGTATACTTGGTTGTAAACTCACAAAATTGACAGTGGAATGGTTTCTCATCAATGTGAATTTTTGAATGTCTTTTTAGCTCAATGGATCGAATAAAACGTTTTTGACATACTTGGCATTGATGTGGTTTTTCTCCAGTATGGATTCGAATATGACGTTGCTGATCAGAAGAGCGGGAAAAACTGCGTTTACATGTCTGACATTGGTATGGTCTCTCTCCAGTATGGGTTATTGTATGACGTTTAAGCAATTTATATGTGGGAAAGGATTTGTTACAAAGGATACACAGAAATGACTTATCTCCAAAATGTGTTTTCTCATGATTTCTTAGAAATGAAGTGCATGAGAACGTTCTCTGGCAGACGCGGCAAAGGTATGGTTTGTCTCCGTTGTGTATTCTTGTGTGTCTTTTTAGATAGCTTTTATCTTTAGTTTTAAACTCACATAACTGGCATTGATAGGGCTTCTCTCGTGTATGGGTTCTAGCATGATTTGCTAGACCTGAACACTGAGTAAAACCTTTGTTGCAGACTTGACATTGGAAAGATTTCTCTCCGGTATGAATCTTCGCATGACGTGCTAGATTTGAATATTCAGAAAAACGCTTTCGACATACTTGACATTGATAAGGCCTCTCGCCAGTATGGATTCTAATATGGTTCCGCATATTGGAATAATGAGAGAAACATTTATTGCAAACCTTGCACTGAAATGGTTTCCCTCCATTGTGAATTCTAGTGTGTATTTTCAGACGTGAATAACGTGTAAACGTCTTGCCACATGCCAGGCAAAGGTATGCTCTTTTTGCAATATGGATTGCCTTGTGCTCCTTTAGATCTCGGCTACTTATAAAGTATTTTTTGCAAAAGTCGCATGAACCGTGTGTTTTTGCTTTGAGCTGATTTCTTTTATTTCCTTTTGAGTGACTATCGAGCACAAATGATTTCTGACAAAGCTGAGAGTTATCCATATTATCCTTTGTTATATTTCGAATGAAGCAGTCTACTGAATTCTGTGAAGAAAGTCTTTATCATTCCTTGATATTGTGTGATTTTTGGCGGAACTATTAATTTTATAGTAGTCACTGGTTGGGCTACCTGTTTTAGTCCATTCCTTTGCAAATCTTTTAAGGTTAGTGGTTATACTTAAACTGGGCCTACAATCTGTTCTCTTTTTCAAACTGCGCGGTATTTTAGGCATCCAGTAAGAAACTTACGCTTTTCTTCCACTCATATAATCAGTTGCTTATACTAATAAAAAATAAAAACATCGTAATTGAGACCAAAAAGAGAATATGCCGCTGAAAAAGGACAAAAAATATTGATGAAATTGTCAGAACTGATTAATTTATGAACGATTAACATGAATTGAATCTTTAACTCAAGTTACTTTGTACAGTTATCGGATGCCGCTGGTTGTGATGACGTCATCATTCTTGTGCTCATGCGAGAAAAAGTTTATATCTAACGGAAGAGGTGTCAGATTCAATAATAATATTGGAAAAAGAAGTTTGCATTGCACCAAACCGCTTATTTAAACAAATCAGTTCTCAATTATTCAACACACAGCATAACGTTTGGAGAAATTAGTGGTTTTATTCAATTTTTAAAACAACGGACATGTTGAACCTGGAAGATATTCAAGAGTGGGGCTTATTACACCTTATGCGAAGTCATAATTACCATCGTCTACAAATCTGTGTTAGTTTCGGTTTAGCGTCACTGTGTGGTGATGATATACCTACGCGCCCCCTCATTTGTACAGGCGTTTGACTGGCACTGCCAAAGGCCAAACAGTGGTGGAGTGAAATGGTTCTGAGGAAGACATTGACGCAATTAAGCAGCCGCTTAAAATACGAGTTGCAACAACAGGCGCCAAATTAACTATAAGATGACGATGGCGCAGTAAAATTGGTTGATGTGGTAGTTTTGGTAGTAGCCTAGCAGTTTGTGAGTGCAGAAGAAGTAGCAGCAGAAGCAGCGGAAATATAGGATAGGGCAGAGGAGCAGTTGTCTTCAATACCTTGATGAGCAACAACGATTATAATTATTATATCAATGCACAACAGTGTATTACAAGTTCTCGACTTAGGCCTTGCTGGATTCCAACGTTCCTGTACCCTCAGAAATCTCCAGGAAAATATGTAGGTCCATCTTCTCAAGGTTAAACGTGTTTCTAACTGTTAGAAACGTACAGCGCATTCGTTAAGAATACAACGGTAGGCCTACATATATAGGGGAGAGTTGCCTAGAATGGACCGTTGCCTTAATTGGACCGCAGCCTTTTAACACCCTAGACGCATTTTTTGTTTCGTTTTAAAATGTTGTATTCGTGCGCGATTGAATATTGATTGTACCGCCGCAATCAGTTTTACGGAATTCTAAACATTTATTTAGTTGCGGTAAAAACTATATTTCACGTAGTTTTGATCTAATTTTTGCCCTACCTAACAATGAGTGTAGGCAATTTAGGCAAGCTTTCAAAATTGCAGTCACGTTTGTTTTAATCTTAGCCAGGTTTCATGTTTAAGCAACAATACTCGATTTAGCGCTGAGACTGACACCTGTTAAGCTATGACAGTGTGAGTAGAAGTAGTCCGTGTTGCCTGAAATGGACCACATTAAGTCTCCTTAATTGGACCGATAATTTGGGTGCGGTCCATTTAAGGACACCAGTACTTCCAATGTTATTGGGTACGGTCCATTTAAGGATACCGGTACTTGCAATGTCCTTTTGTGATTCTTTAACCAATTACAATACCCTCTTTTGGCATAAGTTTTATGGAACAACAGTCGACAGTGTGGCATGGAATTTGGCGATGTTTCTGACAAGCATAGAACGAATAATTTCAAAATATGCAATAAATGTCAGTTGCAGGCTTAATAGTTTCATAACAGTTGCTCTGAAGCAATACACTGCTATTATATATGAAGATAATGTTCCTCTGTGCGAACTGCGCGCAATTCTTCTTGTATTAGATATACTCAAATAGTTTTAACCGAGTACTAATGAAATACTTCACAATCATTTATTCCCAGTATTAGCTAGGCCATATTATTTCACTATATAAACTACAGAGGCCTATATAGTCTATATGTAGACCTGCACTGGTTATTATGGCAAAGTACTCCTAATTGGTCTGCAGGCAGAGGTTATGCCATATATATTAGGTTGATTTCAGCTACTGCAATTGTGCATTGATATTTTTAACTGTATGGTTAGACACTAAGAGTTTTAAAACGTTTCCCTTGCTTTTTGGGTAAAATTACCTGTTAAAAACGTCTTTAAAATATTGTGTCCCATTCAGGGCAAATGGTCCAATCAAGGACACCATGCGGTCCATTCAAAGAAACAGGTTGCCTTGAATGGACTTTTTAGGGGTACCTATTTGTTTATTTATTTCTCATAAATCCACGAATATTTTTTGTCTTTTGCTTATTAATAACATAGATGAACAATCAACCAAGCATATGGCGTGCTTTCCTTTTGGAAATTCAGTAGCATTTATGCAGCACACCTAAGTTTGCCTTAGGTGGTCCATTCATGGCAACTCTCCCATAGGCCTAAGTGTAATAATTATTTAATTCGGAGTTACAATAGCCTACTATACCTTGTCAAAAAAAGAATGAATAGTGAACTTTTCTGCTTTTGCTAAGCAGTGGGTGCATTTTCCCCGGTGGTACATTTTTTTTGAGCCACCCTGTATATTATAAAAGTAGGTTCGCAATCATTTACATAAGTTGTAATCATTTACATAAGATAAGTAATTGTTGTACGAATTCGCTATCTGCTTTCTGCGCAGATAGGCCAGGGGGACTCCTTATAATTTCAATCACCTAAGATCCGATATTCTTTTCTGCGCCACAGCGTCCACCTCCTCCACGGGTGCTTTGTGGGGACATTCGTTGAGGACCACGCAAACCACGTATAATCTTGACCGTGGGTGCTTTGTGGGGACATTCGTTGAGGACCACGCAAACCACGTACGGTATATAATTATAATCTTGACCACGGGTTCTTTGGGGGGAAATTCTTTGAGGACCAGACCCGGTTTAACCACTAGGCGAACTAGGCGGCCGCCTAGGGCGGCAAATTTCTGGGGCGGCAGCCACGGCACTAAAAGTTTTTAATTTTTAGTTAATTTATATTAATATTTAAAGTTTTATTGCAATATATTACATTTTATTTTTCCCCGCTAGATGAAACGAATTGCATAGTATAAATTTGATCACAAGTTTACTTACTTACGTTATAGGAAATAACGCTACATCCGGTGACGTCGAAATCAAAATCTGGCGTGTAAATATAACATAAATATTGAAAATTGAAAATAAATTAAATATTTGAAATTCGATTGTCGTCGACTGGCTACTTAAATACTTTTAATTAAGGTATTTAGTTTTACTTTTGTACAAATGTAAATAAATGTAAACGTAATGTAATGTAAATGTAATAACAGTAATCGCATATTTATACAGCGGCTGTCTTATGGCCTCGACCCTGAGGGTGAGATCCTTCACCACCGCTACTCCACGTTTATATTGCGACCGAGGCACCCGCAGTAAAGATCCGAGAAATTAATCTCTGATAAACCGACCGACCGGGAATCTTGAAAAAACTTTGCAACATGGAGACTCCAAAGATATTGATGCAGTTGGTCTAAGGCTCTAAGCAGTGAACTGAAAGCCATTTCAAGACGAGTTGCAAGGTGTACATCGCCACATGATGTACTAAACTTTATATTGAAAAATAATCTAACAGATAGTGTCCCCAACACTGTTATAGCTCTGCGAATTCTCTTGACACTTCCAGTTTCTGTGGCTAGTGGTGAGCGAAGCTTCTCTAAGCTCAAACTGATAAAAACATATTTGCGAACGTCCATGCTACAAGAAAGACTTGTTGGACTAGCTACTCTGTCAATTGAACATGACATTGCCAAAGACATTGAACTGATGGAACTCGTTTCTACATTTGCTAAAGCAAAAGCGCGAAAAATGAAGTTTTGAAATTACATTACCGGTATAATTCCGTATAAACGAATATACCATTATATAGATTATACATGTTCTATTCTATTCTTCTTCTTTCTATTGAATGCAAATACGAATTAAAACAAAAGGCACCATAGCATTCCTTTGTGAAAGTTAGTATTAATTCAATCTTAGTTGCCGCGGGCGCGGGGGGGCGCAGTGCGACAGGTTCGCCTAGGGTGCCAAATACTCTGGCGCCGGTGTCATGAAACGGAGTATCCCCCCTGAAAGCTATCCGGGGGGATGAATTAGTCTATCCCACCGGATGGAATTAACCGGTCTATACTATCCGGGGGGATAAACCATTCTATCTCCATTTTTGAAAAAGGCGCATAATAAAAATATTTATGCTGTAATCAAAATTTTAAGTGACTAATTGTTTTAAGTGTACTAGGCAATGATCAGATAAAGGCAACTCGAATTTATTCAGTGACTCTGAGTGTTTTTAAGTGTTTTTAATGTTTTAAGTGCTCTAAAAACAGGGCAAAACAAATTATCTAGTCGGAAAAAACATACCAGTTAGTGTCATTGTTCAAAACAAAGCAGATGAAAATTAATTTGCAAAAAAACTACACGCGGAAGCGGTTTTTTCGACTTTTTTAATTTTGGGGGAATACAATTAATACGGGGGATACTCTATATCGTGACACCGGCCCTGTTGAGGACCACGTAAACCACGTATATATAATCTTGGCCAGCAACAAAATTGTCGCCGACAATATGTCGGAGTGACAATATATCGCAAGAAAAAATGGATGGAGCCTTGAGGAGCACTAAAAATTAATTGATCAGCTTGAAACGAGATTTAGTAGCGTTATAGCTAACTTAATGTGTCTATAATTGTCAAAGTGACTTTCAAACCAATTTACTTGGATATTTCGAATAACTGGATAATTTTGTATTAGGATCCCACCCCCAATAGTATCAAATGCTTTGGTCAGGTCGATAAATTATTCCTATTGAATATTCCTATTGAGTATTCATTTAATCCAATTCAACCGTTATAATTATTATCATGCATACTTAGGAGCGGCATGAATGTTGATTGGCCGGATTGAAATCCATGCTGAGAGGAGTGGAGTACAGAATATCAAATATAGTAGGCTAATATAATTTTTAAGTCGCACTTGCTTGGCCTTTAAATATGTAGCGAAAAAAGGAGGACAGAAATCTAAGTCGGTTTAAAAGAACAGTTAATAATTTTTATTATTGTTTTTTTGGTTTGTTTAGGAAAGGTTATGAAAGGCTATAGCCTGATATAGGCTATTCATTGAATTATCCAACCTCCCATGCAAAATGAGTAGATGATATCTATTTCTTTAGCATGGGAGCAGTGACGGGAAGTATTTAAAATACTAGTATTTAAAATAGTATTTTAAATACAATCTTGCGGTGTCTGGTCAAATCAGAAATACTCCGTTGTACTGGAGGTTATTAAAATCAAATGGATAATCAATGAATTCACGATGAATTGATTCATAAGTTGAGCAGCTTCACCTTTCCATTATCTTTGTTCAGAATGGTTGTGCGCCATAGCCAGAAATATTTAAAGCAATTTTTGGTTGAGAATCGGTTTCCATTAAACTCGAAGGTCGTATAATGTTTTATTTGCAAACATGACATAAAACGATTTATGTTCTTTAACAAATGCGAGAAGAATTGTATCAAAACATGGCCGTGTAGGCTGAAAAGCAACGTTCATCAGTCTCAGAAAAAGTCAGACTGGGAAATATTCTGGTACAAATTAAATGACTTCCTCTTATCAAGAATGAACTGTAACATAATGTTCCAAACTGAACAGTGGAAAACAGTGTTTTACAAACTTGAGTCAGACATGGAGTGGATTCTTTTATGGCGTCTCAAACCTGAAGGATGTGAGAACGTTTTCTGACATAGCTGGCATAAGTATGGTTTCTCTCCAGTATGTGTTCTCGCGTGCCACTTCAGATAACCTTCATACTTGGTTGTAAACTGACATAATTGGCAGTGGAATGGTTTCTCATCAATATGAATTCTTGAATGTCTTTTTAGCTCAGTGGATCGAATAAATCGTTTTTGACATGCTTGACATTGATATGGTTTTTCTCCAGTATGGATTCGAACATGACATTGCAGATCAGAGGAGCGGGAATAACTGCGTTTACATGTCTGACATTGGTATGGTCTCTCTCCAGTGTGGATTCTAATATGACTTTGAAGCGATTTATTTGTGGATAACGATTTGTTACAAAGAATACACAAAAATGATTTCTCTCCAAAGTGTGTTTTCTCATGACTTCTGAAATTTGAAGCACATGAGAAAGATTTCTGACAGACGCGGCATAAGTATGGTTTGTCTCCGGTGTGTTTCCTTGTGTGCCTCTTCAGATAGCTTTTATCTTTAGTTTTAAACCCACACAACCGACATTGGTAAGGCATCTCTCGTGCATGGGTTTTAGCATGAGTTGCTAGATTCGAACACCGAGTAAAACATTTATTACATAGTTGGCATTGGAATGATTTCTCTCCTGTATGAATCATCGCATGACGTGATAGATTTGAAGATTTGGTAAAACGCTTTCGACATACTTGGCATTGAAAAGGCTTCTCACCAGTATGGATTCTAATATGGTTCTGCAAATTGGAAGAATGCGAGAAAAATTTATTACATAACTCGCACTGAAATGCTTTCTCTCCAGTATGAATTCTAGTGTGTGTTTTCAGATTTGAAGAATATGTAAATGTCTTGCCACATACCAGGCAAAGGTATGCTCTTTTTGCAATATGGATTGCCTTGTGCTCCTTTAGATCTCTGTTAGTCATAAAGTCTTTTTTTTGCAAAAGTCGCATGAACCTTGTGTCTTCGCTTTGGGCTGATTTCTTTTAGTTCCTTTTGAGGGACCATCTGGTACAAATGATTTCTGACATGGCTGGGAGTTATCCATATTTTTTGAGGGGTTACATTTCGAATGAAGTATCATGTGGAATTCTTTGAAGAAAGTCTTTTCGAATTCATTCTTTAATATGGATTGTCTGATCTTTTTTGTAAGTCTTATTTTTATATCAAGCACCAGTTAGTCTGCCTGTTTTAACCTGGCATTCATTAGCAAATTTATGAGGCTTGGGGGTTATACTTCAACACAGACAATCTGTGATCTTTTCAAACTGCGCAGTATTTTAAGCATCCAGTAAGAAACTTACCCTTCTCTTCCATTTATATAATCATTTCCTTAATCTAATAAAAAAAACAAATAGAGAATATGCCGCTGAAAAAAGAAAAATAGGTAATCTATCGCTTTAACGGAATTAATTATTTGCCGTTTTGTCCACTATCGTTTTAGCGGAATTAATTATTCGCCATTGTATGAGATATAGCGATGATGGCATACAAATTGGATTGACGAAATATTCTTGCTAAATATAAGTCGGATTGGTGTAATAATGTTTCACGCAATAGAAGTGGGATTTGCGAAAACATTATTGCTGAAATTGGAGCTGGATTGATGAAAAATAATTGTTATTGAAATGGAAATTGAATTGAAAAAACCCTGTTATTGTTGAAATAGAAGCTGGATTGGCTAAATGAAATCTTGACTAAATGGAAACCTGATTGATGATAATGATACATGCCAAAGTAGAAGCCGGAATGTTGAAAAATAGTGATGCCGCGACTGCCCAAAAATTTTGTACAATTCATTCCGCTAATCCGTTTTCCGAAATGGGAAAAATAATTAATTCCTTTAAAACGATAGATTACCTTAAAATAGACTAAATTGTCAGAACTGAATAGTTAATGAACGATAAACATGAACTAAATCTATTCCCCAAGTTACATTGTACAGCAATTTTCCGTAGACCGCTGTTTGTATTGACGTCAGCATTCTTGTGCTCAAAACACGAACAAAGAGTCTATAATATTATTATCTTACAGAAAAGATGGCAGATTCAATAATCGGAAAAAAGGTTTGCATTGCACCAAACAGCGCATTAAAAATCAGTTCTCATGTAGGCCTATTCAACACACAGCATGACTTTGGCAGAAATTGATTCAATTTTTAAAACAATGAACATGACGAACCTGGAAGATATTCAAGAGTGACCTTTATTCTGCCTTATGCGAAATCATAAATGCCATCGTCTACAAATCGGTGTTAGTTTCAATAAGCTTAGCATACCTTCACGCCCCTATTTGGTACAGAGTTTCAACTGGCACTCTCAAAGTGCAAACAGTGGTGGAGTTCAACTGTTCCGAGGAAGATATTGACACAATTAAGCAGCCGCTTAAAAGTGCAAGCTGCGTTAAAAGTATGGTTGTTGATTTAATCGCGTTAAATATTAATGATTGGTGCTATTGAAATGCATTGCTACTTATAGCGCGCCTCCATCGGTGTTCCGTGACATCGCAACGAGCGATCGATACCTCGATTTCGCGCACGTAGGCCTAACGTCTGTAATCGTGTGCCGGTGTAAATGTTTCAAATTACCCCCTCCTAAACATAACCCCCCTGCAAACTGTATTTTTGCATCAATCATCGCATTTATCGCACTAAAAAATCGGAAAAATCATCCCGCTTCTTGTTTTGGTCGGAAGATTTTCATCCGTCATCCCACTTCGTGGTTTATTATCAATATTTTTATCTGTTACTAAAATACTGATAGCCGTTGAAGTTACAATGGAGAAAATGGCTTCGAGGCTATTATTTTTTTCGGATCAAAATATTGATAACAAAACACGACGGATGATATTCTTCAGACCAAAACAAGAAGCGGGATGATTTTTCTGATTTTTTTTCATTTCATTTCATTTCATTTTATTTATTGAACCCATAAAACATTTTTCAACTAAAGCAGTACATCAATAGACAACAATAATAAAACAAATAACACAGCAAATTTATAAGAATAACATACGTAGGGCACAAAGGGCACACCTAAAGGGACGGGTCCCGCTGGTAGGGGCCCAGTAGATAAATAAGTAGCTGAGTAAGAAAAGGTAGATAGATGGACTGTAAGTAGAATGCAAGGTGTCAATTATCCTTCAATTATCCTTTCTATGTTAAATATATGGGAACGAATAAGTCTTTTGAAATGCGGAAGGCTGTGAGCAGTTTGGATGTCCTTCGGCAAATTATTCCACACTAGAGGTCCCTGGTACTGTATAGAAAATTTACGAGTGTTGGTTCTGGCATATTGGCATATAAAGGCACGGTTACTTCTAGTAGTAATAGCTGATGATACTGGGGTAAAAAATGACAAGAAGGCAGCAGGTAACATGTTATTGGCATACTTGAACATAAATTCACATGTTTGGATAAATCTAATTTGTTCAATTTTAAAAATCTTAAGATCATCAAAGAGGGGTTTAGTATGTGAGTTATAAGATGACTTAGTAATAATGCGGATAGCTTTTTTTGTAGAATTTTTATTGTCGATAGGTGTGAAGGGTATGTTGAGGACCAGATGAAATTACAATAAGATAGGTAAGGTTGAATTAGGGCATGATATAAGTTCTTCAGTATTAAAGTAGGAAGCAAGTATGATATTCTCCTTAATATTCCAAGATTCTTCATGATTTTTTTTGATATTTCATAAGTGTGAACATTCCATTTTAAATGCTGGTCAACAAAGACCCCAAGAAACTTAGAAGATTCCACCTGGGGTATGGGAACGCCATCAATTGATAATCCATGAGCAGTAGTTGGGATGTTTTTTTTTTATTAGATCTGAAGATGATGTAGTTGGTTTTACTAACATTAAGAGAGAGCTTGTTAGCTTTGAACCAGTCACTAGCAAGAGCTAGCTCCTTGTTAGCTAGATTAATCAGTTGTTCGTAGGAAGAGTTAGATAAGAATGCGTTAGAATCATCTGCAAATAAAATATAACGTAGCAAGGATGATGAGTTAGGTAGGTCATTTATGTAAATTAAGAAGAGGAGAGGTCCAAGTATTGATCCCTGCGGTACCCCATGTAGGATTAATTTGAGAGTAGACAATGAACCATTACATAGGACCTGCTGGGTTCTATCAGTTAAGTAACTCTTAAACCATTTGTGAGCAATACCTCTAATACCGTAATGTTGTAATTTCTCCAGGAGTATTTTATGATTCACCGTATCAAATGCCTTGGCAAGGTCAAGGAATATACCTATAGAGAATTCATTATTATCCATTGCTTTAGAAATTTTATCTTGTATATCAAGTAAGGACATAGATGTGGAGTGGCCTGATTGAAAACCATGCTGTAATGGGTAGAGCAGGTTAATGTGACCTATGTGAGAAAGTAATCTGTCATACATAATTTTTTCGAATAATTTAGAAAAATAAGGTAAAATCGATATAGGCCTGAAATTAGAAATATCATTGTTATTTCCTATTTTTTGAATTGGTAACACCTTGGCCATTTTAATCTCAGAGGGAACCACTCCATTTATTAAAGAACAGTTAATTATTTCCGCCAGTGGGGTAGCAAGGATAACCATTACCTGGGACAATATGCACGGGTCGAGGTCATCCAAGCCAGAGCTATGTGTAGCTTTAAGAGATTTGCATATTGATATAATTTCAGTTGGTGAAGTGGGAATAATAGCTAAAGAGTTTAACGTAGGTGGAGGCAAGTAGTCAGTGAAAGTTTGGTCCACAGATGGAATTTTAAGTGCAAGCGAGTGAGCTAAATCAGTAAAGTAATCATTAAATTGGTTAGCCATATCATTTGGGACATTTGTCGTTAGATCCTTAACTTTAAGCTCTTTTATTTCTGTGGTGGTTTTTTCGGTCCTAGTTATGGATTTAATTACCCGCCATGTATTCTTAATGTCATTACTATATTTAGCGAATTCATTCGCATAATAAGTTGATTCTACACTATTTCGGATTACCTTAAACTTATTTCTATATACAGTAAACTTCTTTTTGTTTTCATCGTTAGGGTGCTTTATATAATTTATATAGAGTTTTTCCTTTCTTTTTATTGCTCTTAACAATCCTTGGGTCATCCAGGGGTGCTGAAATGTGTTTTTCCTAGAACTTTTTTTAGGTTTGAGTGGGAATGCTACTTCAAAGTTATGTATCACTATTTTTATAAAAGAAGAGTATGCATCAGCAGTATTATTTTCCAGACAATATCCCAGAACCAACGACCAGTCCACATTAGATAATAAAGATTGAAAGTTGGAGATATTATCATCATTTACAATCCTTATCATATCAACTTTCCCTAGATTCAAGTTATGATCCGGTAGATTATGCATTTAGATTTTTTTTAGTGCAATAGATGCGATGATTGATGCAAATCTAGTTTCCGGGGGGTAATCTGAAACCGGTTTCAAGTTACCGGGGGGTAATGTTTAAGAGGGGGTAATTTGAAACCTTTACACCGGTGTAAAGGTTTCAAATTACACCCGTTTAAGATTACCAACATGCGCACTAGATTTGCATAATTCATCGCCTTTATTGCGGAAACAAATCCGAAAAAACAAAGGAGGAAAACAACAAATTTGCATGCAATCACCGTGCGAATTCTCCTGAATGATGTTTTATTTCAGCTTGTTCATTAACATGATAAATCGTAAAAACGTTGTTGGGCAAACCAACGGCAGTAATTTAAAAACAATAATAAGCCTATTTGGTACGTGTTCTCGGACAATTCTATGTTGATTATCAAACTCGGTGCATTTTCGTCTCCATGCTTCTCAGCAGGGGGCCGTCCATAAAGTACGTCACGCTCCAGGGGGAGGGAGGGGGTGTAAGAAAGTGTGACAGTTTGTGACAGGGGGAGGGGATCAGGCCATGTGTGACGTCACACATTTATTTTTTAAATTTTTTTTAATTTATTTTTTCTTAATACCTAAAATCCGACCCGGCCCGACCAAGCGTGTCTAAAACCCGGCCTGGCGGGATAAAAGTTGATTTCCCGTCACTATCAAAGCGTTTTGGGACACACGTCACTATAAGAGGGATTAGGGATAGTGTCCTAGGGTTTAGAGAGTTAGGTAAATGGTTATATTTAAAAAAAATTGTTCGAAAGTGTGACGTACTTTAGGGGGGGAGGGGTTCGAGATTTGTGACAGTTTGTGACAGGGGGAAGGGGGGTCAAAAATGGTCAAAAATAGCGTGACGTACTTTATGGACGGCCCCTAGTCTTAGATAGCTATTATAGTCTAAGGTTCAATACCGCTTTGATGGGTTCAAAACGGTGACAAACTCTGAACTGAAGTCGCTTAGTTTGTCCATAGGTCTACCATCAAAATCATGCACCCAGCCCTCAGTTCAACCTTCCTCCCGAGAGAATTTATCGCGAGCTCCGTCCATTTCTGGCTGAGCTATTCAGTCATCTCCGATGCCTCATCAGCGGAGAGAAGCATGTCGGAGAGAGAGATATGTGCCATCATACGACCATAAAGTAACAGAACCTGGTATGAGCTGCTCTATCACTAACCTACCATCTCATTAGAGGAATTTGGAGGACCTGGTTGTACGGCAGTTACCGCGATACATTCATGAGATTGTGTAACTTCATGCCAGTCTCCTGCGGAAGCCTATGTACATGTATACGCCGGTTTCATGAAGGATTAAATTGTCTGGGTCCGTAGCCTACTTGTGAGTCTCATCTCTGACGTCTCATATTGACGCTGGACATGACATAGGCTACTCCTGAATGTGAGCTGCACATTTGGTTTGATCACCGAGTCTTGCTGACCGTAGGCTACTATGCGACTTGTTTGGAGTAGGCTACTGTTGGCGGACAGGCGTTTTCTTGGATAAATAATAAATATTATTAATTAGTTCCATTCCCAGTTGGTTTCATTATGGTGGTGGCCATTGGCTGGGGAATTTCAGCGTGGGTGCCTGTGTCTCATATGCCTAACACATGGTGTAACACATAGTTCAGTCTTTAAGTCACTGTTCTATTATTAGTTATATTATAATTGCTGAATTTTTATTCTAATATTTATATTAACTTTCAACTCTAATCTTTGCCAATGGCGTCCGATAAGTAGGCCGATGACGCCATTTGGCAGGACGTCCATCCGACATTGTGGCGTATGCGTTTAAGACTCAGGTGAATCGTCAACGTAGCACAGAACTCAAACCCCAAGCAGTGGCGGCGCCAGGATTTCAGTTTTGGGAGCTGAATTCCCGCGGAGGAAATTTTCCATTTTTAGCCGCCAAAATGTTTTACGACTTTTAGTCATTTGGTCGAAATCTCATGAAAATTTTCCATCTTCATTCGCCAAAATTTCTGACGACCTTTTTCTTGTCATCTGGTCGAAATCTCGTGCATATGGTTTCAGTCTTTAGGGGGTTGATCATGAAAATGCTTCATTTTTACATGTAAAATCCGAATGGCCTTTTGGGGGGCTTAGCCCGCCATAACCCCTTAGCGCCGCCACTGACCCCAAGGTTACATGATGGATATTGAGACTGAATCTGTGCGCTCTATAGCCTAATGACGTCGAAAAAATTAACGAATAAGCTTACACCATTAATTTAAATGCCAATGCATTCAGACTCTGGAATCTGATTCGTAAGGATAATGTATTTAGACTTAAAATATTAATCTGCATGTATATTATAATTTGCGTCAGTTGTATATTGCTGCATTGTGTTGATATTTGGGTGACTGAACAGACGTTTGAACAGACGTTTGAACAGTCGTTTGAACAGACGTTTGAACAGACGTTTGGACAGACGTTTGAACAGACGTTTGAACAGACGTTTGAACAGACGTTTGAACAGACTTTTGAACAGACGTTTGAACAGACGTTTGAACAGACGTTTGAACAGACGTTTGAACAGACGTTTGAACAGACGTTTGAACAGACGTTTGAACAGACGTTTGGACAGACGTTTGAACAGACATTTGAACAGACGTTTGCGTGCATTTTGAGAGGATTACCGAGCAACCAGTTTGAACGAGAACGACCCGCTAAGAAAGTTACACAGCACATGAATGCATTGCATAGTATTGCATTGGACGTAAATAAACACACGAGAACATTCCTGAAGTGATACGTTCCATCTCGGCATTGAAGTGCAGATTTAAAGGTTAATGGAACGACCAGTTTGTTCAAGTCTGGCCATATGTGCAGCAGGAGCTGGACTAGGGTTTGGCGGTTCCAGTAGCCCATTATTACAGCTCCGGCTTTTAATGTCTGCTGCATGATTATTTGCGATACTTCACGCAATGATAATAATAGTTTAACAACCATACAAATGATAATAATAGTATTTTAGTAATAGAGTGTAAGTCCCTGAGGGATCATATGTACCTCGGGGCAAAAAAACCCGATAATAATGGTTATCTATAATATATTTCTCAAAGTTTGTCCTTCCGTTTGTGTGTATGTATGTATGGATGTCCGGATGTCCGGATGTATTTTCACACTTCGTCCCAGAAAACCAAAATTTAACGGGGGGCGTGCCGGTGGAGGTCAGAGATAGTGGTGGAGTGTTGTGGGGAAGGGGGTGGGGTGGGGGTGGGGTGGTGGAAGGTGGGGTGGTGTGGGGGGAGAAATTTGGGGGAAATGTTTTTCCCCGAAAACTAAAATTTCACGGGTGGCGTACAGGTGGAGGTCAAAGTTAGTGGTGGCGTGTTGTGGGGGTGGGGGTGGGGGGTGGGGTGGTGGAGGTGTCGAATGGGGGGTGTAGGGGTGGGCCTGGTGGATTGTGGGGGGGGTGGAGAAATTGGGGTGAAATTTTTTCCCCGAAAACTAAAATTTCACGGGTGACGTAAAGGTGGAGTTCAGAGTTAGTGGTGGCGTGTTGTGGAGGGGAGTGGGTAGGGGGTGGGTGAAAATTTGGGGGGAAATTTTTTTCT
Source organism: Lumbricus terrestris (assembly GCA_949752735.1). Taxonomy (NCBI): domain Eukaryota; kingdom Metazoa; phylum Annelida; class Clitellata; order Crassiclitellata; family Lumbricidae; genus Lumbricus; species Lumbricus terrestris. Next base: position 51,874,590 of record OX457042.1, read on the forward strand.
CGAAAACCAAAATTTCACGTGTGGCGTACCGGTGGAGGTCGGAATTAGTGATGGCGTGTTGTGGGGGGTGTAGGGGCGGGTGGGGGTGGAGTGGGGGGTGTAGGGGTGGAGGTGGTGGGAGAAATTCGGGTGGAAATTTTCTCCCCCGAAAACCTAAATTTCAAGGGTGGCGTACCGGTGAAGGTCGGAGTTAGTGGTGGCGTGCTGTGGAGGGAGGTGTGGGTTGGGGTAGGTGAAAATTTGGGGGGGATTTTTTTCCCCAAAAACCAAAATTTCACGGGTGGCGTACCGGTGGAGGTCAGAGTTAGTGGTGGCGTGTTGTGGAGGGGGTGGGGTAGGGGGGTGGGTGGAAATTTTGGGGGGAATTTTTCCCCGAAATCAAAAATTTCACGTGTGGCGTACCGGTGGAGGTCGGAGTTAGTGGTGTCGAGTTGTGGAGTTGGATGGGGTAGGTGGTAATTTGGAGGGGGATTTTTCTCCGAAAACCAAAATTTCACGTGTGGCGTACCGGTGTAGGGAGCAGGATAGCAAAAGATGGGAATTGTGTGAATGAAGTTAAATCAAGGCTAGCCATGGGGATGACTGTCATGACCAAATTGACGAAGATTTGGAAGAACAAATCAATCAGCATCGACACCAAATTGCGGTTGATGAAGGCTTTGGTGTGGCCAGTAGCGACGTATGGATGCGAAGCATGGACTCTGAAGAAGGATGAAGAAAAGCGAATTCAAGCATTTGAGAACAAGTGTATCAGAAAGCTGATGAGAATTCCATGGACAAAAATGATGACCAACGAACAAGTGTATATTATGTCAGCGGGAGCCAGAAGAGGACTATTGGCCCACACCAAAATTCGAAAACTTCGATATTTTGGTCATAGCATGAGACAGCAAAACGATAGCGTCGAAAGCAGCATCATGACGGGTTTTGTGGAAGGGAACCGAGGACGAGGAAGGCCGAGGTTATCTTGGATCGACAACGTTCTGAACTGGACAGGACTTGTAGGCTCTGACTTAATGAGCGCGACAAGGGACAGAAGACTCTGGGCATTAAAGATCCATTCATGTAGCCAACCGTCGCGATGCGACGATGGCGACATGACATGACATGACGTACCGGTGCAGGTTGGAGTTAGTGGTGGCGTGTTGTGAAGGGGGTGGGGAGAGTGAAATTGGGGGGGATTTTTTCCCCGAAAACCAAAATTTCACGGGTGGCGTACCATTGGAGGTCGAAGTTAGTGATGGCGTGTTGTGGAGGGGTGGGGATGGGTGGGGGAAAATTTGGGAGGGAAATTTTTTTCCCCGAAAACAAAAATTTCACGGGTGGCGTACCGGCGGAGGTCGGAGTAAGTGGTGGCGTGTTGTGGAGGGGGTGGCGGTGGGGATGAGGGGAAATTTGGGGGGGAAAATTGACGGAACCCGGGCGAAGCCGGGTATAAAAGCTAGTTATTAATATTATTACTATTGTTGTTGTTATTATTATTATTATTATTATTATTATTATTTTTATGCCCTGAGGATCACTTAAATATTAATGAGCAGAATAAAAACATCTGGAACGGCACCTACACCAAATCGTCGTAGAGATCCTGCGCTAGAAAGGTATCCAACCGCATTGTTATTATTAATCCAGCATCTGTCTATTTGTGTTCAAAGCCATGAATTAATCGCTTTCAAAGGCATCGTTCCTACAAACCCGGAAGATGAGAACATCTAGACAAATTTTCTGCTCCTAATAGCATTTTGTCGTAAATCTCGAGGGCTCATTGATACCTCACGTAAAAAAAGATAGCCTAATAATAACAACAGTAATATTTTAATAACTCTTTTGTTCATCAATAATTTGACGAGTTTTAGTCCTATGCGAATAAGATAAAACCGCGTTGGGCGTCGGGCTTGCCCAGCCACGGGACACGGCCACTGACCTATTTAGCATTACAGTTATTAAATATGGAACATACACCAGTCAGCATCTACCCAACTAGGCCCTAACAGCAAGCTAAAGTAACTTGTATGCCTTTTCCGCAGGAAAATGTGCCGTAAATACAGACATACATCTATGGATGGCAACCCGTCAAAATTGAATTGAGTGTAAACAGCACAAACAAAAACATCTATGCAATCGATCTTGTTCGGCATATCGTCAGAGCAATAATAATAGAAACATTTCGATGGAGTTAAAGTCTGAAACTAGACAGTGGCATGAATTGAACAAAACATATTTGAAAATCGAAAAAGAAAAACAAGGATCATAAAAAATTATGTTGCCTCTTGCGGTGCCTGGTCGATAGGCAATACTCCGCTGTACTGCAGCCTATTAAAGTCAAATGGATAAGTAATCATGGTAAATTGATTAATGCTTGTCATAATAAGTTGAGAAACTTCGCTAGTCCATAGAGCTGCTTTGTTGTGCGCCATAGCGTGAAATATTTAAATGCTCAATTTTTTATTGAAACATCGGTTTTCTTATAGGCCCGAATGTCGTATAATGTTTTATTTGCAAACACGACATAAAACGACTTACGTTCTTTCACGAATGCCAGAAGAATTGTATCAGATATAGGCCCTCAATCTGAGAAAAGAATAGAGTGGAAACGTATTATGGTATAAATGATTAAATGACTGCCTTTCATCAAGAATGAACGGTAACATAATTTCCAAACTGAACATTGGAAAGTGTCTTACAAACTTGAGTCAGACATGCATGAGTGGATTCTTCCATGGCGTGACAAACCTGAAAGACGTAAGAACGTTTTCTGACATAGCAGGCATAAGTATGGTTTCTCTCCAGTGTGTGTTCTCGCATGAAACTTCATATAATCTTCATACTTGGTTGTAAACTTACATGATTGGCAGTGGAATGGTTTCTCATCAATATGAATTCTTGAATGGGTTTTTAGCTGAAATGATCTGGTGAATCGTTTTTGACATACTTGGCATTGATATGGTTTTTCTCCAGTATGGATTCGAACATGACATTGCAGATCAGAGGAGCGGGAAAAACTGCGTTTACATGTCTGACACTGGTATGGTCTCTCTCCAGTGTGGATCATGACATGTTTGTGTAGCAATGACATTGTGGAATGTGTCTTTTTACATAGAACACACAAAAATTGTTTCTCTCCAAAATGCATTATTTTCTCATGATCTCTTAGATTTGAAGAGCATGAGAACGTTTTTTGACAGACGCGGCAAAGGTATGGTCTGTCTCCGGTGTGTTTTCTTGTGTGGGTTTTCAGATAACTTTTATTTTTAGTTTTAAACCCACATAACTGGCATTGGTAAGGCATCTCTCGTGCATGGGTTCTAGCATGAGTTGCTAGATTCGAACACCGAGTAAAACATTTATTACATACTTGGCATTGGAATGATTTCTCTCCGGAATGAATCTTCGCATGACGTGTTATATTTGAAGATTCAGAAAAACGCTTTCGACATACTTGGCATTGATAAGGCCTCTCGCCAGTATGGATTCTAATATGGTTCATCATATTGGAATAACGAGAGAAAAATTTATTACATGTCTCGCACTGAAATGGTTTCTCTCCAGTGTGGATTCTAGTGTGTCTTTTCATACTTGAGAAACATGTAAATGTCTTGCCACATACCAGGCAAAGGTATGCTCTTTTTGCAATATGGATTGCTTTGTGCTCCTTTAGATCTCTGCTGCTGATAAAATATTGTTTGCAAAAGTCGCATGAACCGTGTGTCTTTGCTTTGAGCTGATTTCCTTTATTTCCTTTTGAGTGACTATCTAGCATAAATGATTTCTGACATAGCTGTGAGTTATCCATATTTTCCTTTGTTACATCTGCAATGAAGTAATCTACTGAATTCTGTGAAGAAAGTCTTTCCGAATTCATTCCTTAATAGAAATTGTGTAATTTATGCGGAACTATTCATTTTGGTAAACGTGTATTTTAGCGTCGTAAATTGTTTTCACGCTTATAATGGCACAAAAAGCGCCTTAAATTACCATTTGATGTCATAGTAGGTAACGGTTGGCATACCTGTTTTAATCCATTCCTTTGCAAATTTTTTATGTTTGTGGTTACACTTCAACTGCAGTCTGTTCTCTTTTTGAAACTGCGCGGTATTTTAGGCATCCAATAAAAAAAGCTTACTCTTCTCTTCCATTTTATATAATCATTTGGTAGGAAGTAAACAGTATGGCGGTCGCAGATACACGCAGAATAGAGCGGTCTCAACTCCTCCCAATGTTTCCGCTTAATAGTCAATGGTCAAAAGACACGGCAAGTGTGCAATAAGACAGCAGGCAAAAATAAGTAAGTAAGTAAAAGTCCAGCTTTTTCAATTGCATCAGCTGTTTTATGAATCCAACTTCTGTTTCAATAATGATTATTTTTCATCAATCCAGCTCCAATTTAATCGGAAACATTTTAATCAATCCAGCTTCTATTTAATTAAGAAGATCCTTATCCATCCAGCTCTAATTTAATCAACATTTTCATCAATCCTGCTCCAATCTAAGCTATAATATTTTTATTAACCCAGCTTCTGTTTCTCACCTGTTATTTTCGTCAGCCCAGCTTCTATTTCAAATATAAGAATACCATCATCCAGCTTCCATTACTTAAGCGTTTTTTCATCAATCCGACTTCTATTTCAGATCTAGAAATACCTTCATCACTTACTTACTTGCTTCACACAACATCACTGACTGAAGCGAGACCCCAATGTTTCGCGCGGAAACATTGGGCTATCGATCGCCGGAGTTGAGGCCGCTCTATTCTGCGTGTATCTGCGACCGCCATACTGTTTACTTCCTACCGAGACGTCAGTAACAACAACCAATCATTTTCTTGATCTAATTTAAAAAAATAAAAACATCGTAATTCAGACCAACAAGAGAATATGCCGCTGAAAAAGGAAAAACTAGACTAAATTGTCAGAACTGATTAATTAATGAACGATTAACATGAATTAGATCTATATCACAAGTTACTTTGTACAGTTACCATAGACCGCTGGTTGTAATGACGTCAGCATTCCTGTGCTCAAGACGCGAACAAAGAGTTTATATCTTACAGAAGAGGTGTCAGATTCAATAATTGGAGAAAGAAATTTCCATTGCACGAAACAGCGTATTAAAAAATCAGTTCTCCTGTATTCAGCACACAGCATGACTTTGACAGAAATTAATTCAATTCTTAAAACAGTGAACATGATGAACCTCGAAGATATTCAAGAGTGGGGTTTATTCTGCCTTATTATGCGAAGTCATAATTGCCATCTTCTAGAAATCTGTGTTACTTTGTTTCAGTGAGCTTATAGCCAGGGCCGGATCAACAAAAGTGGGGGCCCTTTTCGGTAAAACTGTGGGGGTCCAAACCTTACAGAAGCACGACAAAATGACCCACAACACGTGTTATATTCAACGAATCAATATTCGTTTATTATTAACTCATTGCTTCTATTTTAACAATATCAACAGGTCTTAAAATAGTGTTAAACAACCGATAGGCCTACATCTTTACGGTTTAAGAATATCAAAGTGATTCATGGCCAGTCATTCTCCTAACCAGCGCACAGCACTCGTACAAGCAAACAGTGCAGAAGCGATTTTAGGCTATGCCCCAAATAAATTCTTGTCTAGGCCTATGAAAATTTATCGTAGACTTGCGGCAGAATAACGGCCAGGGCAAATGGTTTTTACCAGGGCATTTGCTCCAATTTGCTCTGCTTTGCATGATAAAACGCTTTCTAAAACACACTGTTTACAAAAGTAACAAACTAAAATATATTTTCGCGGTTACGCCGGTTGTAGACCCTGGCTCAAGTTCCATCCTGCTTATGTGAGCTTTCACCCCGGCGTCTGTCTCTCACGATAGCCGTTCACTGCGCTCAGCTGCTCGTGGAGAATTCCTTGTTCCTTTTTCGGTCGTTGTGACCATGCAACGACGAGCATTAATTCTCGGTAGTGGGTGCAGTTATCTGGAATAGCCTCCAAGTGACTCTCTCGCTTCCCGTTACTCTGCTGGCTCTTTCTTTCGTCTCCTTAAGGCTTTTCTTTTTTACAACGCCTGCGTTGGGAGCGTCTCCGAGCAAAAATCTCAAGGGGCTATATATAAATTTATGAGATTGATTGAATTCGTAAAAATAGAGAGCGCATGCTTGTAGGCCTTCTCAATGTTATTATCATCACGCCATCTCATAATGCGTAGTAGGCTATAGCACTTGAGTTCCGATCAGGTGATGTATTATTAGGCTATGTGTTTAAATAAGCAATAAAACGTTTAACTCTTACTAGCATTTCCGACTGTTCTTAAGATCAACCTGCCTGGCAATGAAAACTGCAATAAGGGCCCCACACATGTGCAAAAGTTGCATGATGCCAAAGTAGGCTAAGAAGTTTTTGAATAGATATAATCTGACATTTTTTCATCGATTTTAATTAAACTCATTTTTCCTATTAAAATTAGCAATGATTAAAAAATTCCTATTGCATGTGTGGGGGTCCACTAAAGTGTGGGGCCCCTGTTCGGCCGAACATGTCGAACATGCCTTAATCCGGCCCTGCTTATAGCGTCGTTGTGTGATAATCTATCTACGCGCCCCTCGTTTCTACAGGCGCTTGACTGGCACTGTCAAAGTACAAACAGTGGTGGAGTTCAACGGATCTGAGGAAGACATTGACGCAATTAAGCAGCCGCTTAGAAGTGCGAGTTGAAATAAAAGGCGCCAAATGAACTATTGGATAATGATGGCGCAGTAGCAGTGGTTAACGTGGCAGTTTTGGTAGTAGCAGAGTCTGTGGGTGCAGAAGCAGTAGCAGCAGAAGCAGCAGAAGTAGAGAATAGGGCAGATGAGCAGTGGCTTTAATACCATGATGAACAACAAAGATTACATAGATCTATCAATGCAAAAGAGTGTAGGCCTATTTCAAGTTCTCGACTTATTCTTTGCTGGTTTTCAACGTTACTGTACCCTTAGAAATATTCAGGAAAATGTGCAGGCTATCTTCTCAAGGGTAAACATGTTAGAAAGGTACAGTGCATTCGTGAAGTATCCAACGGTAGGGGAGGTGGGGGCAAGAGTGGCATAAAGTCACAAATGTGGAACAAAATATGCAATATTAAACATATCGAGATGAAACTTGTTTTGTAGTGTAGGTAGATCATCAGTGCATCCATAAAATTGTTTAAATTGCTATTGGATACGATTTCTTCTTCAAAATCTGGCTTGGTGTGGAGGCACCCAAAAGGTCACTCTTGCCCCATGTGGGGCATGAATATCATGCCACTTTTACCCCGTGTTGAGGGCACGATTGGCATGCCCATCGTACTCCCAGAGACAGTAACATAGGCTACTTTTCAACAATTTTGCTTTACAACAGTAAGCAGGAATTTATGTTTTACATATTAAATCAGACTATTGCACACGGCAATGCATAGTGTGATGAGAAGATACCTTCCCTGAAATCCCTCAAGTAACGGTTTTGCTAAGCAATCTACAGAATTGGCACTCTGTATTAAGCTTGAATCACAAAAATCACAACAATGTTAAATATTTTCTGACATTTAGACAAAAGTCTTAGTGAGTAAACAACAAAGACAAAAGCACACAAGAAATAAGTCTATTGTGACTTTTAATTTTCTGTGTTTTAAATGCAATTTTTATTTGTCTTTCCATTATTTTTCAGGTACCTGCCATCGCAGAAGGTATCCCCCTCTTTGCTCAATCTTATGCACGTCTTCCTCTGTAGACTTGCTTTGCATGCGCTTGACTTCATGCAGCATCGCTAAATAGTCGCTCCTTCTTTTACGCTTGCTAGCAGCAGTAGGCAGAAGAACCTGACGATGAACTTTCTGAACAAGAGAACCAGACATCAAACCTTTACATGAAGCCACTTTATTCCTAAACGCTGCTTTACTTGCCTGAATTTCTCACAGGTGAGGATATGCTGAGTATCAGCGGTATCAATTTCTGAATTTCTTCGCAGATGAGCAATCATTGAGCATAGGCTGCGAGTCAGTGGCAGCACTGTTCTGAATGTCCTCATAGGTGAAGATGGGCTAAGCCCCATTGGTAGCCTATCATGTTTACATTTCCTGGAAGGACCAGACAGGAACAGTTTCTCTCTTTCTCTCCCATCACTTATCTCAATTTTGTGAAAGAAAAATATAGCCAAAAATATGACTTTTTTCAAAGGCAGGTGCTACCTTAATATTGATTGCACTATCTTGTGTTTTTTGTTCAGTACCTTGCTCCTAAGTGCCGTAATATGCCGAGAAAATTTCTGTCCAGGGTAACGGCCTCTGTTGTCATAGACCCTGGTGAAATCGGATCCATCCATCCATCCTTCTCAGTTGTTAGTGCTCGCAGGTTCCCCAAGACAGCACGCTGGTTGAGAACGGGGCTCTGGTTTTCCGGGCCGATTTGAGCTTTGCATTGATTCTTTGAATTCTGGTGATGTTCCAAATTTTTTTTCGTCATAAGCTTTTGGAACCTTTTCACTTTCGTGACATGTTTTAAAGTTGCTACTGTATAATATGGGCTATTGGTGCTGCCTTTTCTGATTATGTCTTCTCAACCAAAGTTCGTGACTTTGGTGTCGCTCTGGACCAAGAGCTCACTTTTGCTCCACACATTCACTCACTCAGCCGTGTCTGTTTTTATCAACTGCGTCAACTACGCACTGTTGCTCGCTCGTTTACTCCTACTGTTGCTGCTACACGTGTCCATTTTTTCGTTACCACCAGACTTGACTACTGTTGGTCTTTTGATGCTTGCCTAAGGCAGCACGCTGGTTGAGCACTGAAGAGTGCGTGTCTGAGTTGACTTGATCGCGTCCTGCTCTCTGCAGCCCGCCATATTGGCCCCATATCCAAATTCAACCATTATCTCCAGCTATATGCTTGACGTTCTCAACTAGTTTCCTGTCAAGCAGCAAATAGAGAATATAGGATCTCTACCCTAGTTTGGCACTGCCTGCTAGGCCTTGCTCTCTCCCACCTTTGAGAGCTCTGTAACCCTACTCTTAGTGCTGGCCACTTCCGCTCTATCGTTCAATTGAAGAACTAGTCTGTTCTCGGTCTCCCTTTGCTGGTGGCCTACTTCCACTATATGCATCAACCTGGAATGGCTTTCTTCTGACACTCTGCTCCCTTTCTAAAAGTCATTCTCAGACTTTCCTATCTCATTATTATAATAATTATACCATCTTTTTTTTCGTTTCAAAAACGTCCTACGTTCTGTTTTTTATTAAAATTTAAAAAAGATTAATAATATCAGTAGATCCTAAGGATGCAGTAGTAGTGTATAACCTACTACTGAGACTTAGTTTCAATTATAAGACTATGGCACACATTTCGGACAAAAGTCTCTCGAAATAAATACATCTATAAAACGTTGCGACGAGTTTACGGAATAGGGAAAGTAACAGTGCGAGAGTACGACTTCGGTATGTGAAAATTTAATACAGTGAAAACAACAAAACCAAAATCAGTTGCAGTAGATCAGGTGCAGCTGCACATTTTGAGAATAAGAATGAAAACTGTTCGATAGACTTAAAGTTCTTAACTATTCAGAAGCAAAAATTAAATTTAACATGCTTAGAAAAACCAAAAAGAAAAGTAAGAACCTTGAATATGTTCACTCTTATGGTACAGCGATACTCGATTGCACTGTATTAAAGCCAAGTATGAATTAATATGCATGAAGTCGTTCATGTGTGTCATCATTGATCGCATAGATTCACCCTTCTACATGTCGGTGTTTAGAAACGTTTATGGCCTTGTGGGAACACAATATACATTATTTCAGGCAACTTTAGGCTGATATATTGGTAGGTACAACGATCGTGACGCTTTATTTATCAATAATGATTCAGACTCCTTTCACAAATTTCAGAAGCAGTGCCACAAAACCTTTCGTTATAGGCTTGACAAATCATGTTGGAAAAAAATATATACTCAGGTGGGTCAATAAATGAAATTAATGATTTTCATCAAGAATGGAAGTCATGCAACATAATTTTTTAGACAGTGTACTTTGGAAAGTATGTTACAAACTTGACACAGACAAAGCGTGGATTCTTCCATGCTGTCTGAGTCCTGAAGCACGAAAGAACGTTTTCTGACAGAGTTGGCATAGGGATGATTTCTCTCCAGTATGTGTTTTCGCATGCCACTTGAGATAGACTTCATGCTTGGTTCTAAACTCACATGATTGAAAGAGATACGGTTTCTCATCGATATGAATTCTTGAATGAATTCTTAGATTATAGGATGAAATAAATCGTTTTTGACATGCTTGACATTGGTATGGTTTTTCTCCAGCATGGAGTCGAACATGAACCCGCAGATTAAAAACCTTGGTATAATTTCGGTTGCATATATGACATTGGTGTGGTCTCTCTCCAGTATGGATTCTAAAATGCGTGTGTAGTGATGACGATGTAGAAAACGTCTTATTACAAACAACACACAAAAATGGTTTCTCTCCAAGGTGTATTTTCTCATGACTTCTTAGACTTGAAGACCGTGAGAAAGTTTTCTGACATACGCCGCAAAAGTATGGTGTACCTCCGTTGTGTGTTCTTGTGTGCATCGTCAGATAACGTTTGCGCTTAGTTTTAAATTCACATAACTCGCATTGGTAAGGCGTCTCTTCTGTATGGGTTTTAGCATGACTTGCTAAACCGTAAAACCGTGCAAAAGCTCTTTTACATAACTGACATCGGAAAGATTTCTCTCCGGTATGAATCCTTGCATGACGTGATAGACTTGAAGATTCAGTAAAACGCTTTTGACATACTTGACATTGATAAGGCCTCTCGCCAGTATGGATTCTAATATGGTTCTGCAAATTGGAAGAACTCGATAAACATTTATTACATACCTCACACTTAAATGGTTTCTCTCCACTGTGGATTCTATTGTGTTCTTTCAGGCGTGATGAATACGCAAATGTATTTTCACACACCAGACAAAGGTAAGCATTTTCTGCAATGTGAATTCTCTTGTGCTTCTGAAGATCACTTTTGCGCATGAACGTTTTTCTGCAAAATTCGCAATTTCCTCTGGATTGACATTTGTTGCTTTTTTCCCCAGCACATATTATTTTTGACATAGCTGGGAATTAGGCTTGTTCGTATTTACTTGTGTCGAATTTCTGAGGAGAGCAACAATGTTGACATTGGAGCTGGGTTGATAAAAAATAACTGTTATCTGATTACAAGTTGGATCGATTAAAACAATTATTGTTGAAATAGAAGCTGGATCGATTAAATGAATCACTGCCTAATTAGATGCCCGATTGATGAGAATGAATCATACCAAAGCAAGGGCCGGATTGATGAAAAGCAATTATGCTGCGCCAGTTCAAAACTTTAATATAATTTATTCCGCTAAAACAATAGATTACCAATCCTTGCTATCAATGCAGTTTCCACTTAGAACAAACTTCCTTAAATCCATCCTGCTTCTATTTGAGCAGGAACTCATTTTTTTATCAATCTAACTTCAATTTGCATATCAGTAATATTTCAATAATATTGCAGTTCGAATTTCATCAGGATTTTTTTTCATCCATTCCCAAAAATGACCTTAATTTACGCATCATGATGCCAACCTAAAAGGACAGTGATGTTGCAAAGGCTCCCCCACAATCACATTTTAGTTTTTACTTGTGGCTCTTGTCTCAGCTGCTTGTTGAGTTGAAATTGTTTAACGATCATGTTTGAATAGATGAGAAGAGACGCATGGTAATGGTTCTAGACGAAAATTCAAGGTAGACCTGTGAGATGCTTCAACCTCGTTTGGCCTCTCGGGCAAATTTCTTACTTGGCTCACCTCCTATCTCCAGGACCGTTCTTTCATTGTGGCTTGTGGATGTGTGGCGTCTGTAGCTATTACATCGGTTCAATCAATAAACCGGGCCATGCAGACCCTAGATGCTTGGATGTCTTCAAACCGCTTACGACTAAACCCAAACAAAACCCAATACATATGGCTCGGCACTCGCCAACAACTTGCAAAACTTAACTTTGAAGCTTTAACTCTTCAGTTTCCTGGGATCACATTTGCCTCCACTGTTCGGGACCTTGGTTTCACATTGGACCAGGAGCTGACGTTCTCGAAACACATAAATCTACTTTGTCGTGATTGCTACTACCAACTACGTCAGCTTAGGGTGACCCCTACTGCGGCTGCCACTCTTACTCATGCCTTTGTGGTCTCTCGACTCGACTATTGTAGTGCCCTCTATGTCGGGCTCCCGGCGATCCGGATTAGGTGTCTTGGCCGGGTTCTGCGCACAGCTACTCGTCTTATTGGTCACATTCCTAAATTTATCGAGTCAAGGAATACATGCGAAATGTCCTTCGCTGGCTTCCAATTACACAGCTGGTCAGGGTTTCTGCACTAATCTGGCGCTGCATGGAGGTCTTGCTCCCATGTACCTACAGGAACTCTGCTGTTCCACCTCTGGTGTTCAGCGGCGATCTGACCTCCGATCAGCTGATCAAGCTGAACTCTTGATCCCTCGTTCTCGAACTGCTATAATGCAACGACGATCTTTCTCAGTGGCTGGCCCTATAACCTGGAATGGGCTCCCTGTTGCTCTCCGCCTGGTGCCTAGATGTCACACCACTATGTCTCTTTCTCGCTTAAAAACTGCCTTATTTAGCCGTTGTTGGACTTGGAGGGCTTCTGAGTAGTTACCTTGAAGGCGCGCCATATAAAAAGTAAATAATAATCATTAAAAGGATTCCCACCATTCCGCGAACGTGTAACAAAACAAGGCTCCTCAATTTTGTCACTAAATCATCCATGATATTCTCCCACACTTTGCAACTGTCTGGCCGAATCGTAGAAAGATAAATTCTTGCAAATTCAAATTAGATTCTTGCACCTCAGTGAAAGAATTTAGATTAAATTCAGAACAAAGGCAGTTCTTGTAACAGGTTGTAGCGGAACACACGAAGCTTAGAGTCAACAAAGACAGCTGCCATTAGCTTACTATAAGGTCAAACGGTTCCACGACAACTGGTCTACCGACAACTCGTCTGCCGACAACCCGTCTCCGGACAATTGGTCTAACGACAAATGGTCTACAGACGAATAGTATATATGAAATAGAAGCTGGATTTATGAAAATGGTTTTTAAGCGTAAATGGAAACTGGATTGATGATTTTTATTCATGTATTTCGACATACATCCAGCTTCTACTTCAGATCTAAAAATACCTTCATCCAGCTTCTATTCCTCACCCTTTATTTTCGTCAATCTAGCTTTTAGTTCAGATATAAAAAATACTCTCATCCAGCTACCATTAATTAAGTTTTTTTCATCAATCCTTCTTCTATTTCAGATCAAGAAATACTTTCATCCAGCTTTTATTACTCATACGTTATTTTCGTCAATCCAGCTTCTATTTCACCTGTAAAGGAGCCATCATCCAGATTCCATTTCTCTTGTGTTTTTCATCAATCCAACCTCCATTTCACCTGTAAAAACTTTCATCCAGCTTCCATTTCTCAAGCGCTGGATCAGTTGTCTGTAGACCAGTTGTCGTAGACGAATTGTCCGGAGACCACTTGTCGTTAGACGAGTTGTCGGTAGACGAGTTGTCGTGGAACCGTTTGACCTTATAGTAAGCTAATGGCAGTTACTGTGAACGATCTTCGCTTCATGTGCTCATGTCTAGAGTCTCCTCCTCGTCTAGACCTACGCGTTGCAGTTCTCCTTCCCTGGAGTTTCTGCACTGAGACTGCCACTGAACAGGCGCTTCATAAATGTCGAGATACGACATTAATTATTTGTTATTATTGTGATTATTTTGCCTTAGCTGGCGGTCATCAGTTCGTAATAATTATCATTTATCATTACTTTAATAATTATCATTTATTGTTAAAAATCGTGTGGACACGTGCGGTGTTTAGCTACTTAGGCCAGACAGAAATGACGTCAAATGGCATCGTCCAAAGAAATCAAATATCGCAAAGACAGCGTGTCGAGATTCGGACTCATAATGCATAGACCGTTAACGGCGTCTTAATTTCGCGCTAATTTGCTCGTTTAAAATGTCAATGTCTCGGGTTTTAAGGTGAGTTGAGAGCAAAAATAGACATACAAATACGCATGGGAAGATTTAAAAAATGTTTAGTGACATTGCGAATTGGAGCCGTTTCGGAGCCATTCTTGGGGGCCGTCCATAAAGTATGTCACGCTATTTTTGACCATTTTAACCCCCTCCCCCTGTCACAAACTGTCACAAATCTCGGACCACCCCCCCCCTAAAGTACGTCACACTTTCGAACAAATTTTTTTAGATAATCTTCCGATTATGCAATCTTTTTACACAGGATAAGAAGTAGGTTAGCGAAACTTGACCTAAGAACCGCTAGTGGATATCAAAGTAAAAAACGTGGTGTAATTTTGTTTTGATATACGATGACAAATGAAAGTGGGTATTTATTAGATAATACAATGGCTTGGTATCGTATAAAAAATAAAATAGAAATAAAATTTTAAAAAATAAATGTGTGACGTAACACATGGCCTGATCCCCTCCCCCCAGTCACAAACTGTCACACTTTCTTACACCCCCTCCTCCCTGGAGCGTGACGTACTTCATGGACGGCCCCTTGGGGCGGACATACACACACACACAACCACAGATAAATTTCGGATTTAGGCTCTATAGTAGGTTTTAGATCATTTTCAAATATTCAGCACATAGCATGACTTCTACAGAAATCAGACACTCGTGCAATTTCTAAAGATGGGATATGAACACAAAGATGCTGGACTAGATTCAACGGTCGAGCTTATTCCACTTAACGCGATGTCCGAAGTTCCACGGTGATAGGCGACACCTCCCAAGCTGTTCTCAATTTCAAAAACTGTTGAAGACTGTTTTTCTCGCTTTATCTAGGCCGGGAGCGCCTCTCAGTAGGTACCTTGAAGGGGCGCTACATGAACTACGATTGATTGATTGATTGATTGATTGAGACCTACCTCTGAGAGACACTGACAGAATAGGCAGTTAGACTACTTAAAAGTAGGCTATGAGTTGTAAGAGGAACGAACTTTTTGCTGTAATATTATAATATATATGCCATGCTCTTTCCAGGAGAGATGTCGCAGTGACAATATGTCGCAAGAGAAAATGTCGCCGACAAAATGTCGCAGTGACATTATATCGCAGGACAATATGGATGGAGCCTTGAGGAACACCATAGACTAATTGATCAGCTTCAAAGAAGATTTGGTAGAGTTACAGCTAACTTACTGTGTTATATAATTGTCAAAGTAACTTTCGAACCAATTTAGTTGGATATTTTCAATAACTTGATAATTTGAAATCCAAGCTGGGAGACAATCGCATGTAGTAATATAGCCTAATTCTTAGGTTTTGTTTGTTTGTTTGTATGCGGAGTTGTTATAGCGCCCATTCAAGCTCTCTCTGTACTCAGAGGCGCTCCCGAATGCAGAGCGGACACTGCATCGGAGTTTCACGCCGAAGCGCTGAGCAATTGTGAGTGACTGACTTGCACAAGGTCCTTACGCGGCGAGGTGGATTCGAACCTCGAACCTTCCGGCTTCAAGGCAACGACGCCACCACTACACCACCGCCCCCCACAAAGGCCAACCAAGTTGCACTTGGTTGGCCTTTAAAAATGTAGCGAAAAGGGAGGACAGATTTCTATGTAGGTTTAAAGGTAACAGTTAATAATTTTGAATAATGGTTTTTGTTATGTTGAAAAGGCTATGAAAGTATGAATGCTATATCCTGATATATCCACTGATTACTCACCCTCCCATACTAAATGAGTAGATGATATATATATATTCCTTTAGCAGGGGAGAGGGAATTGCATAACTTAATTGAAATAATTCATCCATCGCTATTGTGTTTATTGTTTTGAGATGCATACATTCTACCGGGACCGGGAGCAAGAGTATTGGGAGGCGGTCATCAGGCGCAGATCTGGTGAGCCAAAGAAGCTATGGAGCACATTTGATGATCTCCTCGGTCGCCGATCATCCACTCATCGCACACAAACAACATCCTTCACAGCTGATGAGTTTCTGAAGAAATTGACTGCGAAAATAACATCCATCCGCGATGCCACTTCGACGGCTCCGGCGCCTGACTATCCACCTACCGACTAACCACCGACTTCACACTCTCCGTGAGGTTACAAGTGCCGAACTTCGTGCACTTATACTGACGTCTGCACCGAAAACGTGCGAACTGGATCCGGTGCCTACGTTTCTAGTACAGGAACACATCGATATAATTCTTCCATTCCTTACTGTGATGTGCAACCGCTCGATTCGTGAAGCACAGCTTCCAGTCTCTCAGAAACGATCGATTCTGCATCCGGTGCTGAAACGGGAGGGTCTAGATGCAGACGATCCGGGGAACTATCGCCCAATCGCCAATGTAACATTCTTATCTAAAATTCTTGAACGTATCATTGCTACTCAGTTAATTGCTTATTTGCATGTAAATGATTTGCTCCCTTCCCATCAATCTGGGTTTCGTAAGAATCACTCGACTGAGACTCTTCTACTCCGCCTTTTATCTGATCTCTATGGTGCTATGGATACAGGACGCATCTCTCTTCTGGCTTTATTTGATGTCAGCTCGGCTTTTGACTGTGTTGACCATAACGTACTCCTCCAACGCCTTTCTACCTCTTTTGGCTTTGTGGATCAGCCTCTTAAATGGCTTCATTCTTTTTTATCGGAACACACCAATTCTGTTGTCTTTGGTACATCCAGATCTGCCTGGGTTCCTGCCCCTTTTGGAGTCCCTCAGGGTTCTGTTTTGGGACCATTGCTTTATATTATTTATACGTCTGGCATAGGATCACTGCTGACATCTTGTGGTCTTTTTCACCAGCTATACGCTGATGATGTTCAGGCGTACACCCACTGCCACCCTGATCATGCTCTGACAGTGGTCCAGCAAATGTGTCATGCCATGGATAAGCTGGCTAGCTGGTTAGCCTCTAACCGCCTCCTACTTAATGCTTCCAAAACTCAATTCATCTGGTTAGGTGGACGTAGACGACTGGCAAATGTTGATCGTTGTGCCGTGGCTAAAGCATTTCCCCGTGTTACCTTTTTTGATTCTGTCCGGGACTTGGGTGTTACACTGGATGAAGAACTTAGTTTCTCAAAACATGTCAATCAGCTGACTCGTGGCTGTTACTACCAAATTCGTCAGCTACGGGTCATCTCTCGCTCCCTATCAGAGGATTCTGCTGCTACTCTTGTTCATGCTTTTGTCACCAGCCGCTTGGACTACTGTTGCTCGATTCTTGTTGGTTTGCCTCAATTATTGATATCCCGACTTGACCGTGTTCTTCGGTCTGCAGCCCGGCTAATTGGGCGAATCCCTAAATATGCCTCTGTTTCATCATACATGCGTGATACTCTACACTGGCTCCCTATATCACAGCGCATCGAGTACAGAATTGCTTCACTGGTTTGGCGTTGTCTCCTTGGCTGTGCTCCGACTTATCTTTTTGAGCTCTGCTGTCCAGTATCTGTTGTCCTGGCTCGCAGAGCCCTTCGCTCTGCCTCTAGCGGGAAGCTTTTGGTTCCACGTGTTGAAACCTCAACCTGTCAGCGTCGTGCCTTCTCAGTTGTTGGTCCATCTGTCTGGAATAGTCTCCCGCTGCAGGTGCGCCTACTACCAAGGGTTGACTCATCAGTCTTCTACAAGCTTCTTAAAACTTTTTTGTTTCACCGTGGTTGGACTGGGAGCGCTTCTGAGTGGATTTCTTGAAGAGGCGCTATATAAATTCTTGAAATGAATGAATGAATGAATGAGTCATAGTTTCCTAATTTACACACAAATAAAGGGATATTAATTGCTAGGGAATGAGCTATGTCAGCGAAGTAATCATTTAATTCAGTAACAATTGTTTTTATTGGGTCTGTGGGAAGGAAACCATTAATTTCATCTTTATCAATACAATATCTATGCTTTCATCGCTGGATATATCAAATAATTTTTAAATTTTTTGCTTACTTACAAAATCATAGGCCTACCTAACGATAGAGACGTTGTATGGGAAATTGCGTTTTAACAGCGTCGTTAAAATTTGATTCAAGTTGCAATTCATTCATTCATTACAAAGGGAATTTTTTAGAACCAATTTAAGGTTACTACTCACGAGCGCTCCCGACCCGTCCTCGGTTGCAAACTTAGTCTAAAGTGCGGCGCCGACATTTTTTTCGTTTCGGCCGGAAAAAAACGTTGATGACCTTTTTGTAGTCATCAGTGTTTTGGGGGCTAAGCTCGAAAAAGTAGACCATTTACACGCTCAAAAACATGACTATGGGGCTTCTTTGAGGGGCTTAGCCCCCTAGCCCCTGATAAACTCCGCCCATGGAGCAAACCTAGGCGCAAGGTGCATAAAATGTGTGGGCCTCAGTCTCTTCCGTACTATGGGGTCAATAACAGAGCAATTACACCTTGCGATCGCACGGAACACGGTAAAAAAGGACTATACGAAAAATGGATTGAGTGTAAACAACACAAACAAAAGCAGCCACATAGATCAAGCTTCGTCAATGGGGTAATAGAAACCTTTCGATGGAGTTAGCGGGTTTACAACTTTAACTAGACATGAGTATAAATTGAATAAAACATGTTTGAAAATCGAAAAAAGCAAGGTTCATGAGAAATTATGTTGACTCGCGGTGTCTGGCCAAAACATCAATACTTTGTTTATCTGCATCCTAAAATGTCAAATTGAAAGCATTGATGTATGAATTGATTAATTCAAATAATAATAAGATGAGTAACTTCATTTTTCGATACCCCGGTAGCGTGAAATATTTAAAGCAATTTTGGTTGAAACATCGGTTTCCGTATAAGCCCGAAGGTAGTATTATGTTCTATTTGCAAACATGACATAAAACGATTTAGGTTCTATCACGAATGCCAGAAGAATTGAATCAAAACATTGCCTTATAGGCCCTCAGTCTGAAAAAACCCAGAGTGGAAACGTTTTCTGGCATAAGTTAAATTACTGCCTTTCAACAAGAATCAACGGTAACATAATTTTCAAAATTGAACAATGGAAAGCGTTTTACAAACTTGAGTCAGACATGGAGTGGATTCTTTCATGACATCTCAAACCTGAAGCTTGAATGAACGTTTTCTGACATAGCTGGCATAAGTATGGTTTCTCTCCAGTATGTGTTCTCGCGTGCAACTTCAGATAACCTTCATGCTTGGTTGTAAACTGACACAATTGGCAGTGGAATGGTTTCTCATCAATATGAATTCTTAAATGTCTTTTTAGCTAAAAGGATCGAATAAATCGTTTTTGACATACTTGGCATTGATGTGGCTTTTCTCCAGTATGGATTCGAACATGACATTGCAGATCAAAAGAGCGGAAAAAACTGCGTCTACATGTCTGACATTGATATGGCCTGTCTCCAGAATGGATTATGACATGTTTTTGTAGCAATGACGATGTGAAATATGTCTTTTTACATAGAACACACAAAAATGGTTTCTCTCCAAAATGTATTTTCTCATGATTTCTTAGATTTGAAGCGCATGAAAACGTTTTCTGACAGACGCGGCAAAGCTATGGTCTGTCTGCGGTGTGTTTTCTTGTGTTTTTTTTCAGATACCTTTTGTTCTTAGTTTTAAACCCACATAACTGGCATTGATAAGGCATCTCTCGTGCATGGGTTCTCGCATGAGTTGCTAGGTTCGAGCACTGAGCAAAGCCTTTTTTACATACTTCGCACTGGAATGATTTTTCTCCGGTATGAATCATCGCATGACGTGTTAGACTTGAATATTCAGCAAAACGCTTTCGACACACTTGACATTGATGAGGCCTCTCGCCAGTATGGATTCTAATATGGCTCTGCACACTGGAAGATTGCGAGAAAAATTTATTACATACCTCGCACTGAAATGGTTTCTCTCCAGTATGGATTCTAGTGTGTCTTTTCAGACTTGAAGAATATGCAAAACTCTTGCCACATACCAGACAAAGGTATGCTCTTTTTGCAATATGGATTGCCTTGTGATCCTTTAGATCCCGGCTACTGATAAAGTATTTTTTACAAAAGTCGCATGAACCTTAATTGTGTCTTCGCTTTGGGCTGATTTCTTTTATTTCTTGTATTTCCTTTTGAGTGACTATCTCGCACAAATGTTTTCTGACGTGGCTGGGAGTTATCCATATTAATTTTGGTTACATTTCGAAAGAAGTATCCTGATGAATTTTTTTAAGAAAGTTTTTCGAATTCATTCTTTAATATGGATTGTCTGATTTTTGGTGTAAATCCTAATTTTCTATTAGACACCAGTTAGCCTGCCTGTTTTAACCCATTCCTTGGCAAATTTATGACGCTTGGGGGTTATACTTCAGCACAGACAATCTGTGCTCTTTTCAAACTGCGCAGTATTTTAATCATCCAGTAAGAAACTTACTCTTCTTTTTCATTTATATAATCAGTTTCTTAATCTAATAAAAATAAAAACATCGTAATTCAGACCAAAAAGAGAATAATGTCGCTGTAAAAGCAAAAAGATAGATGAACTTGTCAGAAATGAATAGTTAATGAACGATAAACATGAATTAAATCTATACCCATGTTACATTGTACAATAATTGCCGTAGACCGCTGGTTGCAAAGACGTCAGCATTCTTGTGCTCAAAACGCGAACAAAGAGTTTATATCTTACAGAAGAGGTGGCAGATTCAATAATTGGAAAAAGAAATTTGCATTGCATCAAACAGCGTATTAAAAACCAGTTCTCATGTATTCAACACACCTTGAAAGAAATGGATGAACCTGGAAAATACCAGTGGCGGCGCTAGTGGGGGGTTAGGGGATAAATCCCTCCTTAAAAAGGCCATCCATTTTTCCCATATAAAAATAAAAAATAGGCCGATTTACCCCTTTAGCCCCCCAATACTGAAATCCTGGCGCCGCCACTGGAAGATATTCTAGAGTGTGGCTTATTCCGCATTATGCGAAGTCATAATTACCATGGTCTAGAAATCTGTGTTAGTTTCGGTTTAGCGTCACTGTGATAACATACCTACGCGCCCCCTCGTTTGTACAGGATTTTGACTGACACTGTGAAAGTGCAAACAGTGGTGGAGTTCACCGGCTCCGAAGAAGACATTGACACAATTAAGTAGTCGCTTAAAAGCGCGAGTTGCAATAAAAGGCGTCAAATTAACTCTAAGATAATGATGGTGCAGTAGCAGTGGTTGATGTGGTAGTTTTGGTAGCAGCAGCAGTTGAGGGTGCAGAAGAATAAGCAACAGAAACAGCAGAAGTAGAGGATAGGGCACAGGAGCATGGGAGCCCACAGAAATTTTTGAAGGAGGGGCAAAATACGTTGGCTACAGTCTAATTTTTTAACAAGAGATGAAAAATTCAAAACAGAATATTAAAAACATGATTATGTATTTACACGGTATTCTAAATGCAAATTTCTCAGTTTTACTTTGTGCGTCGTAGTAACATTTGCAATTTAGGGCCTAGTACAAAGAATTTATAAAAAAAAACTAAAACGTTAGATAGTGCTAGTTAAAAACTTAAAAAGAAGTAAATCAATTTTCCAGGGGGCAAGTGCCGGTCTTGCCCCTATGCGCGGGCGCCTATGCACAGGAGCAGTGGCTTTAATACCTTTTGAGCAACAAAGATTATATATCAATGAACAACAGTGTATTTCAAGTTCTCGACTTATTCTTTGCTGGGTTCCAACGTTCCTGCACCTTTAGAAATATTCAGGAAAATGTATTGGTCTATCTTCTCAAGGGCAAACGTGTTTCTATATGTGAGAAAGGTACAGCGCATTCGTGAAGTATCTAATGGTACTTATATAGGCCCCAAGTGTAATAATTATTTATTTCGGAGTTACAATTCTATACTGGTCAAAAAAGTTGACCACCATATTGAACTTTTCTGCTTTACTAAGCAGTGGGTGCATTTAATAGGTCTACATGTAGCCTACATTAGCAGTAGATACAGAAGAGGGTATGTAGTGTGTACGGACTTTACACAGACTTTCACGATATTACACTTTACTCACGCGATAAAGCACTGAAGAAAGTCTAATATGGACCCAAATAAATTCTACGTGAGTAGAAATGAGTCCACTATAGTCGTTCATTTTATCGGAGAAAGAGTTTCAACATTGTATTGAAGTCTGATTAATTGAAAACATAGGTCTGCTGAGATTTAAATAGAAATATATATATTATAAAAGTAGGTTCACAGTCATTTACATTTACATGTAACTATACAGTTTTCCTAAATACCTAGAGTGGCGATATTAGTTGAGTAATTATTATACGAATTCGCTTTTCTGCTTTCTTCGTAGATTGGGGGCCTTGTCTCCGTGTAATTTCAATCACCGAAGATCGAGCTTCCGATATTCGTTTCTCCGCAACAGCGTCCACTTTTTCCACACGCGAAGGGATGACGAGGAAGGTTGAAAACTGGTCAGGAATCACCAAAGTTGACGACTGCTAGGACCCATGACTTCGCTACACTCAAAGCTTCATCGACATGAGAACAGCGACCCGTGTTTCACGTATCCAATACTCAAACCGATCGTCTTATATAGCGTGCTATTAAATTAAATCAATTTTGCATTTGAATAGCTAAATTGATCCCGAAATTCAAATAGTCCGAGAATTCCGCATTTTAGATACATGTATATTAAAGATATTCATCATTTTTTGACAATGCACATAGTGTGACTCAAGAAATTCAATATAGTTTTAAGCAGTTGTCTTTAAATACATTTTATATAAAATGATCTACTGAATGTTATTTGATGGATGGATGGATCCAGATTTGACGAGGCCTATGACAACAGAGGCTGTTGCCCTCGATGAAAAATTATTTGGCTTATTATGTTGTTTGGTGTTCATAGCCTTTTCAACAAGTGTGTCGTCTGCCTGAAGTGCAACGGTGCGATCTCTATATTTTCACAAACCTTTTATTGTTTTATTCTATTGCTCACCATGCAAAAGATTACACTGTTCAGAGCAAAAATAATAACACAGGAACCGTTTGATTATTACAATTCAATATGAATTCTGGAATGTATCCGATGATCTAGGCCTATTATTTGAAATGCGTAAAGGTAAGGCGCTTTTGTAACGGCGTGACTGTGTTACACAGCCATACATATTGTCTCAATTATTATTTATATTTGCAGTTATTATTATTATTGTTATCAATACTAATAATAATATTAGTAGTAGCAATAATATTTTTTTATTTTTTATTAAGAATATATCAGACTTTATGGCAAAAAAGTCCTGTGCAAGGAATACAAATTAGTAAGCTTATAGAATTACAACAGCGTTTGATCACTGGAATCGCTTTTAATTTGATTTTGCTGGTTTGCAATTTTCTAAACGAAAGTAGCCTACCTGGCATAGGTCTAGGTGGCAGATGAATCAACTTGACTTAGATATGAAGAGCATGAGAGCTTTTTTGACATAGCTGGCATAAGTATGATTTCTCTCCAGTATGTGTTGTCATGTGCCACTTCAGATAACCCTCATACTTGGTTGTAAACTGGCATAATTGACAGTGGAAGGGCTTCTCATCAATATGAATTCTGGAATGTGTTCTTACCGCAAAGGATCTGGTGAATCGTTCCTATTATCGATGATTTCGTGCGAAATTAGAATTGCGAAGTGATGCACGGAACAAACAAAGTACCAGTGAGAGAGTATGACTATGTGAAAATTTAATTGAGTGAAACAGCAAACCAAAAACAGTTGTAATAGACAACAGTGCTGTGCGGTTTCAGTATAGGAATAAACTACTGCTCGAAAGAGTTAAAGTTCTGAAACATATATTGAAGTTAACATGCTTAGAAACACCGAAACAATTAAGATCTTTGACATGTTCACTCATACAGCAATCCTCGGTTGCACTGTATTAAAGCTAAGTAGATGGATTTGAATCAATCTGCATAAATTCGCTCGTGCGTGTTATCATAGATTGAATAGATGCACCATTCCACATTTCTGCTGTGTTCAGAAACGGTTGTGGGTCAACAACGCACATTATTTTCAAAATGTTAGGTTGAAATTTGGAATCTCGATAGATCCAAAAATTGCGACGTTTTGTTTACTAATATGAAATAATATGGTTCCGGGTTCTTTCAGGAATTTTCATGACGTGCCTAAAATAATCAGGTGAGTATCTACTATGGTGCAAATTAAATTAATGCATAAGTTGACTTTTATACTTTGTTGTGTACTCACAAAATTTGCAGTAGTACGGTTTCTCTTCGATGTGAATTCTTGAATGACTTTTTAGATAACAGGATCGGATAAATCGTTTTTGACATGCTTGACATTGATATGGCTTTTCTCCAGTATGGATTCGAACATGACATTGCAGATGATAAGAGCGGGAATAACTGCGTTTACATGTCTGACATTGGTATGGTCTTTCACCAGTATGTATTCTAATGTGACTTTGAAGCGATTTATATATGGAAAACGTTTTGTTACACAGAATACAGAGAAATGACTTATCTCGAAAGTGTGTTTTCTCATGATCTCTTAGGTATGAAGAGCATGCGAACGTTTTCTGGCAGACGCGGCAAAGGTATGGTCTGTCTCCGGTGTGTTTTCTTGTGTGCTCCTTCAGATAGCTTTTATCTTTAGTTTTAAACCCACATAAATGGCATTGGTAGGGCTTCTCTTGTGTATGGGTTCTAGCATGAGTTGCTAGAACCGAACACTGAGTAAAATTCTTTTTACAGACTTGACATTGGAAAGACTTCTCTCCGGTATGAATCTTCGCATGACGTGCTAGACCCGAACACTGAGTAAAATATTTTTTACAGACTTGACATTGGAAAGATTTTTTTCCGGTATGAATCATCGCATGACGTGATAGACTTGAAGATTCAGTAAAACGCTTTCGACACACTTGACATTGAAGAGACTTCTCACCAGTATGGATTCTAATATGGCTCTGAAAATTGGAAGAATTCCAGAAAAATTTATTACATACATCGCATTGAAATAGTTTCTCTCCAGTGTGGATTCTAGTGTGTATTTTCAGACGTGAATAATATGTAAATGTCTTGCCACATGCCAGGCAAAGGTATGCTCTTTTTGCAATATGGATTGCCTTGTGCTCCTTTAGATCTCGGTTACTGATAAAGTATTTCTTGCAAAAGTCGCATGAACCGTGTGTCTTTGCTTTGAGCTGATTTCTTTTATTTCCTTTTGAGTGACTCTCTGGCATAAATGATTGCTGACATAGCTCTGAGTTATCCATATTTTCTTTTCTTATATTTCGAATGAAGTAGCCTACGGAATTCTGTGAAGAAAGTCTTTCCGAATTCATTCTTTAATATGGATTTCTGATTTTTTGCGTAAATATTTGTTTTATAATAGGCACCAGTTGACCTCCCTGTTTTAACCCATTCCTCAGCAAGTTCATGAGTCTTGGGGTTTATACTTTAACTCGGACTAGCTGTTCTCTGCACAGCATTTTAAACATTCAGTAAGAAACTTATTCTTCCTATCTACTTATAAAAATCACTTTCTTAATCAAATAAAAATAAAACCATCGTGATTCAGACCAGTAAGATAATTTGCCGATGGAAAAAGAAAAAAATGGTACATGTCTTTTATACGACCACCAAAACACCAAGAACTAACGTTGCAGCGTTATCTTTAATAAATCCAACTTCTAGTTTGCCGAGAATCCTTTTAATCGATCCAGCTTCTGTTTAGGCAAGAATTTGTTCGATAAATATCGCTTCTATTTCGTCAGCAAATATTTTTCATCAATTTCTCATTGAAAATTATTCTTCATCAATCCAGCTTCAATTTCAGCAGAATGACTGCACTCACCCTAAAACTAACCCTAACCGACCCTCACGATGCCTAACCTGAGCCCTAACCGACCCTCACGCGATAAATCCCGCTTCTATTTCGTCATGAAATATTTTTCATCGAATTTATAAAATTTGGTGGTCGTATAAAAAACAAGTACCGAAAAAATATATATACGAAATTGTCAGACTACGGCTTAGCCATTAATTTTATATTAGTCACTATATGGTTCACCTGTTTCAACCCGTTCCTTAGCAAATTTATGAGGCTCAACACAGACAATTTGCTCTCTTTTTTTCAAACTGCGCAGTATTTTAAGCATAGGCCTAGCAAGAAGCTTATTCTTCCCTCTCTTCCATTTTATATAATCATTTTCATAATCTAATAAAATAAATAAAAACATCGTAATTCAGACCAACAAGAAAATATGTCGCTAGAAAAAATGGTTATTGTTACTGACGTCTCGGTAGCAAGTAAACAGTATGGCGGTCGCAGATACACGCAGAATAGAGCGGTCTCAACTCCGGCGATCGATAGCCCAATGTTTCCGCTTAATAGTCAATGAAATTGTCAGAACTGATTAATTAATGAACGATCAACATGAATTAAATCTTTACCCCAACTTCATTTGTACAGCTACCGTAGACCGCTGGTTGTAATGACGTCATCATTCTTGTGCTCAAAAGCGAACAAAGAGCTTATATCTTATAGATGATGTGGCAGATTCAATCTTGACGTATTTCTACAGCTGGAAAAAGATTGCATTGTTTCAAACACTATTTAAAAAAACATTTCTGAAGTATAATTCAACACACATCATGACTTTTACAGAAATCAGAGAATTGGTTCAATTTTTAAAATAATGAACATGACGAACCTGGAAGAGATTCAAGAGTGGAGCTTATTCCGTCTTATGCGAAGTCATAATTACAATCGTCTAGAAATCTCTGTTTGTTTCAGTAAGCTTATAGTGTCACCGTGTGATAACATACCTACGCGCCCCTTCGTTTGTGCAGGCGTTTGACTGGCACTGTCAAAGTGCAAACAGTGGTGGAGTTCAGCGGTTCTGAGGAAGACATTGAAACAATTAACCCTTTTTGAAGCAAAATTTTATTAACTGAGCTGATAATTATCTTGGACTTAAAAATAATGTTTTAACGTATGCATTTTGTTTTTTGACAAATCTCAAACCTCTATGAAAGATATCAGTGTTCTCCATTTTCTGCACTGGTTTTTTTAAAAGCCCTTGCCAAAACATTTCACAAAAAATTAATATCTGCAGGCGTCCATGGTGATTCCCAACCATTTTCAGAGCAAGGTACCATTACCAAAACCCAACGACACCCGACCATAATTTAATTTATTTTTTCCCAGCTAGTGTCTGTGCTTTTTTGAATGTATGTTAGGCATGCTTTTCTACTTGAAATTCATATTCCGACTGGTTCACTGGGACTGGATATCATGCACATAGGCCTACCGAAATCCATGCAACGCTAATGCTTAGCATCGGCCTGTCATACATGAGGGACTAGTACGATTTCTAACCCACTGCTCGAAACAATATTAGTTTGGTCTTCACCTCAACAGGCCTCATCGTTGATATTATAAGCTCATCCACTAACCATCCGCGTGTTTATTAAATGAACCCGCATATGGCAGCACAAAATAATATGTAATAGGACTAATGCTTATCACTAACTTTACATTTTGTTTTTATTGATATGGTCACAATCAATAATGCTCTCAAAATCAGTGCTTCTTTACACATCAAAGCATTCTTCACACTCAAATTCCATCACATGGTGCATCATGGTGCGTCACATTTTGCTGTAGGGTCTCGGTCTCCTTAGGTTCCGCCTGCGTCAACCGCCTTTTTAGTCTAAGATGGTGATTTTTGACCTAACGATGTTTGACTTGAGAACTGTAAAATGCCATGATATTTTATGATGCAGGTGGCCGACTAGTGGAACCCAGGTTCCTTAGAGTCATAGGGGAGAGTAGCCATGAATGGACCACCTAAGGCAAACTTAGGTGTGCTTCATAAATGCTACTGAATTTCTAAAAGGAAAGGATGCCATATGCTTGGTTGATTGTTCATCTATGTTGTTAATAAGCAAAAGACAGAAAATATTCGTGGATTTATGAGAAATAACTAAACAAATCTGTACCCCTAAAAAGTCCAATCAAGGCAACCTGTTTCCTTGAATGGACCGCATGGTGTCCTTGATTGGACCATTTGCCCTGAATGGGACACAATATTTTAAAGACTTTTTAAAAGGTAATTTTACCCAAAAAGCAAGGGAAACGCTTTAGAACACTTAGTGTCTAACCATACAGTTAAAAATATCAATGCACAATTGGAGTAGCTGAAATCAACTTAATATATGACTGGCAGAACCTCTGCCTGCAGACCAATTAGGAGTAGCCTACTTTGCCATAATAACCAGTGCATGCAGGTCTGCATATAGACTATACAGGCCTCTATATAGTGAAATAATATGGCCTAGCTAATACTGGGAATAAATGATTGTGAAGTCTTACATTAGTATACTCAGTTAAATCTATTTGATTATATCTAATACAAGAAGAATTGCGCGCAGTTGGCACAGAGGAACATTTATTATCTTCATCTATTATAATAGCAGTGTATTGCTTCAGAGCAACTGTTATGAAACTATCAAGCCTACAACTGACATTTACTGCATATTTTGAAATTATTCGTTCTATGCTTGTCAGAAGCATCCCCAAATCCCATGCCACACTGTCGACTGTTGTTCGATAACACTTATGCCAAATCTAATTGGCTAAAGAATCACAACAGGACATTGCAAGTACCAGTATCCTTAAATGGACCGTACACAATAGCATTGCAAGTACTGGTGTCCTTAAATGGACCACACCCAAATTATTGGTCCAATTAAGGAGACTTAATGTGGTCCATTTCAGGCAACACGGACTACTTCTACTCACACTGTCATAGTTTAACAGGTGTCAGTCTTAGCGCTAAATCGAGTATTGTTGCTTAAACATGAAACCTGGCTATGATTAAAACAAACGTGACTGCAATTTTGAAAGCTTGCCTAAATTGCCCACACTCCTTGTCAGGTAGGGCAAAAATTAGATGAAAACTACGTGAAATATAGTTTTATCCGCAACTAAATAAATGTTTAGAATTCCTTAAACCTGATTGCGGCGTTACGATCATTATTCAATCGCGCAAGAATACAACATTTGAAAACGAAGAAAAAAATGCGTCTAGGGTGTTAAATGGCTGCGGTCCAATTAAGGCAACGGTCCATTCTAGGCAACTCTCCCCTAGTCCTATAGCTCCCTTGTTGTAGGCCTACACTGTTTCTTGTTCTATTGCATGGTCCCTGTTTTCATCGTCAATTCTGTTACTTGGGTTCAATGACTTATGGCTAGTGCTATGGTAATGTTAATGTTAATAACTTAATATAACGGATTACAAGATTTATTAACATATCAAGTAAATTTCTTCTTCAGATCGAATTCAAAAGATTCCAGCATCACTATTTTACTCGTGTGCGGACAATGTGTAGGGCCTATTGCTATTGTCCTGAGTCGTGCAAAAAGCCATTCCGATGTGGCGTCGATTACGAGAAATCAGAGATTGTAAATGGAGAAATTGTAAAAGTAAGAATCATCTTTTTATTATGTCAATTATTGTAACGAATGTTTTAGAACTTTTATCTTGCGTCACGTTTTACTAACGACCAACCACAGTCATCAATATTAATTGAAACACTTTCTGGTTATTTATTTAAACACAAAGCGCTGAAACATATTAAACTGCTCAAACCGTCGTCGAAATAATCACTATTAAATTGAAATAATCCTAATCCTATTTTAGAATGCAAAGCGTTTCTGTTAGAGAAATGGTTAGCACTGTTAAGTAGCGCTGAGTATTTGCAATGAGAGCCGACAGTGTGTGAGTTCGAAGCATCCGAGAAGTAGATTAGGTCTACTTTGCAATGTAGAATGCTGAAGGATTATTGTCGTAATCGCAATAACAATTGCATTGTCTCACCGATCTCTCGTTCTTTTTGCTCTTTATATTCTTCTCTATTATCTGACGTTTGAAATTTTATTTCTATTAAGTAAGCTTAGATAAGAAAAAATGACCAACAATATGGGCCTAATTGTTAAATATTAGCGACGAGTAGGGTCATCTATAGACAGGTTTTATCAAAAGAAAAATAAATTTTAGCCAAAATGTTTTATAGCAGCATAATCTGTTTAGTCTATATCTCTTTTCTTACATTTCACAAAAACTTTGGTGTAACACTTAGCATATGTCTATCAATGGTGATACGCAACCTAGCTATTACACCGTTTGCACAACAATATCTTCGTTTAGTTTAAAACTGACAAACCGCAGTTTCATTCCCGTAAATATAATCACTTCTTTAATTCGAAGCGGTGAGCATTATTGCGAGTGAGGGACTTGCCCAAGGTACATACGCGGCGGTTTTAGGTGGAATCGAACCTGCAACCCTTCGGCTTCATGGCAACGAACATCATTTTCCCGAAAATCCAATAATAAGAACGGATGATCACAAGTTCTTACAGGAGTCGAAATGAATTGTCTCGGCTGCCTTGCAAGGCGTTCAACACTGTCAGTGTACACCAACGCCATCCACCGAGTGAACCTTTCGAAGGTTGTGGGAAGAGAGTCGGCGTAGGCCTACGTGAACTCTTCGTCCCAGAGTTCTACCATCACCCTTTACCACTTCCACATAAAGTTGACATAGTTCACATGTCGTTTATTTTGCTTCCATAAACCACGGTTTATCGGACAGAGGATTGGAGCTAAGAAAGGCAATAGAACTCGCAAGAGACCGGCCGAAATGGAGAAGTTTTGTTAGAGTGTCATCGTCGGTGAACACTTGACGGAGGAGAAAGAAAGAAACCACGGTTATTAATAATCTAATATTTTTTATTATTGCAGGTTGTCGAGAAAGAAGGAATCGACAATAACAATTTCTCTGGGGACACGTTTAACTACTACGAGAAACAACCGAAATCGGATTCAACTAAATTTTAGATGATTTTGATTGTTTTTTAAGAAAAAAACACCGAATTCTATAAATTGGTTGAATCTAGAAATGCGAATGCGCCGAATGCCATGAATGCTCTTCATGATCTCTGTGATACTTTTCATAAATTCATGTCCATAATGACCTGACTAGTGTTGAATCAGAATTATTTTGCTTCTAAAATCTTGATTCGTAAGGGTAATGTATTTAGGCCTGAATATTAATGTGCAGGTATATTATAATTTGCGTCAGCTGCATATTGCAGCATTGTGTTGATATTTAGGCGACTGAACAGACGTTTCAACAGACGTTTGAACAGATGTTTGAACAGACGTTTGAACAGACGTTTGAACAGACGTTTGAACAGACGTTTGAACAGACGTTTGAACAGACGTTTGAACAGACGTTTGAACAGATGTTTGAACAGACGTTTGAACAGACGTTTGAACAGACGTTTGAGCAGACGTTTGAACAGATGTTTGAACAGACGTTTGCGTGCATTTTGAGAGGATTACCGAGCAACCAGTTTGAACGAGAACGACCCGCTAAGAAAGTTACACAGCACATGAATGAATTGCATAGTATTGCATTGGACGTAAATAGACACACAAGAACATCCCTAAAGTCACGTATCACCATCTCTTCATTGATGTGCAGATTTAAAGGTAAATGGAACCACCAGTTTGTTCAAGTCTGGCCATATGTGTAGCAGGAACTGGTCTGGGGATTAGCGGTTACAGTAGCCCATTATTCCAGCTCCGGTTTTTATTGTTTGCATCATGATAATTTGCGATACTTCACGCAAGGATAATAATAGTTTAACAACAATACAAATGATGGTAATAATTATCATTAATATCATTACTGTTGTTGTTGCTATTATTAAGTAGCGTTACAGCTGACTTAATTTGTTCTATTGTCAAAGTAACTTTCGAAAAAAATTTAGTTGGATATTTCGAATAACTGCATGGATGATTTTGTATTACGATCCCACGATCAATGGTACAAAAGGTTTTGGTCAGGTCGAGAACTCATTCCTGTTGAATATTCCTATTGAGTATTCATTTTAACCCAATTCAACCGTTATTTTATCATGCATACTTAGGATCGGCATGAAGGTTGAGTGGCCGCATTGAAATCCATGCTGGGAGGAGTACAGAACATCAAATATGGTGATATAATTCATAAGTCGCATCAGCTTGGCCTCTAAAAATGTAGCGAAAAAGGAAGGACAGAATATCTATATCGCTTTAAAAGGAACTGTTAATAATTTTGATCAAAGGTTTTTGTTATGTTGGAAAGGCTAAGAAAGGCTATAGCTAAGGCTATTCAATGATTATTCACCCTCCCATGCTAAATGAGTAGATCATAGATGTAAAAAACGATGGAAACGGAATAAAAAACGGTAAAAAACGTCTTTTTTTCGAAAAAATAAAAAACGACAAACAACGATAAAAAACGGAAACGGTAAATAATTTGACTTTGCTACACCTAAAACCGCATTTTAACCTTGAAAACATTGATTAGGAACCTACTACACGCAGGTTATCTCTTAAATGATGATGTTAAACGATGAAATAATGACTTTAGTTAGCTGAATCCTTGAGAGTTGGCGGAGAACATAAGGAATATCAGTAAAAATTAAAATTAAGGAAAATAATAATAGAAAGTAAATGAATAAATAAAGTTAAAGAAAAAATAAAAAAACGATAAAAAACGATGGGAAGAATAAAAAACGAAAAAAACGAGGTTTTTGGGAGAGAATAAAAAACGAAAAAAACGTTTTTTACAACTATGGAGTAGATGATATCTATTCCTTTAGCAAGGGAGAGTGAATTGTATAACTTAATTGAAATAATTCGTCCATCGCTAAATAATCTTTTTCTGAGGAGTCATTATACATATTCGAAAGTTAGACAGAGATCTAGGAATATTAATTGCTATGGAATGAGCTATGTATGGTTTTTCTCCAGTATGGATTCGAACATGACATTGCAGATCAGAAGAGCGGGAAAAACTGCGTTTGCATGTCGGACATTGGTATGGTCTCTCTCCAGTATGGATTATGAAATGGCTGTGTAACAATGTCAATGTGGAATATGTCTTTTTACAAAGAACACACAAAAATGGTTTCTCTCCAAAATGTATTTTCTCATGATTTATTAGAGATGAATAGCATGAGAACGTTTTTTGACATACGCGGCAAAGCTATTGCTTGTCTCCGGTGTGTTCCCTTGTGTGGGTTTTCAGATAACTTTTATATTTAGTTTTAAAGACACATAACTCGCATTGGTAAGGCATCTCTTTTTTATGGGTTTTAGCATGAGTTGCTAGACCCGAACACTGAGTAAAACCTTTTTTTACATACTTGGCACTGGAAAGATTTCTCTCCGGTATGAATCATCGCATGACGTGCTAGACTTGAATAATCAGAAAAACGCTTCCTCTCGCCAGTATGGATTCTAATATGGTTCTGCACACTGGATAAATGCGAGAAAAATTTATTATAAATCTCGCACTGAAATGGTTTCTCTCCAGTATGAATTCTAGTGTGTATTTTCATGGTTTTGGGGTTCCATGACAATTCGGCGCCGGACAATTCGGCGACAGACAATTCGGCGCCAGACAATTCGGCGACTGACAATTCGGCGACTGACAATTCAGCGCCGGACAATTCGGCGCTCAGACAATTCGGCGACAGACAATTCGGCGCCAGCATGTAAATTTAAATGTAAAATTTTTATTAGGCATAAACAGGGCTTGATACTTAAATAGAAGCGGGATTGATGAAAATGTTCTTGCTTAAATGGAAGCGGGATTGATGAAAATGTTCTTGCTTAAATGGAAGCGGGATTGATGAAAATGTTCTTGCTTAAATGGAAGCGGGATTGATGAAAATGTTCTTGCTTAAATGGAAACGGGATTGATGAAAATGTTCTTGCTTAAATGGAAGCGGGATTGATGAAAATGCTCTTGCTTAAATGGAAGCGGGATTGATGAAAATGTTCTTGCTTAAATGGAAGCGGGATTGATGAAAATGTTCTTGCTTAAATGGAAGCGGGATTGATGAAAATGTTCTTGCTTAAGTGGAAGCGGGATTGATGAAAATGTTCTTGCTTAAATGGAAGCGGGATTGATGAAAATGTTCTTGCTTAAATGGAAGCGGGATTGATGAAAATTTTCTTTCTTAAATGGAAGCGGGATTGATGAAAATGTTCTTGCTTAAATGGAAGCGGGATTGATGAAAATGTTCTTGCTTAAATGGAAGCGGGATTGATGAAAATTTTCTTTCTTAAATGGAAGCGGGATTGATGAAAATTTTCTTTCTTAAATGGAAGCGGGATGGATGAAAATGTTCTTTCTTAAATGGAAGCGGGATTGATGAAAATTTTCTTCCTTAAATTGGAGCTAGATGGACTAAAATAATTGTCATATAAATAGAAGGTGGATGAAACGATTTCTTTATATTTACTGTTAGTTCACTATTAAACAGAAATCGAAAATTAGACTCTGTCTTTATGGTGTTAAATATTAAGCGCTATATATGGCGCTATTTTAAATAAATTTACCTGCTTGCGCCGAATTGTCTGTCGCCGAATTGTCTGAGCGCCGAATTGTCCGGCGCCGAATTGTCTGTCGCCGAATTGTCCGGCGCCGAATTGTCTTGTCACCATTTTCATACTTGAAAAACATGTAAATGTCTTGCCACATGCAAGGCAAAGGTATGCTCTTTTTAAAATATGGATTGCCTTGTGCTCCTTTAGATCTCGGCTACTGATAAAGTCTTTTTTGCAAAAGTCGCATGAACCGTGTGTCTTTGCTTTGGGCTGATTTCTTTTCCCCCCTTTCGAGTGACTATTTAACACATATGATTTCTGACATAGCTGGGAGTTATCCATATTATCCTTCTTATTATTCGAGTGAAGTAGCCTACTGAATTCTGTGAGGAAAGTATTTCCGAATTCACTCCTTAATAGAGATGTGTGATTATTTGCGAAACTATTAACTACACAATAGGCACCGGTTGGCCTACCTGTTTTAATCCATTACTTTGTTAAATGTTTAGGCAGAAGTTATACTTCAATTGCAATTTGTTATCACTTTATAACTGCGCGGTATTTTAGGCATCCAGTAAGAAACTTAGGCTGCTCTTCTATTTCATTTATATCAGCGTTTCCCAAACTGTGGGTCGCGACCCAAAAGTGGGTCGCAGAGCTTTGGCAAGTGGGTCGCGAAAGTTTTTCTTATTTCTCTGTTAATTTCAGTATTTATTCCAGTAACCCTCAAACGTCATACTTTATTATTCCGTAATCCTTTTCAAGCAGGTATCAATAAAGTTACTTTTTGTGCTGCAAACGAAGCCCAGCTTATCGAACTTTCCTGTGATGGAACGCTAAAGGAAAAGTTCTCAGAAAGCAGTCTTTCTATTTTTTGGCTTAATGCTGCAACTGTATTTCCCGAACTCTCTGATATTGCGTTGTCAGTGTTGTTGCCGTTTTCAACCACATACCTGTGTGAGGCTGGATTTTCAGCATTGACGGCAATGAAAACAAAATACAGGAACAGGCTGTGAACAGATCTTGACATGAGGCTGTGTCTGACTTCTTTTAAACCACGCATTGACTTACTTATGAGTAACATGCAGACCCATCCTTCACATTGATTCTTTAAACTTAAAGTTTAAATTTAACGTTTAGTTACTGTTACATTGATATAACAGTTGCTTGCATTGCAATAAATGTTGGCTTTTTTCTTAAGTTAAATTTTACTGTTTTAAATGTGGTAATTTCTAAATGCTGGATGTAAATCAGCATATCTTAATCCCGATTTATGAAGCAATCCTTAGTTAGTGTTAGTTTAGTACTCTGTACCTAATTTTGTTTAGTGGGTCCAGAGACAGAAAAAATATTCCCAAGTGGGTCCCGAGCCAGAGAAGTTTGGGAACCTCTGATTTATATAATCAGTTTCTTAATCTAATATAAATAAAACAACGTAATTCCCACCAAAAAGAGATAATGCCGCTGAAAAAAGAAAAATGGTAATTACGCACACTGCATGCCCGTAACCCAAACAATATGGTTGCCAACGAATGCAATAAATTAGAGCGCGACCACCTATCGACGACATCGCAACATGCATCCCAAAAAGCAAAGCGCTCAGTAAGTAAGTAGGCCTAGCCGGTTCACTGCTTACATGCAAGATAAATCCAAGGTAGCGTTCTATAATGACTCGGTAGCAAGTAACTTTTTTTATAAATTTGATGAAAAATATTTCCTCACGAAATAGAAGCGGGATTTAGCGCGTGAGGGTCGGTAAGGGCTCAGGTTAGGCGACGTGAGGGTCGGTTAGGGTTAGTTTTAGGGTTAGTGCAGTCATTCTGCTGAAATTGAAGCTGGATTGATGAACAATAATTTTCAATGAAAAATGGAAGAAAAATATTTCCTGACGAAATGGAAGCGTGATTTATCTAACAAATTCTTGCCTAAAGAGAAGCTGGATCGATTAAAAGGATTCTAGGCAAACTAGAGAGTTGGATTTATTAAAGATAACAACGCTGCAACGTTATCTACCGAGTCATTATAGAACTCTTACCGAGTCATTATAGAACGCTACCAAATCCAACTTATAGTTTGCCGAGAATCCTTTTAATTGATCCAGCTTCTGTTTAAGCAATAATTTGTTCGATAGATCCCGCTATTTCGTCAGCAAATATATTTATTAAATTTTTCATTGACAATTATTGGGTAAACGTGTATTTTAGCGTCGTAAATTATTCGCCATTGCATGGGTTTCAACATTAGTCGAGTGCAAGTCGGATTGATGAAAAGAATTCTTTCTAAATAGAAGTCGGATTGATGAAAGTAATTTCTATTGAGATAGAAAAGGAATCAATTAAAACATTCTTGCTGAAATTGAAGCTGGATTGATGAACAATAATTTTCAATGAAAAATGGAAGAAAAATATTTCCTGACGAAATGGAAGCGTGATTTTTCTAACAAATTCTTGCCTAAAGAGAAGCTGGATCGATTAAAAGGATTCTCGGCAAACTAGAAGTTGGATTTATTAAAGATAACAACGCTGCAACGTTATCTACCGAGTCATTTTAGAACTCTTACCGAGTCATTATAGAACGCTACCAAATCCAACTTATAGTTTGCCGAGAATCCTTTTAATCGATCCAGCTTCTGTTTAAGCAATAATTTGTTCGATAGATCCCGCTATTTCGTCAGCAAATATTTTTCATAAATTTTTCATTGACAATTATTGGGTAAACGTGTATTTTAGCGTCGTAAATTATTCGCCATTGCATGGGTTTCAACATCAGTCGAGTGCAAGTCGGATTGATGAAAAGAATTCTTTCTAAATAGAAGTCGGATTGATGAAAGTAATTTCTATTGAGATAGAAAAGGAATCAATTAAAACATTCTTGCTGAAATTGAAGCTGGATTGATGAACAATAATTTTCAATGAAAAATGGAAGAAAAATATTTCCTGACGAAATGGAAGCGTGATTTATCTAACAAATTCTTGCCTAAAGAGAAGCTGGATCGATTAAAAGGATTCTCGGCAAACTAGAAGTTGGATTTATTAAAGATAACAACGCTGCAACGTTATCTACCGAGTCATTATAGAACTCTTACCGAGTCATTATAGAACGCTACCAAACCCAACTTATAGTTTGCCGAGAATCCTTTCAATCGATCCAGCTTCTGTTTAAGCAATAATTTGTTCGATAGATCCCGCTATTTCGTCAGCAAATATTTTTCATAAATTTTTCATTGACAATTATTGTTCATCAATCCAGCTTCAATTTCAGAATGACTGCACTAACCCTAAAACTAAACTTAACCGACCCTCACGACGACTAACCTGAGCCCTAACCGACCCTCGCGCGATAAATACCGCCAGCTTCTATGTCAGCTTCTATTTCGTCAGGAAATATATTTCATCGAGTTTATAAATTTAACTTTTACTGTTGCTACTTGCTTAGATTACTTACTTACAGAACGCTTTGCATGTTGGGATGCATGTTGCGATGTCGTCAATAGGTCGCTGCGCTCTATTTTCAGTGCATCAGGCGCCCTCGTAGCGGTATGGCTGCGTTACGGCGCCATATAAATTGTCGTTATTATTATTATTATTATTATTATTTGTTGGCAGCCATATTGTTTGGAGTACGGTCATGCAGTGGGTAAATACGGAAAAATAGATGAAATTGTCAGAACTGGTTAGTTGACGAACGATTAACATGAATTAAATCTATAGACTACCGAACATACATTGTATTAATACCGTAGACCGCTGACTGTGATGACGTCATCATTCTTGCGCTCAAATCGCGAGCAGGGAGTTTATATCTTACAGAAGAGGTGGCAGATTCAATAATTGGAAAGAAGTTTGCATTGCACCAAACAGTGTATTCAAAAAGTCGGTTCTCAAGTATTCAACCCATAGCCTGGAGAAATAAGAGGTTTGATTCAATTATTGATACAGCGAACATGTTGAACGTAGTAACTTCAATGCTCATACTAGAGAGTAACTTCAATGCTCATACTAGGCGTGACCATCAATGATGATCTTGGAGCAACATCACATGTCAATGCCGTTCTTAGTACCTGCTCTGGGTCGCTCTTCGCTCTTAGAGTCCTACGAGCCCATGGTCTCCCCTCTCCTGCCCTCCACGAGGTAGCCCGTGCAACAACCATCTCTCGTCTTCTCTGTGCCTCTCCTGCTTGGTGGGGACACACCACTGCAATTGATCGCCTCAAACTTCAACGCTTCCTACAAAAGGTCAAGCTATTGGGATACCTCCCTTCTCATTACCCTGATCTTGACTGTTTGATTGACGATGCAGACTTTAGACTATTAAAGTGTGTCACCTGGAATTTTAATCATGTACTTCGAAACCTATTTCCACCAATTGTTAAAAGGCTTTATGCTCTTCGTTCACGACCACACGACTTTGAACTGCCCAGAAAAGATGACTTTAATTTCATCTCTCGTGTTCTGTTTAAGACTGTTCGCAGTGTTAGCTCTAGGAACCAGTAATCTATTTTCCAATGGTCCCAGCCTGAATTTTGCGGACACTGGTTATTTTAGCGCATTTTTACTTCTTTAAAGTGTAATAAGTTGCGGTATGTCAACTTAGTTTTTCTTGAATAAACGAAGTATATATAGTAGATATTCAAGAGTGGGGTTTTTCCGCCTTATGCGAAGTCATAACTACCATCGTCCACAAATCTGTTAGTTTCAGTAGGATTTTAGCATCAGATGGGGGGGGTGGTGGTGGTCCGTAGCTCAGTTGAGAGAGCGCTGGCCGTTAAACTGAGTGTCATAGGCCTGCACGCAACCCGGATTCAAGCCTCATACAGGACATTCAATATTATTGTATTAAAGTCTGTGTTAGCAGCCATTGGCGCTTTGCTGATGTGTAGCTTGACTCGTGGTCTGCTGAAAATAAGATAACCCTTCCTCTACAAATCGGTATTAGTTTCAATTAACGTCACTGTGGGATGACATACTTAAGCCCCCATCGTTTGTGCAGGCGTTTGACTGGCACTGTCAAAGTGCAAACTGTAGTGAAGTTCAACGGTTATGAGGTTGACATTGACACAATTAACCCTCTGTGGAACAACACTTATGAAGCAAAATTTTTATGAAATGTGCTGATATCTTGGCCTTAAAAAATACATTTTGCTTTTTGAGATATCTCAAGTAACATATGCAAAACGGCATATGTTCGTTTTACGAACAATGGGCTAATAGGCTACTGACAACACGCGCCATATCGAACATGTACGAAATGACATTGCAACACAATAAAGTATTAAAAATGGATAAATGAAGAAAAAAATCGTCTGAAATGTAATGCTTTCAGCCGTAAACAACATACATATACATACCTAGGTACGTATATGTACGTAGGCCCTACATACATACATACATACATACATACATACATACATACATAGCCTACATAAATACATACAAACATACATCGCAATTGATAGGCGCACCTTCAAGGTACCTACTCAGCTGCGCTCCCGGTCGAGATCAAGCGACAAAAACAGTCTTCAGCAGTTTGTGAAAGTCAGAACAGCTTGGAAGGTGTCGCATAGTCAAGGGAAGCTCGTTCCAGGTTTTTAGACTATACACAGAGAACGAGCGCCTCCGCATTGTTGAAGAGCGAGTGAAAGGAACCATAAAGTCACCATGGACAGCACCATGGACCTACATACATCCATACATACATACATACATACATACATACATACATACATACATACATACATACATACATACATACATACATACATACATACATACATACATACATACATACATACATACATACATACATACATACATACATACATACATACATACATGATAGGCCAACAAAGAAGGAGTTTCAATAATCGACTCGGGAGTAGATGAAAGCGATGACATCCAAGTTAAAGACAGAGGGTCAGACTAGGACTACACTGGGCTGCCTCAAGTGAAAGTAGTAAGCACGCGTAAGATTGGCAATGTGTTCGGAACACGCTATCAAGGACAAAGCCGTTGCGCTATGTTATGATGCATGTATGTCATGTAAGACTAAAAGCGGTTGACGTGGTTTATGATAGGCTACTATCATGAAACGATTTCAGAAGAAATTCGAAAGATTCCAGAATCACTCTTTTACTCGTGTGCGGTTAATTAACTTGTATTGCTATAATTGTCCTGAGTCTTGCAAGAAGTCATTCCGATGCAGTGTTGATTATGAAGAATCAGAAATCATAAATGGACATTGGACAAGCTGCAAAAGGAAAATCATCATTTTCATTATGTGTGTTTGGGCACTTATTACAGTGGCCCTTCAAGATTATTTTCTCAGAGGTGCAACAGGGCGAACACTAACACGTAGTTTCACGCCGAAGCGCATGAGTAGGCTAAATGCGGGTGACGTACTTGCTCACACTCCCTTATGCGCGGTGGCTTGAGGTGGATTTGATCCCGCATCCTTCCGACTTCATGGCCATAATTATATCGATTATTGCCAGGATTCTGTGACAGCCCATCTTTCAGCTAACGGCACTATTCACTAAAAGCTACAAAACTCTTTCTCATTCTCTAAAAAATACGGTCTGGCAATGCAGTTTACCGCACAGTGCTGAGACATTTAGAAGTCTACAAAATGCCGTAAAATAGTTAGGCTACGTTGAACACTCATTTTCCTGCTATGGAAGTCAAAATTAATCTGTTCATGTCTCATGGGTTATATCCTGCTCCTCAGCAACTTTATCGTAACACAAATTTATGTTGATGGCTAATCCCGATTAATCTCAGTCTGTGAATTGTAAAATTCATGATTACATTGCTAATATAGCCTATCACATCGCTAGGATAGCATTTACATTGTTAACAAAGTTTAGAACATATGCATATCGTTCACTTTGTTTACATAAATGCTAGATATATTTTTTATTAGAGGTTCTTAAGAAAGAAGGAATGGACAATAAGAATTTCACGGTGAACACGTTTAACTGCGGGGAGAAACAATTTAAATTAAATTACACTATGTAACACGATTTTTGTTCCTGGGCAATGAGTGTAATTTCCTGGTTATTTGGGCCTCAAAAGTATAGGAAATGGTGGTTATTCTGTTTAAACTTTGCTTTTGTGGACTAGAGAATGATATTTAAAAGAAAAAACCTATTTCCACAACAAACGAGCGAATTTGTTTGTTTTCGTTCACGTAAAGTCATAAGAAAACTATATAGGTCACAAGAAACCACAAAATGACTCTAGAGCAACATGTATCAATACTAGAATGATAAAAAAATTGACTACCCGAAATTTAGAAATGCGTAGGTTTTCGAGATTTACAGTTATAGGCCTACTGTAAATCACTTTCACGAATCAACCCCCAGATGCAGTCTCCCATCATGTTCTCATTGTACTGTCCTTGGTAGCGACGTTCAAAGTCTCGTATATCCTGGTGGAAGCGCTCGCCTTGCTCCTCCGAGTATGCTCCCATGTTCTCTTTGAAGTTATCAAGGTGAGCATCAAGGATATGAACTTTCAGGGACATCCTGCATCCCATTTACTGTAGTTCTTCACTAGAGTCTGTGGTGGTGCGTATTAATTAGAATTCTTCAT
The DNA here is from genome assembly GCA_949752735.1 of Lumbricus terrestris. Classification (NCBI taxonomy): domain Eukaryota; kingdom Metazoa; phylum Annelida; class Clitellata; order Crassiclitellata; family Lumbricidae; genus Lumbricus; species Lumbricus terrestris. The sequence goes on from OX457042.1 coordinate 51,916,654, forward strand.
AGCTACTTGGGGGCCCTACTTAGCGGGATTCCCTCCCTTCTGGGTCTCCATTTGTGTCCTAATTCTGTACTCTAGAGTTTATCTTTAACGCACTCCAGGTTTAGGGTTATCTTTTCCTACTGAATGGTATCACTATCCTATAGCCACTGGGTTTAAATAATCTCTTCTTATATATTCCTGGGGGTATCCCCAATTTAGCCCAAAGGTTTTTTATCATTTGCGTTAACTAATTAGTTCTTACCTTGATTATTGCCTGTTTAATTTGTGATACTTGTTATGCTTTATGTAACTATTTTCCTGCCTTATATCTTAGTGTGCTTGACACATATGGACCAATAAAAAATTGATTCATTGATTGATTGAACCAGCTCTACATAGTTTTCGGCCTTGTTATTGCCCAGGATGCCTCTAACCAAGGCTACAAAGCTATTCCAAGCTGCTTTATCACTCCTGGAAAGCATCTTGGAGAAATCCATACACTCCATGATACTCTTTATCTGTGGGCCGACGAATACACCAGCTTTGACCTTTGCCTCAGACAGCTTGGGGAAGAAACCTTGAAGGTATTTGAAAGTTACCGATTCCTTATCCAGAGCCATGACAAATTGTTTCATTAGGTACAATTTAATATGCAGTGGTGGCATCGGCACTTTCCGAGGATCCATCAGTGGCTCCCACTTGACATTTTTGCTACCCTAATTGAATTCGGTCAGCTCGGGCCAGCCCCGCTTGTGGTAGTGCGCCTTTTTGTCTCTGCTGTCCCAAAGGCAAAGGTAGCAAGAAAACTTTGTCCAGCCCCCTTGCAGACCCATCAGGAATGATACCATTTTGAAGTATCCTATATGACATCCCAGCCGTACTCATCGAACTTCAAGGCGGCTAACAAGGTTTTCACGCTGTTGTAATCCTCTTTGAAGTGTACCGAGTGAGCCAGAGGAAGAGACGGATACTTGTTCCCATTATGGAGTAGCACGGCTTTGAGGCTCCGAGATGAACTGTCAATGAAGAGACTCCACTCGTTCGGGTTGCAGTCGATTTCTATTTCCTGAAAAAGACCGGTCATGTTGCGACAGAAGCAGATTTCATCTTGACTGGTAAAAAAGCTTGAAAATGCTTGAAACTGCTTGATGACGCTTCCTCTGATCTGCGATTTGAACACTGTCGTCCAACAGGGTCCACTGCTTGAGGCTAGACGTCAAAAGTTCTGCATTGGACTTGGTGAGAAGACCAAGACCTCTGATCAAGTCGTTGAGGTCTTTTTGGTTTGGATAGTACGGATTTTTGCCATGAGCTCGAAAATTGTAGTCTGTATCTAAAACGTCTTCATCGCTCTCTGACTCTGATATACTTTGTTCTTCTGATTTCTATCCAGAACAGTGGGTACCGGAAGCTCAGGACTGTGTGGCACTGGGGTCATGGATGAAGGAAGGTCGGGGATGTATGATAGGAGCTGCATTCTTTCCAGTCCGACGTTTGGAAGGATCCACCATGCAGAAGTAACAATTGCTTGATTGCTCAGCGGGTTCCCGCCAGATTCTTGGTATTGCAAACTTCATGGCTCTCTTTTCCCCTCTGTACCATCCTCCGCAAGAAAGTACAGACATAGGCCTAGCAGAATGCGTCAGCCGGATACTTGCAGCCTCTTGATGCCATATGAGTTGTATCTACAGGCTATGCACCTAGTCAGACTTACAACTAAACTGAAGTGCATGGTGGGCTCAAGGCATCTTTATTTATACTACTACCTGCAGCTATTTATAAGTGTGGAAGGTTCTCGCACATTCTAGAATATTCCCGGAAGTTCATAAAAGCTGTACACCTACTCGAGTTAACACATGAATTTTAATGCACCGAAGAAGCAGTTGCATTTCAGAATAATCAATCTCCTGGCCTGAAAAGCAAAGTCTCTGGGGTATAATGGCCATTTTCTATACTTCTGAGGCAGAAGCAATTAGGAAATAACATTTAATACCCAGGAACAAACAAAAAGTAAAATTTTGTTACGTAGTGTTATAGTCGTTGGCTTCATTTGACTAATTTAGCATAGTAAATTAGGCTCTACGCGGGGTCGACCATGTGACTGACCGAAACATACCCGGCTACGACCAATCATCCTACGACCAATCGTCCTGTGACCCACCGTCCGTAATTCGCATAGCTTACTATTTACATAGGCTATCATATTTTTTCCTTTCAAAGACGTCTTACGTTGTTTTTGATTAGAATTTTAAGAAAACCATTAAAATATCAGTAGATCATTTGGGATGCAATAATAATCCATGGCCTACTGTAGCGGACTGAAAACTTGCCCCCACCGTAATTCTAGGATCTACTTGGGGCGGCAACGCTAGCTGTGGGATGAATGACACTTCCTTTCCTTGCATGCTGACATCAGATGATTTCCTAGTCGGGAGCTCTCCATACTCGTGCATAGGTTCCAGGCCAACCCTGGTATTCGAACCCACAACTCTACCATGTGCCCCATAACTCAACTCTTCTAACCAGGTACCAGGGCGCGAGCAGGCTGAAGGACTATCCGCGGTCATCGGATGGATGACGGCCCCCCTTTATCAAGCAGGGAACCAGGGTTCTTTGCATTCACTGCCACAGACTTTAAACTATCTCTCTCAAGGGTTGAGTCCGGATCCAGCATGTTGGGACTTGTATTCCTATCATTTAATTCTAACAGAGCGGCTGCTGCACCGAATTCAGGGGCGCTAAATAAATGTTCAGGCCGACCGCCCTCTTCCACAGCCTCTGTATTTCCGGTTGCCAATAAACGTTCACACATTTTCAATGATTGTATTCTTGTTACAAATCTTAACTATTACAGAAAGATTGCGTGCACAACACCAGCTAGCAATTATTACTAAGTTAGGCCTAATCCCAACGCATAAGACCAATAGAAAAATCTAGGCGCTACTTAAATGTGTCTACTGCACCACCGGCCTTTGTTCTCGGCGCACAGAATTAGCGGCTAACGCTCATTCAGAATTGGACTACAATTTAATGCACTCCTTTGGCCTTACTACACCAAAAGAACCCCGGAATCGTTCCTAACAATTCCTGAATACGATTTACTCAGCAACAGGCTAAGTTTACGACAGATTCCACCGTTTCAATATTTATTTTAAATTATATCCAATTCTTTCCGATAACGATGCCACTATTCAACATGGAGGCCGATCCACAACTCTCGCGTCATCCGATAAAACATCGGTGATTCCACATTGAGCAGCGCACAGAAGCGCCACCCAGCGACAGGGCTACTTTATAAAGGCCGCTATTTATGAAGGCCGTAAATTTATGATAACCGCTAATTTACTTACTAATTAAATTCAACTATGTAGAGATCAACATCTCTACAATATCCCCGACCAAACAAATAATTTTTCCCGCAGGGAGAAATTATCGGAATTCCTCCGGGAATTAAGCTAAATGCTAACTATAGAATGTTCGGCCTCTATACAGGACGAGGTCACGAACTTACATTAGTCTAACTACTCTTATGGCAGTTCACAAGGTCATTAACAGTTCTCAAATGTCCATGCTAAAACAACAGCATTTCAGTTCCATAAAACAGTTAAATTACACAAATTGCAACCTAATTCTGTTCAACAGTCATCAAGGAACTAATTTATCATTAATGAACTGTTCTGCTTAACTACACATACAAATACAGTATATCAAACAACTGTATCAAATCAATCACTTTCTATTTACTATTTCTACACAGCACAGCACGCTATTTTTAGATCATCAACACAAGTCTGGTCAGTTGTAAACATGACCTACTTTAAGGAAACACAGCACCATTAACACAACAGGGCTTTCCTAAGACTAAAAATAGAACCTGACATGACGTCACAATGCTTCCATAAATAGAACTCACAGAAAGGATTTCCTTTCACATTGACACAAGCACTTTGAATAATACACAGAGGCACTACAATCTTATCAACTGAAACATTTCAATGTAGTACAGTTATCAAACGAAAGTCTTCAGCAACAGAAATTAAATGCAAATCTAATCCAGCTAGTTAGCACAACTGCTCAACTGTTCAACTGCTACACAGATCTAGATTCATTCAACAGTCTCAGATTCAATGCAGCACTCTACATTCACAGCTTTTCAACTACAGGCTTTTAAACACCATTATCACCAGCTATTGACATAGGAATAATTCTTTAGCAAGATCCAAATCACAAACTTTGGTAATCAGAATATTAATACAGGTCAACCACATTACACCAAGACAGAGGTCACTACAGAGGACGGCTTTACTCCAAGATCCTCAACCAGGCCACAAACCTCACTATTGCATGCAATCCTTATGACCTGCAAAGACATCAGCCTACACATAGGTCTGTAACTTGACTTACCTAGGAACTACACTAACAATGTAAACAAGGCAGAGGTCACCTACACAAGGGACTTAGGACGGCTTTACTCCAAAATCCTAACTGGCCTACAACATCACAACCTTAAACAGGAAGGAGTTTACCAGAGCTAACCAATAACAGGGACTGGACTGATTACAGCTCTATACCACACCAAGGCCACCAGTCTCACCATTGTGTGCGATCCCTATGACCTGCCAAAACATCAATCTACCTCACCAGCACATCACACTAACATCACATCACACTAACATCACATCACATTTCTTGCACAAAATTCTGACTATCTAAAATCTAGCATAATTTCAGATCATAGCAGTTTCAATCAGATTATGCAAATCAAATCTACCATACTACAGAGAAACACAACATTTTGCCTTTCTTTTGGCATTCAATAAAACCACATGAGAAACAACAAGTACACAATTCTTATCTATAATCATGATTTAACTCAGATCAAAACGCAGTAACTAAAAATCATCATCCAAAGGAACAAAAATCTAGGCTTCTCGCCAAAGCCTAATACATCGCCATTACGCGACGGTTCCGGTTCAAACTGGTCAGGTTTGAAAAAGGGTCAGACCTCCAGGGACTCCGGACTGAGTTCAAATCTCCTGTACACAATTTATTCCTACAAAACACATCTACAACAGTAGGGTCTACAACCAATGAACAACCACCAGAAAATGGGTCGGGTTCTGGACTCGAGGACGTGACCAGAGGCAGGAGGGGTTCTCGTTCCGCTGAGGATGAGACACAACCGGTGAGGGGAAGGTGTCGTGACTCGGCGTTGACCAACTGGACTGGACCACTCCTCGTTGTAACGGTTCGCCAACCATTACAACCGTTTCCTGTTGTCTCTCCCAAATCGTGCCAGGTCGCTCAACAGTTTCTTGCACGAGGGACTGGTCGGACATGGTGGGAACCAGTGGGTCACGTTCCACCACAATTCTCTTGCACATACTAGTTCCAGGTTGACTGATGACCGGGAAGCAGCGATTCTGGATCTTGATCCGACGATTGATAAAATCCCATTGCGCACCTTGCTTCTCCATCCATTCCAACCCGAGAATCATCTCTGATATTTGGTCGGTGACCAAACACGACACTGGAAATCGGTAGTCCTCGATTTGACATCGGACTGTCACTTCGCCCCGGACTCGAATGTCTGACCCCTCTGCGGCTCGTAATCTTTGCGCAGACCCAATGACATCAGTGGAACGAACGAGCGAAGAAGGAACCAAGTTCATCTCACTTCCGGTGTCGAGTAAAGCGAGAATCGGCTTACCATTCACTTTCAACGGTAAGTAAGCAAAGGTACTGCCACTAACATAGCGTACATTTGCAGCTTCCGTTTCAGTTCTTGTTTCAGTTCTTGCTACAGCCTCCGCATCTTCCGGTAACTCACGTAGGAAGGGGCAAGAACGCCGGTAATGTCCAAGTCCACGACAGTGGAAGCAGCGGTTGGAGTTTCTCGGAGAGTCAAATGTTCGACGACGCCCATTGTCTCTCTGGAATGTCGGGGCACAAGTCTGCACATTCCACCTCGGTCCAGATGGTCGGTAAGTTGTACTCAGAGTCTGCTCCAGCTGATCCAACCGACGACTCTGTGGCTCCATTTCTTCCTGGAAGATTTGTCTGATGGTCTCGACCGATATTCCTGCCTCTTTAACTGTTTTGACCCGACTGTACCGAAGTTCAGAGTTTTTACCGGACTGTTCAGCTGCGCCACGATAACCGTCCAAACGCAGGGCCAGTTTAACTGCATTGTCCAATGAGGATGGCTCGCGCTCACGAACTTTCAGAGCGAGGTCCTGGTCCCTCATTGCATCCAGGAAGGCACGGGTCGCAATAGTTTCGCCGAATCCGGAAGTGTTACCCGGATACGCCAGTGTCATGAGACGACGGACATCTTGTGCGAGGCTGCTGAGATCCTCATCCGCTTTCTGCTTGCGGGTTCCCAGCTGAGTCTGGAAGAGCGCTGCCTGATCAGCACTACCGTAACGGGATCGAAGCTTCTGGACCAGGTCTGACCACGTCACCACATCTTCCGATCCAAAATACCAGAGAACCTGATCAGCGGGAGTTGTCAGCCCGCACGTAAGTTGATCCAGTCTCTCCTGGTCCGACCAGTTATTGTGTCTGGAGCAGACTTCGAATCGACGCAGAAAGGCTTCCAGTTCAGTCTTCCCATTAAATTGTCCGAGTTTGATGAACTGCTTGTGCTTATCTGCCGAAGTGTTCGTACGTGTTGCCGGACTGGATTGTTCATTCACAGCGCTGGTTACACAAGTAACCGCAACGTTCAGCGGTTCGACCTTGACCTCGTTGACCGGAGGAGTTGGCAGTCTGCGCCTCGTCTTCTGGTCCTACGTTCTGGGTGCGTTGTACTCTAGCCTGCTGCTACCCGTAGCACTGACTCGCGGCAAAGGAATCGGTGATTGAGCCACTGGAACGGCACGACGGATTCCAGGCGCTGACGCAGAATGCTCGGGACGACGAGAGGTTGTGTCTCGGCGGGTCAGCGGAACTGAGCGAGGGGGATCTGCCTCCGGTCTAGAACGAGAGAGAGTAGACAACGATTGACGAGGAGTATGACATGGCTCGTCAGTCGCTGCTGTTGTCTTCTCCAATCTGCAACTAAACAATCTAAATTAGCTTTCAGCCAATTTACTCTAGATTTAAATGCAGCCATTTCGTTTTTCTTTACAGACTGTTCTTGAGACGACTTCGCTTCTGCATCATCATCTCCACCTATACACTCATAGGAAATATCACCTCTTTCATATCCAAAATCATCTTTATCCAAACATTTGTCACATCCATGCACAACCGGAAGTAATTTACCACCTTCACTTCTGGAACCAATTGTAGCGGACTGAAAACTTGCCCCCACCGTAATTCTAGGATCTACTTGGGGCGGCAACGCTAGCTGTGGGATGAATGACACTTCCTTTCCTTGCATGCTGACATCAGATGATTTCCTAGTCGGGAGCTCTCCATACTCGTGCATAGGTTCCAGGCCAACCCTGGTATTCGAACCCACAACTCTACCATGTGCCCCATAACTCAACTCTTCTAACCAGGTACCAGGGCGCGAGCAGGCTGAAGGACTATCCGCGGTCATCGGATGGATGACGGCCCCCCTTTATCAAGCAGGGAACCAGGGTTCTTTGCATTCACTGCCACAGACTTTAAACTATCTCTCTCAAGGGTTGAGTCCGGATCCAGCATGTTGGGACTTGTATTCCTATCATTTAATTCTAACAGAGCGGCTGCTGCACCGAATTCAGGGGCGCTAAATAAATGTTCAGGCCGACCGCCCTCTTCCACAGCCTCTGTATTTCCGGTTGCCAATAAACGTTCACACATTTTCAATGATTGTATTCTTGTTACAAATCTTAACTATTACAGAAAGATTGCGTGCACAACACCAGCTAGCAATTATTACTAAGTTAGGCCTAATCCCAACGCATAAGACCAATAGAAAAATCTAGGCGCTACTTAAATGTATCTACTGCACCACCGGCCTTTGTTCTCGGCGCACAGAATTAGCGGCTAACGCTCATTCAGAATTGGACTACAATTTAATGCACTCCTTTGGCCTTACTACACCAAAAGAACCCCGGAATCGTTCCTAACAATTCCTGAATACGATTTACTCAGCAACAGGCTAAGTTTACGACAGATTCAACCGTTTCAATATTTATTTTAAATTATATCCAATTCTTTCCGATAACGATGCCACTATTCAACATGGAGGCCGATCCACAACTCTCGCGTCATCCGATAAAACATCGGTGATTCCACATTGAGCAGCGCACAGAAGCGCCACCCAGCGACAGGGCTACTTTATAAAGGCCGCTATTTATGAAGGCCGTAAATTTATGATAACCGCTAATTTACTTACTAATTAAATTCAACTATGTAGAGATCAACATCTCTACAATATCCCCGACCAAACAAATAATTTTTCCCGCAGGGAGAAATTATCGGAATTCCTCCGGGAATTAAGCTAAATGCTAACTATAGAATGTTCGGCCTCTATACAGGACGAGGTCACGAACTTACATTAGTCTAACTACTCTTATGGCAGTTCACAAGGTCATTAACAGTTCTCAAATGTCCATGCTAAAACAACAGCATTTCAGTTCCATAAAACAGTTAAATTACACAAATTGCAACCTAATTCTGTTCAACAGTCATCAAGGAACTAATTTATCATTAATGAACTGTTCTGCTTAACTACACATACAAATACAGTATATCAAACAACTGTATCAAATCAATCACTTTCTATTTACTATTTCTACACAGCACAGCACGCTATTTTTAGATCATCAACACAAGTCTGGTCAGTTGTAAACATGACCTACTTTAAGGAAACACAGCACCATTAACACAACAGGGCTTTCCTAAGACTAAAAATAGAACCTGACATGACGTCACAATGCTTCCATAAATAGAACTCACAGAAAGGATTTCCTTTCACATTGACACAAGCACTTTGAATAATACACAGAGGCACTACAATCTTATCAACTGAAACATTTCAATGTAGTACAGTTATCAAACGAAAGTCTTCAGCAACAGAAATTAAATGCAAATCTAATCCAGCTAGTTAGCACAACTGCTCAACTGTTCAACTGCTACACAGATCTAGATTCATTCAACAGTCTCAGATTCAATGCAGCACTCTACATTCACAGCTTTTCAACTACAGGCTTTTAAACACCATTATCACCAGCTATTGACATAGGAATAATTCTTTAGCAAGATCCAAATCACAAACTTTGGTAATCAGAATATTAATACAGGTCAACCACATTACACCAAGACAGAGGTCACTACAGAGGACGGCTTTACTCCAAGATCCTCAACCAGGCCACAAACCTCACTATTGCATGCAATCCTTATGACCTGCAAAGACATCAGCCTACACATAGGTCTGTAACTTGACTTACCTAGGAACTACACTAACAATGTAAACAAGGCAGAGGTCACCTACACAAGGGACTTAGGACGGCTTTACTCCAAAATCCTAACTGGCCTACAACATCACAACCTTAAACAGGAAGGAGTTTACCAGAGCTAACCAATAACAGGGACTGGACTGATTACAGCTCTATACCACACCAAGGCCACCAGTCTCACCATTGTGTGCGATCCCTATGACCTGCCAAAACATCAATCTACCTCACCAGCACATCACACTAACATCACATCACACTAACATCACATCACATTTCTTGCACAAAATTCTGACTATCTAAAATCTAGCATAATTTCAGATCATAGCAGTTTCAATCAGATTATGCAAATCAAATCTACCATACTACAGAGAAACACAACATTTTGCCTTTCTTTTGGCATTCAATAAAACCACATGAGAAACAACAAGTACACAATTCTTATCTATAATCATGATTTAACTCAGATCAAAACGCAGTAACTAAAAATCATCATCCAAAGGAACAAAAATCTAGGCTTCTCGCCAAAGCCTAATACATCGCCATTACGCGACGGTTCCGGTTCAAACTGGTCAGGTTTGAAAAAGGGTCAGACCTCCAGGGACTCCGGACTGAGTTCAAATCTCCTGTACACAATTTATTCCTACAAAACACATCTACAACAGTAGGGTCTACAACCAATGAACAACCACCAGAAAATGGGTCGGGTTCTGGACTCGAGGACGTGACCAGAGGCAGGAGGGGTTTCTCGTTCCGCTGAGGATGAGACACAACCGGTGAGGGGAAGGTGTCGTGACTCGGCGTTGACCAACTGGACTGGACCACTCCTCGTTGTAACGGTTCGCCAACCATTACAACCGTTTCCTGTTGTCTCTCCCAAATCGTGCCAGGTCGCTCAACAGTTTCTTGCACGAGGGACTGGTCGGACATGGTGGGAACCAGTGGGTCACGTTCCACCACAATTCTCTTGCACATACTAGTTCCAGGTTGACTGATGACCGGGAAGCAGCGATTCTGGATCTTGATCCGACGATTGATAAAATCCCATTGCGCACCTTGCTTCTCCATCCATTCCAACCCGAGAATCATCTCTGATATTTGGTCGGTGACCAAACACGACACTGGAAATCGGTAGTCCTCGATTTGACATCGGACTGTCACTTCGCCCCGGACTCGAATGTCTGACCCCTCTGCGGCTCGTAATCTTTGCGCAGACCCAATGACATCAGTGGAACGAACGAGCGAAGAAGGAACCAAGTTCATCTCACTTCCGGTGTCGAGTAAAGCGAGAATCGGCTTACCATTCACTTTCAACGGTAAGTAAGCAAAGGTACTGCCACTAACATAGCGTACATTTGCAGCTTCCGTTTCAGTTCTTGTTTCAGTTCTTGCTACAGCCTCCGCATCTTCCGGTAACTCACGTAGGAAGGGGCAAGAACGCCGGTAATGTCCAAGTCCACGACAGTGGAAGCAGCGGTTGGAGTTTCTCGGAGAGTCAAATGTTCGACGACGCCCATTGTCTCTCTGGAATGTCGGGGCACAAGTCTGCACATTCCACCTCGGTCCAGATGGTCGGTAAGTTGTACTCAGAGTCTGCTCCAGCTGATCCAACCGACGACTCTGTGGCTCCATTTCTTCCTGGAAGATTTGTCTGATGGTCTCGACCGATATTCCTGCCTCTTTAACTGTTTTGACCCGACTGTACCGAAGTTCAGAGTTTTTACCGGACTGTTCAGCTGCGCCACGATAACCGTCCAAACGCAGGGCCAGTTTAACTGCATTGTCCAATGAGGATGGCTCGCGCTCACGAACTTTCAGAGCGAGGTCCTGGTCCCTCATTGCATCCAGGAAGGCACGGGTCGCAATAGTTTCGCCGAATCCGGAAGTGTTACCCGGATACGCCAGTGTCATGAGACGACGGACATCTTGTGCGAGGCTGCTGAGATCCTCATCCGCTTTCTGCTTGCGGGTTCCCAGCTGAGTCTGGAAGAGCGCTGCCTGATCAGCACTACCGTAACGGGATCGAAGCTTCTGGACCAGGTCTGACCACGTCACCACATCTTCCGATCCAAAATACCAGAGAACCTGATCAGCGGGAGTTGTCAGCCCGCACGTAAGTTGATCCAGTCTCTCCTGGTCCGACCAGTTATTGTGTCTGGAGCAGACTTCGAATCGACGCAGAAAGGCTTCCAGTTCAGTCTTCCCATTAAATTGTCCGAGTTTGATGAACTGCTTGTGCTTATCTGCCGAAGTGTTCGTACGTGTTGCCGGACTGGATTGTTCATTCACAGCGCTGGTTACACAAGTAACCGCAACGTTCAGCGGTTCGACCTTGACCTCGTTGACCGGAGGAGTTGGCAGTCTGCGCCTCGTCTTCTGGTCCTACGTTCTGGGTGCGTTGTACTCTAGCCTGCTGCTACCCGTAGCACTGACTCGCGGCAAAGGAATCGGTGATTGAGCCACTGGAACGGCACGACGGATTCCAGGCGCTGACGCAGAATGCTCGGGACGACGAGAGGTTGTGTCTCGGCGGGTCAGCGGAACTGAGCGAGGGGGATCTGCCTCCGGTCTAGAACGAGAGAGAGTAGACAACGATTGACGAGGAGTATGACATGGCTCGTCAGTCGCTGCTGCTGTCTTCTCCAATCTGCAACTAAACAATCTAAATTAGCTTTCAGCCAATTTACTCTAGATTTAAATGCAGCCATTTCGTTTTTCTTTACAGACTGTTCTTGAGACGACTTCGCTTCTGCATCATCATCTCCACCTATACACTCATAGGAAATATCACCTCTTTCATATCCAAAATCATCTTTATCCAAACATTTGTCACATCCATGCACAACCGGAAGTAATTTACCACCTTCACTTCTGGAACCAATTGTAGCGGACTGAAAACTTGCCCCCACCGTAATTCTAGGATCTACTTGGGGCGGCAACGCTAGCTGTGGGATGAATGACACTTCCTTTCCTTGCATGCTGACATCAGATGATTTCCTAGTCGGGAGCTCTCCATACTCGTGCATAGGTTCCAGGCCAACCCTGGTATTCGAACCCACAACTCTACCATGTGCCCCATAACTCAACTCTTCTAACCAGGTACCAGGGCGCGAGCAGGCTGAAGGACTATCCGCGGTCATCGGATGGATGACGGCCCCCCTTTATCAAGCAGGGAACCAGGGTTCTTTGCATTCACTGCCACAGACTTTAAACTATCTCTCTCAAGGGTTGAGTCCGGATCCAGCATGTTGGGACTTGTATTCCTATCATTTAATTCTAACAGAGCGGCTGCTGCACCGAATTCAGGGGCGCTAAATAAATGTTCAGGCCGACCGCCCTCTTCCACAGCCTCTGTATTTCCGGTTGCCAATAAACGTTCACACATTTTCAATGATTGTATTCTTGTTACAAATCTTAACTATTACAGAAAGATTGCGTGCACAACACCAGCTAGCAATTATTACTAAGTTAGGCCTAATCCCAACGCATAAGACCAATAGAAAAATCTAGGCGCTACTTAAATGTATCTACTGCACCACCGGCCTTTGTTCTCGGCGCACAGAATTAGCGGCTAACGCTCATTCAGAATTGGACTACAATTTAATGCACTCCTTTGGCCTTACTACACCAAAAGAACCCCGGAATCGTTCCTAACAATTCCTGAATACGATTTACTCAGCAACAGGCTAAGTTTACGACAGATTCAACCGTTTCAATATTTATTTTAAATTATATCCAATTCTTTCCGATAACGATGCCACTATTCAACATGGAGGCCGATCCACAACTCTCGCGTCATCCGATAAAACATCGGTGATTCCACATTGAGCAGCGCACAGAAGCGCCACCCAGCGACAGGGCTACTTTATAAAGGCCGCTATTTATGAAGGCCGTAAATTTATGATAACCGCTAATTTACTTACTAATTAAATTCAACTATGTAGAGATCAACATCTCTACACTACTACTGAGACGCAGTTTCAATTATAAGGATATGGCAGACTTTTCGGACAAGACAGTCTCTTGAAATAAATAAAACCATAAAACGTTGCGACGAGTTTACGGAATAGGGAAAGTAACAGTGTAAGAGTACGACTATGTGAAAATTTAATACAGTGAAACCAACAAAACCAAAAACAGTTGCAGTAGATCAGGTACAGCAGGTACAGGTGCACATCTTGAGAATAAGAAAAAAAAACTGTTGGATAGACTTAAAGTTTTTAACTATTCAGGAGCAAAAATTAATTTTAACATGCTTAGAAAAAACCGAAAACAAAAGTAAGAACCTTGAATATGTTCGCTCTTAGCCAACAGCAATACTCTATTGCACTGTATTAAAGCCAAGTAGATAGATATGAATTAATATGCAAGAAGTCGTCCAGGCGTGTCATCATTGATCGAACAGATTCACCTTTCTACATGTCGATGTTTAGAAACGGCTTTGGTCTTGTGAGGCAACAATGTACACTATTTCAGGCATTTATTGGTTGATAAACCAATAAATGCGCCTCAGATTCACACTTTGGTGTGACCTTGCGCGCGTAATAAATTTATGTAATAATAATAATAATATATTGGCATAACGTCAGGGCAAAAATATAAACAGTTCGATGGAGTTAAAGAGCTCAACTAGGCAGGAGCATAAATTGAATAAAACATGTTTGAAAATCGAAACAGAAAAGCAATGTTCATAAGAAATTATGCCGACTCTTGTGGTGTCTGGTTGTACTGCAGCTTATTCATGTAAAATTTATAAGCATTCACGCATGAGTTGATTAATGCCTGTTATAATAAGTTGAGTAACTTCATCCTTCGGTAAAGCTGCTTTGTTCAGAATGGTTCTGCATCATAGCGTGAAATATTTCAAGCAGTTTTTGGTTGAGACGTCGGCTTCCGTATAAGCTCGAAGATCGTATAATGTTTTATTTGCAAATATGACACAAAACGAAAGAGGTTCTTTCACGAATGCAAGAAGAATTGTATCAAAACATTGCCTTATAGACCCTCAGATTGGAAACGTATTCTGGTATAAATTAAATGACTGCCTTTCATCAAGGATGAACACAATATTATTTTCCAAACTGAACATTGCGAAGTGTTTTACAAACTTGAGTCAGACATGGAGTGGATCCTTTCATGGCGTCTCAAACCTGAAACACGTATGAACGTTTTCTGACATAGCTGGCATAAGTATGGTTTCTCTCCAGTATGTGTTCGCGCGTGACACTTCAGATAACTTTCATACTTGGTTGTGAACTGACATAATTGGCAGTGAAATGGTTTCTCATCAATATGAATTCTTGAATGTCTTCTTAGCTGAAAGAATCGAATAAATCGTTTTTGACATGCTTGGCATTGATATGGTTTTTCTCCGGTATGGGTTCGAGCATGACATTGCAGATCAGAAGAGCGGCGAAAACTGCGGTTACATGTCTGACATTGGTATGATCTCTCTCCAGTATGGATTACGACATGGCTGTGTAGCAATGACGATGTGGAATATGTCTTTTTACATAGAACACACAAAAATGGTTTCTCTCCAAAATGAGTTTTCTCGTGATTTCTTAGAGATGAAGAGCACGAGAACGTTTTTTGACAGACTCGGCAAAGGTATTGCTTGTCTCCGGTGTGTTTTCTTGTGTGGGTTTTCAGACAACTTCTATATTTAGTTTTAAACCCACATAACTCGCATTGGTAAGGCATCTCTCGTGTATGGGTTCTAGTATGAGTTGCTAGACCCGAACACTGAGTAAAACCTTGTTTACATACTTGGCATTGGAAAGATTTCTCTCCGGTATGAATCTTCGCATGGCGTGCTAGACTTGAAGATTGAGTAAAATGCTTTCGACATAGGCCTACTTGACATAGAAAAGGCCTCTCACCAGAATGGATTCTAATATGGTTCTGCATATGGGAAGAATGCGAGAAACATTTATTGCATACATCGCACTGAAATGGTTTCTCTCCAACATGGATTATAGTGTGTATTTTCAGACGTGAAGAATACGTAAATGTCTTGCCACATTCCAGACAAAGGTATGCTCTTTTCGCAATATGGATTGCCTTGTGCTCCTTTAGATCTCGGTTACTCATAAACTTTCTTTTGCAAAAGTCGCATGAACCTTGTGTTTTTGCTTTGGGCCGATTTCTTTTATTTCCTTTTGAGTGACCATCTAGCACAAATGATTTCTGACATAGCTGGGAGTTATCCATATCCATATTATCCTTTGAACACTACATTTCGAATGAAGTAGCCTGTTGAATTCTGCGAAGAAAGTCTTGCCAAATTCATTATTTAATATGGATTTTGTGATTTTTGGCGGAACTATTAATTTTATAACAGGCACCAGTTGGCCTATTTATTTTAACCCATTCATTCGCAAACTTTGTAGGCATGGGGGTGTCACGACAACTCGTCTACCGACAACTCGTCTAACGACAAGCAGGGACGTCATTTCAGTTTTTTCAGGGGGGGGCAAAAAAAATTTCGCGGGTCAAAACTCCACAAGCTTCGTAAGTTCTGTATTTAGCCAACATGTGCAAAACTTACATGAGATGTTTTATTCATGCTCATATTTATTAAATCTACTTATAGGCCTTTTTGATTCAGTAATGAGGTATATTTTAAATGCCTACTACTTTAAATAGACTAAGTGCTTTGCACTTGTTATTATATACCGTGATATTATTTACCATTATATTATTATAATAATGGTATTATTTACTATGATATATGATGGTATCATTAAAAGAGTAGGATTTATTGTTAATATTTATACAAATACTATTTTTATACAATTAAAATGACAGAAATAACCTTCACCCACAGAAAAATTATTATGGCCATTGTTCCAGTTTACATTATTGTATTACATAGAATTGTATTACATAGACCGGGTTGGACCATTATAATCTACCATAATATTATTATTATATAATTATAATGATATTATTTACTATAATATATGACATCATCATGAAATGGAGAATAATTTACTGTTAATACTTGTAAAAATAAAAAATTACCATTAAATGTCTCATCTCCACTATTCAGTGTAATCTTACAAATTTCAAACTGTCAGATTTCAAAATGTTTTGTTCCTTGAAACACTTAGTCAAACAACATCATTATTACATATGCTTCCAAATTTTGGTAGTTTGGTAATTCTTGCTTACTTTGTATACCATGTTTAACCATTTCTACTAATTGTGTCCTGGTCAGCAATTGAGGACCGTCTTGAACAACAAGGGTAAGCTTATTCCAGTACAACAAAGTAAGCTTACATAATTATACCCCAGTCTGCTGCTGTTATACTCATTGCATTAGCAACAGAACAGAATTGCCTAACTTGATACACAAAGAAATTATTATTGCAATTATAATTACATTTTAATATTGATATATTAAACCACTCTTTTTATCAGAACTGAAATAATAGAGTGATTTTGTCAAGATAATATCCTACATGCTATGATTACAATGTGGAAGCTCAACAAGAATTTGCTATTATTTTAAGTGGACCTATATTTTTGAAGTCTTAGACCACTCTTAGCAGCACTCAAATAGAGCAATTTAGTTCAGACCACAGCCTAAAATGGTGCCATTGCACAGTGGAAATTCAAACAAATTTCTTCCAGGCAGGGGGCACATCCAGATTAGACACTGCTTTAATTTGTCATTAATAACAATTCACATAGCAATATTGCATGCTGCATGCACTAAGTCTGCAATAATTATTTTTGCCTTTGGACTAATGACTGTTATTACATTGTATCTATGCCTATGGCATCATTCAAGTGGTGGTCAATGGCTTGATGGAATGTCGGTTGTTTAACTTAAGCCAAAGCATTGATAAAAGATATTTTGATTTGTCTGAGAAAGAGCTATATTGAATTATGGCAGAATGGATCACAGATGACTTTCAGTGGCATATCTAGGATTTTACCAGTGGGGTGGGTAATGCATATCCAGTAGTCTGCCATGACCCTCTACAATACATAGATGGGCTGATGATCTGTACAGCGATCACCAACATAAAGAACTTGAGCAGTTGGAAGAGCAAGGAGATAATCATGAGTGATTATTTCAACCTGGAAAAGATATGACTGAAAGAAATTTTTAATATCCAGGATTTCATGTATAAGAAGTAACCTGTCTAACCATTGCACTAAAAAAACAGTCAGTTTGTGTAAATTCCAGTTCAATTGGATGTCACATAATAGGCCTACCTTGTGAGTGTTTACAGTATGAACTCTCATGTCCTTTGGTCCGCTTTTATCCTCTCTTTGGTTTTCGAGAAAGCCCAATCATCAGCTCTACTGACCGTCATTGGTAACCCACACTCATACTTCTTTTCCTTTTGGCTTGGATTAATCCATTGCTATGGAGGGGTAACCGACACTCATACCTCTCCCCCAACTGTGGGGCGCGGTGGTGTAGTGGTGGCGTCGTTGCCTTGAAGCCGGAAGGTTCGAGGTTCGAATCCACGTCCCCGCGTAAGGACCTTGGGCAAGTCCTTCACTCACAATTGCTCAGCGCTTCGGCGTGAAACTCCGATGCAGTGTCCGCTCTGCATTCGGGAGCGCCTCTGAGTAGAAGGAGCTTGAAGGGGCGCTATAACAAGTACGCATACAAACAAACAAAACAAACAAACAAACAACTGCTGCATGCAGTCAGCCCCTTGTAATACATCTTTCTGCTGTGTTCTTTCAGAACTTCCCGCTCATTCGTACTTTGCCAAGTTTGCCGGCTACTTGCCCTAGAGGTCGCCGGTGTTAGAAGCTGACAAGAGACGAATCCGCTCCAGGTCCCAGTCAGACGGGGTGGGGTGCTTGTAGGCCTAATGCTTATAAGGTTCAAGCTGCCTGGCTGCTTCATCTAAACCTGTGTTGGTCGGTTTGTACTGTGTGGCCAAGGTTCTGTGTGTGGATAGATCTTGCTGTGTGGCTGACAGGACCCACACATTTGGTGGCCTTATACTGACCTGGGACTTTATCTAGGGGGAACAAGCTGTACGTCTTTCGAGCATCAACCAGAGCCCATTCCCTGTGCAGACAATATCACAATATACACATAAGTTGATATCTGTGGCTATGAACTGTGCACTGTGTGCAGCTCGAATCTGCCCGCACATACAAACTCTCAGAGGCCGCCGTGAAGACACAGGCCTTTTTAGATTTTGAACAACGTGTGGCGTTGCAAAGCAATGCAAAATATGTCATGTGTAATAACAATCGGTCAAATTCAGGGGGGCAAATGTCCCCCCTGCCCCACCAAATGACGTCCCTGACGACAAGTGGTCTCCGGACAATTCTTCTACGACAACTGGTCTACAGACAACTGATACAGCGCTTTAGAAATGGAAGCTGGATGAAAGTTTTTACAGGTGAAATGGAGGCTGGATTGATGAAAAAACGCAAGAGATATGAAATCTGGATGATGGCTTTTTTACAGGCGAAATAGAAGCTGGATTGACGAAAAAGCGCGTGAGAAATAAAAGCTGGATGAAAGTATTTCTTGATCTGAAATGGAAGCTGGATTGATGAAAAAACGCTTCAGTAATGGAAGCTGGATGAGGGTATTTTTTATATCTGAAATAGAAGCTGGATTGACGTAAATAACGAGTGAGAAATAGAAGCTGGATGAAGGTATTTTTAGATCTAAAGTAGAAGCTGGATGCATGTCGAAATACATGAATAAAATCATCAATCCAGCTTCCATTTAATACTAAAAAAACATTTTCATAAATCCAGCTTCTATTTCATCAATACTATTCGTCTGTAGACCAGTTGTCGTTAGACCAATTGTCCGGAGACGAGTTGTCGGTAGACGAGTTGTCGGTAGACCAGTTGTCGTGGAACCAGGCTTGGGGTTATACTTCAACGGTTCCACGACAACTGGTCTACCGACAACTCGTCTACCGACAACTCGTCTCCGGACAATTGGTCTAACGACAACTGGTCTACAGACGAATAGTATTGATGAAATAGAAGCTGGATTTATGAAATTTTTTTTTAGCCTAAATGGAAGCTGGATTGATTATTTGATTCGTGTAGGCCCTATTTCTACATGCATCCAGCTTCTACTTCAGATCTAAAAATACCTTCATCCAGCTTCTATTTCTCACCCGTTATTTTCGTCAATCCAGCTTCTATTTCAGATACAAAAAAATACTCTCATCCAGTTTCAATTACTTAAGCGTTTTTCCATCAATCCAGCTTCTATTTCACCTGTAAAAACTTTCATCCAGCTTCCATTTCTCAAGCGCTGGATCACTTATCTGTAGACCAGTTGTCGTAGACGAATTGTCCGGGGACCACTTGTCGTTAGACGAGTTGTCGGTAGACGAGTTGTCGGGACACCTACTTCAACCTAGACAATCTGTTCTCCTTTTCAAACTGCGCAGTATTTTAAGCATCCAGTAAGAAACTTACGGTTCTCTTCCATTTATATAATCATTTTCTTCATCTAATAAAAATAATAAAACACAGTAATACAGTAATTGAAACCAAAAAGAGAACATGCCGCTGAAAAAGGAAAAATACATGAAATTGTCAGAACTGATTTGTTAATGAACGATTAACATGAATTAAATCTATGGCTGTAATGACGTCAGCATTCTTTGCTCAAAACGCGAAGAAAGAGTTTATATCATCTTACAGAAGAGGTGGCATATTCAATAATTGGGAAAAGAATTTTCATTGAACCAAACAGCAAATCAGCAAATCAGCTCGAATGTATTCAGCACAGAGCATGACTTTGTCAGAAAACGATTCAATTTTTGAAACAATGAACATGATGAACCTGGGAGATATTCAAGAGTGGCGCTTGTTCCGCCTTATGCGAAGTCATAATTGGGGGAGTTCCGTAGCTCAGTGGAGAGCGCGCTAGTCGTTAAATCGAGTGTCATCCACGTGACCCGGGTTCGAGCCTCATACGGGGCATTAATTTAGTAAAGTTTCTGTTAGCTGCCATTGGCGCTTTGCTGTTGTGTTGCTTGACTCGGGTTGTGGTGAAAATAAGATAGCCCCTCCCACTTCTGGCTTGGCCGAACCAAGAGTGATCCAGAACTTAGGCCATCAGTGCTAAGACCTAACCCACTGCTGTAAAACCGACATGCGTGTCGTGCTATAGTGGGCCGTATTTCGTATAACCTGTACCTGTAATCAGTGGCGTAGCAAGGTCTTTGGGGCCCTTGTGCAGAGCTTTCTTGGTGTGCCTCTTCAATGCTTAGTTGAACCCCAAGATTTCAAACAAAACGGCTGGGCAAAAACGCCTGGCTTTTGCGATAGGCCTAGACTATTATCTATAGACCTTTAGCTCACACTCGAAATTAAATATTAAAATTAAATTATTTCAATTTTCATTATTCTGTCCCGCTTGGCTTTATAAAACATTTTCTATTTCTTGAGGCTGCCAGAGTAGGCTATTGAACAAAATGTATCGGTAAACATCGTTTCCTCTGTAGTATGAATTATAACCATTCACATTGAAATTATATCAAACAGTTGGGTTATTTGACAACAAAAAAACATTTAATAAATTGGTAGCCTATAATGTGAAGCGACTCAAGTTTTGGTTAGATCTACTACGGTAAATCTAAAAGAAGAATAGAAAACTTTGGAAATAGGGCCTACTGAAATGTTCGCTTTGTGCGAATTCCCTTGCGACAAAAATAATTGAGATGCCTTCGTTCCAGAATTCTTTTGTAAAGTAACTGGCATAGGGACTACCACCATATTTTCCGAAGTGCATTTCTGCTCGGTGTCGGTATCCAAAGCCACCACCACTCAGCATTGATCAAACGGATTTCAAATATTATTATGCCACCAGGCTTGATGAAGTCATCGGGGAAATTGCACAGTGCACACTGAGTGCACGACCTATAGGCCCTAATTGCTACGCCACTGCCCCTTGTTTGATGTAGTCATCGGTACAAGCTCGCTCTCCGCAGGCATCATCTTAACAGTGCCACTTAAATAAGACTTAGGCATAACTTGGGGGACAGAAAGAGAGTGCCGTACGAGATTTAAAAATATACAATTTCCAAGTAAATAGGCTATACAGTTAGGCCTATCTTTTATCAATTTCCAAGTAAAATAATAGGCATTTTACTACGAAGATAATAAATTTTAAACACGTCTGTGTAGACCACGACACAATTATGTTTGTACGTCAGCACAACTAAGCTACTCCCGGCCAAAGACTGCAAAGAGTAAAGCTTATTATTTTGTAATAGCCTAAGCTAATCATAGCACATCGCAAACCGATTGTTTGGACATTCTGGCTCAAACCCAAAAAGCATTGAGTGTGTACGCTGTACGAGTAGGTTTGAATACATTCGGAATATCTTTAAAGTAAAAAATTGACTCTGACCCGGGGGACTGCGCTCCGGGCCAAGATCAAGCGAAAAAAGCGGTTTGTGCGGTGGCTTGAGGTGGATTTGATCCCGCATACTTCCGACTTCATGGCCTATGACTATGCAGTTTATTGCCAGGATTCTGTGGTAGTTTATCTCTCAGCTAACGGCACTATTCACTAAAAGCTACATAGCTGTTTCTCATTCCCTAAAAATAATACGGTCTGACAATACAGTTTACCGCACAGTGCTGGAACATTTAGAAGTCTACAAAATGTCGTAGCCTAAAATAGTCACGTTGAACACTCCTTTTCCTGCTATGGAAGTCAAAATTAATCTGTTCATGTCTCATGGGTTATCCTGCTCCTCAGCAACTTTATCATAACACAAATTTATGTTGATGGCTAAACCCGATTAATATCAGTCTGTGAATTGTAAAATTCATGATTACATGGTTAATATATCACATCGCTAGGATAGCATTTACATTGTTAACATAGTTTAGAACATATGCATATCGTTCACTTTGTTTACATAAATGCTAGATATATTTTTATGACAGGTTCTTAAGACAGAAGGAATGGAAAATAAGAATTTCACGGTGGACACGTTTACCTGCGGGGAGAAACAAATTTAAATCGGACTCAGTTAAATTTTAGATAATGTTCCCTGGCTTTTGGCGGAAAAACAATGAATTAAAATAACTATTTTTGTCCATTGATAAGCTTTTCAATGAATTTGAATCATAATGTCATGGCCGTGATATGAATTCATTATGTTCATTTTCATCAAAACCTAACTTTTTCGTCGAGTTATACTTAATGGAGTGATATTAACAATGGACGATCGTCATAAAATCAATCGGCCATATCCCACAAATAAATGGCATGTATCTTATTTTTAGAAACAAATAAATTGTTCGCAAATAGGCAATACTTTTGAATGATAATTGATTGCAGGTATCAATTATGGATATTGAGCACTTATAGAAAAAATAATACAATAAAGTGTCATTCGTGAAGATTAACAAGGTCTTACGCATTTTACTTTAAATTACATAAGATCCCATATTAAATGATCTACTAAATGTTAGTTGATGTTTTTAATTTCTTCAATAATAATTATAGTCGTTTGCAATACTTGACTAACTTAACCTTGTTAATTAGACCATGTGACTGACCGAGTCAAACTCGACAATTACCAATGGTCCTACGACCAATCGTCCGTAATTCGTATAGACTACCATTAATATCTAGGCTACCATATTTTTCCTTTCAAAGACGTCTTACGTTCTGCATTGATTAAAATTTAAAAAAACGATTAAAATATCAGTAGATCATTAGGGATGCAGTAATAATCTATAGCCTACTACTTAAACACAGTTTCAATGATAAGACTATAGCAGACTTTTTGGACAAAACAGTATCTCAAAATAAATCAAATTATAAAACGTTGCGACGAGTTTACGGAATAGGGAAAGTAACAGTGCGAGAATACGACTATGCGAAAATTTAATACAGTGAAAACAACAAAATCAAAAACATTTGCAGTAGATCAGGTACAGCTGCACATCTTGAGAATAAGAAAAAATCTGATCGATAGACTTAAAGTTTTCAACTATTCAGAAGCAAAAATTAAACTTAACTTGCTTAGAAAAACCTAAAATAAAAGTAAGAACCTTGAATATGTCGGTGTTTAGAAACGGCTTTGCTCTTGTGTAGCAACAATATACAATAATTATTTCATGCACTTTCAGGCTGATATATTGGCATATCGTCAGAGCAATAATAAAAACAGTTCGATGGAGTTAACTAGGGCTTAACTAGACATGAGCATAAATTGAATAAAATATATGTGAAAATCGAACATCATAAAAATTAAGTTGACTCTTGCGGTGTCTGGTCAAAACAGCAATACTTCGTTGTACTGCAACCCATTAATGTAAAATTGATAAGCATTCACGCATGAGTTGATTAATGCCTGTTATAATAAGTTGAGTAACTTCATCCTTCCGTAGACCCGCTTTGCTCAGAATGGTTCTGCGTTATAGCGTGAAATATTTCAAGCAGTTTTTGGTTGAGAAATCGGCTTCCGTATAAGCTCGAAGATGGTATGATGTTTTATTTTCAAACATGACATAAAACGCTTTAGGTTCTTTCACGAATGCCAGAAGAATTGTATGAAAACATTGCACCATAGGCCCTACATATGAGAAAAAGAGTGGTAACGTATTCTGGTATAAATTAAATGACTTCCTTTCGTCAAGAATTAACTGTAACAATTTTCCAAACTGAACATTGGAAAACAATGTTCTTACAAACTTAAGTCAGACATGGAGTGGATTTTTTCATGGCGTCTCAAATATGAAGGATGTGAGAACGTTTTCTGACATAGCTTGCATAAGTATGATTTCTCTCCAGTGTGTGTTCTCGCATGCCACTTCAGATAACCTTCAAACTTGGTTGTAAACTCACATAATTGGCAATGGAATGGTTTCTCATCAACATGAATTCTTGAATGTATTTTTACGTCAAAGGATCTGGTGAATCGTTTTTGACATACTTGGCATTGATATGGCTTTTCTCCAGTATGGATTCGAACATGAGATTGCAGAACATAAGAGCGGGAAAAACCGCGTTTACATGTCTGACATTGGTATGGTCTCTCTCCAGTATGGATTCTAATATGCCTTTGAAGCGTTTTATTTCTGGAAAACGATTTGTTACAAAAAATACACAGAAATGACTTATCTCCAAAGTGTGTTTTCTCATGATCTCTAAGATTTGAAGAGCATGAGAACGTTTTCAGGCATACTTGGCAAAGGTATGATTTGTCTTCGGTGTGTTTTCTTGTGTGCTTTTTAAGATAACTCTTATCTTTAGTTTTAAACTCACATAACTGGCATTGGTAAGGCATCTCTCGTGCATGGGTTTTGGCATGAGTTGCTAGACCCGAAAACTGACTGAAAACTTTTTTACATACTTGACATTGGAAAGATTTCTCTCCGGTATGAATAATCGCATGACGTGCTAGATTTGAAGAATCAGTAAAACGCTTCCGACATACTTGACATTGATAAGGCCTCTCGCCAGTATGGATTCTAACATGGCGCTGCATACTGGAAGAATGCGAGAAAAATTTATAGCATACCTCGCACTGAAATGGTTTCTCTCCATTGTGGATTCTAATGTGTTCTTTCAGATGTGAAGTATACGTAAATACCTTGCCACATATCAGGCAAACGTATGCTTTTTCTGCAATATGGATTGCCTTGTGCTCTTTTAGATCTTGGTTACTCATAAAGTATTTTTTGCAAAATTCGCATGAACCGCGTGTCTTTGAATTGGGCTGATTTCTCTGATTTCCCTTTGAGTGAATATCTAGCACAAATGATTTCTGACATAGCTGGAAGTTATCCATATTTTCCTTTGTTACATTTCGAATTAAGTATCCTGTTGAATTCTTTGAAGAATGTCTTTTCAAATTCATTCTTTAATATGGATTGTCTGATTTTTGGCATAAATATTAATTTAGTTAAATCCGAGTTTAGGTTGTTAAATTATTTTCCGATGCTGTTAAATTTTTATACACATAATGGTCACTTTAGAAAATAGGAAAGTGGATTGATGATCAATGATTTTTAACTAAATCAAAGTCTTGATGATGAAAAAATCTCTGCCTAAATAGAAACGGGATTGAAGAAACCAATTTTGCCTAAATAGAAGCTGGATCGATAGGACAGATTCTGTTGAAACTAGAAATTGAATTGATTTTTAAAAAAATGCTGCAACGAGCGATTAATTTACGACCCTAAAATGCACGTTTACGCCGAGCTGATTAACGTTGCGATATGCTGCCTATCCGTCACTTATGATGTGTGTTCCTGGCATGCTATGTTTTAAAAAGGTTCCAAGTAAAGTGGATGCACTTCTGTCGTCAACGAAATTCAAGAAACATCTAATGGAAACCCTTTCGTGAAACCTGTGAATATACGGCACTATATTCACGAATTTGGGTGATTCTTTATTTAGCAACTTAAACTTCTGGAAAATGAAAATAATTTAACAGCCTAAACTACGGTTTAACCATTAATTTTATATTAGGCACCAGATGGCCTACCTGTTTTAATCCTTTCCTTAGCAGATTTATGAGGATTGGGGGTATACTTCAACAAAGACAATTTGTTCTCTTTTTCAAACTGCGCAGTATTTTAAGCATCCAGTAAGAAACTTCCATTTTATATAATCATTTTCCTAATCTACCAAAAACAATAAAAATCGTAATTCAGACCAACAAGAGGATGGTAATCGATCGCTTAACGGAATTAATTAGTTTCCCATTTCGGAAAACAGAATAGCGGCATTAATTATTGTGTATATCGTGTTCTGTTTAAGACTGTTCGCAGTGTTAGCTCTAAGAACCAGTAATCTATCCTCCACGGGCTTCCAGCCTGAATTTTGCGGACACTCGTTATTTTAGCGCATTTTTACTTCTTTAAAGTGTAATAAGTTGCGGTATGTCAACTTAGTTTTTCTTGAATAAACGAAGTATATATACTATCACTTTAGCGGAATAAATGACAGTAGGCCTAGGGTAATTAATTAACACAGAATATGAGTAGGCCCTAATATAATTATATGACAAATAACGTTTTAAAAGCCTTTTTAAAAAAGACAAAGAAACCGTCAAAGCAACAGAATTACATGTCCGAATAGCGGAATCAATTATTTTAATAATTATATCCACTATCACTTCAGTGTCAAAAAGACCAACTTATTCAAATTAGGCTATAGGTGTTCGCCTGTTGCTGATGTTTACAACGGATATTGTTCATTTAGAACAATATGAATTCCGCAAAAATGTTGCCTCCTGCGCCCACAAAGGATCTGAACTCGAATTCTCGCAAGTATGATGGGAACAGGTCACGAGTTGTCCCGAATTGCCGTTAGAGTTTACGCTTCGAGCACTTCCTGTGCGTGTACTTCCATGTTGTGCTTACAAAATAAGTGCATACATTGGAATAATTCCGCTATTCCGATAACTGAAAGGTATGCAATAATCAATTCCGCTAAAACGATAGATTACCCAAGAGAATATGTCGCTGGGAAAGAAAAAAAATTGATGAATTTGTCAGAACTGATTAATTAATGAACGATTAACATGAATTAAATTTATACCCCAAGTTCCTTTGTA
Organism: Lumbricus terrestris; assembly: GCA_949752735.1. NCBI lineage: Eukaryota > Metazoa > Annelida > Clitellata > Crassiclitellata > Lumbricidae > Lumbricus > Lumbricus terrestris. The sequence goes on from OX457042.1 coordinate 51,943,577, forward strand.
CAGTTACCGCAGACCGCTAGTTGTAATGACGTCATCACTCTTCTGCTCAAAAGCGAACAAGGAGTTTATATATTCTTATAGAGGAGGTGGCAGATTCAATCTTGACGCGAACCTAGGCCTACAGCTGGAAAAAAGATTGCATTGTTCCATACACTGTATAAAAACATTTTTCAAGTATTCAACACACATCATGACTTTTACAAAAATCAGAGGATTTTTCAATTTTTAAAATAATGAACACGACGAACCTGGAAGATATTCAAGAGTGGGGTTTATTCCGCCTTATGCGAAGTCATAATTAGGCCTACGATCGTCTACAAAATATATGTTAGTTTCGGTATAGCGTCACAGCGTGATAACAGACCTTTGTACTGGCGTTTGACTGGCACAGTCAGATTGCAAACGGCGGCGGAGTTCAACGGTTCTGAGGAAGACATTTACACAATTAAGCAGTTGCTTTAAAACGAGAGTTGTAAGAGGAGCCGCCAAAATTAACTATTAGATTATGAAGGCGCACTAGCAGTGGTTGATGTGGTAGTTTTGGGATTTACTGTAGCAGAGGTTGTGGGGGCAGTAGCAGCAGCAGAGGCAGAAGCAACTGAAGTATAGGATTGTATGTTACATGCTCTAATCACTTGATCTTTGTATCTATACAGTGCATTATTATAACTGTGCGCTGGCTTCAGAAACAGATCGACAGAGTGAGTGCAACCGCTAAAGACAAAGAGGAAAAGGCATAGGGATAGAGAACGAGGAGGTCAAGAATTGTATTTGTAATTGAACATTTGTATAGCGCCGCTCACAGATTCAGTAGCGCTCCCGACCCAAAGTTAGCACTGCCGCTAACGAATAGTAGGCCCACAATCCTCACGCGCTTCGATACAGAAATAGGGAGAGGGGATGGCAGGTCTGCATACAGCCTGCTGTGCATAGTAAGACTGCATTTTCCAGTATATGAATGACCGATTCTTTTTAACATTTGCGAATGGCGATTGTCGCATCCTTTTAAAGTATTGTTACTTCTTGCAGTATGAACTTCTATGCAGCAGTGTAAACAAATAAAAGTTGTTCTGTCAATCGCAGGCCTATCAGTACCGGTGACTCGACTTGGTATACATGTAGACCTATTACGGACTTCTTAAGGGAAGCGTATATGTCTGAACACTTCAAGGACCAAGTTTTCCTCCCCACAGTGCAAAACAGATTTCCGGTCCTGATCTTACTTACATGTAGCCTGCACATGTTTGGTTTCATAAATTAATGTTGGACAGCGTCGTCGACCATTCTGCCTCAGTCAATACGAAATAGGGTTTGTACAAAAGTTCGATCACATCGTCAAAATCATAATATGGAAAGATGGAAAAACAAATTATGGGCGGTTCGGTTCTATTAAGTGTCGAACCATTTTGGTAATTGATGGAGAGAAAGGAAGGAAGAGTAGTGAGCAGAGGAATAGTCACTACCATTATCGGGGAAAAGTGACGCCCATGTGCACGGAACAGGTAAAGTAACAGCGCGGGAGTACGCCTCTGTGAAAATATAATTGAGTGAAAACAACAAAACAAAAACAGTTGCAGTAGGTCATGTACAGCTGTACGCTTTCAATGCACGAATAAAAACTGTTCGAAAGACTTAAAGTTCTTAACTATACATAACCAAAATCTGAATTTAACATGCATAGTAAAATCGAAAACAAAAGCAAGAACTTTGAATGTGTTCACTCTTGCAGCAATACTCGGTGGCACTGCATTAGAGCCAACTATATATATAGGTTTTAATTAGTATGGATGAATTCCTTCATGCGTGTTATCATACATTAAATAGATTCACCCTTCCACATTTCGGCTGTGTTCGGGAACAGTTGTGGGTAAACAAGGCACGCGAATTCCAGCAATTTAAATCGAGATATTGGTATATTGAAAGGCTTGAGGATCGTAACTTTTATTTATCGATAATTCCGGGTTATTTCAGGAATTTCAGACGAAGCGCATCAAATCTTTTCCTGATATGCCAAAAATAATCTTGTAAGAATGTATTGTGGTATAAATATTGAATTAGTGTCTTTCATCAAGAATGAACTGCAACATGGCTTTGCAGACACTGAACTAATGAAGGCGTTTAACAAATTTGTACTAAACACCGATTGCTTTTTCCGCTGACACTTCTGATTGGAAGCACATAAGAACGTTTTCTGACATAGCTGGCATAAGTGTGGTTTCTCTCCAGTATGTGATCTCGACAGCAACTTCAGTTGACCGTCATATTTAGCTATAACAAGTATAATTTTACAGTGGCGTGGTTTCTCTTCGCTGTGAATCTTTAATGACTTTCTAGATCACAGGATCTGATAAATCGCTTTTTACATACTTGGCATTGGTATAGTTTTTTCACCAGTCTGGAATCGAACCTGATTTTACTGTTGAGAAAAGCTGTGTTCACTGTTCACATGTCTGATAACTGGTATGGTCTCTCTCCGGTATGGATTCTAACATGCCTATGTAGTGATGACGCTCCGGAAAATGTCTTATTACAAAGAACACACAAAAATGGTTTCTCTCCGAAGTGGTTTTTCTCATGACTTCTTAGATTTGAAGCGCATGAGAACGTTTTCTGACATACGCCTACCTGGCAAAGGTATGGTTTCTCTCCAATAGGCCTATGTGTTCTCATGTGCAACATCAGTTGACCATCCCACTTGGCTGAATATTCGCATAATTGGCAATGGTATGGTTTCTCTTTCTTATGAATTCTTGAATGAATTTTCAGATCACTGGATCGGATAAATCGTTTTTGACATGCTTGACATTTATATGGTTTTTCTCCAGTATGGATTCTAGCATGATATTGCAGATGAGAAGCCTGGGTAAAACTTCGTTTGCATATCTGACATTTGTATGGTCTCTCTCCAGTATGGATTCTAACATGATCGTATAGCGTTGACGATTTGGAAAATGTCTTTTTACAAAGTACACAGAGAAATGGTTTCTCTCCAGAGTGTGCTTTCTCATGACGTCTTAGATTTGAAGACAATGAGAACGTTTTCTGACATACGATGCAAAGGTAGGGTTTACCTCCGGTGTGTGTTCTTGTATGCTTCGTCAGATAACGTTTGCACTTAGTTTTAAATTCACATAACTCGCATTGGTAAGGCGTCTCTACTGTATGGGTTTTAGCATGACTTGCTAAACCGTTACACTTTGCAAAAGCTCTTTTACATAACTGACATTGGAAAGATTTCTCTCCGGTATGAATCGTTCCATGACGTGATAGATTAGAAGAGTCAGAGAAACGCTTCCGACATACCTGACATTGATAACGCCTCTCACCAGTATGGATTCTAATATGACTCTGCAAATTGGAAGAACGCGAAAAAATGTTATTACATACCTCGCACTTGAACGGTTTCTTTACAGTATAGATTCTAGTGTGTTCTTTCAGACGTGATGAATACGCAAATGCCTTTTCACATACCATGCAAAAGTAAGCGTTTTCTGCAATGTGAATTCTCTTGTGCTTCTGTAGATCACTTCTGCGCATGAACGTTTTTCTGCAAAACTCGCAATTTCCTCTGGAATGATTTTTGTTGTTTACCTTCCCAGCACATATTGTTTTTGACATAGCTGGGAATTAGGCCTATCCGTATTTACTTGTGTCAAATTTCCGACGAGAGCAACAAATGTTGATATGGAGCTGTAATGATGAAAAACAACTGTTATCTGATTAGAAGTTGGATTATATTAATACAATTATTGTTGAAATAGAAGCTGGATCGATTGAATGAATTCCTGCCTTATTGGATGACCGATTGATTTAGGATCGCTGCTCTAGTTAGGCAGTGCTAGCTTGGAATTGCCCACAGGACTTGCGAGAGCTTTGTTGCTCCACTAGTACCCAAGACCACCGCCCCTCCGCTCTGCACAGAAGGGATTGCACTTGGTCCCATTTGCACGAACTGCAACGATGCAACATAGAGCTTTTTTCTGTGATCGGCCCAGTTGTCTGGAATGGGCTCCCACAGGAGCTACGTCTACTTCCTGGGGTTATTACTGAAACTTTTTTTAATGAAACTCAAAACTGTCCTTTTTGCAATGCTAGAGCCTGGAGCGCTTCTGAAGAAGCGCTATATAAATTCCTGAATGAATGAAAGAATGAATTATGAGAATGACTCATGCCAAAGCAAGGGACGGATTGATGAAAAGCAATTAGGCTGCGCAAGTCAAAAACGTTAGTATAGTTTATTCCGCTAAAGCAATAGAATCCTTGTTATCAATGCAGTTTCCATTGAGAACAAACTTCGTGAAATCCAACCTGCTTCTATTTGAGCAAGAACTTCTTTTTTATCAATGTATCTTCAATTTGCATATCAGTAATATTTCGATAATGTTGCAGGTCAAATTTAATCAGAGATTTTTTCATCCATCCCAAAAATGACCTTAATTTGCTCATCATTGTTTGTATGCTGCCAACCTATAAGAACAGGGATGTTGCAAAAGCTCCCCCACAGCCACATTTTAGTTTTTACTTGTGGAACTTGTCTGAGCTGCTGGTTGGGTTGGCATTGTTTAACGATCATGCATGTTTAAATAGATTAGAAGAGACGCATGGTAATGGTACTACACGGAAATTCTACGCTAAAATTCAGGGTCTGTGAGTGAGATCATTAAAACGAATTCCACCATTCCGTGAACGTGTAACAAAACAGGACTCCACAATTTTGTCACTAAATCACCTATGATATTCTTCCACACTATGGAACTGTCTGACCGTATCGTAGAAAGAGAGACTTTGCACCTCAGTGCAAATTCAGATTAAATTCTCGCGCCTCACTGCAAGATTTAAATTAAATGTATAACAAAGGCAATTACAGGTTGTAGCGGAACACTGGAAGCTTAGAGTCAACAAAGACAGCTGACATAATCTTAACGTTAGGTCAAACATCGGATGACGGACTAATTAATCGGAAAATGATTATGTTCACAGTTAAATTTTCATATTATTTTTAAGTTCTGCAGTAAGTATCATAAAACAAAATACAATTTACATATTACGATAGGATTTTGGAAATATAACTCATGAAAGTAATAATATTGTATACCTGAAAAATTTATATTTTAGACCCACTTGTATGCCATAATGACAATGTCAAACATTACTACGTTCCGATGCTAGAATTCTTCTCAATAAACTTGCAGGTGACCATCGCTAAAACCACGATGTAAGAAAAAAGACACGGCCTGGCGAAAAATGATTTCGCATAAACGATAGTGAACGAAAGGTCAAATAATTAAAATCGCTAAGGTTATATTCTATAATGACTTGGTAATAGTTCTATAATGTCTCGGTAGATAACGCTGCAGCGTTGTTATCTTTAATAAATCCAACTTCTAGTTTGCCGAGAATCCTTTTAATCGATCCAGCTTCTCTTTAGACAAGAATTTGTTCGATAAATCCCGCTTCTATTTCGTCAGCAAATATTTTTCAGCCATTTTTCATTGAAATTATTGTTCATCAATCCAGCTTCAATTTCAGCAAAATGACTGCACTAACCCTAAAACTAACCCTAACCTACCCTCACGACGCCTAACCTGAGCCCTAACCGACCCTCACGCGCTGAATCCCGCTTCTAATTCGTGAGGAAATATTTCTCATCAAATTTATAAAAAAAGTTACTTGCTACCGAGTCATTATAGAATATAACCATCGCGGATGATATTTTACCAGAAATAAATGAATTTGCGAGTATTGATTGATAATTGAGCGATTAACACGACTTAACTTAATATAACGCACGCCAATATTTTGTAAGTTACTTTGTAGAAAAGGCCGTTGACTACAAATACGACACGTCATCATTCTTGAGCTCAATACGCAAACAAGGAGTTTATATCATATCGAAGAGGTTGATTCACTCTGCATGCAAACCTGCCGTTGGAAATCAGACGGTTGCATTGCACTTACCAAAGGATTTTATAAAAGACTAACTGTGTTACCCGGCGTTGCCCGAAGAAATTTTGGTTTCTCGCTCCAACCACCACCCCGTGCCACTCCTCTCGGGGAGCCGTCGTTTTCGTCCCCACAACCCCATCACACCACGCCCCTACACCGACACACTTTACACTCTCTCACGATAAAAACAATACGCCCATGCACTGTGAACGATCTTCGCCTCATCTATGTGCTTATGTCTGGAGTCTAATCCTCGTGTAGACCTATGCGTTGCATTTCTTCTCCATCCATGGAGTTTCTGCACTGAGACTGCCACTAAATAGGCGCTTCATAAATGTCGAAATACGACATTAACCCATTAGTGCCTAGCGTCCCCAAAAATGGGACACCACTTCAAAAATTCACATAAAATTAAATATGCATTGTAGATGCAATTTAATGTAATAGCCGTCATGCCAACATGCTAATAAAGTGATTCTGACACAAAATGCGCACCAAAGATTTTTTTGCACTGAAACTTGTGTTTTTAATTACGCCATTGGCCTAGTTTAACAAATGTAAACATTGCGGACTTTCCGCGTCTTATTAAAAAAAATGTGTGCGTATTTCTACAGATCTGTCTTTGGTTTTACAAAGGTTAGTATATACTAATAACTAAATAATTAGATCAAATTAATTTTACTAAAATATATCATATGCATTTTCTCACTGAAGCGCTGTCCCACTTTTGGGGACGCTAGGCACGAATGGGTACGTGAAGTTCAATACATGCAGTTTTGCTTCTTGTGTGGTATTTTAGTCAGATATTGTTTGAAAAGAAGTATAAACGGTGGTTTGTAGGCAGAATTATCCCTCGCAGTGAGTGTTAACGTTATATGATGTTATTTGACTCAAACATTTATTGACAACTTCAACTGTAGGCTACATTAGGCCTATGTAGGCCTATACATGTATAGCCTACAGGAATATTTCACATTATATAGAAATCGTCCAGGACCTACTAGGTCTATGCAATGTAGTGCAAAATAATGGTCAAAGTGCACTCATTCTGATGTATGCAGTTGCTAGAAAATTATATTTAATAATTTAATTTATTATAATTTATTTGAAATAAATAAGGAAAAATATTAGTCGCTATGTAATTTGCCATTCTTTTCTAAGGTATCAGTCAACCTCAAGAAATGTTATTGTGCATTGTGCTGAATATAGCATTCCTGTAGCATTTTTAAGTTAGAACTACTCCAATTTCAGGTAGGCCTAATGGCAGTCAGTGGCATCGTACTATGTTGAATACACCGCTCGGCTTTTGCTCCGATTCGCATCCATACGGATGAGCTTGTACATGGATCCAAAGCCTGGAGCCCTGGATTAGTCAGGAGGCATATTGGTTGTCAATTCAGTTGATTCCTACTAACAAATAGTGGTCATTTCACCACTTCCTTACCACTCTCAGACTGCAACTAAGCCTTGTTGGCTACAAAGACTGTTCGTTGAATACACCACATGGCTACTTTACTCAGTCAGACCTATAATGGAGTTGGGGTCTTGAGTCCTCAACTTGGTGTGGGTGGTTCATTGCAACCACTATGTTTTGTAGGCTACTATGACTACTTTCTTTACCACTCTGAGACTGCTACAGTAGATGAGCAAAATATACCACTATTGAGACGATACAGGCCAACAAATGTGAAAATTTTCACTTCCTTTGGTCGAGCTGTTCAATATAGAACAGTGAGGGCCAGTTCATGGATCTGAACACATAGCTGTTTCTATTAGGGAAATGAAAGCTGACTGTATGAACCAGAGAGTGTCTTCACTTGCACTTTAGTACTAAACTCCATATGTTGGAACTCAGATGTATTGTGCGAATGAAAATATGCGGAAAGTTTGAGAAAAATGAAATGACGGTCCACATAAAGAGGGTTAGGCCAACAATCTACTACACAAAACCAGTCTAAAGCACTTTAGCACTTGAAACAGCTATAATGCTTCATTTAACTGTTTTATATGCTTTATGTAACAGTGTTGGTTGCTACTGATATAGGATGTTGATCTTAAGGCATGGACAGCATTATTATGATATGATGCGTGTAAGCAATTCATTTCAAAATGTGAACAATTTTGCATATAAATGTATTGAGGCATGCCAATTTTGTTGAAATTTTGATTATACATTTGTTTTTTTAATGATTCTGAGTACAAATTATTTATATGTTCTCTTAACTCCACTGTAACAACAGTCTTGAGTGATATAACCTGTACATATGACCATGTACATCTTCACGTACCCATTCGTGCCTAGCGTCCCCAAAAATGGGACGCTTCAAAAACTTGCTCCTAAAGCATCAAAAGCAAAAATTTTGCAGAATTTGTGTTAGGTATTGTCCAAACTCATCACTTGCAGCCAAGTTTTTATATTTTGAGATGATTTTGAAAAATCAGGCACTAATGGGTTAATTATTAGTTATTATTGTGATTATTTTGCCTTAGCTGGCGGTCATCAGTTCGTAATAATTATCATTTATCATTACTTTAATAATTATCATTTATTGTTAAAAATCGTGTGGACGCGTTCGGTGTTTAGCGACTTACACCAGACAGAAATGAAAATGGCATCGTCCAAAGAAATGAAATATCGCAAAGGGATTCGGAAAAAAATGCATAGGCCTACTGCCGTTAATGGCGTCGTAATTTTGCGTTAGTTTCCACATCGAACTTCAAAACGTCCTTATCTCGGGTTCTAAGGCGAGTAGAGAACTGAAATTAGTCGCGCTGACCTGCAAATTCGCATGGGAAGAATTTAAAAAGTTTAGTGGTGCGAATTGGAGCCGTTTCGGAGTCGTTGTTGGGGCGGACATACATACACGCACAACCACAGATAAATTTCGGATTTCTAATATAGAACATTTTCAGCTATTCAGTAACAGCATGACTTCTACGGAATTCAGACGCTCGTGCAATATCCATAAAATTAGATATGAACACAAAGTTGCTGGACTAGGTTCAACAGTCGAGCTTATTCGACTTAACGTGATGTCCGAAGTCCCACGCGGATAGGAATAACACTGAGAGGGTGGCCGGACAAAATGGTAGCGGACAAAATGGTAAGGACAAAATGGTATGGATGAAACGAAAGCTGGATTAGGGAATTTTTATATATGAAATAGAAGCCGGATTAATAAAAAGACGCATGTGAAATGGAAGCTGGATGAAGGCTCTGCATGGATATTTTTATATATGAAATGGAAGCTGGATTGATGAAAATAACGCTTTAGATATATAAGCTGTATCAGGGTATTTTCATAGCTGAAATAGAAGCTGGATTAATGAAAGATGCATTACAAATGGAGGTTGATTTAAGGAATCTTATCGCTGAAATGGAAGCTGGATACATCATGAAACACATGAATGAAAGACATCAATTCAGCTTCCATTTCTCAAGCATATTTTCGCCAATCAAGCCTCCTTTTCTCAAGCTTTGTTCTTCACTAGAGCTCTATTTCAGCCACAAAAAGCCATCCACCCTCTATTTCAGCAATAAAATACCCTCATCCAGCTTCCATTTAAACATACCGTTTTGTCCGTACCATTTTGTCCGTAACATTTAGTCCGCTACCATTTTGTCCTAGAACCCACTGAGAGAATAGGCATTAGGTCACTTAAAAGTAGGCTACGAGTTGTAAGAGGAGTTCTCAAAACGAACTTTTTGCTGAAATATTCGATACGTCATGTTCTTTCCTGAAGAGATGTTGACATACGTAGACGGTCCCAGGACAAAATGTCGCCGAGAAAATGTCACCGAGAAAATGTCACCGACAAAATGTCGCCGACAAAATGTCGCAGTGACAATATGTCACAAGAGAAAATGTCGCCCACATAATTTCGCAGTGACAATATATCGCAAGACAATAATATTATGGATGGAGCCTTGAAGAACAGCATAAATTAGGATCCCACCACCAATAGTATCATAGGTTTTAGCCAATTGAGGACTTATTCCTATTGAATATTCCTAAATATTGAATATTCATTTTAATCCAATTCAACCGTTATATTATCATGCATACTTAGCAGCGGCATAAATGTTGAATGACCGCATTGAAATCCATGCTGGGAGGAGTATGGAATATCGAATTTAGTAATATAATTCATAAGCCGCACTTACTGGGCCTTTAAATAGCCTATGTAGCGAAAAAAGGAGGACAGATATACATGTTTGTCGTTAACCATTTGTCGATGAATCAATATTTTGTGGATGAGTTGTCGTTGGACCAGTTGTCTTGACACCCTATTCCATACCATGGGGTAAATAACTGAGCAATTACTTTGCGATTGTACGGAGCACGGAAAGAGTGTGAGAGAAAGACCATGCGAAAATTGGATTGAGTGTAAACAACACTTGTAAACAAAAACACCTACGTCGATCATGTACGGGATATCGTCAGTGCAATAATAGAAACATTAGAACATTAGAAACAAACGATAGAGTTAAAGAGCTTAACTGAACAGGAGCATAAATTGAATAAAACTTGCTTGAAAATCGAACAAGAAAAGCAAGGTTCATAAGAAATTAAGTTGACTCTTGCGGTGCCTGGTCAATACAGCAATACTCCGTTGTACTGCGGCCTATTAAAGTCAAATGGATAAGCAGTAATGAATTGATTATAAAGCTGAGTAACTTCACCCTTCGATAGAGCTGCCTTGTTCAGAATGTCTGTGCACCATAGCGTGAAATATTTCAAGCAATTTTTGATTGAGACATCGGTTTTCTTAGAGACTCGAAGATCGTACAATGTTTTACTTGCAAACACGACATAAAACGATTTAGGTTCTTTCACGAATGCCAGAATAAGTGTATCAAAACATTGCCTTATAGGCCTATATCGGACAAAGCAGAGTTGGGATGTATTCTGGTATAAAAGAAATTACTGTCTTTCTTCAACAATGGACTGTAATTAATTTTGCAGACTTTGCAAACATTTTTACAAACTTGAGTCAGAAACTCAGTGTGTTTTTTCATGAAGTCTCAAATGAGAAGCACACACGAACGTTTTCTGACATAGCTGGCAAAAGTATGGTCTCTCTCCAGTATGCGTTCTTGTGTGACACTTCAGAGAACTTTCATACTTGGTTGTAAACTGACATAATTGACATTGGAATGGTTTATCATCAACATGAACTCTTGAATGTCTTTTTAGCTGAATGGGTGAAATAAATCGTTTTTGACATACTTGGCATTGATGTGGTTTTTCTCCAGTATGGATTCGAACATGACTTTGCAGTTGAGAAGAGCTGGAATAACTGTGTGTACATGTCTGACATTGGTATGGTTTCTCTCCAGTATGAATTCTAAGATGATTTCTAAGTGAGTTATATAGGGAAAACGTTTTGTTACAAATAAGACAGAGAAATGATTTCTCTCCTTTGTGTGTTTTCTCATGACTTCTTTGACTTGACGCGCATGAGGACGTTTTTTGACAGACGTGGCAAAGGTATGGTTTGTTTCCGTTGTGTTTTCTTGTGTGAATCTTCAGATAGCTTTTATCTTTAGTTTTAAACCCACATAACTGGCATTGGTAAGGCTTCTCTCGTGTATGGGTTCTAGTATGAGTTGCTAGAACCGAACACTGAGTAAAACCTTTTTGACATACTTGGCATTGGAAAGATTTCTCTCCGGTATGAATCTTCGCATGACGCACTAGATCCGAACAGTGAGCAAAATCTTTTTTGCATACTTGGCATTGGTAAGATTTCTTTCCGGTATGAATCGTCGCATGACGTACTTGATTTGAATATTCAGAAAAACGCTTTCGACATACTTTACATTGAAAAGGCTTCTGGCCAGTATGGATTCTAATATGGTTCTGCATATTGGAAGAATGCGAGAAAAATTTATTACATACCTCGCACTGAAATGGTTTCTCTCCAGTATGAATTCTAGTGTGTGTTTTCAGACTTGAAGAATATGTAAATGTATTGCCACATGCCAAACAAATGAATGCTCTTTTTGCAATATGGATTGCCTTGTGCTCCTTTAGATCTCGGCTAGTGATAAAGTCTTTTTTGCAAAAGTCGCACGAACCGTGTGCCTTCGCTTTGAGCTGATTTATTTTATTTCCTTTTGAGTGACAATCTAGCACACATGATTTCTGACATAGCTGGGAGTTATTCATTTTTTCATTTGATACATTTCAAATGATGTATCCAGTAGAATTCTTTGAAGAATGTCTTTTCAAATTCATTCTTTAATATGGATTGTCTAACTTTTGGCGTAAATATTAATTTGGTTAAACCGTACGTAGCTTAGGCTGTTAAATTTTTTCTGCATTTTCTGATGTCGTTAAATTTATATACACATAATGGTCACTTTAGAAAAGAGGAAAGTGGATTGATGATCAATAATTTTTAACTAAATAAAAGTCTTGATGATGAAAAATATTCTCTGCCTAAATAGAAGCGGGATTGAAGAAACGAATTTTGCCTAAATAGAAGCTGGATCGACGGAACATATTCTGTTCAAGCTAGAAAATGGATTGATTTTTAAAAAATGCTGCAACGAGCGATTAATTTACGACGCTAAAATAAACGTTTACCCCGAGCTGATTAACTTTGCGATATGCTGCCCATCGGTCACTTATAATGTGTGTTCCTGGCAGGCTGTTTTAAAATAAAAGGTTCCAAATAAAGTGGGTGCACTTCTATCGTCAACGACATTCAAGAAACATCTACCGGAAACCGGTTATATTCTATAATGACTCGGTAGCAAGTAACTTTTTTCATAAATTTGATGAAAAATATTTCCTGACGAAATTGAAGCGGGATTTTTCGTGTGAGGGTCGGTTAGGGCTCAGGTTAGGCGTCGTGAGGGTCGGTTAGGGTTAGTTTTAGGGTTAGTGCAGTCATTCTGAAGCTGGATTGATGAACAATAATTTTAAATGAAAAATGGCTGAAAAATATTTGCTGACGAAATAGAAGCGGGATTTATCGAACAAATTCTTGCCTAAAGAGAAGCTGGATCGATTAAAAGGATTCTCGGCAAACTAGAAGTTGGATTTATTAAAGATAACAATGCTGCAACGTTAGTTCTTGGTGTCTACCGAGTCATTCTAGAACGTCTACCGAGTCATTATATAATATAACCCGGAAACCCTTTCGTGAAACCCTATATATTATATTCACGATTTTGGGTGTATTTTAATTTAGCAACCTAAACTACGGGATATAGAAAATTAAAATAATTGAACCTAAACTACGGTTTAACCATTAATGTTATATTAGGTACCAGTTGACCTACCTGTTTTAGCCCATTCCTTAGCAAATTTACGAGGATTGGGGTTATATTATACTTCGGTAATTGGGTAGTTTAACGTCCCAAATTCTACGAGCCTCCCAATGTCACCAAATTTTACCTGGTCATACCTGGCACCGATCGAACGTAAACGCACCTATTCCCGAAGTTGGGAACCACCCCTGGAATTTTTAAGAATTTTTTAAAAATCCAATGCTAAATTGCCGAAAACGCCTGTTTACTTCTACAGGAAGTCACCTTTGCGCATGTGCCGTTACGCACATCAATTTTTGTAGCGCGAAATATTCCCTGCGAAAGATTGTGTGAACCCCGCATCGATATGGGGGCAATCCTATAGTTCGCTGCAAAAAGAAACAGAGGAATAGAACGTTTCCTAAACGAAGTTGCATTAATGAATATAATGCTTGTAAAAATTGAAGCCCCATACACGAAACAATCGCGTTGCGAAATAGAAGCTGGATTGACGAAATGTCCTGCCCTAGATTGGAGCTGGATTGATGAAAATGTCCTCGTTAAATTGGAGCTGGATGGATGAAAATGTTTTTGATTAAGTTGGAACTAGATGGATGATAATTTTCTTCATTAAATTGAAGCTGGATGGATGATGAAACGTTTGAGAAATCGACGCTGGATGAGGGTGTTTTATATGTCTGAAATAGAAACTGGATGAATGATAATAGGCTTGAGAAATCGAAGCGGGATCAAGGTATTTAATATATTACATAGAAGCTGGATGAATGATAAAACGCTTAGGAAATGGAAGCTGGATGAAGGTTTTATAGATCTAGAATAGGAGCTGGATTAAGAAGATTTTCATCAATCCAGCTCCATCCTAATAAACAAATTCATCCATCCAGCTCCAATTTAAGGAAGGACATTTTCATCCATCCAGCTCCAATTTAGGCAAGAACATTTTGATCAAGGCAAGACGTTTTCATCAATCCAGCTCCAATCTAGGGCAGGACACTTTCGTCAATCCAGCTTCATATTTCATATGTAACAATATTTATTCCGGTTTCCGTTACTCCCGCGTTATTTTCACCGATCCAGCTCCGATTTTATCAAGACGATTGTAATCAATCCCGCTCCATTTTAAGGCAAGACATTTTCATCCTTCCAGATCTAATTTAAGCAAGAACATTTTCATAAACATAAATCCAGCTTCTATTTCATGTAAGAAAATACTTATTCCGGTTTCCTTTAAGCCTACTCCAACCGCTCCAATTTTAACAAGACTATTTTAGTCAATCTAAATCCAACTTCTATTTAAAATTGAAGTATTTTCATCAATACAACTTCTATTTCGCAACGCGATTGTTTCATGTATCCGGTTTCAATTTTTACAAGCATTATTTTCATCAATGCAACTTCGTTCAGGAAACTTCTTTTCCTCGGTTTCGTTTTGCAGCGAGGTCATGAACAACCTGTTTTCGATTTATGACGAGTTATTTTCATCAATATAACTCTCTTTTAGCGGCAATAACCATGTCGTAAAAAAACCAGTTGTCGGTGAACCAATTGTCGTGAACCAGTTGTCGTGAACCAGTTGTCCGTGAACCAGTTGTCGGTGAACCAGTTGTCTGTGAACCAGTTGTCGTGGACCGTTGAGAGGATTGCCCCCATATCGATGCGGGGTTCACACAATCTTTCGCAGGGAATTTTTCGCGCTACAAAAATTGATGTGCTTAACGGCACATGCGCAAAGGTGACTTCCTGTAGAAGTAAACAGGCGTTTTCGGCAATTTAGCATTGGATTTTTAAAAAATTCTTAAAAATTCCAGGGGTGGTTCCCAACTTCGGGAATAGGTGCGTTTACGTTCGATCGGTGCCAGGTATGACCAGGTAAAATTTTGTGACATTGGGAGACTCGTAGAATTTGGGACGTTAAACTACCCAATTACCTATACTTCAACACAGACACTTTGTTCTTTTTTCAAACTGCGCAGTATTTTAAGCATCCAGAAAGAAGCTTGCCCTTCTCCTCCATTTTATATAATCATGTTCTTAATCTAATAAAAAAAAAACATCGCAATTCAGACCAACAAGAGAATATGAAGCTAGAAAAGGAAAAAAATAGATGAAATTGTCAGAACTGATTAATTAATCAACGATTAACATAAATTATTAAATCTATACCGTAGGCCACTGGTTGTAATGACGTCATCAGTCTTGTGCTCAAAAGCGAACAAAGAGTTTATATCTTATAGAGGAGGTGGCAGATTCAATCTTGACGAAGTGCTACAGTTGGAAAAAAGATTGCATTGTTTCAAAACAATAATAATATTCTCTTTTTAAACAATCCGGCTGACGCACCGCAACCGGTTACAGTGTACAATTATGTAGTTTAAACAATTCACAAGAACGGAGATCACAGAATAAACAAATCATAACTATAGTACCTGAGCAGACCGCCTGCAATAGGCCTATATGGCGTCAATGGCAGCCTACAAAGCAAATCCGCCCAACGGGGACTCGAAAACACTAGCTCTCGCACTATTGGCCAGCGTGGTAACCACTACTCTACCGGGCCCCACACTGTATTAAAAAAACATTTCTCAAGTATTCAAGACATATCATGAATTTTACAGAAGTCAGACGATTGGTTCATTTTCTAAAATAATGATCATAACGAACTTGGAAGGTATTCAAGAGTGGAGTTTATTTCGCCCTATGCGTAGTCATAAATACCATCGCCTAGAAATAATTTTTTATGTGTTAGTTTCGATTTAGCGTCACTGTGTGATAAAATATCTACGCGCCCCCTCGTTGGTACAGGCGTTTGACTGGCACTGTCAGAGCGCAAACGGTGGCGGGGTTCAACGGTTCTGATGAAGACATTGATACAATTAAGTAATTTGTAGCAAATTGTCTAGGAGCGAATCAGAAATAATTATTAATAGCCTAATTGTCTTGAGTTTTAAAGAAGATAAATTTAGCCTAATAACAATAAGCAGCTATTTACAAGCGACAATCCTACAGAAATACCTCACAAGACCGAGATGTCAAGACCTCTCAGTCCTCCCAAAGCACCAAACATCCAGCCAGACACCAAGCTCAGCAGGTCTACCGAAGACCTCCAACGCCGAGACAAAGTAACGACTGCCTATACACCTAACGAGTTGCTTTAAAACGCGAATTGCAAGAGGAGGCGCCAAAATTACTATAAGACAGTGATGGCGCAGTAGCAGCGGTTGATGTGGTAGTTTTGGTATTTACTGTAGCAGAGATTGTGGGAGCAGAAGCAGCAGACGTATAGGATAGGGCAGAGAATTAATGGCCTCTAACATCCGGCGAGCAACAAAGATTATAAATGCATAACGGTATATTACGATTTCTCGACTGAGGCTTTAGGCCTACTGGGATAATACATTAATTCCTACGTTCCCTACGCTTAGAAATATTCAGGAAAATGTGTAGGTCTATCTTCTCAAGGGAACGGCACCTCATCGTCGTAGGCCTATAGATTCTGCGCTGGAAAGGCACCGCGGAATGCAACCGCATTGAATCGCTGGATCATAACACTGAGGCGCTGATGTTGGTGATGAGGTCTCGCCTTCATCGTGCCGAGTGACTGCTAGAAAAGTGAAATACATATCAAACCCTTAACATTCACTGGGTCCATGATTTCGAAGGTTAGAGGAACAAAGTGATGGATAGTTGAGATTTGGATGTAGGCCCTAGTATGTTTTTTTCCGAGCAGCCGCCTCTCGGCGGCTGCGTACTGAAATCGCTTTTAAGTTGATTTCGCTGGTTTGCAATTTCCTAAACGAAAGTACCTGATAATGGCCTACGTGGCAGATGAACCAACCTTGACAACGTCGTTCCTATTATCGACGATATCGTGCGAAATTAAAGTTGTGAAGTGATGCAGGTAACAAAGAAAGTAACAGTGCGAGAGTAAGACTGTGTGAAAATTTAATTGAGTGAAAACAACAAAACCAAAAACAGTTGCAGTAGATTATGTACAGCTGTACGCTTTCAGCTCAAGAATAAAAAAAAAATGCTCGAAAGAGTTAAAGTTCTTAACTATGCTGAAACATAAATTGAATTTAAAATGCTTAGAAACACGGAAAAAAATTAAGATCATTGACATGTTCTCTCTTACAGAAATCCGAGGTTGCACTGTAGGCCTATTGAAGCTAAGTAGCTAGGTTTGAAATAATAATTATGCAAGAATTCGCTCATGCGCGTTATCATAGATTGAATAGATTCACCATTCCACCTCTCTGCTGTGTTCAGAAACGGTTGTAGGTCAACAACGCACATTATTTTCAGGAAATGTTAGGTTGAAATTTTGGTATTTTGATAGATCCGAAAACCGCGACGCTTTTTTTTACTAATATGAAATAATATGGTTCCGGGTTCTTTCAGGAATTTCAGACGACGTGCATCAAAACTTTTCATGATATGCCTAAATTAATCGTGTGAGAATCTACTATGGTGTAAATTAAATTGGTGCCTTTAATAAGTGTTTTACAAACTTATGTCAGACACGATGTGTTTTTTCATGACGTCTCACACGTGAAACACATAGGAACGTTTTTTGACATAGCTTGCATAAGAAGGGTTTCTCTCCAGTATGTGTTCTCGTGTGCAACTTCAGTTGACTTTTATACTTTGTTGTGTACTCACAATATTGGCAGTTGATTGGTTTCTCATCAATATGAATTCCTGAATGTGTCTTTAGCTGAAAGGATCTGGTGAATCGTTTTTGACATTCTTGGCATTGATATGGTTTTTCTCCAGTGTGGAGTCGAACATGACATTGCAGTTGATGAGAGTAGGAATAGCTGCATTTACATATCCGACATTGGTATGGTCTTTCTCCAGTATGGATTCTAACATGCCTGTGTAGCATTGACGATGTGGAAAATGTCTTTTTACAAAGAACACACAAAAATGGTTTCTCTCCTAAATGTGTTTTCTCATGACATCTTACATTTGAAGAGCATGAGAACGCTTTCTGACAAACGCGGCAAAGGTATGGTTTGTCCCCGGTGTGTTTTCTTGTGTGGTTTTTCAGATAACTTTTATATTTAGTTTTAAACCCACACAACTCGCATTGGTAAGGCATCTCTCGTGCATGGGTTCTAGCATGACTTGCTAGACCGGAACAGCGAGAAAAACCTTTTTTACATACTTGGCACTGGAAAGATTTCTCTCCGGTATGAATCGTCGCATGATGTAATAGACTTGAAGATTCAGTAAAACGCTTTCGACATACTTCACATTGAAAAGGCTTCTCGCCAGTATGGATTCTAATATGGTGCTGCAAATTGGACGAATCCGAGAAAAATGTGTTACATACCTCGCAATGAAATGGTTTCTCTCCAGTGTGGATTCTAGTGTGTGTTTTCAGACTTGAATAATATGCAAATGTCTTGCCACATACCAGACAAAGGTATGCTTTTTCTGCAATATGGATTGTCTTGTGCTCCTTTAGATCTCGGCTACTGATAAAGTATTTTTTGCAAAAGTCGCATGAACCGTGTGTCTTTGCTTTGGGTTGATTCCTTTTATTTGCTTTTGAGTGACTTTCTGGCACAAATAATTTCTGACATAGCTGGGAGTTATCCATATTTTCCTTTGTTGCAGTTCGAATGAAGTAGTCTACTGAATTCTGTGAAGAAAGTCGGCACTCCTCCTAAGTCCGGTCCCAAATTATTTCACAGCATTTGTCTCACCGTCACTTTACAAACCGTTCACTTCGACTACTAAATAACAAAAAAGTAAGTAAAAGTCCAGCTTTTTCAATTGCATCAGCTGTTTTATGAATCCAACTTCTGTTTCAATAATGATTATTTTTCATCAATCCAGCTCCAATTTAAGCTATAATATTTTTATTATTCCAGCTTCTATTTCTCGCCCGTTTTTTTCGTCAGTCCAGCTTCTATTTCTCGCCAGTTATTTCGTCAACCCAACTTCCATATTTCTGATATAACAATACCATCATCCAGCTTCCATTACTTGAACGTTTTTTCATCAATCCCACTTCTGTTTCACATCTAGAAATACCTTCATCCAGCTTCCATAACTTAACCATTTTTCATCAATCCCACTTCTATTTCAGATCTACAAATAATCCTACGTGCGAAATAACCTGTCATAAAGCATTGGAGAAGCATATCTATGTGATAAGCCATGCGAAATTATTTGGGACCGGTGTAAAGGTTTCAGATTACCCCCTCCTAAACATTACCCCCCTGCAAACTGTAAATTGCATCAATCTTCGCATTTATTGCACTAAAAATATCAACAAATTCATCCCGTTTCTTGTTTTGGTTTGAAGATTTTCATCCGTCATCCCACTTCGTGGTTTTTTATCAATATTTTCATCTGTAACTAAAATACTATTCGCCGCTGAAGTTTACATGGAGAAAATGGCTTCGAGGCTATTATTTTTTTCGGATAAAAATATTGATAGCAAATCACGAAGTGGGATGACGGATGAAAATCTTCAGACCAAAACAAGAAGCGGGATGATTTTTCTGATTTTTTAGTGTAATAAATGCGACGATTGATGCAATTCTAGTTTCCGGGGGGTAATCTGAAACCGGTTTCAAGTTACCGGGGGGTAATGTTTAGGAGGGGGTAATTTGAAACCTTTACACCGGACTTAGGAGGAGTGCCAAATACGCTCAAATACACTTTTACCACAATTATAACGCAGACCAATATTTCGCAAGATACTTTGTAGAGAAGGCCGTTGATTAAAATTTAAAAAGACGTCATCATTCTTGAGCTCAATACGCAAGCTAGGAGTATATATCATATAATGAGGAGAGGTTGCAGATTTACTCTGTATGCAATCCTGCCGTTGAAAATCAGACTTATCAGATGGCTGCATTGCACCTAACAATGGATTTAATAAAAGATCATTTTCAATTATTCGACACACAGGCACAGCATGATCTTTTTTCGAAAATCAGGTGCTTGTGCAATTTCTAAAATATGGGATATGAACACGACGGTGCTGGAAGAGATTCAACCGTCGAACTAATTCCACTGAACGTGATGTCAGAAGTTCCACGCCGCGGTGATAGGCTTATCTCTGGCAGACGCTGACTGAATAGGGAGTTAAAAGCACGTGTTGTAAGAGGAGGGGCCACGATGAGCCTTCTGCTGAAATATCAGATAGCCTATACATTCTTTACAGGACAGGTGCTGATCTACATGTACGTACACTGTAGACCCAAGGAACTTAGACTACATTGTCTTAATTCAGAAATAAGGGCATCGATGACATTCAAGTTTGATTATGAATTAGGAAGTGATTTTGCTATGACCTGAAGAGAATAGACCTAGTTAATTTTGTCTAAACTTATGGTCAACTTATTCATTTGAAAACAATCAGTTACTTAACCAAGTTCAGCGTTTGTGTGGTCAATTAGTACTTCTATCGAGAAGTGTGAGTGAGTATAGACCTATTAGGCTTGTATCACTTGCGAGTAATAAAAAGAAAATGTCAGGAGAGACATTCGTTAGGTCATTGAAGTAGAATCTAAATAATAGAGACCCTAGTATGGAGCCTTGAGGAACACCACATTTGGTTAGCTTCAAATGAGACCTAGTAGAGTTACAACTTAGCCTACTTACTGTGTTCTATTTTCAAAGTGACTTTTGAACCAGTTTAGCTGTCTGGAGGTACATGTAGCTGCTCCGCAAGGTCAACAGATGCAAAAAGTAATCTGCAACAACGTTACTGCCACTGTGCCGCCATGGTGATAGGCCCTACCATGCTGTTTCACAACCCTTGCGGGTATTCTGAAAAAGGGGGGGTGATTTGAACCCTTTACACCGGTGTAAAGGTTTCAGATTACCCCCACCTAAACATTACCCCCTGCAAACTGTAAATTGCGTCAATCATCGCATTTATTGCACTTAAAATATAACAAAAATTCATCCCGCTTCTTGTTTTGGTCTGAAGATTTTCATCCGTCATCCCACTTCGTGGTTTGTTATCAATATTTTCAACTGCAACTAAAATACTTTTCGCCGCTGAAGTTTACATGGAGAAAATGGCTTCGAGGCTATTATTTTTTTCGGATCAAATTATTGATAGCAAATCACGAAGTGGGATGACGGATGAAAATCTTCAGGCCAAAACAAGAAGCGGGATGATTTTTCTGATTTTTTAGTGCAATTAATGCGATGATTGAAGCAAATCTAGTTTCCGGGGGTAATCTGAAACCCGTTTCAAGTTACCGGGGGGTAATGTTTAGGAGGGGGTAATTTGAAACCTTTACACCGGGCTGGGAGTTGACATTCCGAGATTTAGATATCTCGGGCTAGCACGTGTGGGACGAAGGGGCGCAAGCTCCTGCGGAGCGACCTTGGGCAAGTTAAAGTCAAATGAACCTGCCTTCGGGCACAGAATCATCATCATCATCATCATCATCATCATCATCATCATCATCATCTTCATCATCATCATCATCATCGTCATTTTAGTCAACAGCTTCATTGTCTCCAGGGTTGACTACTGCAACAGTGTACTGGCGGGTCTTCCGGCTTGTCAGCTGGAGCGGATCCAGTCGGTGCTCAACTCCGCTGCACGCATCATATATGGTCGCACACCATCTGACCATGTAACTGATTTGTTGCGTGACAATCTGCACTGGCTGCGGGTCCCTCAGCGGATTACATATAAACTATGCCTATTAACACACAAATCTCTACTTAACCTTATGCCGGACTATAATTTATATCAGAATTTTGCATTCGTGTAGCAGATAGTCGGCTAAGATCATCGTCGAGGGGTCTGCTACAGGTCCCACGGTCAAACACGATGTTTGGCGAAAGGTCTTTCGCTGTGTCAGGACCCACTGCATGGAACAGTCTCCCTGACCATGTGAAGCATGCATCCTCGCTAGAAGGATTCAAATCGAAACTCAAGACATATTTGTTCAAACAATCATATAATTAACAGCGACATGTGATCCCGTGTACAGCGCCCTTTCTTTGGCCTCGGCTCAGCTACGGCGCTATGTAAATCGGCTTATTATTATTATTATTATTATTATTATTATTATTATTATTATTATTATTATTATTATTATTATTATTATTATTATTATTAATCATCATCATCATCATCATCATCATCATCATCATCATCATCATCGTCATCATTATTATTATTCATCTACTTCTTCTATCTCTTCTTTTCCTTTTCCTTTTCCTCTTCCACTTCCTACTCCACCTCTTCTTCTTCTTCTTGATCTTTTTCTACTTCTTCTACTTCATCTGCTTCGTCCGTCTTCTTTCACCTCTTCTCTCTTGGCTTCTTCTTTTCCTTTCCCCTTCTCATTGCCCTCCATATTCAACTTATGTATGGTAGTTGCAATTTGATTTTAATGCAACAAAATGAAAACGGATGATTGTTCTGGGAATGCAGAAATAACAGCAGTAGGTTAATGAAGAATCTTACGACTTGACCCAAAATTTGTGAGTTAAATACGGCAATAAAACATACACATTGCATGTGCATGTTTATTTATGTATTTCTCCACTTCTATAGCGCCTGTTCAAGCTTCGTCAAGGTCTAATGCGATGGCTTGAAGGTGGATTCGAACATGGGGCGTCAAGGCACTGAACGCCACAACTGTGCCACTCCTCCACGTCACCACAATAATAAATACCTTCTGCATACTAGGCCTATTCTACTATTAGACTACATACATGTAGCAATCCAGTGTTATGCGACATAACGTAGGCCTATAGTGTGACATTTAATTACATGTGTAGTTTACCCCAAGCAGTGCATCCTCCACTCTTACAGTTGAATACTCGTAAACGAACTCCCAGTCCATATCTATCTGTGAAAAGTTCTGCACTTGCTGGTCATCAATCCATTCGAGCTGCAGATAAGGAGGATATTTGATCGAAGCAATGCTTCTTCCTTGCGGACCTTAAACAGTTTAATCCTAACTTCAACATGAGGATAAACGTTAAAATCTGACGAGACTTGCAAACCTACATGTACATGCATTTCAGTATGAAGAAACTTCACAGGAGAAATCGTCTAGGCTTAGGCCCTATACTTTAAATCTGAAAGTTTGTCCTTCTACTTGTATGTATGGAAGAAAATTGTGTTTGGCGTATCAAGAAAGGCTCTGAAACGGAACGCTTTAAGTTTACGAAGGCTTTTGTTAAACGTTCTCGTGCGACTTTATTCAGCTCATACTAATATTACGAATCCGGAGATACGCACATTTAAAATATCGACGCTGTGGTTAAAAACTGCCAAAATAAGACGCCATTTCAGCGCTGCACAAATCGCCGTTCGCTATTTCTAATGCGCTCAGTCCGAGCTGTCCATTTTCATAAATGTATATGGGTAAACAATGTGCTGTGATCAGCGTGATTATAAATGCCAATAATTTTGATTAGAAACGCATACATACATAGTTAGCCACACCGGTAAGCGAGAGCGGCATACGTCTGTTGGTTGCATCGGACTGCGGTTCAAGCCCCGGGCTGGGAGTTGACATTCAGAGATTTAGATATCTCGGGCTAGCACGTGCGGGACGGAGGGGCGCAGGCTCCTGCGGAGCGACCTTGGGCAAGTTGCTTACCCATCATTGTCTGCGAGGAAGGCAACGGAAAACAACCTCATTCATCTCATCCCCAGAGGCGTAAAGCCAATGAACCTGCCTTCGAGCAGAGAACCATCATCATCACATACATAAACAAACCATAGCTACCATAATCCAGACTTAAAGCCAAACAACTCAAGCAACTGCAGACCCATGCAGAAAATAGTCCACAAAAGTGTGAACAGAAGAGTAGTTCAAAGGTGGTTGGGTCGAGTTACCACAGGGTGAGCGGGGCGTAGCAACCTATAGAGCGGGTGTCGTCTGGGCCGAGAATTGGAAGGTAGACGATCAGATGAGACAGGGTAAGAGTTCTTGAAGAGGTGTGACCACCGATTCAAAATGAGAAGTCCGATGTGTGATGGATAGAAGACCCGGAGAAAGGTGATGGCGTGTGATTGATAATAATAAAAGTATGATTGATAATAATAGTATGATTGATAATAATAGTGGAGGAACTGATAAAGATTGGAATTCAGCAGGCAGATCATTCCAGAGTCGTGTTGGATATGGCTCGGTTGGAGAACCTGAGATGAATTGTGACCGGCGGTCGAGAGAGAGAGAGAGAGAGAGAGAGAGAGAGAGAGAGAGAGAGAGAGAGAGAGAGAGAGAGAGAGAGAGAGAGAGAGAGAGAGAGAGAGAGAGAGAGAGAGAGAGAGAGAGAGAGAGAGAGAGAGAGAGAGAGAGAGAGAGAGAGAGGGACAGAGACAGAGAGAGAGAGAGAGAGATGGATTTCGAAGCATATCTGCACGCACGCATATTCGAGGGAGTTACACAAAATTTACGAATTCAACAGAGGAGATGGTAAAAAATAATTTTTATGATTCTTTTCGTACGTATTATATGCATTAGCACAGGGGCGGATCCAGGGTGGGCCAATCCGGCCATGGCCCCCCATTTCAAAAATTTCTTTCTTTTTACCAGCTATTTTGCTCGAAAAGTAGACGTGGCCCCCCCAAGAGTGGTTTCATAGGACTTTGGCCCCCCTTCGAAAATTTCTGTATCCGCTCTTGCATTAGCAGTCATTCAAATAGTTTGGTAATTAAGATGAAATTCAAATAAAATTGCATTAGTTACCCAACGAGACAACGGCTTTGAGGCTGGCAAGAAACTCCGAACAGATGGTAACCGTAGGAAAGAGAAGAGATCGGTTGTAAGCCACTTGATAGCTGACAGTGGTTGGATATGTCAGATAAAGCGATATGTGATCGTATATCTGCATAACCATGACTCCTGTTCCGAACAGAAGAAGCATTGTCCACACAACCTTTCGGATGATGGAACAGATTTTGTGGTTGGTTGGTTTGAACAAGTAAGACAAACCAACAACGGAGACTTCGTCTGCAAATATTTCCATCCTACGTCTCACGATCATTCTCATCATGCTGAAAGAATTGATTCTTTCGCTATCATTCATCTCATAGGAGCTGCCAACTGGTTCTGGGTCTGGATCGGTCTGATATACGTCGGCTAGGTCTACAGGTTCTCTACTCTCAGAATTTCTAGATCTTCGCTGAATCTGACATTTGCCAGCGTCTGATTTGTCTTCCTTATCTTTCAGTTTTACATCATCCACAGCAAGCTGCTGTGATGATATCTCGCCTTTCCTCATGTATTCGAGCGTGCATGGATGGCTCATATTCGAATTTATTTTGCAGATATTGTGCACACCAAAACTTATGTTTCAAAGCACAACCTAAGAGTGCAAGTGATTTTTACCCTATATACTGTAAGGTTGCAGGTTGATGTCGTCAATTGCGAGCTCGGCTAATCCCATAGAGTTTTGTTCCAGTCTTTGTCCGTTGTACAGTAGACCATAGCAATCAATAACCATTTTTATGGTTGTGTAGAATGGCGACGCGACGGACTGCAATTAACACAAATAATATAATCATTATAATTTATGCGTCTCTATGGGCGATCACGTGTGTTAGTTCTAGGCCTACTGCCTAATTGCAACGTCTAGCTTCAATATCTGCTGGTATAATTATTGTGTGGATGTCATGAACCAATTTCTACGACGATGAATTTGTATAAGTCCTAGCTTACGTGGAGCATGGAACAAAGACGGAAACACGAGCATAGAAGCAGAGTTGCTCTAAGCCGTTTCGTTTTGATTGACGTGGAGTGATCTTCAGCCACAACATGTTCATACGATAATGATTCCACGCAGACCATGAAACAGATGGCAAGCGGGAAGCTCGAAAGTCCGAAGCTATAGTGCAACAGAAACAAAAGAACCAGAGACACAGACAGAGAGACAGATAAAGAGAGAGACAGGGGCAGAGACATAGACAGAGACAGAGACAGAAAGAAAAAAGGACGAAAGTAAGAAAGAGGGACAGACAGACAGACACACACACACTCTTTCTCTATCTGTCTGACAGACAGACATATATAGAGAGAGACAGAGATACAGAGAGAGAGAGATGGAGACAGAGAGACAGACAGAGAGAGAAGGAAAGAAAGATAGAGACAGAGAGACATTGAGATAGAGACAGAGACAGAGACAGTGATAGAGACATAGACAGAGAGACAGAGAGACAGAGAGAGAGAAAGAAGGAAAGAAAGGGAGACAGATAGACAGACGCACACACTTTCTCTCTATTTGTCTGACAGACATATGTAGAGAGATATAGAGACAGACAGAGACAGGCATAAAGAGAGAGAAGGAAAGAAAGAGAAAGAGAGAGAGAGGGGGGGGGGGCAGGCAACAGTTGACATAGAAACACGACTAACAACAAAAGAAACAGAAGAAGAGCTTGCAGCAGAAGGACATTGGCCCGTTATAAAGAAATCCAGTGCAGAGTGACAGCCGCATTTATTGTATTTCTTGCAGGGAGTTTTACAGTGACCCACCCGAAGAAAAGTGAATTCAATGCTTGACATGCAAGTGCTTTATCATTTGTGCCATGAAAGCTGAGTCTCGTTATTGATCCTATGTCTGCAGGTATAATTATTGTGCGAATGTCATGAACCAATTTCTACGACGATGAATTTGTATAAGTCCTAGCTTACGTGGAGCATGGAACAAAGACGGAAACACGAGCATAGAAGCAGAGTTGCTCTAAGCCGTTTCGTTTGGATTGACGTGGAGTGATCTTCAGTCACAACATGTTTCATACGAGATTGCACGCAGATCACAAAACAGATGGAAGCTCGAAAGTCAGAAGCAACAGAAGCAAAAGAAACAGAGACACAGACAGAGAGACATATAGGCAGAGACATAGACAGAGACAGTGACAGAAAGAAAAAAAAGGACGAAAGTAAAAAAGAGAGACAGACAGACACACACACACTCTCTCTCTCTCTATCTGTCTGACAGACAGACATATATAATATTATAGAGAGAGAGACAGAGATACAGAGAGACAGAGAGAGATAGAGACAGAGAGACAG
This sequence comes from Lumbricus terrestris, assembly GCA_949752735.1. Taxonomy (NCBI): domain Eukaryota; kingdom Metazoa; phylum Annelida; class Clitellata; order Crassiclitellata; family Lumbricidae; genus Lumbricus; species Lumbricus terrestris. Next base: position 51,970,826 of record OX457042.1, read on the forward strand.
ACAGAGAGAGAAGGAAAGAAAGGAAGAAAGACAGAGACAGAGAGATAGAGACAGAGACAGTGATAGAGACATAGACAGAGAGACAGAGAGAGAGAGAGAAAGAAGGAAAGAAAGGGAGACAGATAGACAGACCTCTCTCTCTCTCTATCTGTCTGACAGACATATATAGAGAGATATAGAGACAGAGACAGAGACAGACAGAGACAGAGAGAGAGAGAGAGAGAGAGAGAGAGAGAGAGAGAGAGAGAGAGAGAGAGAGAGAGAGAGGAGAGAGAGAGAGAGAGAGAGAGAGAGAGAGAAAGAGAAAGAGAGAGAGAGAGGGGCAGGCAACAGTTGACATAGAAACACGACTAACAACAAAAGAAACAGAAGAATAGCTTGCAGCAGAAGCACATTGGTCCATTATAAAGAAATCCAGTGCAGAGTGACACCAGCATTTATTGTATTTCATGCGGGGAGTTTTACAGTGACCCACCCGAAGAGAAGTGAATTCAATGCTTGACATGACATGCAAGTGCTTTATCATTTGTGCCATGAAAGCTGAGTCTCGTTATTGATCCCAACGACAGGCATTTTATATGCTATGGCAGTCGTCAAATGTCGATGTCAAGATATCCAAAACGACGGACTGATTAAATACAAGATTCGTTACTTTTTTGCTCTGAAGTATATATCGACGAAAGCCTGGTTACCATAGATGCAGAAAATGATAAAAACGAAATAGAAAACAGGGAAAACGTAGTTTTACTCAACATCAACAAAACTAAAAACAACAAAAAGGTGAGCGATAAAAACAATAAAAAACGACGTTTAAAAAATGAAATACAATCTCGTTGGTCATAAGTGGCAGTAGGCTACATGCCACTTTTGCCCAGCGTATTGAGGCAAGAGACTTTAAAATCAACTTGTGTTTTGCACGTTTGAAAATGTCTTACCTAATAAAGAAAAATAATAGCCTCGAAGCCATTTCTCCATTGTAACTTCAGCGGTGGTTAGTATTGAAGTTACAGATGAAAATATTGATAACAAACCACGAAGTGGGATGACGGATAAAAATCTTCAGACCAAAACAAGAAGAAGAATGATTTTACTGATATGGGGTGTAATGTTTAGGAGGGGGTAATTTGAAACCTTTATCCCCAGGGTCAAAAACTGAGCATTTGCTTTGCGATTGTACGGAGCAGGGAAAGAGCGCCAGAGAACGATAAAGCGAAAATTGGATTGCGTGCAAACAACACAAAAAAACAGCTACGTTGGCCATGTACGGTTATCGTCAGTGCAATAATAGAAACAGTTTAATGGAGTTAAGTCCAAAACTAGACTGGAGCATAAATTGAATAAAACATGTTTGAAAATCGAAAAAGAAAAGCAAGGTTCATGACAAATTATGTTGACCTTGCGGTGTCTAGTCAAAACAGCAATACTCCTCTCGTCTGCAGCCTATTAAAGTCAAATTGATTCATTTACTAATTGATTAACACGTGTCATATTAAGGTGAGTAAATTTACCCTTCAATAGAGCTGCTTTGTTCGGAATGGTTGCGCATAGCGTGATACATTTAAAGCAAATGTTGGTTAAGACGTCGGTTTCCTTATTGGCTTGAAGATCGCATTTATAATGTTTCATTTGCAAACATGACACAAAACGATTTAGATTCTTTCACCAATGCCAGAAGAATTGTGTCAAAACATTGCTTCATAGGCACTCAGTCTGGGAGAAGGAAAAAAAACAGAGTGGACACGTATTCTGGTATAAATAAAATTACTGCCTTTCATCAAGAATGAACTGTAACATAATTTTCAAAACTGGACATTGGAAAGTGTTTTACAAATTTGAGTCAGACATGGAGTGGATACTTTCATGACGTCTCAAATCTGAAGGATGTAAGAACGTTTTGTGACATAGCTCGCATAAGTATGGTTTCTCTCCAGTATGTGCTCTCGTGTGCCGCTTCAGAGAACCTTTATACTTGGTTGTAAACTCACATAATTGACAGTGGAATGGTTTCTCATCAATATGAATTCTTGAATGCATTTTTACCGCAAAGGATGTGGTGAATCGTTTCTGACATGCTTGGCATTGATATGGTTTTTCTCCAGTATGGAGTCGAACATGTCTTTGCAGATGAGAAGAGCGGGAATAACTGCGTTTACATGTCTCACACTGGTATGGTCTCTCTCCAGTATGGGTTCTGATATGACTTTTAAGCGATTTATATATGAAAAACGTTTTGTTGCAATAAATACACAGATATGACTTATCTCAAATATGTGTTTTCTCATGACTTCTTAGATATGAAGAGCATGAGAACGTTTTCTGACAAACACGGCAAAGGTATTGTAACGGAATGCTAAGACCACACTATGGCTCGATTGTTTGGGTGGAATTATATTCCAGATCTCAGAGCGGAGATCATGTTACTCATTAGCATACTATATTCCTATTCGCTGCAATATGGGTTATTGCCCTATATGTCATCAAATCAACAAGTCGAGTGTTTAATATAAAAATAATATTAGCATATGAATATTAAAATATGTCAACTTGTACAGCACTCAAATCCTATCTCTAAGGGTTTGGGATAATGTCTGCTTTAACACAACCTTCTATTAAATAGCCCTACCTAAACCAGTACTGATTAAAGTGACTTTAAGGGATATAACTTTAATATCTACCCTCCCGCGTAGGATTCTTGTAGTTGATTACCACTGGCCAGTCTTCATCGTATTCTCGTCAATGGCGGATCTCCAGGCTGTAGACTTCATTTCTCCGTTGCGGATAATTGTCGTACTCTTCTTCTCAAGTGCTGAATATCTTTGCCGTCGTTGCTTACAGTTTGAACAGTTCCTGTTCAATGTCGAATTTACAAACTATTGCGACTTTCATTTACCGTCCGAAGTAACCTTTGTAGATTATTTATTACTTCGCAATGTCTCGAGAAGTAACTTCGTTGATCTAAGGTATGCGCTGGAAACTGCAACGCATACACGCTCTTACCGGTAAGTAAAGCGTTTTACCGATCGTTCGTTACGCTCTTCGACTTTCAATATAGTCCACACTTTAGGACACTAATCGTTCGTAACTCCGGCTTCCAATCGTTCCGACTGTCACGAAACCACACGATAATATTCGACAATAATTATCCACAACTTGCGACCGTTGCAACTTCGGCCATTACGTTCCTCCTTCCTCGACTGAAGATGCTCTACGCGCATGCGCGGCAGCCGACTCTTTCATCCGCATCTCATTGGCTGATGCCGTGATTGATCATTGTCATATTCCGCAATGTTTGCCCCCATTTAATATACATTTTGCCCCTAAGTACTGGTTGTAGCACTGGTCAATTAATTAAACAGAGCAATGTGAAAGTTCTCAATCAAATTATTAACTAATCATTAACTAGGGCCTCTGCCTAACTTAACATGTGTAATTAACATTCAACAATATATATAGCAGGGTAAGAACGTATGGGTGGGATCAAGGATATCGCTACAACAATCCCCCACAAATTAAAATTTGCTACAAATTTTCTTTTCAATATCCTTATTAAAACTACCCATACTTCTTATAATACTCCTACTACTCAGTCATCTACACTAGCACTTACACTAGCTATAGCTATGTAACTATGCAACAACCTACTCAACATTAACATTTAACATCTAAAGTGATAATTCAACTTGTATCACCTTTACCGTACCTATACTTGTAATTTACATTGCATTTACACTGATTCTCCTATCTACATGTCTAATTCTACTTACTCTAATCCTCGGCTTAAATAGTCAGCCACTACATTGTCACTACCTTTGAGGTATCTAACTCTAAAGCTGTAGTTCTGAAGCATTAGGTACCAGCGCATTACTCTAGCATTTCTTATGTTACCAGTCTTTAAGTATTGCAGTCCTAAGTGGTCAGTCTCTACCACAAATTCCTGGCCATACAGGTAGCGGTTGAACTTTCTAATCCCCCAAACCATCGCCAGGCACTCTCTCTCCTCCACAGAATAGTTCCTTTCACTCTCACTAAATTTCTTGCTTGCATAAGCCACTGGATGCATAACCCCATCATGACTCTGCATCAGTACACATCCCATCGCCGTATTGGACGCATCCGTTCTCAAAGTGAATTCCACACCAATCTCAGGTAATTTCAATATCGGTGCTTCTTATAAAGCATTCTTTAAATTCTGAAATGATCTCTCTAGATCATCATTCCATTCGACGGTTATCTTGGCATTCTTCCTTGTTAGCTCTGTCAGTGGCCTCATTACCTCAGCACAGTTGGGAATAAATTTCCGATAATAGTTAACCGCCCCGAGAAAACTCCTTATCTGTTTCTTATTTCTCGGTCTAGGCATCTCCTTTATCTTGTCAACAGATTCTTCCTTTGGTCTAATCTTATCTCCACTCACTGTGTGCCCTAGAAAGTCGATGGTATCATAGCCAATCTGACATTTCTTAGGTTTCAACGTCAACCTCGCCATCCTAACTCTGTCGAAGAATCCTCTCAAAGCATTCATGTGTTCTTCCCAACTTCTCGTGTGAGCCAGAACATCATCTACATAACTTTCCAAATGTTTCAATCCATCCAGTACTTTCCTCATCATTCTATTGTAGCTAGACGCGCTGTTCACCAATCCGAATGGCATGACATTAAATCGAAACAACCCATTCGCACACACAAATGTTGTCATATCCTTTGAACTTTCACTCATGGGGATCTGCCAATACCCCTTGCAAAAGTCAAACTTACTGAAAATCTGACTGCCACTTAACTTGTTGAAGACATCTTCATTGGCCATCATAGGTTCCGGATCAAAAATCGTCAATATGTTGAGTTGCTTGTAATTACAACATAAGCGATTTGTTCCGTCCGACTTCTTCACCACTACAAGTGGTGCGGCGTATGCTGCATTCGATCTCTCTATCACCCCACTCTCTAACATCGCTTCTATCTCCTTATCAATCTCTTTTTGCAGTCCATAGGGTGTTGGATATGCCTTTGATCGAACAGGAGTATTGCAAGTCAACGTTATCTCGTGTTCTGCTAACTCAGTTCTTCCAGGCACATCCGAGAATATATCACTATATTCTTCCAACAACCTTGTCAACTCTCCTTTGGCTTCTAAAGTAAGATTTGGATTGATCTGTACATCTCTGTAGGTTCCTTTTTGTTTCCCATTATACAGCTCCAACATCTCTTCCTCCCTGTTCATATTACCATCATTCACTACAGTTACTACCGTTGCCAGTAACTCTTCCCTTTCTTCATCTTCCACTTGACCACCTTCTCTCTCGTTGTATCTCTTCATCATATTTATATGGTATGTCTTTATTTTACCACTAGCAACTTCCACCCGGTAGTCATATTCACCGACTTTGTCTTTCACTAGGTATGGTCCTAGCCATTTCAACATTAATTTGTTGGTTTTGAGTGGCAGTAGTATCAACACTCGATCCCCAATCTCTAATTTACGATATCTGGCCTTCTTATTGTAGTATATCTCGTTCTTAATCTGAGTTTTCTCGATTTGTTGCTGGGCAATTTTACACGTCTCCGCAATTCTCTCCTGAAGTTCCAGCATATAACTATATGCATCGCGTGTTTCTTCTTCCACCTCTTCTCTGGTCCACAATTCTTTCAATATTTTCATCGGCCCCCTGGTACTCCTTCCATATACTAATTCAAATGGGCTAAACCCATGACCTTCTTGAACACTATCTCTCAATGCGAATAGCAAAGGAGTGAGATATCGATCCCATTCTTTGGGTTGTTCTATTATCAATTTCTTCAAAGTCGTTTTGATCGTTCCATTCATTCGCTCAACAACTCCATTGCCCATGGCATGATATGGACTGGTAAACGTGTGCCTTATGAGCAACAACCTATTCACCGCTGCCATAAGTTCGGATGTGAACTGACTTCCCCGATCAGTGTGGACTCTTTGTGGGAAACCCATTCGACAGTAAAATTCAAACAATTTATCCGCCACTTCTTCAGTGGTAATTCCTTTGAGTGGAATTGCTTCAGGAAATCTCGTTGCCATGTCCACTATTGTAAGAATATATCGATTGCCCCTACTTGATCTAGGTTCTATGGGTCCAACCAAATCTATACAAATCATTCTGAATGGTTCTTCAATCAATGGTAAGTGTCCCAGTGGTGCCTTCGACACGCCTTGCTTATTAATCGCTCTTTGACACACATCACAACTCATCACAAACCTCTTAATGTCGCCTGATATCGATGGCCAATAAAATTCTGTAAACACTTTCTCTTGTGTTCTCCTTATTCCTTGATGCGCCGACAACAATGATTCATGTGCCACTATCATCACCTTCTCTCTGAGTTCTTTCGGTACCATTAATTGCAACCTCACTCCATCTCTCATTACCTCTTTATATTCACGGTATAACATTCCTTTCTTAATAACATACAATGGATTACCTCGGTATTTACCCTTCTCATTATCTCTTGATCTGTTCGCCAACTCCCAATACTTGTTCAACGTTTCATCTTTCAATTGCATTGCAATAATCTCTTCGGGTTTCATTTTTAAGTCTGGTAATATTGATCCCTTCAACTGCTTTTCTTTTCTCTCTGTATTGTCTTCGTCATGTGCACGCGTATTGTACGCGGCTACTATTTCTTCCGTGGGTATCTCCGCCTCCAACCGCTCTATGGCACTGATTCTAGTTGCAGTGTTCGTACTCTCGTCTTTCTTTTCCTCAAGTATGTCCCACTCTCCAATTTGTGTAAAATCCTCTTTGAAAGTCACTCTTTTACTTACTGTCTTCTTAGCGACACCAGTGACTAACTCTTTACTACCCCCACCATTGGTGATGTCACTCTCATTTGTATTCACTCCAACGTCTCTACTTTTATTTATATGCTCGATTTGCTTTGGCTTCTTCTCGTACAAACCTGGATTTACTATCAGTTCCATGACCAAGTTCTCTATCACTAAAGCTTCTGCTTTCCCTTCAAATTCTTTACTCTTGATGTCAATTAGAGCTACTGGATATTTTCCTTTGGTCCCATTAGCAAACCTGCAAACCATTCTACGTCCTGTGTACTGGCAAGGTTTCTCCAAACCTTTTCTAATAGCAACACACGAGGCACCCGAGTCATGTAGTGCATTCACCTTTTTCCCATTTACAAGTACCATGCTCGTATAAGCTCTCATAGCTTCTCCTCCTTCAACTACACAACAAGATATTGTTACTTCATGCTCCACATCTACTTCTTCTCTATCTTCAATACACTGCATGGTGGCGACAGTATGTGACCTTGCGCCTTGACCAATCTTATCGCATTTTGATGCATAATGGAAGGTAGATCCACAATGAAAGCAGCCTCCTCTTCGATTTTCTCCACCAACTTCACTCCGTTTACGGTTCCTGGAATCCCATTCATTATTGAACCTCCCTTTATCTTTGAAATTGTCTTGTTCCCTATTCCTGTTCCGTCCAAGACTACTGCTTCGATTTTCACTATTATTTCTTGTAAATTCTCTGGAGCGACCTTCCGGTTCAGTGTCCCTTTTCTTGTGAATAGGTGTCCACTTCCTCTCGCTAATTTCTCTAGCCTCCACATAATTCTGTGCCTGTTCTAGCAATGTTTCCAGATTCACCTTTCCCTTCTCTTTGAGAAAGCATCTCATCTCATCATCACATGTCACTAAGAACTGATCACGCAATACCAGTGTCTCTAATCCTTTATAATCATTCTTGAATCCAGCCATTGACAACCACTGCCTCAAATATCGTCTCAATCTCTCAACATACTGAGTTACAGTTTCATCTGTGTCACGTTTAGAAGAGCGAAACTTCTTTCTATACCCATTTTCCGTGAGCTGGAATCGTTTCAACAGTTCCTCTTTTAATTTCTTGTAATCTTGTGCTTCATCTACTTCCAACCTCTCGAAAACTTGCAATGCTTTTCCGTCTAAGGATTTCACTAGTGTTAATGCCCACATTCTTTCTGGAACTTCGTATGCCATGCAGGTCCTCTCGAACCTTAATAGATAGGCATCAAGACAATCTCTGTCTTCCCTAAATACTGGCATCTTCACATTCTTGGCATTATTATTCTGTCCACTGGTTTCCCTACTATAACCATTTCCAATCCAATCATCTCTATCGCCTTGTCGTCTTTCTTGTTCCAGTTCTTTAAGTCTAATCGTTTTCTGGTTGTCTAATTCAATCCTCTTCAGATTAGCTTCTCTCTCTTCCGAATTCCTCTTTTCTTCCATCTCTAGCTTTCGTAATTCTAATTCCTCATTACGTCGTTTGTCAGCTATTTCGTCTTCGCGTATTTTGTCAGCTATCTCTTCTTGACGTCTCTTGTCAGCTTCTCGTTTCTCTTCTTCGCGTATTTTGTCAGCTATCCCTTCTTGACGTCTCTTGTCAGCTTCTCGTTTCTCTTCTTCGCGTATTTTGTCAGCTATCTCTTCTTGCCTTCGTTCCCTTTCTCGTTCCGAAATTAATTTCTCTTTTTCATAATCAGCAGCTATTTCTTCTTGCCTTCGTTCCCTTTCTCGTTCCGAAATTAATTTCTCTTTTTCATAATCAGCCAGCAATTCTGCTTGTTTAAAGGCCTTGCTCTCTTCTTGTCTCTCTCTGACGAAATCTCTAAGTCCTTGATCCGAATAACCAAGTTCCGATCCAATCTTAACCCACTTTGCAAATTCCGCCGCCATTTGTCAAAGATTAGTTATCTTATAGTCAATTATGCGCTAGAAAATTTTCCAAAGCGCTATTTAAATTTTCGCGGTGAATCAGTTCAACCTTAGACCTGACCTCTTTGTCAACCAATAACAGTCCGTATAATTGAACTACCAGCTACGTCACACCTAATTAATATTCAAACGGCGCTTGAAGCTTATACACACGTGAGTCAAACTAATTTCTATCGTAATTAAACTATGCAATCTAATACTTCTTAGATCCCTTTGATTTACAGTCTAAAATTGTTCTAGATCCCTCGGACGAAGCCCCCAGTTTTGTAACGGAATGCTAAGACCACACTATGGCTCGATTGTTTGGGTGGAATTATATTCCAGATCTCAGAGCGGAGATCATGTTACTCATTAGCATACTATATTCCTATTCGCTGCAATATGGGTTATTGCCCTATATGTCATCAAATCAACAAGTCGAGTGTTTAATATAAAAATAATATTAGCATATGAATATTAAAATATGTCAACTTGTACAGCACTCAAATCCTATCTCTAAGGGTTTGGGATAATGTCTGCTTTAACACAACCTTCTATTAAATAGCCCTACCTAAACCAGTACTGATTAAAGTGACTTTAAGGGATATAACTTTAATATCTACCCTCCCGCGTAGGATTCTTGTAGTTGATTACCACTGGCCAGTCTTCATCGTATTCTCGTCAATGGCGGATCTCCAGGCTGTAGACTTCATTTCTCCGTTGCGGATAATTGTCGTACTCTTCTTCTCAAGTGCTGAATATCTTTGCCGTCGTTGCTTACAGTTTGAACAGTTCCTGTTCAATGTCGAATTTACAAACTATTGCGACTTTCATTTACCGTCCGAACTAACCTTTGTAGATTATTTATTACTTCGCAATGTCTCGAGAAGTAACTTCGTTGATCTAAGGTATGCGCTGGAAACTGCAACGCATACACGCTCTTACCGGTAAGTAAAGCGTTTTACCGATCGTTCGTTACGCTCTTCGACTTTCAATATAGTCCACACTTTAGGACACTAATCGTTCGTAACTCCGGCTTCCAATCGTTCCGACTGTCACGAAACCACACGATAATATTCGACAATAATTATCCACAACTTGCGACCGTTGCAACTTCGGCCATTACGTTCCTCCTTCCTCGACTGAAGATGCTCTACGCGCATGCGCGGCAGCCGACTCTTTCATCCGCATCTCATTGGCTGATGCCGTGATTGATCATTGTCATATTCCGCAATGTTTGCCCCCATTTAATATACATTTTGCCCCTAAGTACTGGTTGTAGCACTGGTCAATTAATTAAACAGAGCAATGTGAAAGTTCTCAATCAAATTATTAACTAATCATTAACTAGGGCCTCTGCCTAACTTAACATGTGTAATTAACATTCAACAATATATATAGCAGGGTAAGAACGTATGGGTGGGATCAAGGATATCGCTACAGGTATGGTTTGTCTCCGGTGTGTTTTCTTGCGTGGATTTTCAGATAACTTTTTTTCTTTAGTTTTAAACCCATACAACTGGCATTGGTAAGGCCTCTCTCGTGTATGGGTTCTATAATGAGTTGCTAGATTCGAACACTGAGTAAAACCTTTTTTACATACTTGGCACTGGAAAGATTTCTCTCCGGAATGAATCATCGCATGACGTGCTACACTTGAATATACAGAAAAACGCTTTCGACATACTTGACACCATAGCTCGAGGGTACGTATGGTACGTATTTTATTGTTTGAAAGGTACGTACGTATTTTAACGTACCTTATTGAAGGGTACGTAAAAGGTGTAAAAGGTACGGTACAACACTTAACCGTGGCACATGCTAGTACAACACTTAACCGTGGCACATGCTATAAGTCATTGTGCATTTGTGCATGAAACATTACAATGGTGCTATCACGAAGTTTTTTAAAATTAAAATACGCTGGTGACGTCACTTTGTTTGCATGTGCCAATAAGTAAGTAATTTAATATCGGTGAAGCGTCAAAACACTGACATATAATAATACTCAGAAATAAAATACGCGTATGGTACGCGTATTTTATTCTTTGAAAGGTACGCACGTATGATACGCGTACCTTATATAAGGTACGCGTACGCATCGAGCTATGCTTGACACTGATAAGGCTTCTCGCCAGTATGGATTTTAATATGGTTCCGCATATGAGAAGAATTCGATTAAAATTTATTACATACCTCGCACTGAAATGGTTTCTCTTTTAAAGTGTGGCTTCTACTGTGTCTTTTCAGATTTGAAGAATATGTAAATGTATTGCCACATACCAGGCAAATGTATGATCTTTCTGCAATTTGGATCGCCTTGTGCTCCTTTAGATCTCCGTTATTCGTAAATTTTCTTTTGCAAAATTTGCATGAATCGAGTATCTTTGCTTTGTCCTCATATCTCTTATTTCCCTTTGAGTGACTATCTGGCACAAATGATTTCTGACATAGCTGGGAGTTATCCATATTTTCCTTTGTTACATTTCGAATGAAGTAGCCAATATGTTCTATTTTTCAAACTGCGCAGTATTTTAGGCATCCAGTAAGAAACTTACTCTTCTCCATTTTATGTAATCATTTTGGGGTAGAGTTCTATAATGACTCGGTAGACGTTCTAGAACGACTCGGTAGACACCAAGCACTAACGTTGCAGCGTTGTTATCTTTAATAAATCCAACTTCTAGTTTGCCGAGAATCCTTTTAAATTAGTTTTAATCGATCCAGCTTCTCTTTAGGCAAGAATTTGTTCGATAAATCCCGCTTCTATTTCGTCAACAAATATTTTTCATCCATTTTTCATTGAAAATTATTGGTCATCAATCCAGCTTCAGAATGACTGCACTAACCCTAAAACTAACCCTAACCGACCCTCACGACACCTAACCTGAGCCCTAACCGACCCTCACACGATAAATCCCGCTTCAATTTCGTCAGGAAATATTTTTCATCAAATTTATAAAAGAAAGTTACGGTAATCTATCGTTTTAACGGAATTAATTATTTTTGTCATTTCGGAAAACGGAATAGCGGAATAAATTATACGAAATTTTTGGGCAGTTGCAGCATCATTATTTTTCAACATTCCGGCTTCTACTTCGGCATAAATCATTATCATCAATCAGGTTTCCTTTTAGTCAAGATTTCATTTAACCAATCCAGCTTCTATTTCAACAATAACAGTTTTTTATCAATTCAATTTCTATTAAAAAACAATTATTTTTCATCAATCCAGCTCCAATTTCAGCAATAATCTTTTCGCAAATCCCACTTCTATTGCGTGAAAAATTATTTAATCAATCCGACTTCTATTTAGCAAAAATTCTTTTCATCAATCCAACTTGTATGCCATCATCGCTATATCCCATGCAATAGCGAATAATTAATTGCGCTAAAACGATAGTGTACAAAATGGCAAATAATTAATTCCGTTAAAACGATAGATTACCAAAAGTTACTTGCTACCGAGTCATTATAGAATATAACCATTATACGAAATTTTTGGGCAGTCGCAACATCATTATCTTTTTAACATTCCGGCTTCCAATTTGGCATAAATCGTTATCATCAATCAGGTTTCATTTAGTCAAGATTTCATTAAAACCAATCCGGCTTCGATTTCTACAATAACAGTTTTTTTATCAATTCAATTTCTATTTAAATAACGGCATAACTCCGAACGGCGGTCCCAAATTAAAATTGCTGTTTTCCAGGCTATTTTCATACTGCGCACACCACTGAGCACGTCACCAGCGTAAATTCCGCGTAAATATGATTTAATTATTTTTAAATTTCTTCAAGCAGTAGTTATGGCAGGCAGTTCAGAGTTTTGCAGACATATACAATAACACGTATTTAATTGAGGGAATCTTAAAATGTTTGCTCGAAAACACGACGGAAGTCCCAAACGGGGTAACTCTCGCATAGGCCAGTGAGAAATGCTTCAGAAATGGAAGCTGGATGAGGATTTCTTATGGCTAAAATGGCAGCTGGATTGATGAAAAGAACGCTTCAGAGATGGAAGCTGGATCAAGGTTCTGTAATAGTAGTTTAAATAGAGGCTGGAAGCTGGTTAACAGTTTTTATAGATCTGAAATAAGCTTAGGATAGGGATTCACGAATAGAACGAAAAAGAAATGGTAGCTGGATGAATGTTTTTCTAAAATAGAAGATGGATTTATTAAAAGAACGATAAAGAAATGGAAGCTGGATGAAGGTTCCAAAATTGATGAAATAGAAGCTGGATTGGCGAGTTGATGTTTTCGGAAAGTAGCCTACCTCAAGTTGTTGTGTGATAATTACAACATTTGACGATATCTATATTATAGACGTCTATAGATGTCTATATTATAGACTATATATTTTAATTTGGGACCGCCGTTCGGAGTTATGCCAAAAATTATTTCATCAATCCGACTTTTATTTAGCAAGAATTCTTTTCGTCAATCCAACTTGTATGCCATCGCTATATCCGATGGAATGGCGAATAATTAATTCCGCTAAAACGATAGGCTCGTGGACAAAATGGCAAATAATTAATTCCGTTAAAACGATAGATTACCATCATTTTCTTAATCTGATACGAAAAAACATCGCAATTCATACCAACAGAAGAATAAGCCGCTGGAAAAGGAAAAATATATGAAATTGTAATTGTTAGAATTGATTAGTTAATGTACGATTAACATGAATAAAATTTAAGCCCCAAGTTCTTTTGTACAGTTTCCGCAGACTGCTAGTAGCAATGACGTCATCATTCTTGTGTTCAAATGCGAACAAAGAGCTTATTTCTTGTAGAGGAGGTGGCAGATTCAATCTGACGCATTTCAACAGCTGGAAATAAGAAGATTGCATTAGGCTACATCAAACCACTGTTTGAAAATATTTTTCATAAGCATTCAACACACGACTTTTACAGAAATTAGAAGTTTGATTCAATTTTTAAAACAATGAGCATGATGAACCTGAAAGATAGCCTATTCAATAGTGACCTTTATTTCGCCTTATGTGAAGTGATTATTAGGCCTACAGATCTGTGTCAGTTTCAGTAAGCTTAAAGCGTCACTGTGTGATAACAAACCTACACAAGCCCGTTTTTGTAAGACTTTTGACTAGCACTACCAAAGTGCAAACAGTGGCGGAATTAAACGGTTCTGAGGAAGACATTGACACCATTAAGCAGTTGCTTTAAAACGCGAGCTTGAAAGAGGAGGCGCCACAATTATCTATAAGATAATAATGGCGCAGTAGCAGCGGTTGATGTGGTAGTTTTGGTAGCCTATTTCGGCCCACTGTAGCAGAGGTTGTGGGAGCAGCAGACGCAGGCTCAGTCTGGTTCGTGCATGGCCGCGCTTCCGGTAGCGGCCTGCACACGTTTAGAGGAAAAGTGGCATTTTCTCGAGTTTTCAGCCGTTTTCTGACTAAGGAATGTTGTGTTCGGGTAATTAATGCGTCCTAGCCCGTTTCTGTTACGCCTGCAGAGTTATTTTCGAGCAATTACGTGCTCAAGAACGATATTTTATTTCATGCAACAGGTGACAGTACTGTAGTCTAATGTTTCTCATAGCAACTAAAACCGCCTGTGCTTTCTTCTTCTTTTGGAGACTTATGTATCACCAGTTTACATTGAATTTCACAGAATATTCATGTGTTGTAACTTGAAAATGCAAAATGTCCAGCTAGCTAAAATAAACCCAGATTTTGCATAGAAAAACCCTTAAACAGAGACGAAGGGCAAAAACAGATCTACTGGAAAAACCCAACTGTGGCATCACTGATACCGTCGGTTTTGGTCGATGACTTTAAAAAGGTCATCATAAATTTAGGAGGCGGAAATGGAAAAAAAGGTCGTCAGAAAGTTTGGCGACCGAAAACGGAAAATGTTTCACGAAAATCAAGCCCCCCAAAATGAAAACGAAAATTCTGGCGCCGCCACTGACTGATAGGCCTACTCTGCTGCTGCTCACAAATAAATTTCAAATTTTAAATATTTCCCCATATCGCTTTTTCTTCGGATTTCTGCCACATATTCTTTAAAAACTTATCGTGCATAAATTTGCGTGTCATAATAAATGAGCGGGTTTAAGACCTAATTGACCGGACTACTGCCATCGTTGCAGCGTGGTTGCAAGTAATGGTTAATGGCGTCTGAATTTCGCAAAAAGTTTCCATACCGAAACTTAAATTGCGGATAACTCGTTTTAACCCTTTAATGCCGAGATGGTAGTAAATGGTATGGGAAATCCTATAACCTCCGGCATTAAGTGAATTGAAACCTGAAAATAGTCGCGCTGACCCACAAATTTGCATAAGAAGCAAAAAGAAAACGTTCTGTTTTGCGAAATGAATCGGCGTCTGAGCCTTTCTTGGGACGGATATCCATACATACCGATCTCAGACTTAGGCCTATAATTATTATAGATGAATTATTTCGTCTTATTATATTAGGCTTATTGCATTTATCTCCGGATATTGTGGTAAAAAGAAATAATATTCAATTTATTATAGTAACACGTGTGTTTATCAGTGGTTCGCAAGGCTAGGACGCAATTTATTCGTTTATTATAGCTTGTACGCAAGAAAGCAGAAACCACATTATTTTCATGCAATATTTGATAATATTTAATAGGATTATTTTAAACAGTATATTTGAGTGGTTATAAAACGACCTATCTTCAGATCCGAAAATATTTTGAATGTGCAAAGGTGCAATAAAATTATTGTCAGTCATAAGCAGTGCGTAGACCTTACTGCTGTCACAAATATTAATAATTGGTGCTATTGAAATGCATTGCGCCTCCACCAGTGGTCCGTTACATCGCAACGAGCGACGTGGCTGCTCAAGTTCTAAATCGATCTGCTCTCTCATATACCGTGTGGGTCTTCAACTCATCGTTGTCCTCGGGCGCATTTCCTTCGTGCTATACGGACGCTTACGCAAAAAAACTATATTATAACTTTTTTTCTGTTTCAAATATTTCTATGAAATTTGGCTACTGTACGTAGATATGAATTACATTTGAGCCCGTGAAATTTGATTTGAGAACTTTCTTATTTTTGACCAAGATATTGGCAAAAAACCGAAGTGGATTACTTTTTTATGGCCCCCCTTGTAGACACTGAAGGTTTACCCGTGCCTGCGGGTTTCAACGAACCGTGGGTCGGGTACGGGTTGGGTACGCATTTCACGGGTACGGATAGGGTCATTACGGGTAGGCCTACGGGTAGGCCGAGTTTTATAGGCGCCAATTTGCTAGACCAGATTTAGACATAATAATTATATCTTAACGATGCATATAGGATTATAGGCTTAATGCACGCCGCGCCGTAGTATTGGCCAATAAACGGCTGCTCAACCGACACGCGCCCTGTGGTAGCTTTTTTGCATCGACGTTCGCAGACCCTTAAAACGGCAGTGCTTACAATCATCTGCAAAATAGTAAAATTGATTAAAGGAATTAGTAGGTTAGTTTGGATGGTAGCTTTTGGCAAAAACTGAGTTCATTTCCAACTTATATAGTAAACGTTAACATGATTTCCTGCGACGATCAGTTGTTTCTTTTCTTCGTCGTAGCACAAAGCACTTGGCGCATCGATTCCTATTTCTTCTTTCTCGCCTGTTGGAATAAGAATTCTGTTCCATGTAAGATCGGAATCCAAGAGAATCACTGTATTATTACTTGCGTCAGCCACAAACACTCGATCCTCTGAATCGATTGAGAGATATTTAGGATTCTTCAGGGTTCCATATGAAGGAAAAAATTCACGAATGACCATCTGTCCATCTCTGCTCAATTCGCTGATGCCCCACAACCCCATTACCAGCCCATTCTCAATCGACTGACTCAGTATGATGAAATTTCCGATGGATGTTTCCACTGCATGAAGAGGATACAAGATCTCCCTTGGTAACTGAATGGATCTAAGAAGTTCTGCGTCTGATCCGTAGATCATCAGAAAGGTCGATATAATATAATCATTGAAAACCATCAACCGACCGTCAGTCGACACTGACAGACTTTGTGGCATAAAATCAATTTTAAACAATTTGATGATTTTGTGTCCGCCATCTTCTTCTTTTGTTAGCTTCCAGACGCATCTCTCAAGAAACTCAGTGACGTAGAGACAATTTTCCCTATCATTGGATCCAATGTCATTGGGAAAACGAATTTCTGTTAATTCGATTTCCTTCTGCAAATTAAATGGATTTTGATCTTCAAATACATGAATTACAGGATGCAGAGCAGTAAGAGGATGAGGAAGAGAAGACGGTCCTAAGAGTATGTAGATTTCGTTTCGCAGCTTAGTCACACTCCGCACATACATATCTATTATTTCTTGTGTCTTGATTCTCTGAGTAAATCTGGTGGAGAACGCACACACGACTAGAATAAAGAACAAATAGAGAACAACATAATTACTAATAGGCAAGTAACTGAGGTACACGGCGTTGCCAGGGAAATTTAGGATTCGCCTTGCTCCCGGCCAATCCTCCGTTCTTCCTTCTCTACATCCCCTCCCTGCCTCCGTCTCACCCTCCTTCCCTCGCCTCTTCATTCGTCGCTCCGTACCTCCGTCCCATTCTCAAATGACTCCATTGACTAAAAATCCCCGAGCTTCAGGAGTTCGGAGATTACTGTAACAATTCGCTATTCATAGGGTCCACCATTCCGAATATCCGCTAGATTTTGTGGGGAACGGACATTTCCCCCCCTGGACATTTCCCCCCGGACATTTCCCCCCCCGGACATTTCCCCCCTGGACGTTTCCCCCTACCCTAGGACATTTCCCCCCCCGTATGCGGAAACCATTGCTTTTGTCGTCTTCAACAATTTCAACCAGAATATTTTCATCAATCCAGCTTCAATTTATGCAAGAATATTTTCATCAATCCAGTTCCAATTTAAGCAAGAAATATTTTCATCAATCCAGCTCCAATTTAAGCAAGAATATTTTCATCAATCCAGCTCCAATTTAAGCAAGAATATTTTCATCAATCCTGTTCCAATTTAAGCAAGAATATTTTCATCAATCCAGCCTCCATTTAAGCAAGAATATTTTCATCAATCCAGCTCCAATTTAAACCAGAATATTTTCATCAATCCAGCTCCAATTTAAACCAGAATATTTTCATCAATCCAAGCTTCCATTTAAGTAATAAACGCATAGCTATTTAAGTGGATTCCTTAGCATTTACTTCAAATGAATCGTTGTAAAAGTTTCAGATTTAATTATACAGGCCTAGGCGTAGGTCTAGAATTCAGGGTAGGACTTGTTTGGTCATTTGAGGTGGTATGCACAGAAGGGGGGAAATGTCCGGGGAGGGGAAATGTCCTAGTCGAAATCAGGGGGGGAAACGTCCAGGGGGGAAATGTCCAGGGGGGGAAATGTCCAGGGGGAAAATGTCCGGGGGGAAATGTCCAGGGGGGAAATGTCCTACACTCAGATTTTGTTCATTACCCTTGGTGGTTAGAGTTACGGTGTGTAAGGGCTAGGGATATAGGGTTTGGAATGGTGGACCCTCGGAATAGTGGACCAAAACCGAATGAATTTATCATGATAGGCGTATAACAGTACAATCCTCGGAATAGTGAACCTTCGGATAAGTGAACCTTCGGATAAGTGAACCTTCGGAATAGTGAACCTTCGGAATAGTGAACCCAAACCGTTTCCCGTTGCCTTCCTCACAGACATTATTGTGGGCGAGCAACTTTTCCAAGGTCGCTACGTAGTGGCTTGAGGTAGATTCGAAACTGCGACGCTTTGGTCACAAGGCGCCGAACTTAAAACTGCACCACCGCATCCCACGAATAATAATTTTAAAATGGTTATTTTTGATCGCAGCTTATGTTTCTATTAGGCCTACATTCCCTACAACACAATAGGAAATAGAATTGATTTGGTCACTTAGAAAATGTGATTTGTAGCTATGTGTTTCAATATACTTTTTAGTAGTGAAATAATAATATTATGTTAATTTAATTTGCTTCTGTTTAAACATCTTTATTGCTTTCCATACCGCTGCAAGTCTCTTGTTCCTCTCCGTCTTTTCTACTCTAGGCTATATACCTGCCTTTCATGCACACTTAGTGGTTCCATTTCAATGTCTTAATTTCACTCCAGGGAGAATAGCCTACTCAAAATTTGAGTATCGTAGAAGTCTGGGACAATTGTTTGTTGTATTATCGTAAAGTTAGGGCCTACTTAATTTGTATTGAAGAAAATTATTTAGCTTTACGATAAAACAACAAAATTGTCCCCGACTTATACAATACAATACAATATTATTGAAATTTTATATAAACCTCATTACAAATCACCGAAGTGCAGACACGCTTCATCGGCTTCAATAGGGTAGTTTTATAAAATGAAAGTCTTTTAAATTTGTTCCCCAACCCGCCATGTAGTCACGCCAGATGCTAATAGGTCACAGTTTACAAATTAAAAGAAAATATTAACATCTAGGTCTCTAGGACTGGCGCAAAGTTGACAAAGTTTTTACATTTTGCTGATGGTTTCCATGAAATTTATCATAACATAGACACAGGGTAATGTTTGACATAACTACATAAAGTAAACCATACATTTACAGCTATACAAGCAATTAATTTCCGGAATAATATTACCAAATTCATATCGGAATGTGTTAATTTTATTTCGTTATTTTGATACTTGCTGCAAAACTTAGAAAATGATATGAACATTTATCAGAGAACATCATCACTTGCCGATGAATAACTAGTCCCTCTTCCGATTTTGACCTAATAGTAAGTTAATGGCTGTAGTCTTTGCTGACTCTTAGATTAGTTTGCTTTTCATGCCGCCAAATTCGCATATTAGATGATTCCAGACTTGTTCGCCACATGAGGGGACGCGAGACTTGCGTGATCTGGTTGAAACTCGCCGCAGTCGGTGCCGAGGTTCATATTGCGAGTGGAATATCCGCATTTTAAATTTGTAAATAGCTCCGACCATAATAAATATAACACGCGCGATGCACAGCCGTTGAATTGCCACCAAGGAAAATACGTTTAGAATCTGAAAATATTTTGGATATAGAGTCTCAATGAGCCGTTTCATCAAGTGGTGGGTTGGAGAATAAAAAAGAAACAACTTCCAAATTTTTCCATTATGAATGGAACCCCCTGCCCCTCAACGGTGCAACTGCAATTATATTGCAGAGCAATAGTAATGTGAGTGAAGGACTTGATGCATAGGTCCCTACACAGCAAACTGCCTCTGTCAAGGATCGAACCTGCACACTTCACGTTACAGGCCGACCACTCTAACCAATCAGCCACCGTGACTCACGATTTAGATCTATTCCATATACTATATACTAGATCTTTCTTTCGCTTCCATCAGGCGTAAATTTCCTTTATGACGAGGGACTTCAGGAGTACTTGCCAATGGTTCTGTTGAACTGATTATAATCGATGTTGATCACCATTGAAAGTGAAGTTTGAATATTTTCAAAGAATACATCTCCCAGCTGATTCGATTCGTACAACTTCTGAATATATACAAGAGCTGCTTGTGAACGACACCAGAACCAAACGACTACAGTTTGTCTCTCCAACTGAGAGTTGAGGATTTCTATTTCTTCATCTTTCAGTTGATTTATGAATGTATAAGTTTGATATGACCATGATTCGGTTCCGTTTCGCAAATCTTCAATTTTCTGATAAAGCATCTCTGCTTCCATTGACGATGTGCGCTCTGCACCACGACTTTGAAGTTCAATTTTTGTTGTACCTAAAGACAAAATAAACGTGTACGTAATTTCCAGCAAAGTTGCGGAGACATAGGTTTAGATAACTTCGGTTAGACTAAAAAAACTAATTTTTAGGATTTTTGGATGGAGACACGACATCGAAACGAAGTTGCATCTAATTTGAGCAAGAACTGATAGAACATGTTCGTAATAGGCCTTTACTCTACTTCAGAGCACAGTTAGTCGCATATGGGACAGTTAAGCTTCGTCCAATTCTGTCATATCAACGGTTATTATTATTATTAATATTCATATTATTATTATTACTATTATTATTATTATTATTATTATTATTATTATCATAATTTCCAGCAAAGTTGCCCAGACATAGGTTTAGATAACTTCGGTTAAATTTTTAAAAAATTTTTTTGGATTTTAGTATGGAGACACGACACCGAAATGAAGTTGCGTCTAATTTGAGGCAGAACTGATAGAACATTTTCGTAATAGGCCTATAGGCTATACTTCAGAAGACAGTTAGTCACATATGGAACAGCTAAGCTTCGTCCAATTCTGTCATATCAACGGTTATTATTATTATTATTATTATTATTATTATTATTATTATTATACAACTTCATTTATTGTAAAACAGACAATTAAGTTCCTATTCTAACATATACTCCGAAGAGTACTAAATGCAACTATGAATCTAGGACCTCGTCCTCGGTGTCATGCATAAATGTTCCTCTAAACGCTATTGCGTTGTAGCGCTGTGTACAGATGGACAGTCGCTGAAACAGAAATTTGGTCTCCTGAGGGTCGCCCGTGGCGGCAGACAGCCGATGACCTAGATCCACAATAAATTCGCGACCTGACATGTTTATTGGACCCATGTTTATTATTATTATTATTATTATTATTATTATAATTTATTTTTTTTTATTTTTTTATTATAAACAACTTCCTTTATTGTAAAACAGACAATTTCCTATTCTAACATCTACTCCGAAGAGTACTAAATGCATCTACGAATCTAGGACCTCGTCCCCGGTGTCATGCATAAAGGTTTCTCGAAACGCTATTGCGTTGTAGCGCTGCGTACAGATGGACAGGCGCTGAAACAGATATTTGGTCTTCTGAGGGTCACCATATCATATCCGACCTAATTCCAAAAGGAACTCACGACCTGACAAATTTATTGGACCTAATGTCTCTAAAGCTACTGGCACGATGTTGTGTGTTGCGGGGAGCTCTGCATACTTTGCTATTTTGCGCGAAGCGGCCAGTTCAGCGGCACTCCCAGGGGTTGTCCCTGACTTATTATTATTATTATTATTATTATTATTATTATTATTATTATTATTATTATTTTTATTATTATTATTATTATTATTACTACTATTACCATTATCATTATCACTATCACTATCATTATCATTATCATTATTATTATCATTATAATTATTATTATTATTATTATTATTATTATTATTATTATTATTATTATTATTATTATTATTATTATCAAGCAAACCCTGTTAACTACATGCCTCTGAATAAAGTTTATACTTTGCACCTCCTCCGTTTTCCATGATCCTTGCCACTGTCTTCTGGTTGGTTTGTCGAAGACATGTGACGAAATCTGAGAACTTTGCTTCGTCAAAAGATTCCAAGATAAACAAAAGCTCTGCGTTCTTATCTTGTGTTGAATTCTGTCGTTGGATGAAGTGACTTTGTTCTTGTGTTAAGCAATTGAGACACAACAGCAAATCGATTAATTCGTCATTTGGTTGAATATTTTCTAGGAGATAATTTCTGTTGTTTCTAATGATTGCAGATCTTTTCTCGGTTTTTTCATAGAAATCTGAAAGACATTAGAACCAGTGATACCGCTCCAAAATTCAAGAAAAGCCAAGATGGGGCCTTAAAAAAAGCCAAGTTAATAATTATGGACTAAGTCACCTATTTTATTCCAACAGAAGCTATTTTATCCGATGAATTGTCATGTTTATGAAATTATGTATAAATAATCTTGAAATTAATGTCTATTAAAATGTTAATAATTGGTTCCTTCCGTTCGCTGATTTTCTGACACACGAACAACATTTTGGAACATAGTGCGACAGTTCTTAGAAATAAACGTCGTCTTCGTTTTAGTTGTTGCTGTCTTGAGTTCAAAAGTTTTTGTGTGCTTTTGTGTGATTTTGTGAGCCATTAGAGCTGACTTGTTTGCATTTCTAAGATTAATGTCTATTGTTATTAATATAAGTAGGCCTATCTATGATCAACCTATCATTTATCTTTATCACGTTATTTGCGATTTTGCGCGGAATTGCGCCAAATTACACGCGACGTCACCAATTACTAATATGCAGAGGGCAAACAGTTAAGAGAATAATAATAAGTCGGATATATACTAGTCAGCAGATGGAACCATAGTTAAATTATTGCTAATGTTATTGTTATTTAGTGGATTATTCCTAAAATTATTATTATTTAGTGGATTATTGCTAAGATTATTGTTATTTTGTGGGTAGAAAAAAGCCAAGTAAAAAAGCCAAGGTCCTTTGAAACAAAGCCAATATCCCAAGATACGATTGAAAAAGCCAAGATCTTGGGAAAAAGCCAAGGAGCGGTAACACTGATTAGAACCGTCATCTTCATTGAATGACTTCATAGCATTGTTAGATTAGCCAACATCAGAGAATTTCATCATTAGCGATATATTTCTGTCCGAATTACAAAGTAATTAATAAGAAGTAATTTCTATTCCGTCACCAGATGTTTCATCTGGTGACGGAATAGAAAACAGAATGAAAATTAAAATAAAAAACCAAGTGATGAAATTTATTGAACTTGGAAAAGTAGCCTAAGGCATTCAAGCCAGACTGTCTGGCCAAATAATTGATTCCATTATACATGTAGACTGCGGCATTTTTTTACACTCACTGTACCACAACGGAAGCTAATGTAGCGCCGGATATGCACAGATCCGTAGTTTCATAATAAAAATTCTGAATATTCTTCTCTGCCTCTGAGCTCATTGAGGTCACTCTTAAAGTCTAAACAATGATTGCTGTTAAAGTAAAAATATATATATCTAATAAAACTGGTGTGAATCATTCAGTTTGATATCCGTCATACTATAGCAACCACTTGAACAGGTCAATCATTGGAGGCTGTCTGTTCTGTTAGTAGTTAAGATGTATGTAATCAAATAATTTTTTTGCCCTGAGCGAGGCTTGAACCCGGGTCGCGATAATGACTCTCAGTCTGTCGACCAGAGCGCTCTCCACTCAGCCACGGGTATTATTATTTTTAGCGCCCGAGGTAGGCTATATATGATCCCATAATGAATACTAAAAGCTGTAATAATAATAATAATAATAATAATAATAATAATAATAATAATAATAATAATAATAATTTCGAATTTTTACGAAACTTCAGGTGTTTAAAATTATATTATACAATACTGTCTATTTTCCTGTAAGAGGCAGAGTCTTGAAAGCGCATAAAGGAACGGGAGACAACGGCTCAAAAACTCGTATCTTTACCATACCAGCAGTGGCACTTCAGGATGATACGATACCGTGCTTTCCCGATAGGACATACAGCGCATGACATGACAGTGTCTCAAAAACGGACACAGGATAGGCGTAAGTAAGACGACACGAGGAATGATTTCCGGTGATTCGAGATTTTGGAAGAGACTTAGCCGCTCTCGTCGTATTTGAAGCCAGTTACCCAACCTTTCCACTAGCAATATTGCGCATAAGTATGTATATTTAAAATGCACCGTTGATGAATATCCATAATAATTATGGGGGAAGATAATTACACTCAGAACGTTTTAAAATTATTTATGTGTCAAAGTTTCTGTGCAAGTCTTGATATCGAGAGAACTAAGTCGGACAACTTTTACAACCCATGGAATGAACCTTACTTTTCAAGTAACGCCAGATTGACCTCTTCAACCGTTTTCTGGCGATTCTTCGATTGAAGCAAACGTCGACTGATATAAGGGATCTGATAACATCTTCGTCTCTTTGCTTTGTAGGTGAATTCGAAATCCAATGCAGATAAGACTTTTGTAAGATAATATCCAAGATCTCCAGTGGAAGATCATACAACTGCAATAAAACGTATGCAGCGTTAACACTGGTAGATGATAATGAACGCCATTCATTCTTTCAAGAATCTCCATCGCGCCAGGGACAGCTCACAGGCGCTCCAGATCCCACCACGGCAAAAATCCAGCGTTCTGAGTCGAAATGCGGACGTAGTTCTTATGGAAACCCATTCAAGACCACTGGCCCCACATTGTAAAAGTCTCGATTCCGCATAATTGCATTTCGTGAGACTGGAACAAAGGGCAACTCCAAGGCCGTAGCTTGGGGGTGTTTTGGGTGTTTGAACATCCCCCGAAATGAAATAATGCTACCATGAAATTATGCATTATACTGACACACTCATGATGTAAGGACTAATGAGATTTCAATTTGAAGCTCTTATTTCTATGAACTATTTCACAATTAGATTAAATCAGCCTTCAAACCCTTAGTCCTAGATTCGGTTGCTTGTCGGTTTCAGTGGCGGCGCTACGCCAGGGCATGGCAGGGCAACTGCCCTGGTAAAAAAGCTTTTGCCCTGCCTGTTTCCCTGGTCGTTGCCCTGCCAGAAATTTTACAATGGGAGAATTTGTTCGGGCATATTGCTTCTTACTGTTCACATCCGTCCGCTCTTGGGCAGGGCAGGGCAGGGCAAAAGTTCTGGCAGGGCAAAAATCTGGCAGGGCAAAAGTTTACGAAGAGAAAAAAATCTGACAAGACAATTTTCTGGCAGGGCAAATGTTCTGGCAGAGCCAAAATTCTGGCAGGGTAAAGACCGTAAAATTATGGCAGGGCAAAAGTTTTGACACGGGAAAATTCTGACAGGGCAAGAATTCTGGTGGCTTAAAAGTTAACAGCGTCGGCCTAGCTGTCGCTTTCTTGTTTTTCAAATGAATCGTAAGCATTTGCGTAGACTATTATAGCCTATCTGACTCCGTTACTTTATTTGCTGAACGTTTTGCTTTCGAAATGCTGTTGTTACTCGAAAGAGGATTTGCAATGCTTCACCAAATCACCGAGATTGGTCTACAGGTTGGGCCATAAAAATACCCACAAGTTTTTTGCCCATTATCTTGGCCAGAGGTAGTAGTTTTTAATAATTTTTTAGGCTTAAAGAAAATTCCTATTCACACATGATGGCCAGATTTAGTAAAAAAAATATTCAAACAGAACAAAAGTTGGATCACTTTTAGTGGGACCACTCACTGTTATTTGACGATTAAAAAAACATTACGCAGCAAAAAGTAACAAAACGAATTTATTAAGTAACATCTCAAATAATTGGTGTCAAATAGACTTGTTATTGACAGAAAATCGTTGTTATTATTTAGGAAAAAACAGGTACCAGCATAGCTGCACGTCGCTGTGACATCATTTAGCAAGATGACTGTTAAGTTGTTAAATAAAGAATTTTTCTGATTAGTAATTTTGTTTTTAACATAATAAAATCGAAATTTCTATCAAATTAAAATGCCAAAGGTGTTGGTGGCAGGCAAAATTTGTATTCATACACTTCATGAGCAAGGCCTTGAAGATAAATGAATCGCCGCTTAATCTGATGAACAGTGATTGCAGAGAAATGAAGAACTAAATAATTTTTGAAATAGAGAGTTAAGAAATGTGCCGTTTATAAAAGGATATCGGTTCAACGTCAATATTAACCTACTGTACTGTTTTCATTGAGAGGAATCAATGGTTCCAAATATCCGGATTTGAACCCGATGATTTTATCAACAGGGGAGAGCTATTGCTCGAGAAATACCTCAATCTGCAGCCAAAACCAAGAACGATAAGAGAATGAAAATTGATGGTCGCATTGGAGCTGATTGGGAAGATTTACCTCTGGAACACATCACCAAGTTCATTTAAAAACTGTGCAAAATACTCAAAACAAGTGTGGGCATTGTTGGTGGACACATTGAACACAAGATGTGGTGTACTATCACGTTCATTTGATAGCAATAGCCTAATATTATTATTTGAGATGAGACTTATAAAAAAATCGTTTTTGCTACTTTTTGTTGAATTATGTTTTTGAATCGTCAAAAAGTCGGTTGTCTCACTAAAAGTCATATAACTCTTGTTCTATTTGAAATAATACGGTGAAATCTGGCCACACTGCGGTAACAATTATGAATTGTCTTTAAGCCTGTAAAATTTGATTATTTTTTAAACTTCTGGCTAAGATAATTATTGGCAAAAACCTTAGGGGTCTTTTTTGTGGCCCACCCTTTATAAGGATTCTAGGATTTACTTTTCAAATGTCAAAGTGTTCTGTTTCATGGCTTCGCCCATTTGATTCTCTGCCCAGCCAACCCTAATAGTGTAGGGTGGGTGATTTATGGCATGCACGGTAGCGCAAAATTATAGACCTATGTGTGCCCGTACTACCGAACACGCGACTCGCCCTCTGCCATGGTTACTTGTGTGGCTGCCCTGGCTATGCCCTGGCTACAAAAAGTGTCTGGCGCCGCCACTGGTCGGTTTGCTCAATGTCGAGTAAGCACCCACCCCCCCAAATAAAATCCTGGCTACGGCCTTGGGTACCTCGTTCTGCGCAAGGCTGATAGGCGGTGTCCTTAGATACCGTTGGAGCAACAGAGCTCCTGAATACTGATGCTCTTACCTAATATAAGAAGTTCGGAATTTTTTACATTTAGCCTATAATACTGTGGCCCGATGGGACTCCAAAAATGGATGGGTGTGGAGTCCATGACTCTTATAACATTTGGCGTGGAATCCAATTTTTTTGATGTGATGCGTCCATGACTCCAAGAAATCAGACCTTAACGGAATCACTGCTCCTGATGCTATTACTTAGACATTTTCGCAGATAGTCAGAGCCTCAACTTCACATTGCCGAGCCAGGGCATCGATCCCATCTATCCTCAATGCGTTGCCGTGTAGAAACCCAGAGCAATGTCACTAACATTGTTTATCGCTGGAGATATGACTAAATTTATACTTCAAAATTTTGTCCAATTAAACGGGTTTCTGAGCGTAAAACTCGGTTAATCACTAGTTAATTTAGACTGTTGCGTAATAACGTGGGTTTGCGTTGTATGATGCGATTACAGATAGTAGGTTGCTAAGAATGCACGGAGTTTGGTTTCAGTTCTGGGGGGGAGAGTCTTGGGACGGAGACATCCCTTTTCGAGGCAAAAAGTTTATGACTTTTTTATTCCATCAGTCAAAATTTCGTGAAAATATACCATTTTCCCGGCCAAAGAAGTTCATGACCTTTTTTATGATGTGAGACTTCTTTACTTCTTTAGGGCTTAGCCCCCAGCCCTGATAAACTCCACTAATGATGCTAAGCATACGTTTCCGAAATGCCATAACTGGAAGAGATAATTTACACACAATTATTTTGCCCCCGGGCCACAGCTAAACGTCACTGAGGCCTAATCGCTTTTTATGCCTGACTTGTCAATGTCCATTGCCCTCATCTACAACGGGAAATTTGGCGACCCTTCTTCCGTACATGCAACCGGTCTAAAGTTCATTCTTATCTCTCAACCATTGTGCCATACGTCCTTCGTTCACACACAAAGCATCAGCCAAGCGCCGTTTCCAATTAGACCATCAAGTTGATCGTGTTATTAAACTCGTTCCTACCATATTTTTCTTTAGATAAATTAATGGCAAAATCTTACCGCTGTATGTCTTCTAGACGGTGTTGCGTTCTGTTCAATTTCTCCAATCGACATTCTTTTATTTAATATTATTTCTTCAAGACAAGAAATTGAAAACAAATTACTTAGGCCTAAATGTTTTTATTGTAAGATGTGTTCTATAATTATTTCGCAGTTTTTCCACCATTTACTTTACAGCATTCGTTGCAATGTCATGCAGAACATAATCATTACCGAACAATGTAGAGCAAACTGGCCTGTTTAATAGGCCTAAGCAATTGGCTGAATAAATAATTTGATAGTCAGAAAAGCGGTTGTCTAATTTGCACATTTTATGTCATTTTTTAAAAGTCGCTCAGACTAAAGTTTCAAAACAACTTGTGATCAACAACCCTGAGAAGACAAGTTTTTGTAAAAGGACATTACTACGGTGTCGTCATGAAAGAAATTGGAGTAGGCCTACCGTATATTACCGTCATATAGCCTATATATTATAGCCTAGCCTAATTACCGACGAGGGACGAGAAAACATGGCAGTAGATCTATATTTGAAGAATAATAATTGTTTCTTTCCACTGACCACTTTTGCAACTTGAAGACAATCGCAAATCAGGTTTCCGACGTTTGCGATTACTTTCGCTTTTGTTTTTCAGGTCTTTTCTTGCATTGGCGTCCATAGCGATCGTTTGCGGAGATATAATTATTCAAGCTGTGCCTTTGACCGTAGATCTACTGAACGATTCTGTTGTGGTTAAAACGTTGACCACTTCTTAAGAACGTTTAACATTATTATGTCTACTGATATTAACAAGAGACACGTAATTATATGAGAAATATAAATCCTACTTCGTGGTTGCGATCGTTGCGTCAACAAGGCTGAACGTAAATATAATTATTGGAGTCTATTCTTAGGCAGGAACTTTACGCATCACCGCACAACACTTCGTTGTTGCTGCGCCTGAATGTTTGGCACTTCCGCCAGTTAATACACGGTGATTCGTTAAAAATGTGACCCTGCATAAGTCAATATAACTCATGTCGATGACCATCGGTTTCAATGAAATTTCAGAATAATGACCCATTAATTATGCTCTAGCCGTGTGCTATATAAATTACTTCGCATTCAAAGTTATAATGACGTAACGCTGATCAGTGGCGGCGCCAGGATTTCAGTTTCAAGAGGGGGGGCTGAGCCCCGCGGCGAAAATTTTCCCTTTTCGGCCGCCAAAATTTCTGACGATCTTCTTTTGTCATCGACCGAAATTTTATGAAAATTTTCCATTTTCGCCGACAAATTTCTGACGTCCTTTTTTTTAGTCGTCAGCCGAAAATCGTGGATATTTCAATGTAAAAAAATTCGGATGGCCCTTTTTTAGGGGTGGGGGCTGAACCTCTAGTAGGAAGGCTTAGCCCCCAGCCCCCCCTAGCGCCGCCACTGACGCGGATGACGAAACTAATGACGTCGAAAAACAAGCAAGTTCCCATATACATCAAACACAATGATGCAGTTGGTACTGTAATGGTTTCTGATATTACAGTCATGGCCATAAGTTTGAACTCAGTAAGATTTTTCGTGTTTTTTTGTGTAAAGTGTAATTATTTGAGGAATATAATACATCCATAGAGTGTTATCCATTGTCTGAAGATTACACACAGCCGCATTAGGGGGGGGCGCAGACATTTCTCCCCCTGGACAAACCCCCGGACAAACCCCCCCTGGACAATTCTCCCCCTGGACAATTCCCCCCTGATTTAGCCTAGGACATTAACACCCCGGACAATTCCCCCCCTCTTTGCTTCCATTTAAGTAAAAATTATTTTGCATCAATCCGGCTTCTATTTAGCAAGAAATCTTTTCATCAATCCAACTTAGGACACTTAGGACCGCCGTTTTATAGTAATACCACTTACACGCAATATGTTCGACAGGGGGGGGAATTGTCCTACCCTGGGGGGGAGGAATTGTCCGGGGGTTTTTGTCCGGGGGGTTTTGTCCGGGGGTTTGTCCAGGGGGGGAAATGTCCTACACTCGCATTAGGTCTATATTAATAGCGCACAAATACCCCAATCGTGCCGTAATTAACGACAACGTGAATATTTAGGTCAAAATATTACTGAGTTCAAACTTATGGCCATGACTGTATATGCAACATCTTCTTCTTCTTCTTCTGCTTGGTCTCTCTTCCGTCCGGCGCATGTCCTACGCCAACGATGAGGCCTCAATATGCCGTCTCCAGCATGCTCGGTTTCTGATTTTATCCACCGCATCTCTCATATCCATGTTCTGTGCTGCTAGATCCTCTTTTATATTGTCCATCCAGGTCTTTGGTTGTCTCCCTTGGCTTCTCTTTCCCTCCACATGCCCGTGCAGAGCCGCGGCCGGTAGCCTTTTGTCTTCCATTCGTGTCACGTGCCCGAACCAGGTGAGTCTTCTTTTTCTGATCTTGTCCACCACTGTTTCCTTTTGTCCCAGCTTCTCCCGAGTCACTTCGTTTCGGATCCTGTCTCTCCGACTTCTTCCCAGAATTCTTCTCAGCCAGCTCATCTCCGCCACCAGTAGTCTTCTCTCATCCTCTCTGCGCAGACACCAGCACTCTGCTCCATACAGTAGCACCGGTAGAACAAGTGTTCCATATAGCTTCATCTTCGTTCTTATCGAGATGCTGTTTGTTTTCCACATCTTACTCAGCCGTCCAAACATCGCTCCTGCAAGGCCAATTCGACGTTTGATGTCCTTTGTGCACTTCTCGTCATCCGTTATCAAACCTCCAAGGTACACACATTCTGTCACCTGTTCCAGCACCCTGTTCTCCAGTCTTATTTCCAGATCTTCATGGTGTTTTCCAACAGTCATTGTTTTTGTCTTCTCTACATTAATTCTAAGGCCCAGTCTTTTGCTGCTGTTGTATACCCGGTCTGTCAGATCCTGCAGCTTCTCTGGTGTATATGCAACATACTGCATAAATATTTGCAAAACATTGTGGAATCGCTATAGAGGGAGAAAGGAGCAGAGGGAGACAGAGGAAGATCTGGATGGACAACATCAAAGAAGACCTAAGAGAGAAGGGAACCAGCTTAGACGAAATCCGAGAAACAATCAGGAGCAGAGAAGTCTGGAGAAATTTCATAAAGGCCTCATCGTCATATCGATGACAGAGGAGAATATAGAAGAAGATGAAGATAAAGATGAAGAAGAAGAAGAAGAAGAAGAAGAAGAAGAAGAAGAAGAAGAAGAAGAAGAAGAGGAAGAGGAAGAGGAAGATGAAGGGGAAGAGGAAGATGAGGAGAAGAAGAAGAAGAAGAGGAAGAGGAGAAGAAGAGGAAGAAGAAGAAGAAGAAGAAGAAGAAGAAGAGAAGGAGGAAGAGGAAGAGGACGATGAAAAAGAAGAGGAAGAGGAAGATGAAGATGAGGAGAAGAAGAAGAAGAAGAAGAAGAAGAAGAAGAAGAGGAAGAGGAGAAGAAGAGGAAGAGGAGGAAGAGGAGGAGGAAGAGGTGGAGGAGGAGAAGATGAAGAGGGAGAGGAAGAGGAGGAGGAGGAGGAGGAGGAGGAGGAGGAGGAAGAGAAAGAGGAGGAAGAGGAGGAGGAGCAGAAGAAGAAGAAGAAGACGAAGAAGAGGAAGAAGAAGGAATCGCTGGAGATTAACGGCAGCGCTGCAAACGTCACAAAACTTTCTATAATGCCTTCCTAAGACCATTAGCTTCCAAACGCACCTACTCCGAATGTTCGCTGACGATCTGGCGATTTTTGTGAATTTAAACAAAAATTGATCTAAACAGAAAACACTTGCACGATCTCAGAAATTGCCATGTTTAGTTTACCCATTATGAGATTACATACGGACTAAAGAGAAGGTACGAGATTAACAATTTATTCAGCACTGTGCACTCTCGTTAACGTTTTCTCACTTACACGGCAAAGATGCGTTTCTTTCTCCAGTATGAATTCTTCTGTTTCTTTAGACTACTGCATGTACGTAAATATGCTTTGTCAAAACTCACATTCACATGTTCTTGATTTAGGGTCGATTTTTCTCGTCGTATGACTATCCGGTAGGCCTGTACAGTTCGATAGAGATCGAAGTTAACTATTGCTCATACGGAAGCATAAATTGAATTATACATGTTTAGAAAAACGCAAAACAAAAGCATGGTCCTTAAATATAATAATTGAATTATGTTCTATCGTACCACAATACTCGGCAACACCAGATTGAAGCCAACTAGATATGTACGAATAATGAACTGGTTCGTGCGTGTTATCATAGGTTGAATACCAATAGGCCTATTCCCATTAACCTTTCATACTACTGTCTAGTTCAGAAAAGGTTGTGCTTCAATAGCGTAAAATATTTAAAGCAATTTTTTGTTCAGATTTTGATTTATATAGAGGATCGAAATTCGCCTAATGTTTTATTTACAAACATGACAGGGTTCTTACAGGAATTTAAGACGATGTGCATCAAATTTTTAAAATCATATGCCTGAAAAAACAGTGTTAGAGTGATTGAGCTTAATTATGATTTAAGATAAATAAAATCAGTATTTTCATCAAGAATGGACTGCAACATAATTTGGCAGATTGTGAACTTTGGAAACTGTTTTACAAACTAGACCCATGCACTTTGTGGGTTTTTTCATGGCGTCTCAGACCTGAAGAGCATAAGAACGTTCTTTGACATAGGCCTAGCTGGCAAAATTTATGTATGGCTTTTCTCCAGTATGTCTTCTCGTGTGCAACTTCATATAACTTTCATACTTGGATGTAAACTCACATAATTGGCATTGGTGTTGTTTCTGTTCGATGTGAATTCTAGAATGACGTCTGAGACCACTAGCTTGGATAAATCGTTTTTGACATACATTACATTGGTATGGTTTTTCTCCAGTATGATATCGAACATGATAACTCAGGTGAGAATGTAACGCCCGCCCTAGCCGCTAGAGGGGCAGGAGCTCGTGCAATTGTGGCCTCACTTACTTGCTCACTTCCAACTCCCCCTGCTAGCGCTGCGGCGTACTGCCGGGGCGATAGGAAC
The DNA here is from genome assembly GCA_949752735.1 of Lumbricus terrestris. Lineage (NCBI taxonomy): Eukaryota > Metazoa > Annelida > Clitellata > Crassiclitellata > Lumbricidae > Lumbricus > Lumbricus terrestris. Next base: position 52,004,048 of record OX457042.1, read on the forward strand.
ATGTATTCGGGAACTTCAGGTCTGGGTGACAGGGAGGGACGTCTGCGCTCTGTAAATTCACGGATACCAGGGCCGGAACTACATATCTCCGTGGCTGTTGGTCGACTGGCAACAGCGCCCTCAAGTCGGTGCTCGTCTGGGTTCATGCTCCTTTCGGCAGATTTGGGTGAAAGGTCATCGGTTTCCTGGGAACTTAGTGGGTTGTACTGGGCCTTATTTCCAGGTCGCTCAACAAATGCTTCGTTTTCCCTACCCGAACCCCCTTCTTCGGAACTGTCTGATTCCCCTGGGGTGTCTCAGCTTAAAGAGTTTTCACGGGACATGGCCTACTCTTCTTCGCCCTAGTTTCAATGCACTCAAACAATCGCCTTCGTTGATTATATATTTAACACCTTATTTATTCAGGTAACAAATACTTAACTAACATTTAGCTAGCAGTAACCTACGCAAATACAGTCTTTTCTATTTGTTAGGTCAGTTCACTTAGACATTTCTAGCGCTGACAACATCATGAACTGCCACTACGCGATTTACATCAACCCTACTCACAGTTCAATTCTTACATGCAAGTCGTCTATCGACTAGATTTCTGTTCCTTAACTATTACAATAGCATTCTGTAACCTCTAATTAATTATCAACGTTTCAGATACTTAACTTCAATACTACAGACTGAATTACCATGCCACAATAATCTTTTCGTTTCGCCGCTATTTATAGTAATTATCTTCTATATATATATTCAGTTCTGTAATGCAATGGCCACGTTAATTTGTCAGTCTACATTAAACAATATTATCCACTTCAACACATAATAGCCATTTTTTAAACCTTGCAATCGCTAAGTCACAAATTCAGCACGTGCTACGCTAAAATCTATTACTTCCCTGGTTTTTAGGTCAGTTTGCTTCCTCCAAAGTTCTCCTTTCACCGGAGGCAAGGCCCAATCTTTGCCGTCATTTTGCGATTAATTTAGTTGCATTTCCGATAATTTATACCCTTAAAATTATTAGTTTTAACGTCAATTTAGACTAGAAAATGGTTGCCTCGACCTCCGCAGGTCTCACTCGTTCAGCAATTTCTCGACGACTGGCGTTCTCTGTCATGACAGCCAATCAGGAACGGCTTCTTTCCGCCGTTTCTGGTCACGCGCCGCTTCTGGCCAATCAGCGGCGCCCGCGCTTTCGCCACGTCAGCGAAGAGGTCACGTGCGTGTTCGGCGCATTGTCTGCAGCCTCGCTCTGGCGCAGCATAGAATTAGTTAAAACCGTTATGCGCAATATAGATAAAAGTAAGTAAGATTTGTAGCTTTTTCCAAAACGCTACACTCCCCCTACTTAGCCCGAATTTTCCATACTACTGGAAAATTCAGCAGAGGTCGCGTACTGAATCCATTTCACATGAGTTGCTAAGTCAAGGTCATCATTAACTATACTGAAAGACAATACTAACTAAAAACAGTCTGAACAGAAAGCATGCAATTCTGCGTCAGCAGCTGTGCACAACATATTGCGGATATGCGAAGTCTCATTTTAACTCCAAGAACCAACAGGGTTCCTAATTCGCGAAATGAGAAATCATTTAATTAAACTCAAAGCAACGCTTGCTGTAAAAGTTCAGGCATACAAAGTATAGCACCTTAGCACAGCTTTACTCATAATAACTAAACACTAATAACACAGCTGCTTAAATTCTCAACGCGACTGCAGAGCAATGTTTACACTCATGTAACTTCCTTACTCGGCAATTCCCTGAAACCATCTGTTCGGAATCACCAGCAAAAAGAAGGATGGACGTCTACTTAAATTGAAGGTCCCCAACTCACTCTCGCTCCCGTCTCCACGCAGACCACAAATCAGCAAAGGCATATTAGGTCAAGGTATCAGGCTATTCAGAGAAAGCATACCACGAGACCAGCCCTTACCTCACTAGGGTTACTTATCTACGTCCATTGGTTACCCAATCCTCGTCGGAATACAGGCCATTGGTGTTTAATCACCAGTCTCTGTTTCCACGAACACCGGGACCACTAACTACCAGACACAAAGTCTCTGAACTAAAGCAAAGTTGGGAATCCCAATAGAAATATTGCCCATACTCTTACACATTATCAGGTGCTATCGGGTTATCCTCCCACCCAGGTTTCAGGTAATACACAGCGAACAGTTACAGTAAACAATGCACTACAATCCATTTCAGCAACAGCACGAAGCCACAAACCTAGAGATTGTCCTCTAACACATACAATCATGCTTCGGCCCCACATCCTACAGATAACCCTAACACAGTCAACATGTTACTAACTATAAACATTAACGACAAACTTAGACTAGCACGAAACTTAAAGTAGTTTTCTATCCAAAAACCAACTAAACCAAAGATGAATCATCTTCCATTATTATGTATCCAGCCCAAAGTTAACTACCAGCAAGCACAAATCCTCAACATCAGTAGCTGACACATTATTACAGGCACCACACGTTACATCAAGGCTTAAACCAGCTGCATAAGGCCTTACCGCTTAGCGAAGCGTACCTATGACCACTAGGACGGATTGAATCCCTGACCTACGCTGTTACCTCTACGTCACCTTTCCACACAGGAAGTCCACACCGGACAAAGTACACACATTGCCACCAACGGAAAGAATATATCACATTCATTCCCACACAGGAAAAGAAACTCTCAAGCAACCAATAACGACGATTGGACGGATTACCGCTTATTACATCTCATTCATTCCCACACAGGAACAAGTTTACATCCATTCCCACCAACGGACAGAGTGTATCACATTCATTACCAAATTCTAGCAGATTGCTTTTCCATCAATGCACAAATGCAATTTGCTCCTAATCTAGCACATTCTAGATTCAAAATCTAATCTGCAATCAAGGTTATGCACATCAAACTTTAAAAATCAACATGCAAACACAACATTTTGCCTTTCTTCTGTGGCAATAAAAACAACAATGCAATAAAACACACAAGTAAACAATTCTTAGCTACCCCCAAGATCTAACCTAGATCAAAGTTAAAAACTGAACATTTTATTCATCCAAAGGAACTAAAACCTAGGATCCTCGCCACAATCTCTACTCGTCGCCATTGCGCGACGTTGCCATCACATTACACTACATTACTCCCTATACCGCTGAGGTGGCACAATCGTTCGATGTGGTCTCAGGGGGGTCACTGCCTCTTCTTCAGCAGGGGTTTCGGCCTGTGCCAGGGTATCCAGGTCAACTGGTCCAATGGTATCGGGACTCGGATTCACGTCCCAATCTTTAGGGGGCTCCCCGCTGTACAACTTGAGTTTATCCACATAAACTAGTTTCGGTTGGGCTCTTGCCGACTTTTGGACCTTATAAAGGACCGGACTCAGTTGTTCCAGGACCCGATACGGTCCGGTGTAAAGTTTACTCCATTTTTCTTTGATCCCTGGCCGTCGTCGCGGGTAAAAATACCAGACCCAGGACCCCATGGCAAAGGTAGCTGGTCTGACCCTCATATTATACCGTGCTTCCCGGGTGGTGGCTTGGCGCTGCATAAATTTTCGAGCCAGTTCAAAGTTTATTTGTACATTTTCCATTTGACTAGCGACAAAATCATCAACATTCGACATGGCACTCATAATTTGCACATCTCCAAGCACTAGATCGATGGGCATGCACAATTCTCTCGCCAGGAAAAGGCGATTCGGGGTGAAGCCAGTGCCTTCGCTCTCGCTGGCTCGATAGGCGGCGAGGACGTAGGGGAGATGCACATCCCAATCCCGCTGGTTTTGGGCTACCACCTTTCCCAGAAGGGTATTCAGGGTACGGTGGAATCTCTCGACAGCACCGTTAGTGCTCGGTTTGTAGGGTGAGGTGCGGATTTTGTCGATTTGGAGAAGTCTGCACAAATCTTTGAACAGAGTTGCTTCGAAACAGGGTCCTTGGTCCGTCAGAATCTGGCGGGGGCAACCGAAACGGCAGAATACTTCTTTTACGAGGACTCGTGCCACAGTGGCGGCTTCCTGGTTGCGGATCGGATGAGCCTCAGCCCAACGTGAGAAATGGTCGACTGCGGTCAGTATGTGGCGGTATCCAGTGCTGGAGGTCGGGTGTGGCCCAGTGATATCCACTCCCAGGCACTCCATGGGTGCCCCAACGGTCATTGTTTGCAATCGTCCTTGCCTGGGCGGTTTCCCTCTAAAGTACTGGGCGCAAGGGTTGCATCGCCGTAGTGCCACGCGGACGTCCTCCCTCCGTTCTGGCCAGTAGGCTCTTTTCTGGAGCTGAGACAGGGTACGTCGGATGCCCATATGGCCTCCCGTGATTCCTTCGTGAGCCAGTTGAATCAGAGTCGAACGGCGATGAGGCGGGGGAATTAACTGGTAGTTGGCGACCTTGCTGTCTTCCACATCGAGCCAAGCCCTGACTAGCAGTTCCTCTTTCAGTTCTAGGTGCGGCCATTGGGATACTAACGTTTTTACGGTTCCGCTCCGATCCCTCACCTCGGCGAACGAAGGTGGGTCGTTCGAGTCACATTTCTTTTGGATCACCCAACCCAGGTCAGCATCCGCTCGTTGCTCGTCTCGTAAGGTGGTCTGGCTCCAATCTTCTGGTAGGGTCATCCTTTCCCGTTCGATATCTCGTAGTTCTCGGACGACTTGTACCTGATGGGTAAGGCGGGACATAGCATCTGCATTCTGATGCGCCGACCCGGCTCGGTGTTGAATGTCAAATTCGAATTCCTCGGTAATGGTCAGCCACCTCGCCTGCTGTCCGATCGGCAGGGGCGTTCTCCGCAGCCATTGTAGTGCTGAATGGTCAGTCCTGAGTAGGAAACGCCTTCCCAGCAAGTACTGTCGATAGGTCTTCAGAAAATGTATGATTGCGAGGAGTTCTCTTCTCGTCACATCATAGTTCTGTTCCGCCTTCGAACAGAGCCGACTCCCATAGCAGACTACCCGCTCTTGTCCTCCTTGAACTTGGGATAGAACGGCTCCGATGGCGTCTCCGGAAGCGTCAGTATCTAGGATATACATCCCGTCATCCGTGGGAAGGGCCAGGACAGGGGCTTCAGTGAGGAGTTGCTTCAGCTGTGTAAATGCTTCCTCGCATTCGCCGGACCAATAGAAACGACATCCCTTCCTCGTTAGTGCGTGTAAAGGCTGGGCGATTTTCGAGAAGTCAAGGACGAATTTACGATAGTAAGAACATAACCCAATGAAACCTCGAACTTCTTTTAGACTCGTCGGGGTTGGCCAGTTTCTCACCGCCGCAGTCTTCTCTGGGTCAGTCATGATCCCTCGCTCGCTGACCACATGTCCCAGGAACAGCACCTCGCGTTGTAACAGATGGCATTTGGATGGTTTCAGCTTCAGTCCTACTTTAGACAAGCGCTCCAACACCTGTGTTAGCCTGGCCAAGTGGGTCTCGAGGTCCTCCGCAAAAAACGATGATGTCGTCAAGATAAATGAGGCATACTTCGAAGTTCAATCCAGCCATGACCAAATTCATCATTCTGGAGAACGTGGCCGGCGAATTGCACAGTCCGAAGGGTAGCACGCGGAATTGGAAGCTCCCCCGTCTAGTGATGGATGCTGTTTTCGGTCGATCTTTCGGATGGACGGCGACTTGATGATAGCCCGCACGGAGGTCAAAGGTGCTGAACCACTTGGCTCCCGCCAGAGTGTCAAGGCTCTCGCTGATAAGTGGTAGTGGGTAGGCATCCTTCCGAGTTTTAGTGTTTACCGCACGATAGTCAACACAGAACCTCGGGGTTCCGTCCTTCTTTTTAACCATGACTACATTACTGGCCCAGGCGGAAGCGGAGGGTTCTATCAGCCTCTGTTGTAACATTTGACCCACTTGCTCATCGATGACGGGAAGTAAGGACAGTGGTTGTCGGCGAAGTGGCTGTCTCACCGGAGTCTCATTCCCGGTTTCTATCTCGTGTTGGATCACATCGGTAAAACCCAAGTCCCACTCGTTTACGGAGAAGGCTTTTTGGTTCTCCCAGATGATGGTCTTCAGTCTTTCTTGTGTCTCCTTTGGAACGTCCGACGCTACCCCCTCCCACAAGGGGGAGAGCACCTCTCTCACTTCATTTTCGGTAGGTCCTCTTGGTGTCTCTGTCACAACGGCGCACCTCGTACTGTCCTCGGTGGAGCTATTTTCTCCCATGGCGGTAACTGGTTCAGCCGTGCACCGCACTCCTTTCTTCGCCCATACAGCTTTGTTCGTCGGGTTCATCACGCGGAGTGGCAGGTCAAAGTTCCTATCCGGTAGCAAGGTACCCGCCAGAATAAGACCTGTCTCTAGAAGTTGAGGGTTAACCGCCCACTGATTTTTCAATAGTTTCATGTTTGTCAGCACAACGTGAGTTTCAACATCCATTTCACTGTTCGGAGCAATTAAGGTATCTCGGGAGACTATGACTCGACGGCATGCTCCTCCATAGGGTTTCCGGCGAACTTCAAAACGACGACCTCCTACCAAAATCCAGTTCTGTCCCATGTGCCACAGGGCATTTTCAGCCCGCATCCAGGCCATACCCAAGATGAGCTCAGACACTTGTTCGGTGACTAAGCATGGTATGTCAAACGGTTGTCCGTCGATCTGTAATTTGAGTCGGGTTTCACCAAGCACTTGTATGGCGGACCCATTGGCGGCGTGAAGTTGTTGTCGAGAATTCCGTATTTGGTCGTCCCTTACTAGCGAAGCCGGGCAGAGATTCACCTCGCAGCCGGAATCCAGCAGCGCCGCCCGACGTTTCCCGTTTACCATCACTTCCAGATAGGCGTCAGTGCTCCCCGGGACGTGTCGGACGTTCCCATCTCCGTGTTGTGCAGGTTGGTCTCTTCTTTCTGTTGGGTCCTCGCCACGGTAGCGGGTGGGACAGCGGCGAACGAGGTGACCGGTCTGGTAGCACCCGTAACAACGTCGCTCGTGCAAGGGAAGTCGGGGTTGGCGACGGCCTGATCTCTGATGTCGGTATGGGGGCTCCGCTCGACGTTGGGGCCGCCATTGACAAAATTGTCGGTGGTCGGGACTGCTACGCTCTAGTGACCTTATTTTCATCTCTATCTGTTCAAATTGTCTCAGTACGATTTCTTGAAATTGTCTCTGATTATCAGCAGGGGCAGAGTCCACTTCTGTCACAGTTTTAACACGACTAGGTCGATGTTCGTCGCGGCCAGGGTTACCATCATCTGCTTGGCGGTAACCCTCTAAACGCATGGCAGTCTTGTAAGCTTGATCCAGGGTGACAGGTTCTCTCTCGCGAACCTTCATGGCTAAGTCTCTGTCTCGCAAGGCGTCGAGAAAGGCACGAATAGCTATGACTTCGCTGTGTACCGAGGTGGGACCAGGAAACGCCAGAATCATGATTCGTCGTATGTCTCGTACTACTGGGCTGAGGTCTTCACCCACCTTTTGACGTCGTGTGTTCAATTGGGTCTGGTAGAGGACGGCTTGATCGGAGCTTCCATACCGCAGGCGTAGACGATCAACCAGGTCAGACCAAGATGCTATGGTTTCGGAGTCGAACTCGTAGAGCAGTTGGTCGGCTGGCTCTGTCAAGGCACAGGTCAGCTGAGCGAATTTCTCCCCATCTGTCCAGCCGTTACTGTTCGCGCAGATCTCGAATCTCTTGAGGAAAGCTTCGACCGATGTCTTTCCATTGTACCTGTCCAGTTTCATATACTGTCTCGATTTCGAATCAACAGTTCTGCTCACGTGTGTTTGGGACTGCACAGTGACCGACGAGGTTGGAGTCGTACTCGGCTGAAAACGACCTTGGATCGTTGGTTGAGGTTCAGCTGTAGGCGGTTCAGCATACTGGACGAACTGGAACTCACTGTTTTCGCTCCCGGATGTAGACACAACATGGAACTTCGTGTGTTTGCCCAGAATCGTTCATCGTAGGCGGAAGCTGGATGCCACAGAGCGGTTGTTGGTCGACAACATGGCAGGTGAGCGGGAGGGCCAGGGTTCGGAGGCAGGTATGCAGAACTTTGTGTAACCTGTGGTTTCAACGACGAGGACAAGGTCGACATGATTGACTGAGTCGACGACACGAAGGATGCGGACAGTTTGCACACTGAGGCTGTGACCGGGGTGACTGTTCTCACTCCAGGATTCGACTCGAAGACACCACCGATTGTGTTTCTTCCCACCATGACAGCAGCAGGTGGAGGGGAATTCAGAGTCGGAGCAGGAGGGACTCGGACGGCGAAAGGGTGCGACGAGGGAGGCGGTGGCGGGAAGGTGGTAGCCCGAGGGTGGACGAGGGTTGGGTGCCCGGGATGTGCATCTGAAGTCGGGAGTCCCAGTTCCCTCGGCAGCGCCGAATCCCCATCCTCCATATCTGAAACTATACACTCAGAGTTAGCAAAGATCCCAGCACAACCTTTATCCAAATTCAACATATTAGGATGCAACAAAACATTATGCAAGGGTCGCAAATCAGTTACCTCCGAACCTTCACTTTCACAATTATTTCCTCTAAGTTTTCCCATGTCAGATTCAAAATCAAAACTTGCATCAATTGCATCTGCAACAGGGTAGTCTGAAGGACATTTGGGTCGAGCACCATAATAAGTGATTTCTTCCTCTTCCCACTTCGTTCTATCTCCAGGAAATTCTATCTTTCCATTCTTCCTTGGTTCCACCTGTTCCACCTGTTCCCCTTGTTCCACAATCACCCCACTTCTGGTACCATTTGTAACGCCCGCCCTAGCCGCTAGAGGGGCAGGAGCTCGTGCAATTGTGGCCTCACTTACTTGCTCACTTCCAACTCCCCCTGCTAGCGCTGCGGCGTACTGCCGGGGCGATAGGAACATGTATTCGGGAACTTCAGGTCTGGGTGACAGGGAGGGACGTCTGCGCTCTGTAAATTCACGGATACCAGGGCCGGAACTACATATCTCCGTGGCTGTTGGTCGACTGGCAACAGCACCCTCAAGTCGGTGCTCGTCTGGGTTCATGCTCCTTTCGGCAGATTTGGGTGAAAGGTCATCGGTTTCCTGGGAACTTAGTGGGTTGTACTGGGCCTTATTTCCAGGTCGCTCAACAAATGCTTCGTTTTCTCTACCCGAACCCCCTTCTTCGGAACTGTCTGATTCCCCTGGGGTGTCTCAGCTTAAAGAGTTTTCACGGGACATGGCCTACTCTTCTTCGCCCTAGTTTCAATGCACTCAAACAATCGCCTTCGTTGATTATATATTTAACACCTTATTTATTCAGGTAACAAATACTTAACTAACATTTAGCTAGCAGTAACCTACGCAAATACAGTCTTTTCTATTTGTTAGGTCAGTTCACTTAGACATTTCTAGCGCTGACAACATCATGAACTGCCACTACGCGATTTACATCAACCCTACTCACAGTTCAATTCTTACATGCAAGTCGTCTATCGACTAGATTTCTGTTCCTTAACTATTACAATAGCATTCTGTAACCTCTAATTAATTATCAACGTTTCAGATACTTAACTTCAATACTACAGACTGAATTACCATGCCACAATAATCTTTTCGTTTCGCCGCTATTTATAGTAATTATCTTCTATATATATATTCAGTTCTGTAATGCAATGGCCACGTTAATTTGTCAGTCTACATTAAACAATATTATCCACTTCAACACATAATAGCCATTTTTTAAACCTTGCAATCGCTAAGTCACAAATTCAGCACGTGCTACGCTAAAATCTATTACTTCCCTGGTTTTTAGGTCAGTTTGCTTCCTCCAAAGTTCTCCTTTCACCGGAGGCAAGGCCCAATCTTTGCCGTCATTTTGCGATTAATTTAGTTGCATTTCCGATAATTTATACCCTTAAAATTATTAGTTTTAACGTCAATTTCGACTAGAAAATGGTTGCCTCGACCTCCGCAGGTCTCACTCGTTCAGCAATTTCTCGACGACTGGCGTTCTCTGTCATGACAGCCAATCAGGAACGGCTTCTTTCCGCCGTTTCTGGTCACGCGCCGCTTCTGGCCAATCAGCGGCGCCCGCGCTTTCGCCACGTCAGCGAAGAGGTCACGTGCGTGTTCGGCGCATTGTCTGCAGCCTCGCTCTGGCGCAGCATAGAATTAGTTAAAACCGTTATGCGCAATATAGATAAAAGTAAGTAAGATTTGTAGCTTTTTCCAAAACGCTACAAGAAGAATGGGAATAACTGCGCTTACAAATTTGACATTGATATGGTCTCTCTCCAGTATGGACTCTTACATGGCTGTGTAGATGTGAAGATCTGGAAAATGTCTTTTCACAAAGAAAACAGAGAAATGGTTTCTCTTCTCCTAGGTGTGTTTTCTCATGACTTCTTAGATTTGAAGCCCATGCAAACGTTTTCTTACATACGCGGCAAAGGTATGGTTTACCTCCGGTGTGTTTTCTTGTGTGCTTCGTCAGATAACGTTCACACTTAGTGTTCAGAAGACTTTAATTTTGCATTTTAACTTAGCAACGTTAGGTTTTAATTTCAGCACATTATGTGACGTCATCGTTGATGTACTCCGGATATAGCAGCTCCTTGTCTTGTTCGTTCGCCATTTTAAGCAGTCACGTTTCCGAATGTTTCAATAAATGTTGTAAAATCAAATCGAATCGCATGGGCCTAAACGATCGTTAAAACATTTTTGGTAGCAGAGCGTGGTTTTAAAAGGAAGTTCACGAGTCGAGTATCGAAAAACGTTTTGCAACTAATCGGACAAACACGAACTTTGGATGTACGTTAAGATGGCGGACGCAATGCACTCGGACACTAACGAAGACGAAACGGTAAGCGTTGACATCGTAAAACTATCAAAGTCACGGGCAAAAGCTAAATTCACTCGGAGTCGGCATAGCCTGTTAAAATTTCTGGACGAATCGCCAATCGATAGAAAAGAAATTCGGAAACAACAGGAACAATTGTCTGAGAACATGGAAGCGGCCATGAATATTATGGAACAACTTGTAACGGTCTATAACGAAAATCGGGATCGAGACAGTATTCACAAAATGTGTACGGAAATGGATACGATGGAAGCGGAGTTCTCTTCCACCATGGAACACGTTCGTCGTGTTTTAAATGAAAGGGCTGATGTTGCATCCGCTCCTGTAAATGACAGTCATTCAGAATCAATAGAACGAACTCAATCTAATGCTCAAAATGTCGAGTATCGAGACATTGGATCATACAGCAGTTTCGAGGTGCTGGATAGAAGACAGCATAGAAGAGCAAACTTCACAGCAGGTGAACATATCGAACAAGATCTGTGGAAACAGCTGAAACGGGTTTCAATTCCAGTCTTCTCAGGTGATAAAAGAAATTATGAATCATGGAAAGCTTCTTTCATGGCTTGTGTCGATCGAGCACCAACATCATCTGAATACAAACTTCTACAGTTGCGCCAGTATCTTTCCGGTGAAGCCCTGAAGATCATTGGGAATTTAGGTCATTCGGCAGCAAGCTACGACGCGGCTAAGGAACGATTGGAACGAAAGTACGGTGGAGTGCGGCGACACATAGCAATACAGATGGAGGAAATCGACAGCTTCAAGCCGGTAAGAAACAGTAACGCTCAAGACTTAGACAGATTCGCTGATTTACTGGATATCACTGTGATCAACTTGAAAGATTCAGGTCGCTACGAGGAGCTGCGTTATGGATCGTTGTACCTTAAGCTTCTTAAAAAAATGAATGAGACCATGCTTACGAGTTACCAGCGCTGGGTATTTGAGCATCACAAGAAGGAAGACGTAGAGACATTAAGAGAGTGGATTTTGCAAGAAGCAGAATTTCAGACCGTTGCCAGTGAGACGGTACAAGGTTTCACTGAAATGAAAGTTAGTCACAATCGGAAAATACATCCACAATCTTATTTTGGTGAGAATCAGAGCAAAGACACTGAGCGAAGACGATATAAGAAAGATTTGGTTGCTTGTGCTTACTGCCAGGGTCACCATGGTATCTGGGGGTGCAAACAGTACGAGCAGCTAGAAGTGTCGGATCGATGGAATGTAGCAAAAGATGCAAAACTGTGTTATCGATGTTTGGGAGGAACGCATCTTGGTCAAGATTGTGCTCGCAGTCGGCAGTGTGGACTGGGAAATTGTAGTAAACTTCATCATAGACTACTGCACAAGGACATAATCGGTCCTCGTAATTCAAGCATGATTCTTAGAGTCACAGCACCACCAAGGTCATCGCACGAAGGTCGCTCTAGCTTTATGCCTGCAACGGATGGATCCCGGGATCTTGCAGAAAGGGGAGCTAACAGTGATACTACCTTTGTATCCAACGGTAACTGTTTGAACATATGCAGTTTACGTACGATTCCTGTAATTTTGAAAAACGGTAACAAAATTATGCAGGTAAATGCACTATTAGATGATGGAAGTACAAAGACTTACCTCAATGCAGATGTAGCTGCTGAACTGGGTCTCGTTGGTGACGCACAACAGATAGCAGTGAACGTTTTAAATGGGAAAAGTGAAGCATTCGAAACCATGCAGGTGAACGTACGACTTCAGAGTTTGGATCATAAGGTGAACATGATGATTTGTGCTTTCACCACAACTAACGTTACTGGCAGTATGGAAGTTGTGAACTGGAAAAAGGATTGTGCAAAGTGGCCACACCTCAGAAATATCAACTTTCCAGTATTTCGATCACGTCGGGTTGACATGCTGATTGGACTCGATTATGCAGATTTGCACTTCGCTCAAAAGGAAGTCCAAGGTAAGCCTGGTCAACCAATCGCTCGACTCACACCACTGGGATGGACGTGTGTTGGAAAAACGTCGCTAGTCGGAGCTTATACGAATTTCAATCATACTTATTTCCTCAAAGAAAATGTGGATGAAGTAAATGCAACGCTCCGTAAGTTTTGGGACTTGGAAGAGGTCACATCAACAAGTTACAACGAATTGTCGCAAGATGATAGAATTCTGCTGCAAGAATCAAAACGGACATTGTGTCACACTGATGGAAGGTATCAAGTGGAGATTCCTTGGAAGGATGGTCATCCTGATTTACCAAATAATTATGAGATGGCGGTCAGACGTTTGGAATGCACAGAAAAGAGACTTAACAAAGATCAGAATGTCAGAAGTGCCTACTGCAACACTATCGAACAGTATACAGATAAAGGGTACATCCATAAATTGAAAACGTCCAATAAAAATGAAAGACATTGCTGGTATTTACCACACTTTCCAGTTGTCCGAGCTGACAAAGCAACAACAAAGACAAGAATCGTCTTTGATGCATCGGCTAATTATAAAGGTGAATCGTTGAATCAGACAATCAATCAGGGACCAAAGCTGCAGCAGCAATTGACAAACGTATTGCTCAGATTTCGTAAGAATCCAATAGCATTGGTGTGTGATGTTGCCGAGATGTATCTTCGAGTTGAGATAGCCAGGAAGGACCGCTCATACTTCAGATTCTTGTGGCGCGATATGGAGAACAGCAAAGATCCAGTCATTTATGAATTCACACGTGTTGTGTTTGGTGTGAATTGCTCGCCATTCCTCGCACAGCTTGTTGTTCAAGAACATGCTAGAAAACTAGGTGATCAGTTTCCATTAGCTGCAGAGACTATATTAAACGCAACATACATGGATGACAGTATGGATTCTGTGGACTCTGTTAAAGCGGGAGTGGAATTATATCGACAGATGTCGGAGTTGCTGGGACTAGCAGATATGCATGCTCGAAAATGGTTGTCAAATTCGGATGAAGTTTTAGAGAACACACCGGTGGCAGACCAGGTTACCGAGATGGAGATTGAAGGTGATCAGGTGTACGGAGCTAAGACTCTTGGAGTGATTTGGTTATCTCACGTGGATGTATTCATTTTTCGTTTCAAATCATTGGAAGATAGGTTCGTCTGCAGCAAGAGAAATGTATTGAAAAAGGTCGCATCACTCTTCGATCCATTGGGTTTCTTGGCTCCATACATTGTGCGGGCCAAGATGTTGTTGCAAAAGATGTGGTCATGTGGATTAGATTGGGATCAACCATTGGATGTAGAACTAAAAACAAAAGTAATGGATTGGTTTTCAGAGCTGGACGATGTTAGCAAAATTGAAATTCCAAGATGTATCCGTTTACCGACTGAAAAGCTGTTGTCAATGTCTCTGCACGTCTTTGCTGACGCATCCACTGAGGCTTATGGTGCAGTGGCATATGCGAGATGTGTTTTCGACAGTGGTCACTTGTCAAGCCGATTCGTATGCTCAAAGACAAAGGTGTCTCCATTGGCTTCAACCAGTATTCCACGCCTGGAATTAATGGCAGCTGTGTTAGCACTTCGCATGAAAACAAACATTGCGATTCCACTCGATATAAAACAGTCCAGCATTAACTTCTGGAGTGATAGCATGAATGTATTACACTGGATCAGAGGTCGGAGTAGAGCGTACAAGCCATTTGTAGCAAACAGAATTGGAGAAATTCAAAGTTCAACCAATCCAGACCAATGGAGACATATTCGATCGGAACAAAATCCAGCTGACTTGGCTTCACGAGGATTGACAGCTTCACGTCTCATCAATGAAACCTTGTGGTGGAATGGTCCAGCGTTCTTGCAAACCTCTGAAGACAGCTGGCCTATTTGTCCAATTGAGCCAGTCAATGATTCATCGTGCGAGAAAAGGAAAAGTGATCGTCACAGAGACTCAACATCGACGTTCCTAACCAGCAACAGTTCAGTAGATGATTTGGAAAACATTCTAAATCCGGATAAATTCTCAGACTGGAGACGGTTAGTACGAGTCCAATCGTGGGTTCTACGGTTCAGCAACAACTGCAACTTATTAAAGCAGGAAAGGATTCGAGGAGAACTGCAATGTGAAGAAATCAAAGATTCAGAAATCCTATTGATAAAGAGCTGTCAAAAGGAGGCTTTCAATGAGGAGTATCGAGCCTTACTTCAAAAGAAAGTTCTGCCAGCCAGTAGCAAACTGTTGCCACTGAGTCCTCAGTTGGATGAAGACGGTTTAATGCGAAGTGACAGTAGATTGGTCAATGCTGAGGTCCTGTCATATGACGCACGTTACCCGATCATCCTACCTCGAAGACATGGAATAACAAGATTGATCGTCAAAGATGAGCATGACAAAGGAGCTCACGTCTGTGGTACAAATCACATACTTTCAGAGCTATCGAAAAAATACTGGATTCTTTCTGCACGTGAAGCAATTCGAGAATGGGAACATGCATGCATGGCATGCAAGCGTCGCACCACAAAGGCAGCAACCCAGATTATGGCACCATTGCCTAGTGGAAGACTGAAGTTGCCAAGTCCGTTGAGAAGTTTCGTTCATACTGCACTTGACTTCGCAGGACCATTCCTTACAGTCCGAGGTCGCGGAAGAAGCAGAGAAAAACGTTATCTGTGTCTGTTCACTTGCATGACAACTAGAGCTGTACACTTAGAAATGGCCTACGGGCTTGACACGGACTCATTCTTAAAAGCGTTTTTTCGGTTTGTTGATCGACGAGGATGGCCAGAAGAATTAACTTCAGACAATGGACGAAATTTTGTTGGAGCCAATCGCGAGTTGAAGGAGTTGATAAAGAACTTGGATCAACACAAAGTTATCAAGTCCACAGTATCGCATCATCTGAAGTGGAATTTTAATCCACCAGTTGCCCCTCACTTTGGAGGTGTATTCGAAATCATGATTAAAGCTGCAAAACGTGCAGTATTTGCAATTCTTGGAAATGCTGAAGTTGGCGATGAAGAGTTGACGAGTGCCTTTCTCGGAGCGGAAGCACTCATAAATTCAAGACCACTGACATACCAATCAGCAAATCCACAAGATCTAGCACCACTAACACCAAGCCATTTTCTACATGGTGAACTTGGTAGACAAGCTGCTCCAGTTCCGACCGATGAAGCTCATCATCCAAGACAGCGTTGGAGACGGGTTCAGGAATTAATTCGTCATTTTTGGAGTCGTTGGATGCAAGAGTGGCTACCTAGTTTGGGATCGAGAAAGAAATGGCATTCAGAAAAGAAGGACTTTCAAGTCGGAGATGTAGTTTTGGTTGTGAACTCAGATACAGCTAGAGGACGTTGGCCTTTAGGAAGAATAGTTTCTGTTCATCCAGGACGTGATGGACATGTGCGAGTGGTCAATGTTCGCATTGGAGAGACTGTATTTACACGACCCATTAACTCTTTATGTCCACTTGAATTTGCTGATGAAGGCAATTGTGATGCCTGAATTTATTGTTAACACAAAATGATTTTAGTTGATATAATGATATTTCAGAATTAAGTCGTAGACAGTGCATCGTTTATTATCAGTAACAACAATGACTATAGTTGATAGGTGATGCTTACGCATCACAAAGGGGAGAATGTTCAGAAGACTTTAATTTTGCATTTTAACTTAGCAACGTTAGGTTTTAATTTCAGCACATTATGTGACGTCATCGTTGATGTACTCCGGATATAGCAGCTCCTTGTCTTGTTCGTTCGCCATTTTAAGCAGTCACGTTTCCGAATGTTTCAATAAATGTTGTAAAATCAAATCGAATCGCATGGGCCTAAACGATCGTTAGAACACTTAGTTTTAAATTCACATGACCTGCATTGGTAAGGCATCTGTTCTGTATGGGTCAAAGCATGCCTTGCTAAACTGGAACACCGAGAAAAACATTTTTTGCATACCTCACACTGGAAAGATTTCTCTCCTGTATGAATCATTGCATGACGTGCTAGACTTGAAGCATGAGAAAAACCCTTCTTACATGGTTGGCATTTGTAAGGTCTCTCTCCAGTATGGATTCTAATATGGTTCTGCAGACTTTGGGAGGACGATAAATATTCATTACATTCCTCGCACTGAAAATTTAATGGTTTTTCTCCAGTGTGACTTCTGCTGTGACTTTTAACTTTTTCGTTACTGCTGCCCATGGCAACCGCCGTACTGCCGCCCTACTGGGTAATAATAGTTGAAAAGATGTTGTCCAATATTTTCTACGTTTTGTGTCAAAAACACATGTATATAATATGTATGTATGTATCTATGTATGTATGTATGCATGTATATATCTATATATATGAATGTATGTTAGGGTGGCCCTTAGCATACAGTCAAAAAATAAAAACCGTAAAATTTTGTCTGGCACCCTTTCAATCCATGCCAATTATAGAAATAACATTATGTTGAAAAGGATTTTGGAATTGCAAAACATTTAGGGGTGCCCCTCGAGCGCCAAAATTTATTCTTTAATACAAATTTGATCAATTGAATCATACAATTTCAACCAAAATATATTCAACACACTGTCACTCAGAATTTTACAGAGATGACTAAAATACACTTTAGGGATGCAACAATGCCAATGAAACAACTGTTTACTGTTCAATTATGGTTCAGTTATTGTTCACTGTTCAGCTGGTCACAGAAGTAAATGATCAGTACAGGACAATAAAATGCAGGAATCACTGCTTTCTACTGATTTGACACGATATTTCTTTTCGTACAGTCAGGGAACTGTCGTCGATGTTCACTGACAACCTGCAGGAGAAATTGAAGCTGTCCTCATCTTTGTAAGCTTTTTATTTAAGTCCTAGATGAGTGCCACACCTTGTTCAGCTCTATCATTGACGATATCCAACCCTTTGAGTACTGCTTGTGCTTCTCGAAATGCTTCATGCACTTCCCAAAGAGCAGGATCTTTGGAAAGCATCATCTCAGATAGTCCACGCAGACCAAACACCTGGAACAGTTTCTTGAAGTTGGTTGTACAGAATTATTCCAGACCGCTGGTGCCAGGAAATGCATCTGACTTCACACTGGGTCGTTTAGGCGGATGATCTGGTGCTGCTTCTTCCATGGCAGAAATCATTAGCTTCTTGGGGTCATAGGATACCCTTGAATCAAAAAGAGCAAGCCCAATAAGCTCTTCAGACAAATAACAAATAGGGCCTACCAGAGATGAAGCCATAGTTTCTTGCTTGTACCAGAAGAAATTGTAGTATGTGGATATGTGAGAAGGTTTGCCATGAGAGTGAAGTCATTCAGAGGAGCCTCCACAGCAATTGGCGCAGTTATCCAGGTTTTCTGGTAGACAACAACTGAAAAGATGGCAATATCACGAATGCTGCATTCTTCAGAATTTCTTCTGCAGCAGGCTTCTTGAACTGAGCATGAAAGAGTCACATCTTTATGGTATAGATGACTTTTGCCATCCATCGTGCCCGGTGCATAGCGCCAGGTATTCGAAACCGAATAGGAACACCTCCAAGAAAGACAACTGAGAGCTCGAGAAATTCCCTGTAATCGCCTCGTGGTTGTGCAGTTGCTAAATGTCTATGAGCAAACTCCAAGATATCAGAACGGCGTGGAGCCACCAATGATTCCACCAAAGGATCTGACGAGGCTACCTGAAATTTGTCGCTTTCAATGAATTTCCAGTGGTCTCGAAACCTCTTGAAAAGAAGAACATCAGGTCCAGTAGAAGTTCCAATGGAAGTTTTTTCGAATGCAACCTCAACAATTAGTTCCATAACATGGTGTCGACATGCCAGGAAAAGTAGATTTTTTTTCAATTCTTGCTCTATTATGAAACATGCACCTGAGCAATGACCTGTGTTGCTGGCTGTGGTGTCAAAGCACAAAGCAACAAGCTGATCTTGAACATTCCACTCTCTCAAACACTGTCAGATGCTTGAGCTGAGCCTGTTCCTGAGGATAGTTTTGGAATGCCCAGTAACTGTTCAATTCCTACACCTGAGATCAAAAGGAAGACGGTCAACATGTTCGCGTGATGTCAAATCTTCCAGAAACTTGCCATCCCAATGAACGGTTAAATCCTGAACTAAGGCGGAAAATTCGGATTGAAGGCTGTTTGATGTGGTGGTTCTGCTGCTCGCCCTGGCTCGTTGAATGGAATTTCGGTTGATATTCAAAGTTTTGACGTCACAGTCAAGGCTAGAAGCCACTTCGCTAAGAATGAATGTAGCATTTCTTGACGGAATCTTTGTTCTGTCCAAAGCCGATGTCAGACCAGGAGACAGTTTTGTTTCCTTTACATCCAACATCAGGCCCACCACTTTCATCACTTGATTCTTCATCACTTGAACAGGAATCGGTATCCAGTACTAACTGGCTTGTACACGCCGCGAGCTCTTCCTGTGCTCTTTTTTGCGCATCTGTTCCACTTCCTTCCGTTCCTGTGCACGCTGTCTTCGACGCATATCCACCATATCAGCTGCACCAACTGAACCTGGACGTCCCTTCTGCCTTTGAGAGAGTAGAAAGTCTCTGTCTTCAGGAATGGAGATCATTGTGTCTGCATGGGCAATATCAAACAGGTCATCTAGTCTCTCAATAAATTTCTCCTCCTTAATCTTGTGAGCTGTAGCTGTTCGGTGTCTATGCTTTTGAAGTCCTTTCCATTCCACGAACACCGACTCCAACTTGCCAATACAATGCTTTTTGCCTCTTACAGGTATACCAGCTCGGTTTAAAAATAGAGTGGCTTTTTCTATAGCTTGCTGACTCGAATAACGGACTGTCTGCTTGCCAAATTTGAGTAGTTGCATGAAGTATCCAAAAGTTTGACGATATGATGGCAACTTTGCTCCAAGAATTTCAGGCTCATAAGAGCCAAGTAGATAGACACTTGTTTTCCCTCGCGTTTGCATAATTAATTATGAATAATTATTAATATTTCGTATTTACTATGTCTGACAATGTAGGCCTATGTTTCCAATAGTAGACAACAATCAAAATTAATGTCTTTCCTTGTATTAAGCAACTCTTCATAAAATATTGCCACCTTCTTTCAACCAGACAACAAACGTTAATGAAACATATATTTGAAATTGTACACTGTACAGTTACTAAAATTTTAGAACTCACGTAATTTTAATAACTAAGTAAGTACTAAATATTAAATGTTGAAGCATTGCAAACATTAGTAGGCCGACAGAATGTATTAAAGCACTGAAAATTTCAGTTTGCGATTCCAATTATAATTTGGAAGTTTACTCGTTCATTATTGAAACTTGAGAGCTCGGGGGGCACCCCTAAATATTGGCCTATTGCAAAGATTTTTTGCACAAATTATTTTCTTCATAATTGAAATAGATTGGATGGGTGCCAGCAGATTATTTTTAACTTTCATTTTTAAGGGCCACCCTAATGTATAATGACAACCATCAATAGCTTCCTGCACTTATGGCTGCATCTCTATAGCATGGAAAGACAAAGCTGCTCTTATCCATTTCAGCGATATGCTGGCTGGGAATCTAATGCGAAACATCTGTTATTAGCTTCATTAGGCTTAGGCTGCTTTTACAGAAGGGACCACTGTCCGAAGACTGGGGTAGGCTACACGTGCACAGCAAGTGTCAAACGGGTCGTTTGATTCTTGCTGCGCGACCGTCGCAATCATTAATTTTGTTGCCTTCATCACCTGCCAAGGGTGGGGCTTCCACTTGGCTCCGTCAGTAAACGTGATTAGCCATAAGAGGTCAATCCCGAATGGATGTGTTCCACCCTTGTATGCCAGGGACCTGACTGACACTAATGTCTATGAGTTGTCCTGCTCCCTACCAAATATAAGTGACATCAAGCGAAGCGTGGGTTCGTTAGTCCAAGGTAATACTGTTTTTCGATACATAAATGATGCACAAATAATAATTTTCGTATTGCAGACCTTTATTTAATAGAAATTCACCAACCCCCCCCAATTTACACCCGAAAAACGTCAACCCCCCACTTTCAGAAACCGTGGTAGACGCCATAGAATAAAGGAGTTATTATTTTATTATAAATAGGTCCGTTATTCCGAAATTCCGAGGCCTTATCAAGTGAGGCCTGGGGCCAAATGGCCACAGTGGCCCCCTTGTCCTAGGCCCTGGACATAATATTTCTTAACGATGCATATAGGATTATAGGCTTAATGCACACCGCACATAGTATTGGGGGAAACGACCGCTCACCGGCACGCGCCTCTGTGGTAGCTTTTTGCACCGACGTTCGCAAGCCCTTAAAACGGCAGTGCTTATAATCTGCTTATACCGGCAGTGCTTATAATCATCTGCTAAATAGTAAAAGTGATGAATAGAATTAGTAGCTTAGTTTGAATGGTATATTTTGGCAAAAACTGAGTTCATTTCCAACTTATAGAGTAAACATTAACTTGATCTCCTGCGACCATAAGTTGTTTCTTTTCTTCGTCGTAACACACTCTGATTGGCCTACGGATTCCTATTTCTTCTTTCTCGCCTATTGGGACAAGAATTCTGTTCCATCTAAGATCGGAATCCAAGAGAATCACTCTTCCGTTTCCATAGTCAGCCACAAACACTCGATCCGCTGAATCGATTGAAAGATATTCAGGATTCTTCAGTTGTTGTGTTTCATTTGAAGGAATAAATCGACGGATAACCATCTGTCCATCTCTACTCAATTCGCTTATGCTCCACCTTTTCATTAACATCTCACTCTCATTTGACTCACTCAGTATGATGTAATTGCCGATGGATGTTTCCACTGCGTAAACAGGATTCTTGATGTCAGACGCTGTTGTTAACTGAATGGATAGAATTAATTCTGCGTCTGATCCGTAGATCATCAGAGAGAATTTATTCAGAGTCAAGAACCGACCATCCGCCGACACTGACAGACCCGTTGGTTGATGAGTTTTTAGCCATTTGATGATTTTATGTCTGCGATCTCCTTCTATTGATGTGTGCACTGCATGAAAAGGTTCCCATGGCCTGATGTCTGTTGGTAACTGAATGGATCGAATAAGTTCTGCGTCTGATCCGTAGCTCATCAGAGAGAATTCATTGAGAGCCAAGAACCGACCATCATTCGACACTGACATATTTTGTGGCATAAGCTTATAATCAATTTTAAGCCATTTGATGATTTTGTGTCCGCCATCTTCTTCTTTTGTTATCTTCCAAGCGCATTTCACAGATATGCTTAGGCCTACATCAGTGATGTAGAGACAATTGTCCCTCTCATTGGATCCAATATCATCGGGATATCTAATCTCTGTTAATTCGATTTTCTTTTGCAAATGAAATGGATTTTGATCTTCAAAGACATGAATTACAGAAGGAAGAGAAGACGCTCCAAAGAGTATGTAGATTTCGTTTCGCAGCTTAGTCACTCCACGGATATACAGATCTATATTTACTTCCGTCTTGATTCTCTGAGTAAAACTGATGGAGAACGCACGCACGACTAGAATAAAGAGCAAAACAGAGAAGAAAAAAAATATTATTAGCCTACTAGTACGCAAATATTCGAGTGCTAGTTATTAGCTTTATTTTTTGTATAGTTTATTTGTCTTAAAACTGAATGATGATGATGATGAAGACGACGACGACGACGATGATGATGATGATGATGATGATGATTTATCTGCCCGAATGCAGGTTCATTGGCTTTTATGCCTCTGGGGATGATATGAGTGAGGTGGTTCCCGTTGCCTTCCTCACAGACAATTATTGTGGGTGAGCAACTTTTCCAAGGTCGTTACGTAGTGGTTTGAGGTAGATTCGAAACTGTGACGCTTTGGTCACAATGCGCCGAACTTAAAACTGCACCACCGCGTCCCACGAATAATAATTTTAAAATGGTTATTTTTTATCGTAGCTTATGTTTCTATTAGGCCAACAACACAATAGGAAATAGAATTAATTTGGTTGCTTAGGCTAGATCAGAGATTCTCAACCGGTGTGTAACGACACACTAGTGTGTCGCGAAGCGACCGGCGGTGTGTCGCGTAAAAATGGTGTGTCGCTGGTGTGTCGCGAAGAATTGTTGTGTCGCGAATTCTCACAGCATAGCCTACAACCGTCGATCTAGCATTACACTGTCATACTCGAATATGCTCCTCCCACCATACCAATCTGGCTTTCGCAAGAGGCACTCCACTGAGACCCTTCTTCTTCATCTTCTTTCTGATGTTTACAATGCGATTGACAAATCGAAGGTAACTCTTCTATCTCTCTAGGACGTGAGTGCTGCAGCTTTCGACACTGTCGATCATGATATTCTCATTCATCGGCTTTCTACTTCTTTTGGCATCTCTGCTCTGCCCCTTGACTGGCTCACATCTTATCTAGCTGACCACTCCTCTTCCACTGTCTTTCACTCCACCCGTTCCCCTTGGATCCCCATTCCAGTGGGCCTTCCGCAGGGTTCTGTTCTAGGGCCCTTGCTCTATATCCTTTTCACTGCAGACATTGGCTCTTTGCTCGCTTCTTGCTCATTGCGAAGCCACTCTTACGCTGATGATGTACAATCATATGCCCATTGCTTTGCTGTGGACGCAGCCAAAACTGTCCGCCTTATGGTCTGCGCTTCTGACACCCTTACCTCTTGGCTTTCGTCAAATCGACTGCGACTCAACTCTTTGAAGACACATTTCATATGGCTGGGAACTCGCCAGCAGCTGGCCAAGATTGACTTGGCTGCTCTCGCACATGAGTTTCCCCTTGTAACCTTCTCTACCTCTGTTCGAGACCTTGGGGTCATCTTGGACCAAGAACTCTCCTTCTCTAAGCACATCTCTTCCCTGTCACATGCCTGCTATTACCAAATTCGACAGCTGCGCGTCGTTGCTCGCTCTCTCTCATTCACTGCATCTTCTACTCTTGTCCATGCCTTTGTTTGCAGCCGCTTAGATTACTGCTCCTCTCTTTATGTTGGCATCCCACAGGTCCGTCTGAACTCCTTGGTTAGGGTCCTTCGATCTGCAGCACGCTTGGTTGGTGGCATTTCCCGGTTTGCTCAAGTTTCTGCCTTCATGAGGGACGACCTCCACTGGCTCCCACTGCAGCAACGCATTGCTTATAGAGTTTCGTCAATAGCTTGGCGCTGCATTCTGTCTCAAGCTCCATCCTACCTATGTGAGCTTTTTACTCCAGTCTCGGTTTCTCTGGGCCGTCGTTCGCTGCGATCAGCTGCCCGCGATGACTTTCTTGTCCCTTTTTGTCGTACCGCTACTATGCAGCGAAGAGCATTTTCCGTGGTGGGTCCAGCTGTCTGGAATGGCCTCCCTGCGGCTCTCCGTTCGCTTCCCGTGACTCTGCTGGCTCTTTCTACCGTCTTCTCAAGACCTTTCTCTTTGACCAGGCCTGGGTTGGGAGCGCCTCTGAGTAGCGATCATGAAGGGGCGCTATATAAATTCATGTGATTGATTGATTGATGCTCAATTTAGCAGTTTGGCAGGCGTAGGCTGTGAGAATATAATCGTGGGTAGCCTATTCGTCTGTCTATTTCATTTGATCGCAATCCGAAGGTCTCATAAGTCCACATCCACCCCCGATGTAGGCCTAGACATAGACTACAGTAGGCTTATAAGACGTTAGCGAGCGCACTGATTAAAATTTTACCCAATGCTGTAACCTTCGAAAATAATGGAGAAAATTATTATAGCTTATAGAAACAGTCTCAAACAGAAATTTTGAGATTCTAAAATTGATGACGCGGAATGGTTGGTCTTAGCTGTTTGCGTATTCAGAGCGTGACAATTTGCCAATTGCCATATAAATAAGGTGGAATTCCAGGAACCAGAAGTCCCAATGAGCCAGTTCTTTAACTAAAAATTACATGTAGGCCTACGCTTTCCAGTTTTTTGTTAAAATAATTTGACGTTTGAAGGGCGTTTAGCTTCGGTGGTGTTCAGCTATACCTTAATTCAATTTTTTTGTTTTTTCTTGAGCTATTAGAGTGGCTAAATATAGATAGTTTAAAATATTTCATGCTCTTTTTAAAACTAAAGCAGTTGTATAATAACAGTGATGGGAAGTATTTAAAATACTAGTATTTAAAATAGTATTTTAAATACAATCTAAGTATTTTGTACTTGTATTTTAAATACTTTTGTGATCAAGTATTTATACTTTTACTTAAAATACTTTTTTGATAGTATTTTGTACTTAAAATTATGATTTTGTCAAAATTCTTTTCAAAATACTTTTAAACCTCGCCAGCTGCAATTAACTATTCTATATAGCATGCTCATGCTGCTTCATTACACAAACAAAGAAATCCTTGTACAGGAGGTTTAAGTCCCACAATACTGTAAAACAGGCTGACATTGGTTAGTCATTGTTACGGATGACTGGACACCGCTGACCACAGGGTGAAAAATGTTAATTACAGGTGTATTTCAAGATCAATCCACACAAAGAACCTTGTGTGTATTTGATGTATGGAGTGTGGGAAGAGTACACCGAGTCTATACATAATACATATGAGGCATATATGACAGGCATAACATTATTATAGGCCTAATTATGTTCGAAATCAGTTTGATGTTTGGCACCACAATGGACTTGTCTAAGCTGACAGAATAGGACATAGGCCAGATTTAGCTATCTATAGATGTTTTTGAATAGGATAAAATGAGGATGGCATTAGACGTGTCTATTGGCTGGTGGCAATTGGAACTTCTCTGACCTTGTGGTGTCCAGTCATCCGTAGCAATGACTACACAGAGTTTCATTATATTGATCTCTATTAATGGATCACAGACTACACACTTGACTAATTACAGCATACAGGAAGACACCTATAACACTTAGTTGACCTGTGCTGGTGTAGCCTATTGTATTATTATCACAAGAGATATAGGCCATACCACAAATTTTGAACACTTACTTTAAAAAGTACCCTAAAGGGTTTTGCCGATGGGCAGAATTGTGATTGGACGTCTCGACACAGCAGATTTTATAAGGTAGGCTATGTACGTTGAACATGTGTTCAGAAGTGGAACAACTTTTATCCATCTCACTGCGTCAGATTTCTGAACAAAACGTTATCTAATTTAGTGTTTTTAAAGTTCAATTTGGACAAATTACATTGATCATTCTTTCTGCATAGATAGTGGGCTACCGATTTTTTAAATAAATTATGCCATTAAATTGAGCGTTTCTGTGGATCTTGATGTTAATGGATTCTGACTCGAACTTGGAACCCCATCTCTAGCGTCTTAGACTCGGACATTTTTAGACCCAGACTCAACTCGGACTCGGGCATGACTCAGACTTAGCTTAGGTGGACTCGACTACGTCACTGGAAAGCAGGATATGAGCCAGAAGTGAGAAGTCACCATACTGCTGGGTGGCTGCCCTTCAAGTGTTTAAGATGACAGTGATGATGGTATGTGCTAATTAATTCCATGAGACACATTAGACATGGACATAAAGAATGCTGAACTGAAGAAAATGTTTGTTTGTGTTCAAAATTCTATGTTAAGTATTTATTTTTTTCGCAATTTAATACGACTTTCTTATTTGTTATATTGTTTGGCAGTGAGTATTTGTACTTAGTATTTAAAATACTTTTCGAAGTCAAGTATTTTATACTTGTATTTTAAATAGGCCTACTTTTGTAAAAAAAAGTATTTTTACTTGTATTTTAAATACTTTTGTGACCAAGTATTTTTTACTTATACTCAAAATACTTTTTAAAAGTATTTACCCCATCACTCTATAATAATAACTCCTACTTGGCTATTCTCATTCGTTAGTCTCGTTTACGAATAAACTTAAAGCCTAAAGTCTTCAGGTTTATTCTGGCTGGATTGCTACGCAGTTGTAGATTACCTGTTGCACTCACAAAGCCTGTGCATCATCATCTTACTGTGCTCCAAATAAATTAGGGAACAAAAATCCCATTAACTGTTAAGTCAAACAATTAACGCTGAGTGATAAAACGACGTAGAATCGTAAATTTAGATTAGTATAAGTTGGATTTTTAGAGTTATTAGAAACTATAAAGCATTCAGTGTCAGCATTTCATTCATTAAAATTTGCAACAATTTAAAATAAATAGACCAAGAGGGCTTAGGCCTAATTAATTTTTTAACGATATTCACATGACGATTGCATAGTGTGTCGCGAAATTTGGTTGCAAGTTTTAGTGTGTCGCGCGCGAAAAAAGGTTGAGAACCTCTAGAATTGATTTGGTAACTTAGATAATGTGATTTGTAACTATGTGCTTCAATTGTTTAAATATTATGTTAATTTAATTTGCTTCTCGTTCTGTCAAAACATCTTTAAAATTACTCTACATATCACTGCAAGTCTCTTGTTGCCTCTCCGTCTTTTACCGTCTGTATAATATTTGCCTTCCATACCAAGTTAGTGGTTCCATCTTAATTTCACTCCAGGAAGAATACTCGAAATTTGAGTATTGTATAAGTCGGTGAAAATAATATTGGTTGCTGTATTATCGTAAAGCTACTTAATTTGTATTTAATAGAAATTAAGTAGCTTTACGATAATAATATAACAAACAATATTTTCCCCAACTTACAAATTACAATACAACTGAAATTTTATATAAACCTCCATACAAATCTCAGAAGTGCAGAAAAAATCTCAGAAGTGCAGAAAAAAATTCTAACTGTAATTGAAGGGCTTGGATCAATAACAAGATATGTCGACATACCTATGTCTTGCGAAACAGTACGCCACCGTGAGCGGAAGATGGTAATCTATCAACTCTGTAAATTTCGTACAGATCTGAATAGTTTTGAGCGCTGTTTTTCAAAAAACGTTATGTCAACATAACATGTTATTTCGCACTCGTCAGAGTTCGACCATAACTCTACTGCAATATCCCGGTATGACGACATACATTGCCGTGTTTTCTTACAAACTTTGTATTGAAGCCGGTGCAACAATGAAGTTATTTGACATAATCTGTTATTGCTCCCACTTTCGTTTAAATTGGGTGCAATTTCTACAGTTATGTCATGAAAACTTCTTATTGCACTGTTTTTACATATCAAATATATCGACAGTACTACAGTTATGATGACTTACCATGTTATTGCACGATTCTCGAACTGTGTAATAGAGACAGTTCAGTGCAATAATAAGGTATGTTCACTTATTCCAGATGACATGTGTGGTATTGCAGCTGCTAAAAAACGCTTTGTCGACATAACCTGTTATTGCACCAGAAATGATACTGATGACTGAGTGTTCGTGTTGCAATAACCTGATATGATGCAAAATGTATAAAAACTAATAATAATTTCATCTTTCGCATTGAAACATTTACAAATTTCGTTAAAGACAATTTTAAGGTGCATATTGCTTAAAACAGTTTGTCGATATGTGATCAAATGGCTTAGATACGGCTGTTTGAAGTGGTAAATCTTTGAAGTCGATTTCCCAACATTCATGATTTTCGACATACCTTGTTATTGCTCCAAGCCCTTCAATTATAATTATTGCAGAGCAATAGTATTGTGAGTGAAGGACTTGATGTAGGTCCATATATACACAGCAAACTGCCTCTGGCAAGGATCGGTTCGATCCACACTCCACGTTACAGGCCGACCAGTCTAACCAATCAGCTACCGTGTCTTACGATTTAGATCTAATCTAATTATATATTAGAGTATACATTAAAAGATTGCCCACT
The DNA here is from genome assembly GCA_949752735.1 of Lumbricus terrestris. Classification (NCBI taxonomy): domain Eukaryota; kingdom Metazoa; phylum Annelida; class Clitellata; order Crassiclitellata; family Lumbricidae; genus Lumbricus; species Lumbricus terrestris. The sequence goes on from OX457042.1 coordinate 52,032,465, forward strand.
TCAACGACCATCCTGCTGATTAATGGTTGACTTAATCATCTAAAAGTAAATCTAAGTTCCTAATTAGCGCTGATTGCATATTCCAGATTTGCTTTATGACGAGGGACTTCAGGATTACTTGCCAATGGTTCTGTTGAATTGATTGTAATCGATGTTGATCAACATTAAAGGAGGAGTTTGAAAAGGTTCAAAAAAAATATCTATCAGTTGATTCGATTCGTACAGCTTCTGAATATATTGAAGTGAAGCTTGTGAAAGACACCAAAGCCAAACGACAACAGTCCGTCTGTCCAGTCGACAGCTGAGGATTTCTAAACTTTCACTTTTCAGTTGACTGATAATTTTGTCAGTTCGATGTGACCGTGGTTTTGTTTTGCTACGGAGATCTTCGATTGTCTTATGAAGCTGCTGCGATTCTTCCATTGACGATGCACCACGACTTTGCAATTCAATTTTTGTTGTACCTAAAGTCAAAATCAACGTTTACATAATTTCCAACAAGGTTGCTCAGACATAGGTTTAGATATCTTCGGTTACACTAAAAAAAAACAGAATTTGTAGGTTTTTAGGATGGAGACACGACATCGAAACGAAGTTGCATCTAATTTGAGTAAGAATTGATAGAACATTTTCGTAATAGGCTTATAAGCTATACTTCAGAACACAGTTAGTCACATAAGGAACAGTTAAGCTTCGTCCAATTCGGTAATATCAACGGTTATTATTATTATAATTATTATTATTATTATTATTATTATTATTATTATTATTATTATTATTATTATTATTATTATTATTATTATTATTATTATTATTAACCTATTATAGAGCAAACTTTGTTAATTATATGCCTCTGAATAAAGTTTATAGTTTGCACCTCCTCCGCTTTCTATGATCCTTGCCATTGTTTTCTGGTTGGTTTGTCGCAGACATTTGAGGAAATCTGAGAAATTTGCTTCATCAAAATGTTCCACGACGTGCAGGAGCTCTGCGTTCTTATCTTGAGTTGAATTCTGTCGTTGAATGAAGTGACTTTGTTCTTGTTTTATGCAGTTAAGATACAACAGCGAAGCGATTAAATCGTCATTTGGTTGAATATTTTCTAAGAGATAATTTCTGTTGTTTCTAATGATTGCAGATCTTTTCCTGGTTTTTCCATAGAAATCTAAAAGACATTAAACTAACCATCATTATCTTTGAATGGCTTCACAGCTTTGTAAGATTAGCCTATATCAGAGAATTTCATCATTAGCAAAATATTTCTGTCAGAACTACGAAGTGAATAGAAACATCTGGTGACGGAATAGAAAACAGAATGAAAATTAAAATAGAAACGAAGTGATGAAATTTATTAAATTTCTGGGCAAGTCTTGAGGTCGAGAGAACTAAGTTAGTATCCTTGGAATGAACCTTACCTCTGAAGAAACGCCAGATTGGTCTCTTAAACCGTTTTCTGACGATTCTTTTGTTGAAGCAAACGTCGACTGACATAAGGGATCTGATAACATCTTCGTCTCTTTGTTTTGTCGATGAATTCAATATCCAATGCAGATAAGACTTTTGTAAGATCATATCTAAGATTTCGAGTGGAAGATGATGCAACTGCAAGACAAAAATATGCAACGTTAAGACTGGAAGACAATATTGAATGTTACTCATTCATTCGTTCATTCATTCAAGAATTTCCATTGCAGCTAGTTCAGGGACAACTCAGAGGTGCTCCCGATTTCACCACGGCAAAAAGCCAGCGTTCTAAGTCGAAATGCAGACGCAACTGTTATGGAAACTGTTCAGGACCACTGAGCCAAAATTGTAAAAGTCTCGATTCTGCAAAATTGCAGTTGGTGAGACTGGAACAAAAAGCACCACCAAGGCCGTAGCTTGGGGGGGGTGTTTGAACATCCCCGAATTGAAATAATGATACCATGAAATTATGAATTTTACTAACGCACTCATGATGTAAGGACCAATGAGATTTCATTGTGAAGCTATTATTTCTATATAATATTTCACAATTAGATTAAGTCAGCCTCCAAACCCTATTCCGCTGATTCGGTTGCTTGTCGGCTTGCTCAATGTCGTGTAAACAACCCCCCTCAATAAAATCAAGGCTACGGCCTTGTGTACCTCGTTTTACACAGAGCTGATAGGCGGTGTCCTTAGATACCCTTGGAGCAACAGAGCTCCTGAGGCTCTTAGGCAGTTTCGCAGATAGTCAGAGGCAACACCGAGCTCACATTTCCGAGCCAGGGCAACTGTCGTGTAAAAAGCCAGACTAATGTCTCTAACATTTTTATAGCTGGAGACAGGACTAAATTTAGACATTTGGGACCACCTGATCAAAATGAGGCACATGTCGGATTTTTACAAATTTAGTGTCATACATCTTTTTAAAAAATGAAGTTTTTTCTTTAAAATGCTATAAATCTTATTGTTCTATACACTTTGTTAATGTCCAAAGTTATGAGTAAGAATATGGCGCAACCATTCAAATTACAATTCTGTGAAAAATGCATTTAAAGTTTCCCGTAACTTTGAAATGCAAAATTCTATAGCAACCATGATTAGAATTTAATTGACAAATAAACAGATTGCATAACAGGCTAGAAGGAAGACTGAGCTTTTCACCCATGCCTCATTTGATATGCTATCTTTATGCTGGATGATTAATGGCGGGAAAGTGGACACTGTCCAGAAAAGTGATTGAATTATTTAAACAATAAAGACTTCTAAATCATCCAAAACATCGTTAAAAATAAGATTTTTTCAGAAATTGATATTTGAAATTTTTATTGTTTAAAACATATTTCTTTCATTTACCTGTTACTACCTTGTCTGCCTTAAAAGATAAATTAATGGCACAATCTTACCGCAGTATGACTTCTAGACGGTGTCGCATTCTGTTCAATTTCTCCATTCGACAGTCTTTTAAATATTTCTTCAAAATAAGATATTGAAAATAATTTACTTAAATGTTTTTATCGTAAGATGCGTTCTATATTTCGCAGTTTTTCCATCATTTACTTTGCAGCATTCGTTGTAAATTTAACTAGCATGCCTAAGCAATATTATAGGTTGAATAAATAATTTGATGGTCAGAAAATCAGTTGTCTAATTTGCACATTTATATCATTTCTTAAAAGTCGCTCAGACTAAAGTTTCAAAACAACTTGTGATCAACAGCCCTGAGATGACCTGCAGGTTTTGTAAAAGGACGTCCAATACGGGGTCGTCATAAAAGAAATTGGAGTAGGCCTATATGGTGTGTCTAGAGAAATATGATACTGAAACAGATGTTCTTAGGCCGACTGGCGCCACTTAAATTGCCCAGTTGTTATCATGGTGAACTCTTTCATAACTCTTGACAGCCGTTTCCTCATAATTTCATATTTCACTTCTTATTAATTATTTGATTACAAATTAAATATATTATGTGGTAGATTGAGTCTGTGTCATATCGTTTTATAAAAATCGTCCGATTATCAATTGTCCGGTGATCAATAATGTCCCCTTATCAATCGGGATTGTATTGCGTAAAGATTTGGTTTTTAGTCGTTAGTGGAAAGTAGCAGTCAGTAGCGGCGCCAGGATTTCTCTTTGGCTTTCAAGCACATGGACCTTTAACTGCATCTTCCTCTGGCGGCTAACTATCTGCGCCTCAGATTCACATTTTGGTGTGACCTTGCGCGCGTAATAAATTTATGTAATAATAATAATAATAATAATCGTTGGCACTTCCAGCCTTTTTGGCTTCTGCCGCTGGCACCCTCTCCATCCAGTCTCTCATTTTGGGAGCGGCCTGGAACTTTAACGACGAATCATCCGATTCTGCGCGGTCCGACTGGATGCGGATTACTGAGACTAGTGATCCAGCGGAATTTCCCGGCCACAAGCAATCTTTATTGGACAAGCCGATACTACTTAAGACCGTGCTTTCCATCGAGTCAAAGCTACAAGACCCATACGATCGGGCACGTCTAAAGGCTTCAATGGCGCCACACGCTTCTGACTGGCTATACGCCCTTCCACTTACCGCTTTCGACCTCAGATTGAACGACGAGGCTGTGAGAGTCGCGGTAGGTCTCCGACTTGGCGCGGCCATTTGTGAGCCGCACACGTGTGTTTGTGGTGCTCCTGTATCAGCAAGAGGCTCGCATGGTCTTTCATGCTTCCTTGGTTTCGGTCGTCAGGCAAGACATGGCACCATCAACGACCTTGTCTACCGAGGTTTAAATAGAGCTGGTACTCCGGCAATCAAGGAGCCGTCGGGCCTCACGAGGTTGGACGGAAAAAGACCGGACGGCCAGACTCTCATCCCTTGGAGCAACGGAAGGGCGTTGATTTGGGACGCGACCGTGGTGGACACGGTGGCCGCCTCGTACGTCCACGAGAACGCGACCGAAGCCGGGAGAGCAGCAGAGAAAGCCGCTACAAGGAAAATTTCAAAGTACTTAGACCTTCAGAAAACATACGTCTTCGTCCCCTTAGCCGTGGAAACAATGGGGCCAATCAACAACGAGGGCCTCACCTTTGTGTCCGAGATTGGACGCCGGCTGTCGAAATTATCTGGAGATATACGAGAAGCGGGTTTTCTTTTCCAAAGCATTTCAATCACTATCCAGCGCTACAACGCCGTTGCCTTCCAGGGCACCTTGTCTGGATTACCCGGGGCCATGGACCGGCCACCCTAAACAAACTAAAATTTATATGTAAAAACCAAATCGTAACTGTATATAATAATAATAATAATAGTAATAGTAATAATAATAATAATAATAATAATAATATAATAATAATAATAATAATAATAATAATAATAATAATAATAATAATAATAATAGTAATTTCAGTTTCTTGGGGCTGAAGCCTCGCGGCGAAAATTTCACATTTCCATCCGTCAAAATTTCTGACGACCTTTTTTTAGTCATCGTCCGAAATTTCAAAAAGCAAATGTTTCATTTTCGCCGCCAAAATTTCTGACGACTTTTTTATCAGCCGAAAATCGAGGATATTTCAATGTAAAAAAATTCGGATGGCCATTTTTAGGGGTGGGGAGGTGAGCCTCTTCTGGGGGGGGCTTAGCCCGCCCAGCCCCCTTAGCGCCGCCACTGAGCAGAGTACGTGGATGAGAGATTAGATAAAAAAAGCGAGCTATATTCCTAATTACCGACGATCGATGAGAAAACTGGAGTGGTCTCATGGCAGTCCATTTGAAGACTAATAATAATTTGTTTCTTTCCACTGACCTCTTTTGCAACTTGAAGAAAATCGCAAATCAGGATTCTGGCGTTCACGATTACTTTCCTTTTCGTTTCCCAAATCTTTTCCTGCAGTGACGTCCATAGCGGTCGTTTACGGATATATCTTCAAGCTGTGCCGTTTACAGTTGTTTCTTTAGGATACTGAACAATTCTGCTATGGTTAAAACGTCGACTTCTTAAGAACGTTTAACATTATTATGGCTACTGATTTAACAAGAAACACATCTAGGCCTAATTATATGAGAAATATAAATCCTACTTCGTGGCTGCGTCAACAAGGCTGACCGTAAATTAATTGGCGTCTATTTTTAGGCAGGAACTTCTACGCATCATCGCACAGCACCTCGTTGTTGCTGGAAGATGGATGAGGTATTTTTATATATGAAATGGAAGCTGGATTGACGAAAATAACGAGCGAGAAATAGAAACTGGATGAATGTATATTTAGATCTGAAGTAGAAGCTGGATGCGTGTTGAAATACATGAATGAAAATCATCAATCCAGCTTCCATTTAAGCTGAAACTATTTTAATAAATCCGGCTTCTATTTCATCAATGCGAGTTGTCTGTAGTCCAGTTGTCGTTAGACCAGTTATCCGTAGACGAGTTGTCAGTAGATCAATTATTGTCGTGGAACCTTCGAAAAACAAGCAACTTTCCATCGTTCCGTCAACCACTGAGGTTGCATCATGCAAACTTAGTCAATTTCCTCTGGTTTAGGCTCCTGATAAGAAATTGTTTACTGCTGCAGCACCCATTGGCAATCAGAATTATATCATTTGGCCTATGTATCTGACGGTAGGACCGTAGGCCTACAGCCCTATACGGAAGAGGGACGTTCCAGCAAATCGTATTTTGCGGTACGGTAGCCTAACGATCTACTTTCAGCAAATGCCCAATGGTAGCCTATCTGTTTGGGTCTCTGCACTTGGTCGCACGAACATATCCATTTAATCGAACCAGTTGTTCAGGTCAATGGACAATATTACTACAGAGATGTTCTACTAATACAAGGTCTTTTTCCAGACATTCATGACATTACGGAGTTTTCATTTTCCTGAAGCGTAGCGCTCCTGCGCACATCGCTCGAGAGACTATTGCGTTACTGGAAACTGAAACTCCTGATTTCATATCGCCTGCTCTGTGGCCACTCAACAACCCTGATTTAAATCTAGTAGACTACAGGATATGTAGGCTAGTGTGATACAAGAAAATTTAAAAAGACGTGTTATTGTTTTATTCTATTGTTGTCTATGTTATAGTTGAACTGTGACAAAGATGATATTGTTCGGAGCAAAATTAATAATGCATGAACCGTTTGATTATTGGGGCTATCTATACGGGAGCGAGACGTGGACAAGGACGAAACGCGTAGAGGTCAAAATCGCAGCTTGTGAAATGTAGACATAGAGGAATCTCCGGGGATATGCATTACGCAATGTATAATTATGCATGTGTGTTTAGTCTGCGCGCTTTTGTCCTTCGCACTTTTGTTACGGCGACATGGGGAAGATTATTCCTGTCTGAAAGTTTTAAAATTATAATTATTTGTGTCAAAACTTCTGCGCAAGTCTTGAGAACGAGAGAACTAAGTTGGACGACTGTTAGTATTGTAGCGGAAATCGCGTATATGTCTCTAACTGCTCCTTCGTGAAGTTGTATTAGAGGGTCCTTTACTAGGTTACCAGGATAGCGAGGGTTTTCCTCTAAACAACCACGATGCCTACGTGAGTTAGGCTTGATTAAATCTAACCAAGGCTTGACTGAAAGACATTTCCATTCTTCTTTATTACAAGTCCGAAACTGATAATAATGGAGTTACAAATACACGTTAGTAGGCCTATCATTGGAATTGAAGGAACATTACCTTTCAAGTAACGCCAGATTGATCTCTTGAACCGTTTTCTGATGATTCTTTGATTGAAGCAAACGTCGACTGATATAAGGGATCTGATAACTTCTTCGTCTCTCTGCTTTGTTTGCGAATTCAATATCCAATGCAGATAAGACTTTTGTAATATCATGTCTAAGATCTCGAGTGGAAGATCATAAAACTGCAAGAAAAAAACATGCAACGTTAACACACTGGAAGACGATATTGAATGTTACTCATTCATTCGTTCATTCATTCATTCATTCATTCATTCATGAATTTCCATTGCGCCTCGTTCAGAGACAACTGAGGCGCTCCCGATCCCACCACGGCAAAAAGTCTGCGTTCTGGGTCGAAATGCAGAAGCAGCTCTTATGGAAACCCGTTCAAGACCACTGGGCCCAAATTGTACAAGTTTCGATTCTATATAATTGCAGTTCGTGAGACTGGAACAAAGGGCGACTCCAAGGTCGTAGCTTGGGGAGATGTTTGGGTGTTTGAACATCCCCGATATGAAATAATGCTACCATGAAATTATGAAGTTTACTAACGCACTCATGATGTAAGGACTAATGAGATTTCATTTTGAAGCTCTTATTTCTATGTAATAATAGATTAAATCAGCCTCCAAACCCTTAGTCCGTTGATTCGGTTGCTTGTCGCCTCGCAGCGCTGATAGGCGGTGTCCTTAGATACCGTTGGAGCAACAGAGCTCCTGAGGCTCTTACTTAGGTAATTTCGCAGATAGTCAGAGGCAACACCAAGCTCACATTTTCCGAGTCAGGTCAGCGATCATATCTATACTCAATGCGCTGTCGTGTGAAAAGCCAGAGTAATGTCTCTAACATTTTTATAGCTGGAGACATGACTAAATTTAGACATGTGTGACCCTCTGATCAAAATCAGGCACATGTCGGAATTTTGGACAAATTTAGTGTCATGCATCTTTTTTTAAATGAAGTTTTTTCTTCAAAAGGCTATAAATTCTATTGTTCTATATACATGTACCTTGTTCATGTCCAAAATTATAAGTAAATAATATGGCTCAACCATTCGAATTACAATTCTGTGGAAAATTCATTTGAAGTTTCCCATAACAATGGAATGCAAAATTCTATGCAACCATGTTTAGACGGATTGCATAACAGACTAGAAGGAAGTCTGGACATTTCACTCATGCCTCGTTTGATATGCTATATGTATGATCGATATGTCGATTAATGGTGGGAAAGTGTAAAATGTCTGGAAAGTCATTGAATTATTTAAACAATAAAGACTTCCAAATCATCCAAAATATCCCAAGTATAATTTTTTCGCAAATTGTTGTTTTAATGTGTTTAAAACATAGTTATTTATCACTTTCTGTCCTAAAAACCAAAAATTGGGAAATTTTTGTTTTTAATCGCATTTTGGTCATTATCTCAGAAGTGTGTTGCCACATGCGTCTGATTTTGGTCAGATGGGTCACATTTGTCCAATTAGACGGGCTTCTGAGCGCAGGAGCGGATCCAGGGGCGGGGGCCAATCCGGCCATGGTCCCCCCCATTTAAAAATTGCATGGACGTGGCCCCCATTTGGCTTCAACAAGCCATTAAATAAATGAAGTGGGAGAGAAAAACAGGACATCAGGCCCCCCCTATTACAAAATCGCACGGGACTTGGCCCCCCCGTCGATTCAGCGGCGGATGTTTCCCAAAAAATTGGTCGATGACTAAAAAAAAGGTCATCAGTTTTTTCGGCGGATGAAATGGTATTTTTTTTCGGAAAATTTGGTCGATGACTAAAAAATGTTTCTCCTGTCTCACAAGACCAACAATTTTGGCCCCCCCCTTCGAAAATTCCTGTATCCGCCCTTGTCTGAGCGTGAGACTCGGTTAATGTGGAATCTTGTGCAATAACGTGCTCTGCGTTTTATGTTGCGATTACAGATAGTAGGCTGCTAAGAATGTGCGGAGTTTTATTTCATTTATGGGGGGCTACTTGGGCCTTAGGGTGGAGACATCACATTTTACCGGCAAAAAGTTTATGACTTTTTATTCCTTCAGTCAAAATCTTGTGAAAATAAACCATTTTCCCGGTGAAAAAAGTTAATGACCTTTTTTGATGATGCACCGCGGTCATGGGGCTTAGCCCAGTCCATTAAAAACTCTGCTAATGATGCTAAACATACGTGCCAGAAATGCCATAACTGGAAGAGATAATTTACACACAGTTAATATTATACCCCAGCTAAACGTCAATTAATCGCCTTTTATGTCCATTGTCTTACGTCTTCAAATTCGGACTTGATGACCCTTGCTCCCGTACGTGCAACCGGTGAATTTAAGGTCATTTTTATTTCTCAAACATTGTGTCATAATTCCTTCATTCAAGCTCATAGCATCGGTCAAAGGCCGTTTCCAAAAGGACCATCAAGTTGATCGTGTTATTAAACTCGCAACTACCTTGTTTGCTTTAAATTATAAATTAATGGCACAGTCTTACCGCAGTATAACTTCTAGGCGGTGCTGGAATTCTGTTCATTTTCTCCGTTCGACATTCTCTTATGTTCTTCTTTAAAATAAAGATATTGAAAATAAATAATTACTTAAATATTTTTATCGCGAGATGCGTTCTATATTTGGCAGTTATTCCACCATTTTCTTTGCAGCATTCGTTGCAATGTAATGAATTGCCTATCATTACCGACCAATGTAAATTAACTAGCCTGCCTAAGCAGTTGGCTGAATAAATAATTTGTCAGAGAATCGGGGATCTAATTTGCACATTTAGGTCTATATAATTTTTTAACAGTCGGTGAGACTAAAAATTAACGGTCTTTGAGCAGTTGACTTATTTGAACAGTGTTTCAATACAAAAAACTGTTCAACAATCTGTGTAAGGAAATTCAGTGTGCCTAAGACAAAAGATATTGGAACTATTTATTATAGAAGTTATGCATGCAGTCCTATTAATGTGCTTCAGAGGTCCATGTAAAATATGAAGACTACCATAGACCTACTTGACGGAATTGTGTTGCGATTAATGTTCAGTTAATTTCGATTAAAACAAATTAATCATGTGATTATTTTAGATTAAACTGTCTATTCGAACAGCAGCCCTAATTTTTAAACAGCTGACTTTTTTATTGGCTCTACAAATGATGCAGCCACGTTTATTATACCATGCATGTACAGTTTGTACACCAAATTGTAAATAGCAATTGGTCAATTAACTAAATGGACAAGGAGCATTTTTATCTTACCTTATCTTATCTAATTTCTAATGTCAAACACTACATCTCACGCGTTTTGTTTAGATAGCCACCCTATGCTAATTAATTACGACAAAATAATCTAATGATTCTAATCTCATCTGCCTAGCATATAAACATAAAATCATTCTTATGTAATCATTTATATAATTGTCCACACTCATCCTAAGATAAATTCAATAGACATGGACAATTCACGTAGAAAATCATAAGTAGGCCTATATATTATTCCATTTTAACATCTGCCTTTTTTACCTGACAGTTTTTTTTACCAACTAAACGAATGTGATAGGCTAATAGATGATTATAGAACCCATTAATAGAGCAAAAATATAGATTTACATTAGTGTATTCAAGATTGTGGACTGCCTAGTTGGCGAAAATGCCTGAAATAAAATCAAGTAATGTTTCAGTAATTGCTGATAACTCACGATTTTCAACGTGAAAAATCATCCGTGTAAAAACCCAGGTCTTGAGAAAAGCATATAGATAGCTAGGCAAGAGCGACAGACCTAGATCTAGTTGAAAAAAGCTACGATTGACATCCCTGTACAATTAGCCTACTGTAGTTGTGCTTTTATAGCAACCAAAGCATAAAAGCCATCGTTCTCACCTGCATGTAATATGTCAAGAGTAATGGTCTTTGTACTGGCGGACTGATATTTTATGGCGCATTATTCTATGAAAGAAGGCGACAGACGCTTTCAAGTGCTTGTGAAAGTATTAAAGCACAGCATAAAGTTCAGGGAGTTTTGCAGTGCTCGTAGATAACCTGAATTGCAGTTGCTAGAGTTCACCTGCACTGCAATCAATCAATCAATCAATCAATCAGTTAATTAATCAATCAATCAATCAATCAATCAATAAAGCAATAAATCCAATCAATCAATCCATCATTCAATCTAGTAAGCACATAGAAATCAATCAATCCATCCAGCAACCAATCAATCGATCAATCGATAAATCAATCACATAGATTTATATAGAGCCACTTCAAGATTTCTACTCTCTACTACATAGCTCGTTTGGTCTGCAAACCATTACGTACCGATAAAATACCAGTGTTCTTCATTTTCTGCTCTGCATTTTCAAGCCCTTGCGAATAAATTCAACAAAAAAATATCTGCAGGCGTCCATGGTGATTCACCACCATTTTAAGAGCAAGGTACCATTACCAAAAGTCAACGACACCGACCATAATTTAATTCAGTTGTTTCCAGTTAGTGTCTTTACTTTATTGAATGTTTGTCAGGCATGCTATCTACTTGAACTTGATATTCCGACTGCTTCAATGGGACCCGGACATCAAACACATACAGAAATCCATGCAATGCTAATGCTTAGCATTCTAGTTCGATTTATAACACACTGCTCGAAACAATATTATTTAGGTACTTCACCGCGACAAGCCTCGTCGTTGATATTATCAGCGCATCCAACTAATCATCTGCGAGTTTATTAAATGAACCTGCACATGGCAGCAACAATATGTAATATGACTAATGCTTATTATTAACTTTGTATTTTGTTTTTTTGATAAAGTCACAATCAATATGCTCTCAGTGCTTCTTTACTAATCAAAGCATTCTTTACACTCAAAATCCATCATACGCCACATTAATTAACACACATTAACATCAGAAGCCACAGTTAGCTGTAGGATATCGGTCCCTTTAGGTTCCGCTTTCGTCAACCGCGTTTTTAGTCTAAGATGGTGATTTTTACCTAACGATGTTTGATTTGGAAACTGTACAAGGCCATGATATTTTACGATGCAGGTGACCGACTAGCGGAACCCACGCTCTTTAGAGTCGTAGTCCTGTAGATCTCTGTATGCTGTTTCCTGTTCTATTGCATGGTAGGCCTATTTGTTTTTCATCGTCAATACTGTTACTTGGGTTCAATAACTTATGGCTATGGTTATATTAATGTTAATAGCGGATCACAATGTTTCTTAACATACCAAGTAAATTTCTTTTTCAGATCGAATTCAACAGATTCCAGCATCACTATTCTACTCGTGTGCGGACAATGTGTATTGCTATTGTCCTGAGTCGTGCAAGAAGCCATTCCGATGTGGTGTCGATTACGAGAAATCAGAGATTGTAAACGGAGAAGCCGTAAAGGTAAGAGCCGTCATTTTTATTATGTCAATTATTGTGACAAATGTTGATAGGCTATCTCTTAACCTGCGTCACTATTTACTAACATCTACGACAGTCATCAATATTACTTGAAACACTTTCTAGTATTTTATTTAGACACAAAGAAAGTGCAGAAACAATTCAAACTGTTCAAACCGTCGTAGAAATAATCACGGTTATAATTAATTTAAATAGTTCTACTCCAGTTTAGGGACGCAAAGCAATTCTGTTAAAGACACTATAAAAATTGTTACATAGCGCTGAGCATTATTTTGCAATAAGAGCCGACAGTGCGTGTGTTCGAAGCATCCGAGAAGTGGGCCCACAATCAAGGCCGTAGCCAGGATTTGATTTGGGGGGGTTTCTTTCCCGCCCGAAAAATTGATTACCTGTTTTTAGTCATCCGGCCAAAAATTTCCCTTCCTGGAAAACTGATGACCTTTTTTAGTCATCGTCATCCGTCCGAAATCTTCAGAAAATGTCACAAATTTCCCTTCCTGAAAAACTGTTCTCATGACCTTTTTTAATTCAATTTTTTACATTTTCCATTTTGGGGGTGTTTTCATGGTTTTATTTCATGGTTTTTACATCATGTGCTCGTAAATGCAATCAATTATTTTTTACATTTTCCATTTCGGGCGTGTTCAAACACCCAAAACACCCCCTAGCTACGGCCTTGCCTACAATACACGCGGAAGTGTCCTTTTTCTACTTCTCTTCATTTGGGAGATACGATTAATACGGGGGATAATCTATTTCGTGACACCGGCGTACGTGAACTCTTCGTCCCATTACCATTTACAACTTCCACTTAAGTTGACATAGTTTCATGTCGTTTATTTTGTTTCCACAAACCACGGTTATTAATAATCTAATATTTTTTTATTATTGAAGGTTGTTGAGAAAGAAGGAATAGACAATAACAATTTCTCTGGAGACACGTTTAACCACTACGAGAAACAACCGACATCGGATTCAACGAAATTTTAGATGATTTTGATAGGTTTTTGACGAAAAAACAACGAATTCTGTAATTTGGTTGAATCTGAAAATGCGAATGCTGTGAATAATTTATTGATCTTGATGATGTATGTGATACGTTTTGATAAATTCATGTCCATAATGACCTGACTATTGTTGAATCAGAATTATTTTGCTTTTAAAATCTTGCGATGTTGAGTTAAAGATGAACACATTCTGGGCGATATTTTTATTTGCGTGATTGCTAGTGTCGGAGTATGGGCTTTGGCATAAAACACTTCACTATTTTATTTTGGCTGTGAAACGACTCCATAATTGTACGGAACTAGGAGAATAGGCCGAACAGCCAGGCAAAAAACGCCATTGAAGAGCGCCATAATGATTTTACACATTTCTTCTGTTTGAACAGGACTCGGTGTAGGACTATAGGGTATACAACAAATTTGCTTGCAATCACCGTGCGGATTCTCCTGAATGATGTTTTATTTCAGCTTGTTTATAATCTTGATAAATCGCAAAAAACGTTGTTGGGCAAACCAACGCCAGTAATTTAAAAACAGTGTGTGTTTACGGACAATAATGTTTATTGTCGAGCTCGGTGCATTTTCGTTTCCATGCTTCTTAGATAACTATTAAGATAAGATAAGAATATTCTTCAATATACCAATTGCTATCCGAATTTTGGTGTACATACAAAGTATAATAAACAAACGTACATAATTTCTATATTCAATCAATGTCAAAGTGTTTTAGAATAGCACAAAATCCTAAGTCCAAATCCAATATAAATTTAAAATTTAAAAAAGAAGTTCTTTTAATGACTAACAATTTATGCTGCACTTTGGTTTATAGTCTAAGGTTCAAGCTTACACCATTCATGTAAATGCCAATGCATTCAGACTCGGGAATCTGATTCGTAAGGATAATGCATTTAGGCCTAAATATTAATGTGCAGGTATATTATAATTTGCGTCAGTTATATAATGGCATGTGCTGTGTTACGGCGCCATAGAAAATGTCGTCATTATTATATATTGCTGCATTGTGCTGATATTTGGGCGGCTGAACAGACGTTTGAACAGACGTTTGAACAGATGCTTGAACAGACGTTTGAACAGACGTTTGAACAGACGTTTGAACAGACGTTTGAACATACGTTTGAACAGACGTTTGAACAGATGTTTGCATGTATTTTGAGAGGATTACCGAGCAACCAGTATGAACGAGAACGACCCGTTAAGAAAGTTACACAGCACATGAATGAATTGCATACATGTAGTATTGCATTGGACGTAAATACACACACGAGAACATTCCCTAAAGTCACGTATCACCATATCTGCATTGATGTGCAGATTTAAAGGTAAATGGAACGACCAGTTTGTACAAGTCTGGCCAATTGTGCAGCAGGAGCTGGTCTGGGGATTGGCGGTTCCAGCAGCCCATTATTCCAGCACCAATTTTATTGCCTGCAGGATGATTATTTGCGATATCATTAATGATAATAATAGCAATAATATTAATGATAATTATTATTATCATTTGTACGGTATTATTAATATTATCCTTGCGCCTTAATAAAAATAATAATACCGTACAAATGATAATAATTTTTATTATCATTTGTACGGTATTATTATTGTTATTATGGCGCAAGGATAATAATAGTAATACAGACAATGATAATAATAATTATCATTAATATTATTGCTATTGTTGTTTGCTATTATTATTATCATCATCATCATCATCATCATCATCATCATCGTCGTCGTCGTCGTCGTCATCATCATCATCATCATCATCGTTATTATTGTTATTATTCTATCATCTGTTTATTTGTGTTCAACGCCATAACTTAGGCTAATCGCTTTCAAAGGCAATTAATAATTTTAATTTTTTCACTCAACTTGTAGGCCCTATTGTTGATACGAGCACCAAACATGTTATGAGTGGAAAAAGTGTTGAATAAACAAATCGCCAGACTGTAGAAAGCGGTTACGTGAGAGGTTGGAAAGGTCGTTATCACGTGATATAAGTTCGATATACAAGCAAAGGAAGCTCTTCTGTTTCCCAAGCATTTGTCATGGAGGAGATCGCATCGCTGAAAGGGAAGGCCATTAGACCTGTTGGCGGATACAGATATCAAAGGGATAGATAAAACAAAGCCTTCTCGTGAAATTGCTAGTTTACAAAAAATACACATCTTAAATGTATTTTAATTTCTCATTAAA
Source organism: Lumbricus terrestris (assembly GCA_949752735.1). Classification (NCBI taxonomy): domain Eukaryota; kingdom Metazoa; phylum Annelida; class Clitellata; order Crassiclitellata; family Lumbricidae; genus Lumbricus; species Lumbricus terrestris. The sequence continues at coordinate 52,048,211 of OX457042.1, forward strand.
TTGCTAGTTTATACTTTCTAAAATAATATAGCTTATAAGTCTCGCTAAACACTAAAGTCGTGTGGTGGTGGATCTCTTGTCTTCAATTTTTTTTATCAACAGTCGTTTGAACAGACGTTTGAACAGACGATTGAACAGACATTTGAACAGACGTTTGAACAGACGTTTGAACAGACGTTTGGACAGACGTTTGAACAGACGTTTGAACATACGTTTAAACAGACGTTTGAACATACGTTTGAACAGACGTTTGAACAGACGTTTGAATAGATGTTTGAACAGACGTGTGCGTGCATTTTGAGAGGTTTACCGAGCAACCAGTATGAACGAGAACGACCCGCTAAGAAAGTTACACAGCACATGAATGCATTGCATAGTGTTGCATTAGACCTAAATAAACACATGTCATGAGAACATCCCTTAAGTCACGTATCACCATAATCTGCATTGATGTGCAGATCTAAAGGTAAATGGAACGACCAGTTTATTCAAGTCTGGCCATTTGTGCAGCAGGAGCTGGTCTGGGGATTGGCGGTTCCAGAAGCCCCTTATTCCAGCACCGGCTTTTATTGTCGGCAGCATGATTATTTGCGGTACTTCACGCAAGGATAATAATAGTTTAACAACAATACAAATGATGACAATAATTATCATTAATATTATTACTATTGTTGCTGTTATTATTAAGTAGCGTTTCAGCTAACTTGCTATGTTCTACTGTCAAAGTAACTTTTGAAAATAATTTAGTTGGATATTTACACGATCAATAGTATCAAAGGCTTTGGTCAGGTCGAGAAATTATTCCTGTTGAATATTCCTATTGAGTATTCACTTTAATCCAATTCAACCGCTATATCATGCTCATGCATACTTAGGAGCGGCATGACTGTCGAAATCCATGCTGGGAGGAGTATGGAATATCGAATTTAGTAATATAATTTTTAAGCCGCACTTGCTTGGCCTTTTAAAATGCGGCGAAAAAGGAAGAACATATATCTATGTCGGTCTAAAAAGGAACCGCTAATAACTTTGATTGATGGTTTTTGTTATGTTGGAAAGGATATGAAAGGCTATAACCTGATATATTCAGTGGTTATTCACCCTCCAAGGCTAAATAACTGTGGTAGATTAATGTTACTTATAGGCCTACCAATTAATTTCGGCCTAATAATAAAGTTGTGTTATTTGCATATTAAGATAAAATTGCACAAGCAAGGTTTTTAAGCTTAAAATGAAGTTTCAGGTGTAACAAAAGAAAATTATTTTCCCCTTCCATTTTCAAAAAAAAATTTCCGTTTTTTATATTTTCGAAAAAAACACTTATTCGGTTTTTATTCTATTTTCATGGTTTTTACATCTATGGAAAATTGCATGTCAGCAGCGTCGTATATATTGGCGACGTATTTTTTGAAAGTTGCAATTTGTTCATTCATTCATTATTACGGTGATTTATATAACGCCCATTTAAGGCTACTACTCCCGACACAAAATCGTATGGGCTGTGAAAAATACGCAGTTCAGCAATGGTTGGCATATGGCGCATAGAGAGTGTAGGCCAGAGTCTATTCCATACCATGGGGCCAAAAACAGAACGACTATGCGAAAATTGGATTCAGTGTAAACAACACAAACAAAAATATTTATGCAATCGATCTTGTTCGGCATATCGCCAGTGCAGTAATAGAAACAGTTCGATGGAGTTAAAGTCTGAAACTAGACTGTGGCATAAATTGAACAAAACATATTTGAATATCGAAAAAGAAAAGCAAGGATCATAAAAAAATTATGTTGACTCTTGCGGCATCTGGTCGAAACGCAATACTCCGCTGTACTGCAGTCTATCAAAGTCTATTGGATATATAATCAAGCATGCATGAATTGATTGATGCTTGTAATAATAAGCTGAGTAACTTCACGCTTCGATGGCGCTGCTTTGTTCGTATAATGTTTTATTTTGCAAATATGACCTAAAACGACTTAGATTCTTTCAGGAATACCAGACGAATTGTATCAAAACATTGCCGCATAGGTCCTAAGTCACAGAGAAAAAGTGGAAACGTATTCTTGGATAAATTAAATGACCGCCTTTCATCAAGATTGAACGGTAACCATAATTTTCCGAATTGAACATTGGGAAGTGTTTTACAAACTTGGGTCAGACCTGGAGCGGATTCTTTCATGGCGTCTCAAACTTGAAGGGCGTAAGAACGTTTTCTGACATATCTGGCATAAGTATGGTTTCTCTCCAGTATGTGTTCTAGCGTGCCACTTCAGATAACCTTCATACTTGGTTGTAAACTTACATAATTGGCAGTGGAATGGTTTCTCATCAATATGAATTCTTGAATGTCTTTTTAGCTCAATGGATCGAAGAAATCGTTTTTGACATGCTTGGCATCGATGTGGTTTTTCTCCAGTATGGATTCGAACATGACATTTCAGATGATAAGAGCGTGAATAACTGCGTTTACATGTCTGACATTGGTATGGTCTCTCTCCAGTATGGATTCTAATATGGCTTTGAAGCGATCTATTTGTGGAAAACGAATTGTTACAAAGAATACACAGAAATGACTTATCTCCAAAATGTGTTTTCTCATGTCTTCTTAGATTTGAAGAGCATGAGAACGTTGTCTCACAGACGCGGCAAAGATATGGTTTGTACCCGGTGTGATTTCTTTTGTGGCTTTTCAGATAGCTTTTATCTTTAGTTTTAAACCCACACAGCTGGCATTGGTAAGGCATCTCTCGTGTATGGGTTTTAGCATGATTTTCTAGACCCGAACACTGAGTAAAACGTTTTTTACATACTTGGCATTGGAAAGATTTCTCTCCGGTATGTATCATAGCATGACGTGATAGATTTGAAGATTTGGTAAAACGCATTCGACATGCTTGACATCGATAAGGCCTCTCGCCAGTATGGATTCTAATATGGTTCTGCACACTGGAATATTGCGAGAAAAATTTATTACATACCTCGCACTGAAATGGTTTCTCTCCAGTATGGATTCTAGTGTGTATTTTCAGACTTGAAGAATATGCAAAAGTCTTGCCACATACCAGGCAAAGGCATGCTCTTTTTGCAATATGGATTGCCTTGTGCTCCTTTAGATCTCGACTACTGATAAAACCTTTTTTGCAAAATTCGCAAGAACCGTGTGTCTTTGCTTTGGGCTGATTTCTTTTCTTTCCGTTTGAGTGACTATCTAGCACAAATGATTTCTGACATGGCTGGGAGTTACCTATATTGTTGTTGGTTACATTTCGAATGAAGTATCCTGTTGAATTCTTTGAAGAAAGTCTTTTCGAATTCATTCTTTAATATGGATTGTCTGATATTTTTGTGTAAGTCCTAATTTTACATAAAGCACCAGTTAGCCTACCTGTTTTAACCTGGCATTCATTAGCAAATTTACGAGGCTTGCGGTTATACTTCAACACAGACAATCTGTGCTCTTTTAAAATGCGCAGTATTTTAAGCGTCCAGTAAGAAACTTGCCCGTCTCTTCCATTTATATAATCAGTTTCTTACACTAATAAAAATAAAAACAAAAAGAGAATATGCCCCTAAAAAAGAAAAATAGGTAATCTATCGCTTTAGCCGAATTAATTATTCGCCATTGCATGAGATATAGCGATGATGGTATACATGTTGGGTTGGCGAAAAGAATTCTTGCTAAATATAGGCCCTGTAAGTGGGATTTACGAAAACATTATTGCTGAAATTGGAGCTGGATTGATGAAAAATAATTGTTATTTAAATGAAAATTGAATTGATAAAAAACTGTTATTGTTGAAATAGAAGCTGGATTGGTTAAATGAAATCTTGAATAAATGGAAACCTGATTGATGATAATGATTTGTGCCAAAGTAGAAGCCGGAATGTTGAAAAATAATGATGCCGCGACTGCCCAAAATTTCGTACAATTCATTCTGCTATTCCGTTTTCCTAAATGGGAAAAATAATTAATTCCGTTAAAACGAAAGATTACCTTAAAATAGATGAACTTGTCAGAACTGAATAGTTAATCTATATAAATAAAGAGAAGATTCTGTAACGTGTGTCTGTCTGTCTGTCTGTCTGTCTGTTTGTCCGGAATGCATTTCAACAGTTTTTGAGCTATTCACTCCAAACCTTCACTACTGTGTAGGTCTCGGCACGAGACGCAAAGTCGAGGGGTTGGCGATTCTCTACCACCATGGGGGCCAGGGTGGGGAGCGAAACCCCCAAATTTTTTTCCAAAATCTACGTTTGCAAAATAAATGTCTAATTACGACGTGCACATTATTTTGTGACAGTGTGTTATCCTATAGCCTAGTCGTCTGGTGAATTTTGATGACATTGTAATTATATCCTGTTCAGGTCTAAACAGTAAACAACGACAGTTAGGCCTAACAAATTTTAGCCAGCATATTATGATGTCTAAAATCTTTTAGCCATTTATATGAATTTTTTTTCCTGGATAGAGGGCCATCAGAACCACCCGGATCAGTAGTTGGTGAATCTCTACCACCAAGGGGGCCAGCGTGGGGGCGAAGACATTAAGACGGTTAGACACCTTCTTAAACGCTTCCATGGTCATTATATAAATGGCGAGAGCTGGTAATTTAATTTTAACGAAAATCCTTATTTCACGGGTGGCGTACTGGTGCAGGTCGGTGTGGTGGGGTGAGGTGGGAAAAAGGGTGAGGTGGGAAAGAGGGTGGGGGGCGGGGAGAGGGTTAGGAGAATGGGGTGAGGGGGAATTTTTCCTGGAAACCCTAATTTCACCGTTTTCACGGGTGGCGTACTGGTGGAGGTCGTGTGGTGAGGGTGGTGAGGGGTGGGGTCGGGGTGGGGTGGGGTGGAGGGGTGGGGTTTTGGGTGGAGAAGGTGAGGGTGGGGTGGAGGGTGGGGGTTGGGGTGTGGTGGGGTTGGGGTGAGGGTGGATGGAGGGGTGGGGCGGGGAGTGGAGGGGTGGGATGTAGGGGGATGGGGTGGGAGTTGTCTTGGGGTGGAGTGGGGTCGGAGGGGGTTAGGGGTGGGATGGGGGTGGTGGGGGTTGGAGGGGGTTGGGGTGGAGGGCTGGGTTGGGTGTGGGGGTGGGATGGGGGTGGTAATTTTCCTGAGACCCAAATTTCTCGGGTGGCGTACTGGTACAGACCGGAGTGTGGTCGGGTGTTGTGTGGTGGGGTTGTGGCCGAAGCGGGTCGAATCCTAAATTTCCCGGGCAACGCCGGGTACCCCAGCTAGTGAACGATAAACGTGAATTAAATCCATTCCACAAGTTACATTGTACAATAATTTGCCGTAGACCGCTGGTTGTAATGACGTCAGCATTCTTGTGCTCAAAACGCGAACAAATAGTTCATATCTTACAGAAGAGGTTGCAGATTCAGTAATTGGAAAAAGAAATTTGCATTGCACCAAACAGCGAATTAAAAAATCAGTTCTCATGTATTCCACACACCTTGACAGAAATGGATTCAATTTTCGAAACAATGAACATGATGAACCTGCAAGATATTCAAGAGTGGGGCTTATTCCGCCTTATGCGAAGTCATAATTACCAGCGTCTGCAAATCTGTGTTAGTTTCGGTTTAGCGTCACTGTGCGATACCGATAACATATCTACGCGCCCCTCTTTGTGCATGTGTTTGACTGGCACTGTCAAAGTGCAAACAGTGCTGGAGTTCAACGATTCTAAGGAAGACATTGACACAATTAAGTAGTCTCTTAAAAGTGCGAGTTGCAATAAAAAGCGCCACATTAACTATAAGAGAATGATAGCGCTGTAGCAGTGGTTGACGTTGTAGTTTCGGTAGCAGCAAAGGTTTTGGGTGCAGAAGCAGTAGCAGCAGGAGCAGCAGAAGTAAAGGATAGGGCAGAGGAGCAGTGGTCTTTAATGCTCTGATGAGCAACAAATATTATAATTATAGCAATGCACAACAGTGTAGGCCTATAACAAGTTCTCGACTTAGGCTTTGCTGGGTTCCACCGTTCCTGTACTCTTAGAAATATTCAGGAAAATGTGTAGGTCTAAACGTGTTTCTAGTTACAATTCTATACCGTACCTTGTCAAAAAATTACTTTTTAACTGCCAGAGTGAACTTTTCTGCATTTGCTAAGCAGTAGGTGCATTTAATAGGTCTACATTAGGAGCAGATACAGTAGAGGGCATGTAGGGTGTACGGCATTTGCATAGACTGTTGCTGTTGTGTCGCTTGACTCGGGCTCTGCTAAAAGTAAAGATAACCCCTCCCACTTCTGACAATCAAGTACTTAGGACATTAGTTAAGTTACCGAACCCACTGCTGTAAAGCCGACCTGCGTGTCGTGCTATAGTGGGCCGTATTCTGTATAACCTGTACCTGTAATCTTTCTGCGGTATGTCAGATTGAATCATTAAAAGAAAAGAAAAGAGTTGTCACGATATTAGGCCTACGCTTAACTCATACGATAAAGCAATGAAGAAAATCTAATTTGAGCCAAAATTTATTCTACCTGAGTAGAAATGAGTCCAGACTAGTCGTTCATTTTATTGGGAAGAGAGTTTCAACATTGCATAGAAGTCTGACTAATTGAAAACATAGGCCTACTGAGATTTAAATAGAAATAAATATTATAAAAGTATTGTCAGTTCTAGGACAAAATGGTAGCGGACAAAATGGTACAGACAAAATGGTACGGACAAAATGGTACGGACAAAGCGGTATGGATAAATTGAAACTGGATGAGGGTATTTTTGCTGACATAGAGGGTGGATGGCTTTTCTGTGGCTGAAATACAGCTCTAGTGAAGAAAAACTTGAGAAAAAGAATCCGGATTGGCGAAAAAATGCTTGGGAAATGGAAGCTGAATTGATGTCTTTCATTCATGTGTTTCATGATGTATCCAGCTACCATTCAGCCGTAAGATTCCTTAATACATCTTTCATCAATCCAGCTTTTATTTCAGCTATGAAAATATCTTGATACAGCTTCTATGTCTAAAGCGTTATTTTCATCAATCCAGCTTCCATTCCATATATAAAAATATCAATGCAGAGTTTTCATCCAGCTTCCATTTCACATGCGTCTTTTCATTCATCCAGCTTCTATTTCATATATAAAAATTCAATAATCCAGCTTTCATTTCATCCATACCATTTTGACCGTATCATTTTGTCCGCCACCATTTTTTCCGGTCACCCGTTGGGTTAAGAGAATTGTCAAACTAATCTATTGCAGAAAATGACTCATGTGCTCATTATTTGCACGCGCTAGACGTGGCTCTAACCAAATAGTTCTGAACAGTCTGCAGCTGCATAAGCTTCTTTGACTTAGGCCTATTTATGCCAGTCAGAAGCGAGCCAGAGAAATCCAGGAATCGGAAAGCCAATGCATTTGCCAAATATACCGGGTAATTATTATTTTGCAGATATGGACACTAAAGGTCAAATTATACTTAGCCTATGTCGCGAATGAATAAGCTTACATAAATAAATACAAATTCGCTTTCTATCTTATTGGCCCTTTAGAGAGGAATGTAGCCTAATCCAAATGTCTATTCGGCATGCTCAGGTGCGTTTTTATCGCAGTCTTAAAACCGTCCAAGGAAGCGGAGGATGGGTTTGGTACTCGCCTGAGCAGTTATCCTGATGATATGCAATATAAATTTCCACAATGAATGAATGAGTGAATGAATGTACGCTAATAACTATACGATGGCTTACAAAAATATACAGTTTACATCACCATGATGTAGAATTGCAGCATAGGCCAGCTGTGACCGATCTGACCAAAACCAGGCGTAAATCGGATTTGGTACAAAATGAGTGTCATATATCTTCCAAAAGAATAAAGTCTCTTCTTTAAAATTACACAAATCCTATTGCTCTGCCATGTTTCTGTCCAAAGTTATGAGTTAAAATATGGTTCGACCGTCCAAATTACAATTCCGAGAAAAATGCGTTTAAAGTTTTCTATAACTTAGAAATGCAAGATTCTTTAGAACCATGTTCATAAATAAATAAAATTTGCAGCAAATAAACAGATTGCATAGTTGGCTAGAGGGAAGTCTGGGCTTTTCACTGATACCTAATTTATTTTGTTAGCCACATACTGAATATGGCTACCAATGGCGGAAGTGGAAAATGGCGGGAAAAGTCATCGAATTATTTGAACAATAAAAACCACATCATTATCTAAAATATCATAAAAAATAAAATTTTTGCAAAATTTTTGGTTTTATGTGTATAAAACATATTTATTTATCATTTTCTGTCAAAAGCAAAAAATTGAAGAATTCGTTTTTTTTCACATTTTGGTCATTATCTCAGAAGCGTGTGTTGCGACTTACGCCTGGTTTTGGTCAGATGGGACACAGCTGAGCAATTGAGTTTGAACGACTCACAAAATGTAAAAGAGATCTTGTATGTTGCAGCATGAGGTTCAGTGGGAAAATTCAGTCTTTGATGGGATAATGATAATCAGAGGCTTGCGTAGACTTTGGCATTAATTTTTTGATCCAATTTCAACAAGTGAATAACATGGTATTGTGTGTCTATATATACAGCAAATTCGATTAAATGACGGCTCTGAAACAAACTAAGCCAATAATTAATTAAGCCCATAATTATGGCTTTTCACAGTGAAAAAAACTTAGCAGGTTTCCTGCCTCGCTCGCCAGTTTTTGTTCCATTGATAATGAATCAAAAAATTGATCCGACAATATTGGATTAGGCCTGACCATGTCGCATCCATAGCAAGAATAAAACATTTTCATATCTATGTTCTTCACATATCGATCATTCGGCGGCGTTGCCTTTTGGCCAACCTAACAGAAATGAAAATATCCTTAGATAGATGGACGAAAAACTGAATGATTTCAACAATCGTTAGAATTGTGCATCCAAGAATCAGTCCCAATGCGCCGCCAATGTCGCAAAACAGTGTGAGGAAATCGTAGGCTGGAATTGTTTGGATGTTGATGTAGTTCAGATCAGAGTAGAAGATATCCAGGTAGACGAGTTCCTTGCTTAGTTTCGACATCGTCAGATTCCGTCCCTTGAACTGCGACCTTTGCGACATGTAATTGAGGAAATGCTGTGAGAGAGGACTTGTCGAGATTGAATATGGATAAGTGGGTTGATAGCATTGCAGAGGACAATCGCACTCGTTGGACGCACCGGAAGAAATAAAAGCTCTTCCGGCTTCCGATAAACAGCTGTACATTTGTTGTAAAGTACATATCTTTACTCCTGGAACTAAATGTACAATTTCACTCTTCAGAATTAACTCCGGAGGTAACATACTATCCTAAGTTGATGCTATTCATTATTAGACATATTTGGCAAAGAATCCTGACAGTTAAAACCACCCACAGCTCAGGCTTTGATGATATTGATCCCTTCATAACCTCGCAAGTCATTTACCTACTGGCTGACCCACTTTCTACAGTAATAAAGTGCTCCCTAAGGAAAGGCATAGTACCATTAGCAATCAAAAGGGCCACAGGGTGCTGCCAATCTATAAACAAGGCACCAAATCGGAACTATAGACCCATCTCCATACTACCCTTCGTTTCAAAATTGTATGAAAGAGTATTTATGACCGATCATTCTATTTAAAACAGAAGAATGTCTTGTACCCCCTGCAACATGGATTTCAACCGTCTCACTCAACTTCCCTAGTTGACATCCAAGACAAACTTTCAACGACCTTCGATAGTAGCCAATACTAATTAGGCATTTTCCTAGACCTTGCAGAGGCCTTTGACACTAGGATACTATTGGCCAAACTTGATCATTACAGAATCAGAGGTAGCCTACTGCACTTAATTGGTTGATAAGTTACTTAACATCTCGCCAGCAACAAGTTTCATGTAACAATCTGTTTTCTTACCCATTCGATATAGAGTTCCCCAAGACTCCATTCTAGGTCCCCTTCTTTTCATAATATATATATATAAAGACCTACCCAACTCTTCTTCTCCACTACATTACATCCTGTCTGCTGATGACACAAACGTCTTTCTATCACATGCCTCTTATGACAAATTATTTGAGTTAGCTAATGTAGAGGTAAAGTCCACAAGTAGCCTACCTGGTTCAAAGCAAACAAGTTGTCACTTAATCTTTGCAAGACTACTTTTATATTATTTAGAACTAATAAAAAGCAAATACCCCCCACATACAAAAGATATAGTCATTGATGGCATAACTATTCCTAAAGTTACCACATCTAAATTTCTAGGCGTGCATATGGACCAATACCTAAAATGGAACATACATATAGAAGAAGTCAATAAGACACCAAATCGGAACTATAGACCCATTTCCATGGAAATGGCTCAGCGCGAACTGCATACGCTAAATCTAAAACTATAAAACACAGTTTGTAATGTGAGCTTGATAAAAAATCTCCTCATCCACGCGACCGATTTTTCCCAAATAATTACAAAACAACTTCTAACCGCCCCATGACAACACTATCGGGATTCGCGATCCAAAAATATTACCTTTTGCCGAGCTTGAAAATTTATTTTTTCTAACCGAATCCTAGCACTGTTAAGACGCCATTAAATTTTGCTTTCAACCATCATCTTCAGCAAACATTGAGACCATCGATGATATATTGGTGATTGAACCCAGTACATTAATGACGTCATGGCCGATTTTAAAATTAGCCTATAGCGCGTTATTCCGTTAATTAATATCTATATCGTGTCGTATGTACATGTATCAGTAGCCTATTTAAGACGCAATAATTTTCGCCGATCAATTTTCAACGAAAAAATAGATTTTTAACCTTACTTTTCGCCGAGGTCAGATCTTTTGGCACGCGGTTTGGCAAAAATGCTGACTATAGCGTAAACATGGACGGGTGGAAGTTGGGTTGAACCGAAAACCTAAATTTCACGGGCAACGCCGGGCACCAAAGGTGGTTAGACTGGGCTGGGGCCGATGGAAGAAGGCGAGGTGAGAAGGGCGGCGTGGGAGTGGGGTCAGGCCTGGCGGGGGACGAAAACTTAAATTTCCCGGGCAACGCCGGGTAATTCAGCTAGTAAAAAATAATAAGAAAATCACCAACCTTTCCACGCTCTAACCAACTTATACTATACTTTAGTTTATCCCTATCTTACTTATTGTAACATCATCTGGACTTCCACTTACATGTAAGCAACTCACTTAAAAAAACTGCAAATTACACAAAAAAGAGCCATACGAATTATAACCAAATCTCCCTTTAACTCTCATACTCAACCATTATTCTCAACACTTAAACTATTAACTATCACACAGATCAACTTCATTCAAACTTGTGAATTTATGTACAAATATCACAAGAAACTCCTACCATCTGCTTTCCTATCTTATTTTTCCCCTACCCAATCCCAGGCTGGCACAAGAAAACAAACCTGACTATAAATTAATCTTCACAAGAACTAATATTCGTAAACTATCAATTAAGTTTCAGGACACACTGCTATGGAACAACCTACCTCTCAACACCCGTACCTCTAATAATATCTCTTGCTTCAAGCGTACTTTAAGAGCACACACACTTGAGCACGTATAATAATTTGTTAGTTAACTTAGTTATCTTTGTTATTTTACTATTGTGCTTTCTATAACAGTTATTGTTGTCACTAAAGTTTGTGGTCCCCAGGTCTATCGTTCTGAAAGCCTATGTCATCTTTAATTTTTTAATGTTACCTAGCTAAATAGGCCCCCTCTTAGCGGGACTTTGTCCCTTTGGTGAGCCTGTTGTTTCCCAATCCCTTTCTCTAATTGCTGTTTGTTTGATAAATTTGCTGGCTCACATAACTTAATTTCCTAGCAAATTTTCTCACTGCACTACTGTGTAAGCCATGTATGTTTTTACACTATGTTATCATAATTACTGGTACGTTTTTACGTTGATGATGGGATCAATAAACTTGACTTGACTTGACTATCACTTTACATTGCAAAGACAAAGCTTCTTGCATTTCAAAACTACTTGCCTCTTTTTACCAACTACTCTGTTATTGTCTCCCAAACGACCCTATGAAATCATTACCTTAATTTAGATCTCTTAAAGTTAAACGTTGCCCTGGGCTTCAGAAACTTGCTTCACACGCTATGATTCCGTTGACGGAAATGCTGGATACCCCTAATGGTGGCTACCCTTGGCGGAAATGATGAATTGCTATTATAGGAATGGGGAGGTCCCTCTTGAGATTAAAAAAGGCATGGGTTAGGCCTATACAAAGAAATGCATATGTGCATTAAATCTACAAAGTACTCGCGTAAAAATAATAATAATAATAATAATAATAATAATAATAATAATAATAATAATAATAATAATAATAATAATAATAATAATAATAATAATAATAATAATAATAATAATAATGATAATAATGATGAATGAATGAAGTACCTCAGGGCAAAAAAAAAAAAATAATAATAATAATAATAATAATAATAATAATATTATTATTATTATTATTATTATTATTATTGTACCTTTCATCTCTTGAGTTTGACAATTACATCTGGAGACATAGTAATCAATCCGGCAACGATTCATGCACAGCATGAAAGTGTAGTTCTCTGCCTGACGACAGTCACCATACGGCGCAGGCAACATGGAGAGCTACAAAGAAGCGAACCGAGAATTTATTAATTTTTATCAATTCTAAGACAGCTAGACCTGGGAGTTAACACCAATAATTCGACCCCTGTCGGCTTGGTCTTCCCTTACGGCAACTGACCCCAAGTCGAATTTTGTAGAAAGAAGTCATTTGAAGTTACTTTTGCACACGCCGACATAAACCGACTTGAGACACAAAAATCTAAATTTATCACTTCAAACCAATGATCGTGAGGCCAGGACAGCAATTAACCATTTTTATAGTGTAGGGCCTATTTACAAAAAATAAATGGAGGGAACCGTACGAGACATAGCCCTGAGTCTGAGCAGACCCTATGAACAATTGTCTATGTGGGTAAATAGTCCTATTAGATTTATTTTCAAGAATCTAAGAGGATCGCATAATTCATCGGACCTAGTCCAGATTCTTTTCGGACGCAATTGATTCGTCGTATTATTAGGTGTAGGCTATTTAAGCTTCTTTTTAGCGCATGGGTAGATATTTCTTTGAGGTACAGACTAATACTTGTATATGAAGCAAGCCGCGCCTTTGCTGTCGGTCGATATAATACTAATTTCCATCGATTTAAATCATGAATAGATATAGGGCCTACACATTCATTTTCATGCGTCGCTTGTACAGCTTAGTCAGTTGTACGGCGTGCATCCTGTCTACAATAAAGCATCTGGTCCCTGAACTAAAATAATTTTTTTTCCGCTGATGGCTGGTGGATAATGGATACGAGATAAATTAGAGATCAATACAAAAACTGGCAGTTTTGTCTTACTACTGTAACTGGACTTGAAAATAGTGTGAATGCGGGTAATTCGTGAAACCATTATTGCAAAAAGTTATGGGTCAAGAGCATATCCCAGTTGGACTCAGGAAAATTGTAAAGAATGCAGATACTGTGCAGTAGCAACGCTAACTTGCTGCATAAGTCATTAATTTTGCAGAAGTAAGAAGCTAGCCAGTTGAAAGAAATTCAAGAGACTTAGAAGTATTAACTGAGTAAGCTTATGGAAAGAAGTTGGTGATGGTCGACCGTGACCTAGGCCTACGCTACACTAAGGGTGAGGTTCCTGAGACACATAATTTGTTAGCAATTCAGTAATAATTATTAGTGAAGGAAAACGAAGGCAAGCAAGACAGCATAGATTGATGGAATACGGAAACACCGAAGCTTGAGTCAAAGGCTGAGGCAAATGCTACTAATAGAACAATCTTTCGAAATCAAAGAATGCGGAGTCTTTTTAAAAGCGTACATGTAAATATGAGTTAATTTACAATGTGGCAACCTTCGCCATAAGCCAGAACGATATTCAAGATTATCGTTATGGGACGAGCGTCAGTGGTTGGCCTGGCGCCAGAATACATTAGGGAGCTTTGTATTCCCGTCTCCAACCAACCAGGTCGTAGGTCTCTGCGCTCTTCGACTCGTGGGGACTAGATGGTCCCACGCTCCCGTACAGTGATGCGGACCCGCCGCGCCTTCTCGTGTATTGGACCTTCATTCTGGAACAGTCTTTCATTAGCAATTCGTGATAATGCATTGCGTGTTTCTCATGAAACATTCTCAAAGTCAATCAAGTCGCACCTGTTCAGAACTGACCAGTAGCTACGTGAAGCGCCTTCGTGAGGTTATTGTAAGGCGCTATATAAATGTTGATATACATACATACATGCATAAGCTGACTAGTGCGGAATTAAGTTAGGCAGTGTGTAATAAATGGGTTTAATGCGCTTCACTTACATTTCTCAGTGAAATTGAAATTGATGTTGAAATGCCGGTTCCAACTCTGAATCCTATCGCCGCCAGCATTGGAAAATCGTTTGCCTCATGAAACGCAACCTACAGAAAGATAATATTATGTTCTAAACTGATCTAAAGATTCAAGAGTTGAAAAGTCAATTAATTACGATTATGTTCCAGTTGTTGGTTAACAAAGTCTGCTCATAGGCGTAGGAGGCGGAGGTCCAGGGGGAAGCAAATGCCCCAAATTTCGGGCAAATATGTTTTTCGGGCAAAAGAGGCATGGACGGGGGGAAAATTCGGAATTTTTTCGGGCAAAACAGGTACGGGGTAATTACTAAAAAGTCATCAGATTTTTTTAAAGGTCAGCCGATTTTTCGGAATTTTTTTTAATTTTTGCCCCCCCTCCGACTGGCGAAATATCCCCTACGCCTATGAGTCTGCTACATGTATACTTGTTGAAATGTCGGTGAAATTTCCGTTGGCTTTCTTTCATGCTTTTATATAGACCTAACCAATGACCATGTTGGTGACATTTCGATTGCATGGGACCAGAATGCATAGTCTTAAGACACACAACAGCCTGAATGATTACAGAGAACAAACGAAACGCAGATTGAGAGGCTGGTCGCGTCATGGGCGTAGTGTGATTTAGAAGATTCATGTCAGCACTGAATAGTAGAACAATTTCTTTCAGAAGACAATTTAAAATGCAGTCTTGTAATGTCGTTTTTTTCTCCAAAAATCTGATGGTGAAAGGTTGAAGGTCACATGCCCAAACCTCTTTTCCTTCTTATTTGAGCCCAGAAGCCTTAAATCTTCCTCTGGACTTGATTGCACACTGTGTACCGATTGAGAATGAGAGCTGCAGTACTCAGTGCTCTGACGACTGGCGCGGGTCGTTGATTTCATCACCAAATTTAACTGTGATCAAACCTGCATCAGTAAACCTATGTTCGAAAAGCGTTCGGAGAACTGAGCTTTAACTGAAAAAAACACTCTTTCGAGAAATATCAGGAACTTTGAACTTCGTCAAAGTGTGCACTTTGCAGTCTACTGTAACAATTATAGCCTATTACTGTTGACTGGAGTCTGGAGCAGGCTCTCGTAATTATGGGCAATCATATAAGTCCATTGTCCTGTAGTTAAGGAATTACAATTGGCAGTATACTGTTTTCCAAAAGAGTGTCCCGGTTTTTCATGGCCAGAAAATGGTCAGCCTATACTAGAAGCATGCATATGACAATAAAAAGCATATAATTATGTTCATCCACCTCTGAATTCTACCTCATTAATTTGTGCAATCTGATCATTCGAAGGATGTGCCAGACAGACTGTGGACGATTTACTTACTAATATCGTTCTGGTACACATCTTGTTCCATAAAATAATAATCATACTATA
The DNA here is from genome assembly GCA_949752735.1 of Lumbricus terrestris. Classification (NCBI taxonomy): domain Eukaryota; kingdom Metazoa; phylum Annelida; class Clitellata; order Crassiclitellata; family Lumbricidae; genus Lumbricus; species Lumbricus terrestris. Next base: position 52,063,975 of record OX457042.1, read on the forward strand.
GCCATCGTAGTAGTACACACAGTTACACCAAAAGTCGACAATGAAAGCGCAGAAACTGCTAGTCTATCATGAACGCCAAGACCAAATAGACGAACCCTGAATCCAACAGCTGGTGAATTGGCAATATAGCAATCAGACTGATTGACCCACAGCACAAGACGAAGTCCATAATTGGCTCCAGGTTGAGTCGTCACGTATTTTGCTGCAGCTATAATGACAAGAAGACATTAGAATATTATACTAAAAGTTTCTTAGTTTTTTCACACAAGATATAGCTCGCCATCAGTATCTAAGTTTAATCCAGTGTCGTGATGTGACCATTGTCGCAGAAGGCTTATTACTCCTTGCAGGCGGTCACCAACGCTTCCCTTTAATTAAAGGAGTCCGGTCACATAATAAACAACACACCAGACTAAATGCTGTGTCTACAAATAGGCTAAGCGGGCACATCAAATTCAAACTTTTCACCATGGTATAATATAAACGGCGTTGCAACTGTACCGAACGATGCTAGTGGGCTAGAATGGTTAAGATAGTATACATTTCCTGACTGTCGAAGTGCACCTAAACGCTAATCCAGCTTCTATTTCAGTCAGAACATTTTCGTCAATCCAGCTTCTATTTTAAGCAGGAATATTTTCATAAAATCAAGCTTCTATTAATTTTAAGTAAAAATTGTTTTGTATCAAACATGTATTGCAGAAATTCGATATCGTCTATAATAAACAACGCCTGAATGTTGCCATAACCTAGTATGCTCCTCATTATTGCTTACCATCATTGAATTGGGCACAATATCCTAGATCACCTGCCATCGATTTGAATGCATCAGTTGGATCGCATTGCCGATTCCCGAACGAACACTGAAATTTAATTATTGTTCATTTTCAAGTGAATTTTATTTAGTAAGATAAGTAAAAATGGAGCATCCATATTTTAATAGTGAACGGTTTCAGAAAATTCTTAGCGACATGAGTTTTCTTCTTCATCCTCTTCTTCCAATTGTTATTATTATTAAGTTTCTTTTTTAAACTGGCCTAGTTAGCCACACCGGCAAGCATGAGCGGCATACGTCTGTTGGTTGCAACGGACTGCGTTTCAAGACCCCGGTGTAAAGGCTTCAAATTACGAAGTGGGATGACGGATTAAAATATTTAGACCAAAGCAAGAAGCGGGATAATTTTTTGATGCAAATCAGGTGTCCAGAGGGTAATCTGGAAAGGTGGTGATTTGAAACCTTTACACCGGGCTGGGAGTTGACATTCAGAGATTTAGATATATCGGGCAAGCACGTGGGGCGCAAGCTCCTGCAGAGCGACCGTGGGCAAGTTAAAGTCAAATGAACCTGCCTTCGGGCATAGAACCATCATCATCATCATCATCATCATCATCATCATCATCATCATCATCATCATCATCATCATCGTCATCATCATCATCATCATCATCATTTTTAGCACCCGAGGTGCATAGACTATGGTCCCTCAGGTTAAAAAAAATGCTAAGTTTTTTTCGTTGTTCTGGTGTTGACATTCATCGTACTATTACGATTATTATGATTATGATTATGATTATTAGGCCTAATATTATTATTATTGTTATTGTTGTTATTATTGTTATTATTATTATTATTATTATTATTATTATTATTATTATTATTATTATTATTATTATTATTATTATTATTTTGGCATCGAGGTATTTAGGATCCCTCAGAACTTCAATCAATAATAGTGTCTAATTACATGTGCATGACATATCATGTTTATTTATTTATTTCTCCATTTCTATAGCGCCTCTTCAAGCTCCCTACTCAGAGGCGATCACGACTACAGCGCGCGCACTGCCTCGGAGTTTCATGCCGAAACGCACGAGTGAAGGACTTCCTCAAGGGCTAGAGGGTGGATTCGAACTTGGAGTGTCAAGTTCGGTACCACAACTGCGCCACTCCCCCACGTCACCACAGTAATAAATATATTCTGTATATATCCTACTATTAGACTACACAGAAATCCAGTGTTATGCGACATAACGTATAGTGTGACATATAATTAACTTACCCCAAGCAGTGCATCCTCCACTTTCACAATTGAATAGTCGTAAACGAACTCCCAGTCCATATCTATCTGTGAAAAGTTCTGCACTTGGTCATCAATCCACCCGAGCTGCAGATAAGGAGGATATTTGATCGAAGCTTCTTCCTTCCGGACCTTAAACAGATTTATCCTAACTTCAACATGAGGATAAACGTTAGCCTAAAGTCTGACGAGACTGACAAACCTACATGTATTTCAATATGAAGAAACTTCACAGGAGAAATCGTCTAGGCTTATACGTTAAATCTGAAAGTTTGTCCTTCTACTTGTATGTATGAAAGAACATTGTGTATAAAGAAAGGTTCTGAAACGGAACGCTCTAACTTTACGAAGGTTTTTTAAAACGTTCTCGTGCGACTATATTCAGCTCATAATAATATTGTGGATCCGGAGATACGCACATTTAAAATATCGACGCTGTGGTTAAAGACTGCCAAAATAAGACGCCATTTCAGCGTTGCACAACAGTATCGCCGGTCGCCATTTTTATACGGTAATCCGCTCAATCCGACCTTTCCCTTTTCATAATTGCATAAGGGTAAACAATGTGTTATGATCCGCGTGGTTATAAATGCCAATATGATTAGAAACGCAGACCTAGACTACATTCACCAGCCATGATCCAGACTAAACCATAGCAAAACAACGGAAGCAACTGCAGATCCATGCAGAATAATAACTCACAAAAGATTGAACAGAAGAGTAGTCCAAAAGTGGTAAGGTCGAGTTGCCATAGGGTCAGAGGGGCGTAGCAGCTTCTTGAGCGGGTGTCGTCTGGGTCGAGAATTGGAAGGTAAAGGATCAGATGAGACAGGGTAAGAGTTCTTGAAAAGGTGTGTTTTTAGTTTCGATTGAGAAGCCCGATGTGTGATGGATAGAGGACACTGAGGAAGGTGATTGTGGGTGATTGATAGTAATAGTGGAGGAACTGATAAAGATCGGAATTCAGGAGGCAGATCATCCAAGTGGCGTGTTGTCGTGTTGGATATGGCTCGGTTGGAGAACTTGAGATGAATTGTGACCGGCGGTCGAGAAAGAGTAAGACGGGCGGATTTCGAAGCATTATTTGCACGTAGGGGCCTACGCATATTCGAGAGAGGTACACATAATTTACGAATGCAACAGAGGAGATGGTAAAAAATACGAAATTTTCCTTACGTGTTACATGGATTAGCAATCATTCAACTAGTTCGGTATATAATTAAGATGAAATTCAAATAAAATTGTATTAGTTACCCAACGAGACAACGGCTTTGAGGCTGGCAAGAAACTCCGAACAGATGGTAACCGTAGGGAAGAGAAGAGATCGGTTGTAAGCCACTTGATAGCTGACAGTTGTTGGATATGTCAGATAAAGCGATATGTGATCGTATATCTGCATAACCATGACTCCTGTTCCGAACAGAAGAAGCATTGTCCACACAACCTTTCGGATGATGGAACCGATTCTGTGGTTTGATGGTTTGAACAAGTAAGACAAACCCACAACGGAGACTTCGTCTGCAAACATTTCCATCCGACGTCTCACGATCATTCTCATCATGCTGAAAGAATTGATGCTTTCGCTATCATTCATCTCATATGAGTTGACAACTGGTTCTGGATCTGGATCGGTCTGAAATACGTCAGATAGGTCAACTGGTTCTCTTCTCTCGGAATTTATAGATCTTCGCTGAATCTGACATTCGCCAGCGTCTGGTTTGTCTTCCTTATCTTTCAGTTTTACTTCATCCATAGCAAGCTGTTGTGATGATATATCGCCTTCCATCATGTATTCGAGCGTGAATGGATGGCTCATATTCGAATTTCTGTTGCAGATATTGTGCACGCCATAACCTATATTCCAAGCTCAACCTAAGAGAGAGCAAGTGATTTTTACGCTATATACTGTAAGGTTGCAGGTTGATGTCGTCAATTGCGAGCCCGGCTAATCCCATAGTGTTTTGTTCCAGTCGTTGTCCGTTGTACAGTAGACCATAGCAGTCAATAACCATTTTTATGGTTCTGTAGAATGGCGACGCGACGGACTGCAATTAATACAAATATTATAATCATTATAATTTATGCGTCTCTGTGGGCGATCACGTGTGTCAGTTCTAGGCCTACTGCCTAATTGCAAGGTCTAGCTTCAATAAATATCTGCTAGTATAATTATTGTGTGGTTGTCATGAACCATTTTCTACGACGATGAATTTGTATCAGTCCTATGGGCGCTCATTTGCGCTAGACCTACTGCTTAGCCTAATGGCAACGTCTAGCTTCGATATCTAGCCTACTAGACAAAGTATTATTGTGTGGATGTCATGAACCATTTTCTACGACGATGAATTTGTATAAGTCCTAGCTTACGTGGATCACGGAACAAATACGGAAATGCGAGAATAGAAGTAGAGTTGCTCTAAGCCGTTCCGCACTAAAAATGAAACACAATCTTCGCGAAGTTGATTGACGTGGAGTGATCTTCAATCGCAACGCGTTTCATCAGTAATACGATAATGATTCCACGCAGATCACGAAACAGATGGCAAGCGGGAAGTTCGAAAGTCCGAAGCTAGGGCAACAGAAGCAAAAGAAACAGAGAGGCCGACAGACACTTTCTCTATCTGTCTGACAGACAGATAGAGAGAGAGAGAGACAGAGGCAGAGACAGAGACAGAGAGAGCGAAAAAAAGAAGAAAAAAGGACGAAAGGAAGAAAGGGAGACATACAGACACACACTCTCTCTATATATGTCTGACATACATAATTATAGAGAGAGATATAGAGACAGAGACAGAGACAGACAGAGACAGAGAGAAGGCAAGAAAGAGAAAGAGAGAGCTAGAGAGGCAGGCAGCAGTTGACATAGAAACACGACTAACAACAAAGAAGCGACGTCAGACGAAACAGAAGAAGAGCTTGCAACAGGAGGACATTGGCCCGTTATAAAGAAATCCAGTGCAGAGTGACACCAGCATTTATTGTATTGCTTGCAGGGAGTTTTACAGTGACCCACCCGAAGAAAAGTGAATTCAATGCTTGACATGCAAGTGCTTTATCATTTGTGCCATGAAAGCTGAGTCTCGTTATTGACCCCGGCGACAGGCATTTTATATGCTATGGCAGTCGTCAAATGTCGATGTTTCATACTTAAGCTATGCAAAACGACGGACTGATTAAATACAAGATTCGTTACTTTTTTGGCTCTGAAGTATATATCAACGAAAGCCTGGTTATCATAGATGTAGAAAACGATAGAAACGAAATAGAAAACGGGGAAAACGTAGTTTTACTCAACATCAACAAAACTAAATACGACAAAAACGTGGGCAATAAAAACAATGAAAAAAGACGTTTAAAAAATGAAATAAAATCTCGTTGGTCACAAGTGGCAGTAGGCTACATGTTACTTTTTCCTAACGTATTGAGGCAAGAGTATTTAAATTCCACTTTGTCTTTTGCACGTTTTGAAAATGTCTTACCTTCTATATAGTCAAATTACAAAGTTTTTCTGCTAGACTTATGAGTGGCCAACATGGTTATAGAAAATGTGGATTTATGTAATATACCTTAAAATATAATGCGTGTTTAAAAAAACTGCATCTCTTACCCCGCTCTCCCATACACCACGCTGGACTACGACAACGCTGTTCTTGCTGGACTGTTGTTACTTAATATTCATGAGTTTCAATCTGTTCTTAACCCATTTTGGACCATCGTTCGTTTTACGAACATCTTTTTTGAAGATCTCACATTGGGTGACACCATCACATAATCTCCGGTAAAGGTGCTTTTATGTCAGTAGGAAGACTGATTTGTCGGATGGAATGCAAAAAATTATAGTTTTTCAAGTTTTGAATTGATTTTAACTTATGCCAAAAACTGCAAAACTACGTATGTTCGCCGTCCTTTGTTTGCAAAGTTGTTATTTTGGTCTGATGTGTGATATCGCAAAAGTTGATGTGCATTTAAAAAGTGCACATATTTTGCACAAAGCACATGTGATTTGCATAATTTTACTGTAAAAAATGGAGTTGTAAAAAATTCATATCTGAGTCATGTTCGTTTTACGAACATTGGTCCAATATGCTACTGACGCGTCAAGTCTAGTCAACGTTGATTTACATACGCCTGTATTAGCTACAAGTCATGTATCAACCAACTCACAATTGTGTATGTATGTATGTATGTATGTATGTATGTATGTATGTATGTATGTATGCATGTATGTATGCATGTAAGTATGCATGTATGTAATGTATGTGTGTATGTATGCAACTGTGAATGTATACATATAAACCAACTCACAATTGTGTATTATGGTATGCATGTATACATGTGTATATGTATGTACGTATGCATGTGTGCATGTGTGTATCTATGTATGTATGTATGCACGCATGTATGAATGTGTGTATGTATGTATGAATGCTTGTATTTATGCACGCATGCAGGCATGTATGTATGTATGTACTATGTATGGCATTGTATGTATATATGTATATATGTATGCTTGTATGCATGTATGTATGTATGTATGTATGTATGTATGTATGAATGTATGTATGTATAATATGTATGTATATATGGATGATGTATGCATGTATGTAACTGTGTATGTATGTATGTGACTATGTATGTGTGTATGTATTTATGCATGCATGCATATATGTATGTATGGGTGTACTTAGGTATGTATGTGTGCATGTATGCATGCATGTATGTACGTAATGTATGTATGTAAGTATGCATGTATGCTTGTATTCATGCATGTATGTATGTATGTACGTAATTTCGGATGTGCGTACATATGCGTGTATGCATGTATTATGAATGCATGCTTGTATATATGTATGGATACATGTATGTGAGTACATTATTTGCAGCTTAAAACATTACATTTCAAACGATTTTTTCTGCAGTTATCCATTTTTAACACTTTATTGTGTTGCAATGGCATTTCATGCGTGTTCGATATGGCTCATGTTGTCAGTAGCCTATTAGCCCAATGTTCGTAAAACGAACATATGCCGTTTTGCATATGTTATTTGAGATTTGTCAAAAAACAATATGCATACGTTCAAACATTATTTTTTAGGTCCAAAATATCAACACAGTTCTTAAAAATTTTGCTTAATAAAGTTTTGGTCCAAAATGGGTTAATGCAGCTGCTACCCTCTAACAACTATAGAGCATAGGCGGAGACTTGGTCAGAACTCTGGGGGGAGGGGGCGGAGGAGCGGCCGAAGGGTGGGGTATGGACATTTTCAAGAAGTTACTTATCCTTTCAGTGCTAATAGTGCGGGTCTAAGAATTCAAAGTGTTCATCATATAATTTTTTTTAAATTTTCACACCGCAAAGTCTGCAATGATAGCATTTTATGCTGTTATTTTAAGTAAAATTTAATTGTTCATCATTGCATTGCTAATGGACCTAATATAAGACTTAAAAGGTTTCCTCTCATTGTTTACATTCTTAAACTGTTATAACTTTAACATAAGAGTATCTTAATTTTAAAGGTATTGACATAATGTCGATTGCATGGTGTGTCGCCAAATTTGGTAAAAGGTTTAGGCGTGTGTCGTGCACAGAAAAAGGTTGTTTGGATTTTATGTACTGCCTTGAGTTAGGCATAGCCTACACCTGCCACGGTCAACACATCCAGCCACACAGATTTGTAACAAGAAAAATCTTTGGCACACTTGTCTTATGTCGCGGAAAACATCAACTGTGTCGTTTTTCAACCTTTCAGAGACGCATGAAATGTGTTATCTGCTCAACTGCCTTGTAAAATCTCATATAGGCTAGGCATACCGGTACTTCAGGAAGCACGAGGTCGCGTCCTTGGCATGGTCATTATTTGTGATATCGCATTTTCCAACGTCACCCTATTCCATAATTTTCTGTAGGTCTGTTGCCTCTTTTGCTCTAAATTGTACTTGACAATATTCTCGCTGGCATATCTTTTCATAGAGTAACCTTCTGTTCTATAAGAACAATCATCTTAAAGCTTGGGTCCCGCGGGACCCCAAAAGGTATTTCATATTTTAAAAAATAACCGTAAAAATTAAACCGGATTTAATTAAATATAAACGGTGTGCGATGTCCAAGCGACAAATTCATAAAACGTCGTTAAAAAATTTTGGCTAGCAAAAACGTAGAACGAGCTGAAACGTCGCTGCCAGTTGGTCACTTGAAGGTCAAACATGGATTACAACATAAATTTTCCAATTATGCGCATTTTCATTAAAGGGGATAGAGTAGCTTATCCCCGGATGGTCTTCACCGGCACATTCCATCCGGGGGATAGATTGATACATCCCTTGGATAGCATTAAGGGGGAATAGAATATCACGTGACTCCGGATCGAAATTCATGCTGGGAGTTCAAAATATCGAATTTATTAATATAATTATTAAGTTGCACTTTCTTGGTCTTTACAAAATTTAGTGATAAAAGAAGGACAGATATAGTTCGGTTTAAAGGAACATTTAACAATTTCGGTTAATAGTTTTTGATATGTTGGAAAGGCTATGACAGGTTATAGCCTAATATATTCGTTGATTATTCACCATCCCATGCTAGAGGAGCAGTCTAGATGATATTATCATCTACTCGTTTAGCATGTTCTGTTCTGTTCTGTTCTTTTCCTAGCCATCTTCGGTACGAGGTTCGGCCGCATCATGCACGATATTCCTCCAACGATTCCTGTCCTACGTCATTCTTAGCAGTTCTCCCATTTGCAATCCCGTCCGTGTCTTTATGTTTTCCAGCGAATTCCTTCTTGGACTTCCTCCTCCTCTACCTCCAGAAATTGTGCACTGTATGATCTCTTTCTCTATGCATGTTCCCTTCTTTCTCATGATGTGACCGAAGTATATCATTTTTCTTTCTTAAACTTACTGTTCTAGCATGTTCCTCTTCACACCAGCGGCCTCCATCACCCATTCGTTTGTTCCTTTTTCCATCCATGGTATTCTCATGATCATGTTTAGCATGGGAGGGTGAATAGTATAACTTAATTGAAATAATTCATCCATCGCTATTATGATTCTTGTTTTGAGGAGTCATATTATTATTCCTAAGTTCGACACAGATCTATAAGGATATTAATACTTATTGCTAGGAAATGACCTATGATTCTATGTTAGTAAAGTAGTTATTTAATTCAGTTGCAATTTTTATTTGGTCTGTGGGAGGACGTCAATTATCTTCATTGATTTAGTGGTTCCACGACAATTGGTCTACAGACAACTCGTCTAACGACAAGTGGTACCCTGACAATTCGTCTAACGACAACTCGTCTACAGACGACTCGCATTGATGAAATAGAAGCTGGATTTATGAGGGGAAACGTTGAATGGCTTTCTAGCTTAAATGGAAGCTGGATTGATGATTTTCATATGTATTTCAACATGCATCCAGCTTCTAGTTCAGATATAAAATACCCTTTATTTCTCGCTCGTTATATTCGTCAATCAAGCTTCTAGTTCAGATATAAAGACACCCTCATCCAGATTTCATTATTTAAACGTTTTTTCATCAAAGCAACCTCCACTTCACCTGTAAAAACTTTCATCCAACCGCTATTTCTCAAGATTTGGACCAGTTGTCTGTAGTCCAGTTGTCGTTAGACGAGTTGTCTGTAGGCCAATTGTCGTGACAACTGATTTAATATATCTGCTTTCATCACCGGATCCAACAATTGATTTTTAATTTGTTTAAAATTCAAGGTACAATTCTTGATGCACTCATCATCACGGAGGTTTATATAGAGCCGATTTATGGTTACTACTCACGAGCGCTCCCGACCCAACGTCAATCAGCTGAAAAGTAGTTTTAAGGCTGTAAAAAAGCATCTCAGCAAACTGAGGAAACAAGGCGCATAGACAGTCTATTCCATACCATGGGGTCAATAACTGAGCATTTGCTTTGCGTTTGTACGAAATAGGGAAAGAGCGCCAGAGAACGATAATGCGAAAATTAGATTGCATGCAAACAACACACAAAAAGACAGCTACGTTGACTATGTACGGTTATCGTCAGTGCAATAAAAAAAACAGTTCAATGGACTCAAAGTCCAAAACTAGACTGGAGCATAAATTGAATAAAATATGTTTAAAAATCGAAAAAGAAAAGCAAGGTTTATGAGAAATTATGTTGGCTCTTGCGGTGTGTGGTCAAAACAGCAATACTCCGCTGCACTGCAGCCAATTACAGTGAAATTTATAAGCATTCATGCATGAATTGATTAATGCTTGTCATAATAAGTTGAGTAACTTCACCCTTCGATAGAGCTGCATTGTTCAGAATGGTTGCGCATAGTGTGATATATTTAAAGCAATTTTTGGTTGAGACGTCGTTTTCCTTATTGGCTTGAAGATCGCATTTATAATGTTTTATTTGCAAACATGACACAAAACGATTTAGGTTCTTTCACAAATACCAGGAGAATTGTGTCAAAACATTGCTTTATCTAAGAGAAAAAAACCAGAGTGGAAACGTATTCTGGTATAAATAAAATTACTGCCTTTCATCAAGAATGAATTGTAACATAATTTTCCAAACTGGACATTGGAAAGTGTTTTACAAATTTGAAACAGACATGGAGTGGATTCTTTCATGGCGTCTCAAATCTGAAGGATGTAAGAACGTTTTGTGACATAGCTCGCATAAGTATGGTTTCTCTTCATTATGTGCTCTCGTGTGCCACTTCAGAGAACCTTTATACTTGGTTGTAAACTCACATAATTGGCAGTGAAATGGTTTCTCATCAATATGAATTCTTGAATGTATTTTTACCGCAAAAGATGTGGTGAATCGTTTTTGACATGTTTGGCATTGATATGGCTTTTCTCCAGTATGGAGTCGAACATGACTTTGCAGATGAGAAGTCTGCAAATAACTGCGTTTACATGTCTGACATTGATAAGGTCTCTCTCCAGTATGTATTCTAATATGACTTTGAAGCGATTCATATATGGAAAACGATTTGTTACAATAAATACACAAAAATGGTTTCTCTCCGAAATGCATTTTCTCATGATTTCTTAGACTTGAAGAGCATGAGAACGTTTTCTGGCAGACGCGGCAAAGGAATGGTCTGTCTCCGGTGTGTTTTCTTGTGTGGATTTTCAGATAGCTTTTTTCTTTAGTTTTAAACCCACATAACTCGCATTGGTAAGGCATCTCTCGTGCATGGGTTCTAGCATGAGTTGCTAGATTCGAACACTGAGTAAAAAGTTTTTTACATACTTGGCACTGGAAAGATTTCTCTCCGGTATGAATCATCGCATGACGTGCTAGACTTGAATATTCGGTAAAACGCTTTCGACATGCTTGACATTGAAAAGGTTTCTCACCAGTATGGATTCTAATATGGTTCCGCATATGAAAAGAATGCGAGAAAAATTTATTACATATCTCGCACTGAAATGGTTTTTCTCCAGTGTGGATTCTAGTGTGTCTTTTCTGATTTGAAGAACATGCAAATGTATGTCCACATACCAGACAAATGTATGCTCTTTTTGCAATATGGATTGCCTTGTGCTCCTTTATATCTCGGCTACTGATCAAGTCTTTTTTGCAAAAATCGCATGAACCTTGTGTCTTTGTTTTGGGCTGATTCCTCTTATTTCCTTTTGAGTGACCATCTGGCACAAATGATTTCTGACATAGCTGGGAGTTATCCATTATTTCATTTGTTATATTTCGAATGAAGTAGCCTACTGAATTCTTTGAAGAATGTCTTTCCGAATTCATTCATAGGAACTGTGTGATTATTTGCGGAACTATTAATTTTATAATAGGCCTACTTGTTTTAATCCATTCCTTTGTAAAACAAATTAGGCTTGGGGTTATAAGCTTACTTCAACTTAGACGATATGTTCTCTTTTTCTAACTGCGCAGTATTTTATTCATCCAGTAAGAAACTTATTCTTCTCTTCCATTTATATAATCAGTTGGTACTTGTTTTTTATACGACCACCAAAAATTTATAAATTCGATGAAAAATATTTCCTCACGAAATAGAAGCGGGATTTAGCGCGTGAGGGTCGGTTAGGGCTCAGGTTAGGCGTCGTGAGGGTCGGTTAGGGTTAGTTTTAGGGTTGGTGCAGTCATATTCTGCTGAAATTGAAGCTGGATTGATGAAAAATAATTTTCAATGAAAAACTGATGAAAATATTTGCTGACGGAATAGAAACGGGATTTATCGAACAAATTCTTGCCTGTAAACAGAAGCTGGATCGATTAAAAGGATTCTCGGCAAACTAGAAGTTGGATTTATGAAAGATAACAACGCTGCAACGTTAGTTCTTGGTGTCTTGGTGGTCGTATAAAAAACATGTACCAATCAGGTTCTTAATCTAATAAAAAAATTTAAAAACACATCATAATTCAGACTAAATAGAGAACATGCCGCTGAAAAAGAGAAAATAGATGAAAATGTCAGAACCTATTAGTTAGTGATCGATTAACATGAATTAAATCTATGCCCCAAGATACATTGTCCAGCTAACGTAGACCGCTGGTTGTGATGACGTCAGCATTATTGCGCTCAAAATGCGAACAAAGAGTTTATACCTTGCAGGAGAGGTGGCAGATTCATTAATTGGAAAAGAAGTTTGCATTGCACCAAAAAGTGTATTAAAAACCAGTTCTCAAGTATTCAACACATAGCATGACTTTTGGTAAAATTAGGGGTTTGATTCATTTTTTAAAACAACGAACATGTTGAACGTGGAAGATATTTAAGAGTGGGGCTTATTCCGCCTTATTAGAAGTCATAATTACGATGGTCTACAAACCTGTGTTAGTTTCAGCAAGCGTCACTGTGTGATAACAGACCTACGCGCCCCCTCGTTGGTACAGGCGTTTGACAGGCACTGTCAACGTGCAAACATTGGTGGAGTTCAACTATAGTAGCAGTAGTTAACGGTAGTTTTGGTAGTAGCAGAGGACGTGGCTGTTACAGAGCCATATAAATTTTCTCAATTATTATTATTTTAATTTATTATTATTATTATTATTATTATTATTACTATTATCATCATCATAAATACTACTACTACTACTGCTGCTACTGCTACTACTACTACTACTACTAATATTATTAGTAAGACTGTAAGAATATATAAGAGATTATGGCAAAAGTCTGCCGCAAGCAATATTATTAGTATATAATTACAACAGCTTCTGATTAAAACTGTACCATTGGATGCCAATGCGTACTGCAGTCCCTTTTAAGCTCATTTCGATGGTGTGTAGTTTTCTAAACGAAAGTACCTGCAATGGCCTACGTGGCAGATGAATAATTAACCTTGACAGCGTCGTTCCTATTATCGATGATTTCGCGCGAAATTAGAGTTTTGAAGTGATGCACGGAACAAAGAAAGTAACGGTGCAAGAGTAAGACTACGTGAAAATTTAATTGAGTGAAAACAAGAAAACAAAAAACAGTTGCAGTAGATCACGTTCAGCTGTACGCACTCAGAGCAAGAATAAAAAAACTGCTCGAAAGGGTTAAAGTTCTTAACTATGCTGAAACAAAAATTGAATTTAACATGCTTAGAAACACCGAAAAAATTCAAATCTTTGACATGTTCTCTCTTAGAGAAATCCTCGATTGCACTGTATTAAAGTTAAGTGGATAGGTTTGAAATAATAATTATGCATGGATTCGCTCATGCGTGTTATAATACATTGAATAGATTCATCTTTCCGCCTTGCTGCTGTGTTCAGAAACGATTGTGGGTCAACAACGCACATTATTTCAGAAAATGTTAGGTCGACATTTTGGTATCTTGATAGATCCGAAAATCGACGTTTTGTTTACCAACATGAAATAATATGGTTCCGGGTTCTTACAGGAATTTTCGACGAAGTGCATCAAAACTTTTCATGATTTGACTAAATTAATCGTGTGAGAATCTACTAGGGTGTAAATTAAATTAATAACGAATGTAGGCTACTATTTTGCAGAGAGCCAACTTTATAAAGTGTTTTACAAACTAGTGTCAGACACAATGTGAGTTTTTTCATGACGTCTCAGACCCGAAATACATATAAACGTTTTCTGACATAGCTGGCAAAAATATGGTTTCTCTCCAGTATGTGTTCTCGTGTGCAACTTCAGTCGACTTTTATACTTTGTTGTGTACTCACAATATTGGCAGTAGTAAGGTTTCTCTTCGGTGTGAATTCTTGAATGACTTTTTAGATCACCGGATCTGATGAATCGTTTTTGACATACTTGGCATTGATGTGGCTTTTCTCCAGTATGGAGTCGAATATGACATTGTAGATGAGAAGATTGGGAAAAACTGCGTTTACATATTTGACAAAAGTAACATGCGTGTGTAGCATTTGTCGCGAAGTCCCCCACTCGTCCGAAAGTAACCTGTACTTCCGGCCTCATGGGTGACTCGCCTCGCTGTAGAGCCCTAGGGTCTTTCCCACGATTAAGGCCACCTTTTAGCGCCGGGTCCATAATCCGTGCGATCTCGTAAGACCGGTTTCCCCTTTTATCATATTCATAATAATTAACCCTGGGCTGTGTAACCAATCGTTCACTTCTTCTTAGTCCGCTCGTATCTGCATTCTGTGGTACCAAAGGATGGCTCGAGTGTATCGGCACGGCAACTGTATTAGTTGCAACTACAGACGTACTGTAGTCAGGGTTCGTGGTGGACTCTACAGCGAGTTGCAGTGAAGGGGAAGTTTCCAACCTATCAAGGCGACCCATGACCTCTCCTACCTGAAACTTCATTTCGCCTAGTTGGAAATTTACTTCCCCTACTTGTGATCTTATCTCCCCTACTTGGGACCGTACGTCCCATTGTAGGGCGCTCACCTGCGATCCAATCTTTCCTTCAAGTGCACCGACTTGTGATCTCACTTCACCCACTTGTGATCTCATTTCCCCATGAAGTGCACCGACTTGTGATCCAATCTTGGAGAACTTATTATCCATCCGGTCCATCATCAACTCCAGGACTGAACTGACTCGGGACCTATCCGAGGCATGTGACCTTCGACCCTCGTCCTCGTTCGGGCGCTCCATAAATGCCGGAGATGTAGGTCGACTCACGCTCATGATCAGAATGAAAACTCGCTTTATTTCTTAATTAATCTAATTTATTCACAACTAAGGTACAGATCTAAACTACAGAAGTATTAGCTCTAACAACCGACAATCATTCACAACTTGGAAAATTACCACAAAGTCCCAAATTCACTTAATGGCGATTAATTCCCGTTTTCCCCATTTTACCTTAATTTCCACATACCTTAACTTGGGCACGGAAGCTGGGACAGCAAGGTTTTACTCCACCGAAACGACGCAAGTATATGTGTAATCCACGCGATGATTCGCTGACGGTGCAACTTATACTCCACGATTGCGCAAAGATAATTTCTCGGTAATCCAGTAAGATATATATTCCAAATGATATATCCAAGCTTCGCGTAGTTGCCGCAATCGAATTAATCCAATTTGACTTAATATTCCACGATTCAGACCGACTTTCTTACACAAATTCTGCCTACGATCGCACTCTTGTCAAACACAACCTCTCGCGTCGACGACCAGGACAAGACTGAATTTCAGACACGCGCTGACGCGAGATTGGCGCCGAAACCCGCGATCCAGACAAAGGCCTGCTTAAGGTATAGGCTTGGGTTTTCCCGCTAACGTTAAAGCATACGAACCACTTTATCATTAAGCCTCGCTTTGGTCTAGAAAGCCAGACGACCTATCTTTTAACATGGACCACTTTATCATACAGCCTCGTTTCAATTCAGACTAGGCGGCAAATTTTACTGCATACGTCAGCCTGTCCGGGCGGGCCTGTCGTAACCCACGGGCCTATGTCTAAATGTCCTACTGCGTATCGCTGATTATTATTAGATATTACTGTCAACAGGTCCTTGAGTGCATTTCACGGCGAAAACATTATATTAATAATTTTAGCGTTGCGGGCCCTCTCGGTGTATTTTAATCGGTATAATCGCCATTAATATTAATATAATAATCGCAATTAAATCATAAAATGTAACATTCGTTACACATTGACGATGTGGAAAATGTCTTTTTACAAAGAACACACACAAATTGTTTTTCTTCAAGATGCATTATTTTCTCATGATTTCTTAGAAATGAAGAGCATGGGAACGTTTTTTGACATAGCTGACATAAGTATGGTTTCTCTCCAGTATGTGTTCTCGTGTGCCACTTCAGATAACCTTCATGCTTGGTTGCAAACTCGCATAATTGACAGTAGAAGGGCTTCTCATCAATATGAATTCTTGAATGTGCTTTTACCGCAAATGAACTGGTGAATCTTTTTTGACATGCTTGGCATTGATATGGCTTTTCTCCAGTATGGAGTCGAACATGGCATTGCAGATTAGAAGCGCGGGAATAACTGCGTTTACATGTCTGACATTGGTATGGTCTCTCTCCAGTATGGGCTCTTATATGACGTTGAAGTGATGTATACATGGAAAACGATTTGCTACAATAAATACACAGATATGACTTATCTCCAAAATGTGTTTTCTCGTGTCTTCTGAGAATTGAAGTGCTTGAGAACGTTTTCTGACAGACGCGGCAAAGGTATGGTTTGTCTCCGGTGTGTTTTCTTGCGTGGATATTCAGATAGCGTTTTTGTTTAGTTTTAAACCCACATAACTGGCATTGGTAAGGCGTCTCTCGTGTATGGGTTTTAGTATGAGTTGCTAGATTCGAACACTGAGTAAAACCTTTTTTGCATACTTGGCATTGGAAAGATTTCTCTCCGGTATGAATCATCGCATGACGTGCCAGACTTGAATTTTGAGAAAAGCGCTTTCGACATACTTGACATTGAAAAGGCTTCTCAACAGTATGGATTCTGATATGGTTCTGCAAATTGGAATATTGCGAGAGAAATTTATTACATACATCGCACTGAAATGGTTTCTCTCCAGTGTGGATTCTAGAGTGATTTTTTAGATTTGAACAATATGTAAATGTCTTGCCACACACCAGACAAAGATATGGTCTTTTTGCAATATGGATTGCCTTGTGCTCCTTTAGATATCGGCTACTGATAAAACCTTTTTTGCAAAAGTCGCATGAACCTTGTGTCTTTGCTTTGGACTGATTTTTCTTATTTCCTTTCGAGTGACTATCTAGCACAAGTGATTGTTGACATAGCTGGGAGTTATTCATATTTTCCTTTGCTACATTTCGAATGAAGTAGCCAATCCGTGTTCTCTTTTTCAAACTGCGCAGTATTTTAAGCATCCATTAAGAAACGTAGGCCTACTGTTCCCTTCCTTTTATATAACCAGTTTCTTAATCTAATAAACAAAATAAAAATATCGTAATTCAGACCAGAAAAAGAATATGCCACTGAAAAAGGAAAAACTATATAGAATTGTCAAAACTGATTAGTTAATGAACGATTAAATTAAATCTATTCTCCAATTTACTTTGCACAGTTACCGTAGACCGCTGGTAGTAATTACGTCAGCATTATTGTGCTCAAAACGCGAACAAAGAGTTTATATCTTACAGAAGAGGTGTCTTATTCATTAATTGGACAAAGAAGTTTGCATTGCACCAAACAGCGTATTAAAAGATTAGTTCTCAAGTATTCAACACACAGAATGACTTTTGGAGAAATTAGATGTTTGATTCAATTTTTAAAACAATGAACATGATGAACCTGGAAGATATTCAAGAGTGGGACTTAGGCTATTCCGCTTCATTTAATTTCATTAAATTTCATTTAATTTCTTTAAACGAAAATATATATTCATAATTGACATCGTCTACAAATCTATGTTAGTTTTCATTAAACTTTTAGGCCTAGCGTCGTTGTGTGATGACGTATACCTACCGACCCTCGTTGGTACATCACTGTCAAAGTGCAAGCAGTTCTGAGGAAGATAATTGACACAATTAAGCAGCGGTTTAAAAGTGCGAGCTGCATTAAAAGGCGCCAAATTAATTATAAGACAATGGTCTTATAGTTAATGGTTAGTGGCTGACGTGGTAGTTTTGGTAGTAGCAGAGATTGTGGGGTGCAGAAGAAGTAGCAGCATAAACAGCAGAAGTAGAAAATAGAGCAGAGGAGTAGTGGTCTTTAATACTCTGATGAGCATCAAGGATTATATATCAATGCACAACAGTGTATTACAAGTTCTCGACTTGGTCTTTACTGTGTTCCACCGTTCCTGTACCCTTAGAAATATTCAGGAATATGTGTAGGTCCATCTTCTCAAGGGTAAACGTGTTGCTATCTGTTAGAAAGGGTTCCACGACAACTGGTCTACCGACAACTCGTCTACCGACAACTCGTCTCCGGACAATTGGTCTAACGACAACTGGTCTAAAGACGAATAGTATTGATGAAATAAAAGCTGGATTTTTGAAAATGGTTTCTCAGCTTAAATGGAAGCTGGATCGATGACTTTATTCATGTATTTCGACATGCATCCAGCTTCTATTTCAGATATAAAACAATACTCTTATCCAGCTTCTATTAGTTAAGCGTTTTTCATCAATCCAGCTTCTATTTGAGATCAAGAATAATTTTCATCCAGCTTTTGTTTCTCATACGTTATTTTCGTCAATCCAGCTTCTATTTCACCTGTAAAAGAGCCATCATCCAGATTTCATTTCTCTTGCATTTTTTCATCAATCCAACCTCCATTTCACCTGTAAAAACTTTCATCCAGCTTCCATTTCTCAAGCGCTGGATCAGTACTGTTGTCTGTAGACCAGTTGTCGTAGACGAATTGTCCGGAGACCACTTGTCGTTAGACGAGTTGTCGGAAGACGAGTTGTCGTGACACCGTTAGAAAGGAACAGTGCATTCGTTAAGTATCTGACGGTACTTATATAAGTGTAATAATTATTGAATTCGAAGTTACAATTCTATAGGCCTACATCTAAAAAAATAATGTTAACTTACCATTGTGAACTTTTCTGCTTTTACTAAGCAGTGGGTACATTATTTTACTAGGACTACATTAGCAGCAGATACAGTTGATGGTATGTAGTGTGTACGGCTTTTACAGAGACTTTCACGATATCACACTTTACTCATGCGATAAAAAGCACTGAAAAATGTAACACTCGAGTGCCCAAGGTATTTTTTGGTACACGAAGGCCCAAGGGGGGGTCCGCGCGGACCCCAGCGTTTTCATGCTAATATCTTGAGAAGGGATTGGAATATCGTTACAGAATTTAGTTCTATGTATTCCCTGATGAATTTGCAATCGATTGATGTATCTTGTACCACAATAACACCACCTGGTGTAAAGTAATAGTGTAAAAATCTTTTGATACACATTTTATGCTTGCTTGCGTCATTTACCGAAGGAAGTCTATCGTTTTCATGCTAAAATCTTGAGAAGGGATTGGAATATCATAACAGAATTTAGTTCTATGTAATCCAAAATGAATTTTCAGTCGACTGATGTATCTTATATCACAATAGCACCACCTGGTGCAAAATAATAGTGTAAAAATCTCATGATACGCAGTATAATGATTGATTGCGTCATTTACCGAAGGAATAGTCGCAAATCTTGCGGTACCCTTAGTAATTACAAAGCTGTCTGTTCAGTTAGTAGTTAAGTTTAATTAAGATTACTGCATAACTTGTAAATGTAAAGCGCAGTGCGTCTTGCAGGCGTTTAATTAAAGAAAAAGATTATACGATGTGGTTGTGGGGTACAGGGTTGGACAATACTCGTGCAAAATATACCATTCGATGCCCAAATGGTTGCTCTAGGAATACCTAAAAGCATTTTTGCATATCTATAGCCGTTAAAAAGTTATCCGGAAAAAACGGACCTGGGGTCCGGTCGGACCCCCCCTTGGGCACTCGAGGGTTAATATGGACCAAAATTAATTCTATGTTAGTAGAAATGAGTCCAGTATAGTCGTTCAATTAATAACGGAAATAGTATAGAAGACTGACTAATTGAAAATATATAATTATTAGGTCTATAGGCCTGCTGAGATTTAAATATAAATAAAATTATATTATTATAAAAGTAGGTTAACAATCCTTTACATATAATTATACAGTTTTCTTAAATACCTAGAGCGGCGATCAGGGCCGGATTTAGGTTGGTGGGGGCCCTGAGGCAAACACTAAGCCAAACAGTATGGAATACTTTTTTTATAATTAACTATTAACTAATAACTAATGTACTGTAGTCTGTAGGTAAGTTACAATTTAAACTGTACTACAGACAGACTCACTTGAAGTCACTTCACTCACAGAGTCACAGAGTCACAGTCACAGTAATGACAGTAATCACAGTATGATCAACTTATTGACACTTTTCTTGCTTTGCTATTAGCGAAGTCTTTAATGATGTCACGAAAGTCAATGCTTCGCAAGACATCGCTTTCAATGCTCATCAGTGACAGCCAATTCAACTTCTACTGGTCCAAAGTTGTTCTAAGACGATTTTTTAAAATTATTTTAAGCTTAAAAAAGGATCTTTCTCCACTGCAATTTGAGACCATCATACATAGTTATATGCGCAGCATGATGTCAATGTTAGGAAACACAGACTTCAAATCTTTTGCCAATTGGTGGGGGCCATGAGGCAGCTGCCTCATTTGCCCTATAGTAAATCCGGCCCTGGCGGCGATATTAGTTAAGTAATTATTATGGCCTGTACGAATTCGATTATCTGCTTTTCCCCCGTAGCTTCCGATATTCGTTTCTCCGAAACAGGTACCAACAGTGGCGGCGCCAGGATTTAAGTTTGGGGGGCTGAAGCCCGGAAAATTTTCCGACCAAAATCTCAAGAAAAATTTCCATTTCCGCCGCCAAAATTTCTGACGACCTTGTTTTTTTAGTCATCGACCAAAATTTTCGACTTCGTGGGTATATTTACATGTAAAAAAATAGGATGACCCTTTTTTAGGGGGGGTTGTAGGAGGGCTTAGCCCCCCAGCCCACCCTAGCGCCGCCACTGGGTACCAATTTCTTCACATCGCCATGAGAACAGCGACCCATGTTTAACGTGTCCAATACGGTGCTCAAGCCGATCGTCTTCTATGAGTCATTTTCTGCTATAAGCCTAGATTAATTTGAAATTTCTATTGTCCCAATGACTTTAAAAATCGAAAAAGCCAAAATTTCGTTTAAATGCAGATGTTTCTTTGAATTTAATATTGATTAGATTATTGTTTTCACGGATATTCATGGCATATACCTCAATTATTATTTTATCTGTTGCATTTTAATGTCCAAAATGTTTTGCGAACTTGTATTGTTGAGTAAAATTCACCGTAACGGAGTGGCCAAATTTCTTTGCATCAAAATTCCGCAAAGTGTGTTACCAATATATAATGTATTTAAAAGAACCATTATCCCGCCTCCATTTTCAAGCGTTTCATCATTCATCCAGCTTCTATTTAATATATAAAATACCTTCATCCCGCTTCCATTTCTCAGGCGTTTTGTCATTCATCCAAGGTAATACAAGTTTACCGAAATTGTAGACAAGGGGTACAATGGAGTTAAGATTAACACGCAGTTATCTGATGTTGCTCTAGTTTTTCAATAAAATTTATGGATAAGAAAGTTGGGTAACGGAGTGGACATTGCTGCTTTGGTGGTTTAAAAAATTTGCGAAAAAATATTAAACTAGAATATTAATGACATAGGCCTACATTGCTGATTAAAATAAGATGAAAAAATTATCGGTTTAAAGCCAAAATAATTAATCCAACTCCAAAAGTCAATTTAATCTAATAGCAGAAATGACTCATATTATAGCGTTAGAGTAAATTAGATCAATTTTGCATTTGAATAGCTAAATTGATTCGGTTAATTAAAATAATCCAAGAATTACTTATTTTAGAGATGTTGGAGATAGGCATCATTTTTAGACAATACACACACACACACACACACACACACACACACACACACACACACACACACACACACACACACACACACACATATATATATATATATATGAAAGTTAGACACATATGTAGTGATTTTATTGCTAATGAATGAGCTATGTCGGTGAAGTAGTTATTTAATTCAGTTGCAATTTTTGGGGGGAGGACATCATCTATCTGTATCGATCTAGTATCCCTGCTTTCATCAACGGATCTACCAATTAATCTTTAAATTTTATTACCCCGGTATCATAAAAATGATCTCTGATGATGTAAAGAAAATTGCATGTTAGTAGCGTCGTAAAAATTGACGACGAATTTTTGTCAGAGTTGCAATTCGAACATTAATTATTACGGAGCTTTATATAGCGCCCCTCTAAGGTTACTACTCAGGAGCGATCCCGACCCCAAAATCAACTGGAAAGTATTGTTTAAAGGCTGTGAAAAGAGGCAATTCAGCCATCGTAGGCATATGGCGCATAGAGAGTGTAGGCCTAAGTCTATTCCATACCATGGGGTCGATAACAGAACGACTATGCGAAAATTGAATTGAGTGTAAACAACACAAACAGAAACAGCTATGTAATCGAACTTGTTCGGCATATCATCTGTGCAATAATAGAAAAGTTCGATGGAATTATAGTCTGAAACTAGACTGTGGCATAAATTGAACAAAACATGTTTGAATATCGAAAATGAAAAGCAAGGATCATGAAATTTATGTTGACTCTTGCGGCATCTGGTCGAAACGAAATACTCCGCTGTACTGCTGCAGCAGCCAATTCAAGTCAAACGGATAAGCAATAATGCATGAATTGCTTGATGCTTGTCATAATAAGT
This sequence comes from Lumbricus terrestris, assembly GCA_949752735.1. Taxonomy (NCBI): domain Eukaryota; kingdom Metazoa; phylum Annelida; class Clitellata; order Crassiclitellata; family Lumbricidae; genus Lumbricus; species Lumbricus terrestris. Next base: position 52,086,824 of record OX457042.1, read on the forward strand.
TGAGTAACTTCACCCTTCGATAGAGCTGCTTTGTACAGAATTGTTGTGCACCATAGCGTGAAATATTTCAGCAATTTTTGATCGAGACATCGGTTTTCTTATAGGCTCGAATATCGTACAATGTTTTATTAGCAAACATGACATAAAACGACTTAGGTTCTTTCTCGAATGCCAGAAGAATTGCATCGAAACATTGCCTTTAGGACCAAAGTCTGAGAAAACACAAGAGTGGAAACGCATTCTGGCATAAATTAAACTACTGCCTTTAATTAAGAATGAACTGTAACATATTTTTCCAAACTGAACATTGGAAAGTGTTTTACAAACATGAGTCAGACAGAGAGTGGATTCTTTCATGGCGTCTCAAATGTGAAGGATTTGAGAACGTTTTCTGACATAGCTGGCATAAGTATGATTTCTCTCCAGTATGTTTCATCGCGTGCCACTTCAGAGAAATTTCATACTTGGTTGCAAACTGACATAATTGACAACGGAATGGTTTCTCATCAATATGAATTATTGAATGTCTTCTTAGCAGAAAGGATCGTATGAATCGTTTTTGACATGCTTGGCATTGGTATGGTTTCTCTCCAGTATGAATTCGAGCATGACATTGCAGATCAGAAGATTGGGAATAACTGCATTTACATATCTGACATTGGTATGGTCTCTCTCCAGAATGGATTCTAGCATGCCTTCGTAGCGATGACGATGTGGAATATGCCTTTTTACATTGAACACACAAAAATTGTTTCTCTCCAAAATGCACTATTTTCTCATGATTTCTTAGATATGAAGCGCATGAGAGCGTTTTCTGACAAACGCGGCAAAGGTATGGTTTGTCGCCGGTGTGTTTTCTTGTGTGGCTTTTCAGATAACTTTTATATTTAGTTTTAAACCCACATAACTGGCATTGGTAAGGCGTCTCTCGTGCATGAGTTCTAGCATGACTTGCTAGACCCGAACACCGAGTAAAACCTTTTTTACATACTTGGCACTGAAAAGATTTCTCTCCTGTATGAATCTTCGCATGACGTGCTAGACTTGAAGATTCAATAAAATGCTTTCGACATACTTGACATTGAAAAGGCTTCTCACCAGTATGGATTCTTAAATGGTACTGCATACTGGAAGAACGGTCGAAAAATTTATTACAGACCTCGCACTGAAATGGTTTCTCTCCAGTGTGGATTCTAGCGTGATTTTTCAGATAAGAAGAATATGTAAATGTCTTGCCACACACCAGGCAAAGGTATGCACTTTTTGCAATATGGATTGCCTTGTGCTCCTTTAGATCTCGGTCACTGATAAAGTCCTTTTTGCAAAAGTCGCATGAACCGTATGTATTTGCCTTGGGCTGATTTCTTTTATTTCCTTTTGAGTGACTTTCTGGCACAAACGATTTCTGACATAGCTGTGAATTATCCATATCATCGTTTGTTACATTTCGAATGAAGTAGCCTACTGAATGCTGTGAAGAGAGTCTTTCCGAATTCATTGTTTTATAAGAATCGTGTGATTTATCACGGAGATATTAATTTTATAATAGGCACCAGTATTCTCTCTGTTTTGACCAATTAAAATTTATGAGTCTTGGGGGTTTATAGATCAACTCAGACAATCTGTTCTCTTTTTCAAACTGCGCAGTATATTTAGCATCCATTAAGAAACTTACTCTTCCTTTCCATTTATAAAATAATTTTCTTAATCTAATAAAAAAATAAAAACATCGCTGGTAATCTATCGGTTTAACCGAATTAATTATTTTTCTCATTTCGGAAAACGGAATAGCGGAATAAATTATACGAAATTTTGGGCAGTCGCAACATCATTATTTTTCAACATTCCGGCTTCTACATTAGCATAAATCATTATCGTCAATCAGGTTTTCATTTAACCAATCCGGCTTCTATTTCGACAATAACAGGTTTTTATCAATTCAATTTCTATTTAAATAACAATTATTTTTCATCAATCCAGCTCCAATTTCAGCAATAATGTTTTCGCAAATCCCACTTCTATTGCGTGAAAAATTATATCATCAACCCGACTTCAATTTAGTAAGAATTCTTGGTTAAACCGTAGTTTAGGTTGCTAAATTATTTGGCAATTTCCCGAGGTTGCTAAATTATTTGGCCTTTGCTAAATGTATATACAAAGAATTTCTGGATCGCCATGTTCAATCCAGCTTCCACTTGAACTATAAAAATGCCTTCATCCAGCTTCCATTTCTCAAGCGTTTTCGCGTCAATACAGCTTCCATTTCTATGCTGCCATTTTTCTTCTGGCTTTTTCAGTTTATATTGCTACTTCCGGAACCTTGCGAATGTTCAGAAATTGGAATAGCTAGTTATAATGGCGCGCTATATTCATGATTGGGGTGTTTCTTAATTTATTTAGTAATCTAAACTACGGGATATCGAAAATGAAAATAATTTAGCAACCTAAACTACGGTTTAACCGAATTCTTTTCGCCAATCCAACTTGTATGCCAGCATCGCTATATCCCATGCAATGGCGAATAATTTATCCCGCTAAAACGATAGTGGACAAAATGGCAAATAATTAATTCCGTTAAAACGACAGATTACCAACATCGCAATTCAAACGAATTAGAGAATATGCCGATGGAAAAGTAAAAAATAGACGAAATTGTCAGAACTGATTTATTACCCCAAGTTACTTTGTACAGATACCGTAGGCCGTTGGTTGTAATGACGTCATCATTCTTGTGCTCAAAACGCGAACAAAGAGCTTATATCCTACAGAAGAGGTGGCAATGTCAATAATTATAGAATTAAGTTTGCATTGCACCACTCGGCGTATTAAACATCAGTTCTCAGGTAGACCTAAACACATGATGACTTTTACAGAAATCAGAGTTTTGATTCAATTTTTAAAATAATGAACATAACGAACCTGGAAGACATTCAAGAGTCTGGCTTGTTTCGCCTGATGCGAAATCATTATTACCATCGTCTACAAATCTGCGTTAGTTTCGCAGATTTGTAGGTGAAAAAAGCATGCCCTGGCTACTGTAAGAAGATATTTGTTGATTCATCTTTAAACTGCAGTCCAGTAGCACACCGAGATCACGGATCACATCAGATGGAAGTGCTAGTTTCGGTATAGAGTCACTGTGTGATAACAGACATTTGAACAGGCGTTTGACTGGCACTGTCAAAGTGCAAACATTGGTGGAGTTCAACGGTTCTGAGGAAGACATTGACACGATTAAGCAGTTGCTTAAAACGCGAGTTGTAAGAGCAGTCGCCAAAATAAACTAGGGCCCTATAAGATTATGAAGGCGCAGTAGCAGTGATTGATATGGTAGTTTTGGTATCTACGATAGCAGAGGTTGTGGGGGCAGTAGCAGTATAGCGGCAGAAGTAACTGAAGTGCAGGATTGAATTATAATTATTAAGCCCTGTTACATCCTCTAATCACTTGATCTTTGTATCTGGCATGCATTCTATACAATGCATTATTATAACTGTGCGTTGGCTTATGAGACAGAGAGAGTGCGACAGATAAAGACATAGAGGAAAAGGCATAGGGATAGGGAAAGAGAAAGATGATGTCAAGAATAATTGTAATTGAACATTTGTATAGCGCCGCTCACAGATTCAGTAGCGCTCCCGACCCAACGTTTAATCGTTCTTTCTCTGTTGCAGGCCAAGTTCCTGAGGCAAGTTCCTGAGGCAAGTTCCTTAGGCTCCGCCCCCCCTAGGCCAAGTTCCCTGCCCGCGTAGGATATAAATAGACGCGGACAGACGACATGACAGCTCACAAGAGGCAGTAATAGAGAGCTCGACAGTCATCGACGGAAGGAAAGACAGCTCTACAGTGATCGACAGTCATCGAGGAAACGACAGTCATCGACGGAGAAGACGACTTGGCGGAGTGCGTGACGAAGTACCGGAGCAACGACGGAAAGCGACACGCAGACGGACACGGGTGGTCAGACGTTGACAGCTCTGCAGAATACGGCCATCCCTGGGGTGCAGAGGCTTTCTTATCGTCGCCTGGTTCGTTCTACAAGAAATCGTGTTCGAGAAGATATCGTGTCGTTGTCTGACTTCCGGGTTGATAGGCAGAAGAACTTACGTAAGCCCTTCGATAGACCACGGAGGCCGAACTCATACCCTCTTGGCGACGGGGTGCACGCGGACGGTACCTACACACGGATTTCCTACCCTCCTGGCATTGGAGGGTGGTCGGCCCCTTTTTGTTACATTATTAAAGATAACAACCCTGCAGCGTAGTCTACCGAGTCATTATAGAACTCTTACCGAGTCATTATAGAACGCTACCTATTTTTCATCAATTATATAACTTCTATTTAATTGAACATCATTGTTCATCAATCCAGCTTCAATTTCAGCAAGAATGACTGCACCAACCCTATCGCTTGTCTCTGAATGGGTGTTTGTCGTTGTCAATGCGCCCTTGTAGCAGCATGGCCGCGTTACGGCGCCTTAGAAATTGTCGACATTATTATTACTATTATTATTATTATTATTATTATTATTATTATTATTATTATTATTATTATTATTATTATTATTATTATTATTATTATTATTATTATTATTATCCCTAACCATAACCGACCCTCACGGCGCATAACCTGAGCCATAACCGACCCTCGCGACGCATAACCTGAGTCCCTAACGCTGTGTTTCTGTGTGTGGCGATGAATTAACCGACAAGTACCAAACTTATTACAAAACTGTACCGAGTCATGGGCGCCGACTCTGCGAGGCCCGTGAGTGCTCAGCACCACCAGAAATTGGCCATGCGAGGCCCGCCTATGCATGGGCACCACCAGAAATCAACCAACAAGATGTGCTTTTTACGATATCATTTCTCTGTTGGTATTGCTTATCTATAAAATCATTGCGTCTTTTACATATTTTCTTTTATCTCAGTTAGTCTACCTTACTATTACTCCAGTTTTACCCCGTCCGGTAGTCTGAACCCCATACGAATACGAGGAAAGCCTCGAAATCCTGCTCATTCGATCCGCTTCAGTATTTTTTTTACGTACAAAGACGACGATTTGAATGACTGTTTCGTTTTATTGTACATGCTATAGGCTATAGAATATGATTCTCACTGCGCGAGAATCACCTCCCAGCGTCACAAAAGCTGGATATGTTTTGTCTGCGTTAATTAGCAAATCAGCCTTGACTAAATTGTCCGTGATAACTACTTGAAAAACTGTTTTCCACAATGTTAATATTGGCTCACTAAATAGTGGTTAATGTAGACAGAATTTGTTGATTTCCTGTGCAAAATTTGAGTCTTTTGAGTGTTGACCTAATTAGGGAAGAGTGCTCCAAGATGCACATACTAGCGAAGATTGTGTTTTTCTTCTGTGTGGATTCCAAGAGAAGTAGGCCTACATGTTGACCCAAAGAGTGATCAAATTTTTTAAGCAAATCGGATGAATATTTATTGAAGTCTTAAATCATATCTTTAAACAATGAAATGACGGGAAACTTTGATGAGATAACAGCTCAAAATGTCATTATTTCATGTTGTGTGGAAATTTTTGAAACAGCACCATTGAGCACCAAGGATGCTTTTCAAGTCTTAAGCCACGACAATTTCGTAAAAATGACAGCCTAAGATGCCACCATCGCACTGTGGCAAGAAAAAAATTCGAAAATGGTTAGGAGCCCATCCCCTCCCCAAGCCACTTCGGCCCTTCTCTGCATGCTCGGCGATCGTCCTTTGACCGCGAGTTCGTCCCCTAAAAACATGAACAAGTCCCCGCCTATGAACAGAGGTAATTTCAATAACTCTCCTATCAAAAAAGGCCCAAAAAAAATTTCCGCGCTCGCGCGCGGATTTTTCCCACACTCGTTTGGGCACTCACACTCTTCGGGTGAAGTCAGCGCCTATGTACCGAGTAGCTTACTTTGAAGAGGCACTATATAAATTTCTGAAATAAATAAAGTTAGCACTGCCGCTAACGAATAGTAGGCCTAGTCTTCAGGTGCATCGAGACAGAAATAGGGAGAGGGGAGGGCAGATCTGCATACAGCCTGCTGTGCACAGTAAGACGGCATTTTCCAGTATATTATCGCGCTCTTGTGCAAGACTTGTTTTGTTAAAGCGCGGTATAAATGACTAATTGTATTGTATTGTATATGAATTACCCTGATTCTTTCTAACATTGGCGAATGGCCCTGATTCTTTCTAACATTGGCGAATGGCGATTTTCACATTCTTTTAAAGTATTGTTACTTCTTGCAGTATGAACTTCTATACAGCAGTGCAAACAATTAAAAATTGTTCTGTCAATGGTAGGCAACTTGCCTTGGTATACATGTAGGTCTGTTACGTACTTCTTAAGGGAAGCGTAGGCAAATAGGGGAGAGTGATACAAGACGCCCATGGCGGGTAAGATGCCTATCCCCTTTAAAACGGTTGAAAATATACATTTTCGTGTTTTAGTTGTCTCAGTGCATGAAGCGACATCTTGTGAACTTCCCATGACAATAATATTTCAATATTCGAGATATTGACGCGATAAATCAATTTTTAAATTGTCACCACTTTTGAGTAGGTACACATTTACGAATCTTCCTAATTTTCTCTTTAACCGTATGCAGTACCAATTCGCGCATTTCAACGTTTATTCAGTGCTCACTTGCAGTTGTTTTAATGGTTTTACATAAATCTTAAACATTGATCTCGTTATTATTGGGGTCAGTAGAGCAGGACTCGAAAATTACAAGATGCCCATGGTCATCTTGAATACATGGGTAGCATAGAGATTACAAGAAGCCCATGGCGTCATGAGTGTATAGGAAGCCTAGAGATTACAAGACGCCCATGAGCGTCTTTGATACTATGAGGAAATGACCAAAAATCGGTACCCACCATGACACCACCTTTTACTCATAAAAATACGGCCCGTATGCAAATTTATCAGCGTTTATTGAATCTATTTCACCCTTGCCCAGGGCTGTACTGGCAAATTTTGAGGTGAGTATACGCTGATCTCGGGAAAAATTTCCGATCTGTGCCGCCTGAAAAATCTGACGAACTTTTTTTTTTTAGTCATCCGGCCAAATTTTCAGGGAAAAAGATACCAAATCATCCGCCAAAAAAGTTGATGACTTTTTTTTTTTTTTTTTTTAGTCATCCGGCCAAATTTCCAGGGAAAAAGATACCAAATCATCCGCCAAAAAAGTTGATGACCTTTTTTTTTTTTTTTTAGTCATCCGGCCAAAAAACTCATCTTATACAGCCGTATGCGCCTGATTTACTAGCGTATACCGTATACCCTGCTTTTTCCCTGCGTATACCCTACTTTTCGGGAGGTGAGTATACGATGCCGTTTTTTCCCGGAGGTGAGTATACGCTGTATACCCGCGTATACCCTTGATTACAGCCCTGCCCTTGCCCAAAACTTCAGTGAAATGGAACGAATGCAGGAAGTGTAAATGTTGGTGTCATGAAGAATGTACCGACAAAAAGACATCCCAAGAATTAGTGTGTGACTTTTGTCACTAGTCTGTGAAAATGACAATAATGACTTACAGCATGAGATTGGGTTTTTGCTTCTAGAGTTTTGAATTGCTTTGTATCTTTAGGACCTTTTAGTCATCGTTCAGTTTGTGTTCTCTCATATGCAGCTTTTTGCTTTAGTCTAAAAATGCATGATCGTTTTAGTCAATTTCCATTGCTCCAAGATGCCCATCCTATGGGCGTCTTGTAGTGCAGGGTTCCTAAGACGCCCAGTTTGGAGGGGTCTACTTTTTAAAATTTACACAATTGGTCTTATTGAATTAAGTTCTATAGTTGTTGTCATTGCTTCATTAATGATCACTCTTTGCATTGGGGTCAAACATGTTCTTCTCTTGGAATACATACCGAAGAAAATCACAATTTTCCTTAGCATGGGCGTCTTGGAGCACTCTCCCCTATGTCTAAATACTTCAGGGACCAAGTTTTCCTCCAAACAGTTCAGAACAGATTTCCGGTTCTGATCTTACTTACATGTAGACTACATATAATTAAATAACAAATATTTGCCATCAACCTAGCTCTCATTTAATTAATCATCTTTTCTGCAACCCATTTCTATTTAAGGGAATTTTTTTTTAATATATCGTTTTAGCGTCGGTAATTATTTGCTAGTTGCAGCATTATTTTTAATCAATCCAGCTTCTAATTTGGCGAAAATCCTTTCATCGATCCAGCTTCTGTTTAGGCAGAAATTAGTCTGATCAATCCCGCTTCTATTTCGTCAGCAAATATTTTTCATCAATATAACTTATATTTAATTCAAAATTATTGTTCATCAATCCAGCTTCAATTTCAGCAGGATTGTTTTTATTAATCTCGCTTCTATTGTGTACAACTTATTTTCATCAATCCGACTTCTATTTATCAATAATTATTTTCCTCAACCTGACTTGTGTTCGGCCAACGCTAAAACCCATGCAATGGCGAATATAGTTACCGACGCTAAAACGGTAGATTACCTAATTTTCATCAATCCTGCTTTCATTTCACCAAGAAGTTTTTCATCAATCCAACTTCCAATATTCGCTTCAAATTTGTGTTTTGAACTTTTCAATAGAAACATGAACCGTTATAACGATTTCATCAACGAAAGACGAAAATACACATGCTAAATAAATAAATAGGGCCTACGCTAAAATGCACGATATCGATTTCGAAATAATAAAACACACTCAAATACACTTTTACGAAAATTATAACGCAGGCCAATATTTTGCAAGATACTTTGTAGAGAAGGCCGTTGATTAAAAAGACGTCATCATCCTTGAGCTCAATACGCAAGCTAGGAGTTTATATCATATAATGAAGAGAGGTTGCAGATTTACTCTGTGTGCAATCCTGCCGTTGGAAATCAGACTTATCAGATGGTTGCATTGCACTTAACAATGGATTTCATAAAAGATCATTTTTCAACTGTTCAACCCACAGACACAGCAAGATCTTTTACGAAAATCAAGCGCTTGTGCAATTTATAATTTTGCAATTCATAATTTATAATTTTTTTGCTGGTGGTATAATAAAAAATATTCTTACTTACTTACTTACTTACTTACTTACTTACTTACTTACTTACTTACTCACTCATAAAATATGGGATATGAACACGACGGTGCTGGAAGAGATTCAACAGTCGAACTAATTCCACTTAACGTGATGTCAGGAAGTTCCACGCCTCGGTGGTAGACTTATCTCCGATAGACGCTCACGGAAGAGGGATTTAAAAGTACGAGTTGTAAGAGGAGGCGCCGCGATGAGCCTTCTGCTGAAATATCAGATATACGTTCTTTCCAGAACAGGTGCTGATCTACGTAGACCCAAGGAACTTAGACTACACTGTTAGTTAAGAAATAAGAGTATCGAAGATATTAAAGTTTGATTATGAATTAGGAAGTGATTTTGCCATGATCTGAAGAGAATAGACCTAGATAATTTTGTCTAAACTTATGGTCAACTTATTCAATTGAAAACAATCAGTTACTTAACCAAGTTCAGCGTTTGTGTGGTCAATAATTATTAGTACTTCTATCGAGGAGTGTGATGAGTATGGACCTATTAAGCTTGAATCACTAGCGAATAATAAAGAGAAAAGGTCAGGAGAGACATTAGGTAGGTCATTGGTGTAGAATCTAAATAATAGAGGCACTAGTATGGAGCCTTGAGGAACACCACATTTGATTAGCTTTAAAGGAGACCTAGTAGAGTTACAACAGTACTTAGCCTACTTACTGTGTTCTATTTTAAAGCGACTTTTGAACCAGTTAAGCTGTCTGGAGGTAGCTTCTTCGCAAGATAAACAGATGTAAAAAGTAATCTGCAACAACGTTACTGCCACTGTGCCGCCATGGTGATACCATGCTGTTTCACATCTCTTGCACACTGCCCTGGCTCATGCTGTTCCCTATGTCTATGCGCGGTACCTGCATATTTCAATGGTTATGAAGTGACAGCATCGCAGCAAACCATATCTTGATACCATTACGGTTTTCAAGTTTGGACCTTATGTGCTGCCTGAAGTTACACCTGCCACGGTAAGCTCATCCACTCACAGATTTGTGCCAGGGAAAAATCTTTGGAAATTAAGACGAAAACACTTTTCTTATGTCACGGAAAGCAGCAACTTTGTCGTTGTTCAACCTTTCCGTGACATATGAAATGTGTTCTCAGCTCAATTGCCTTGTTGTAAAATCTCATGTAGGCTACCGTTACTTCAGGATGCACGAAACAGTGTCCTGGACATGGTCATTTTTCGTGCTTTCGTATTTTCCAACGTCACTCTATTCCAGAATTTTCTGTAGGCATATCGCTTCTTTTGCTCTAAATCGAACTGGACAATATTCTCCCTGTCATAGCCTGATATCTTTTCCTAAAGCAACATTCGCTTCTATAAGGAAAATCATCCTAAAGTTGGGGTCCCGCGGGACCCCACCAGGTATTTCGTATTTTAAAAAACCATAAAAATAAAACCGGATTTAATTAGACACAAACAGTGAGCGATGTCCAAATTACAAATTCATAAAACGTCGTTAAAAAATATTGGCTAGCAAAAAGTAGCACGATCCGAAACGGTGCTGGGGTCCCTGGGGACCTCAGTTGGTTACTTGAGGGTTAAATTTTGATTACAACACAAATTTTTCAATTATGCGCATTTTTCAATAAAGATGATAGAATGGTTTGTCCCCCGTATAGTCTAGACCGGTATATTCCATCCGGGGATAGATTGATACATCCCCGAATAGCTTAAAGGGGGATAGAATACCACTTGACACCGGATCGAAATCCATGCTGGGAGTACAGAATATCGGATTTATTAATAAAATAATTATTAAGTTGCACTTTCTTTTGCTTTACAAAATTTAGTGACAAAAGGAGAACAGATATAGATCGGTTAAAAGGATTAATGGTTGTTGCTATGTTGGAAGGGCTATGAAAGGTTAGGCCTAGAGTCTATTATATTCAGTGTTTATTCACGCTCCCAGAGGCGTAGCGACCGCCCTCCGTACCCTCCGACCGAAGGGGGCCCCCGCAAGAAAGGGGGCACCCGAAAGTGGCAAAAAATGTAAGGTGTAGCTATAGGTAAGTGACGTTTTATTGACGCTGTTGCGCAATCCATGTTGGAAAGCACTGTTAGAAAGGCTTCAGCAGCAGTAGGTACGGAATACGTGTACACTGTAGCCCTATAGCCTACATGTAGGTTTTGCATAATGAATACCCATTATAATTTTATTGTATACAATATAAGCACCGCATTCCAATTTCTGCATTCTAAGGGCCCTGAGAGCCAAATTTTGAACGCTGAAAATGCAACGGATTTTCAGATATGCAGTAGACCTACTGGATCAGGACACTTTGATGCCAATTCTAGAAAATTTCATAGATTATTGTAATAATCATTAGCGACGCTATGGGGGCCCCCAAAAGGTAATCTGTTTTTTACATGTAAAAATGAAATATTTCTATGATCAGCCCCCTCTAAAAACTGAAGCCATATGCATGAGATTTCGACCAAACGACTAAAAAAGGTCGTTTTGGCGGGTGAAAATGGAAAATTTTCATGAGATTTCGATCAAATGACAAAAAATAAGGTCATCAAAATTTTGGCAGGTGAAAATGGAAAATTTTCATGAGATTTCGACCAAATGATTAAAAAAAGAGAAAAAAGGTCGTCAGAATTTTTGGCGACTGAAAATGAAAAATTTTCCCCCGGGAATTCAGCCCTCCCCCGAACTGAAATTCTGGCGCCGCCACTGATAATAATATCAGATTTAAAGCTCAATAATAATTATGAAACGAAATTACTTAGAATAAGCACACTACGGAATTACGTAGCCTACATCGCATACCAGTTTCTGCATTGTAAGGGGCCCGGCCGCCCCGAACATATGTTCGGAGGGGGCCACGCTCATTGTTGCTACGGCCCTGCACGCTCCCCTGCTAAAGAAGTAGCCTAGATGATATTATCATTTACTCATGTAGCATGGGAGGGTGAATTGTATAACTTAATTGAAATAATTCATCCATCGCTGTTATGATTCTTCATTTTGAGGAGTCATATTATTTGCCTACGTTCGACACAGATCTAGGGATATTAATAATTATTGCTAGGAAGCGAGCTATGTCAGTAAAGTATTTATTTAATTAAGTTGCAATTTTTTTGGTCTGTGGACAGCAATTTGGACAGCAATCGTCTTCATCGATTTAATATCCCTGCTTTCGTCACCGGATCTACCAATTAGTTTTTAACTTTTGTGTGTAAATTCATGTTGCAATTCATTCATGCATTCATTATTATGGAGATTTATATAGAACCGATTTATGGTTGCTACTCACGAGCGCTCCCGACCCAACATTAAACAGGTGAAAATTATTTTTAAGGCTGTAAAAAAACGCATCTCAGCAAACTCAGGCATAAGGCGCATAGACACATTAGAGAGTCTATACCTAAGTCTGTTGCATACCATGGGGTCAATAACTGAGCATTTACTTTGCGATCGTACGTAGCAGGGAAAGAGTGCGAGAGAACGATATTGCGAACATTGTATTGAGTGTAAACTTAAGCAACATTAACAGCTACCTCGATCATGCACGGCATATCGTCATTGCAAAAATAGAAACATTTCGATGAAGTTAAAGGACTTAGCTAGACAGGAACATAAATTGAATAAAACATGTTTGAAAATCGAAAAAGAAAAGCAAGGTTTATGAGAAATTATGCTGACAATTGCTGTGTCTGGTCAAATACAGCAATACTTCGTTGTACCGTAGCCTATTGTATTAAAGTCAAATTGATAAGCATTCATGCATGAATTGATTAATGCGGGTCATAGTAAGTTGAGAAACTTCACCCTTCGATAGAGCTGCTTTGTTCAGAATTGTTGTGCGCCATTGGTGACATATTTCAAGCAAGTTTTGATTGAGACATCGGTTTTCTTATTGGCTCGAATATTGTATAATGTATTATTTGCAAACATGATATAAAACGATTGGGGTTCTTTCACGAGTGCAATAAGGATTGCATCAAAACATTGCCCTCTAGGCCCTAAGTCTGAGAAAAACAGATCGGTAACGTATTCTGGTATAAATTAAATGACTGCCTTTCATCAACAATGAACGATAACCATATTTTTCCAAAACGAACATTGGGAAGTTTTGGATTAACTTGAATCAGACATATAGTGGATTCTTTCATGACATCTCAAACCTGAAACATGTATGAACGTTTTCTGACATAGCAGGCATAAGTATGGTTTCTCTCCAGTATGTTTCCTCGCGTGCAACTTCAGACAACCTTTATACTTGGTTGTAAACTCACATAATTGACAGTGGAATGGTTTCTCATCAATATGAATTCTTGAATGTGTTTTTAGCTCAATGGATCGAATAAATCGTTTTTGACATACTTTGCATTGATGTGGTTTTTCTCCAGTATGGATTCGAGCATGACATTGCAGATCAGAAGAGCGGCAAAAACTGCGTTTACATGTCTGACATTGGTATGGTCTCTCTCCAGTATGGATTTTAACATGACTTTGAAGCGATTTATTTCTGGAAAATGATTTGTTACAAAAAACACAAACAAATGACTTATCTCCAAAGTGTGTTTTCTCATGACTTCTTACATATGAAGAGCATGAGAACGTTTTCTGACAGACGCGGCAAAGGTATGGTTTATCTCCGGTGTGTTTTCTTGTGTGTTTTTTCAGATAACTCTTATCTTTAGTTCTAAACCCACATAACTCGCATTGGTAGGGCTTCTCTCGTGTATGGGTTCTAGCATGAGTTGCTAGACCCGAACACTGAGTAAAGCCTTTTGTACAAATTTGGCATTGGAAAGACTTCTCTCCGGTATGAATCTTCGCATGACGTGCTAGATCCGAACACTGAGTAAAACCTTTGTTACAGACTTGGCATTGGAAAGATTTCTCTCCGGTATGAATCATCGCATGACGTGATAGACTTGAATATTCAAAAAAACGCTTTCGACATACTTGACATTGAAAAGGCTTCTCATCAGCATGGATTCTAATATGGTTCTGTACACTGGAAGAATGCGAGAAAAATTTATTACATACCTCACACTGAAATGGTTTCTCTCCAGTATGGATTCTAGTGTGTTTTTTCAGACGTGAAGAATATGCAAATGTCTTTCCACATACCAGGCAAAGGTATTCTCTTTTTGCAATATGGATTGCCTTGTGCTCCTTTAGTTCTAGGCTACTGATAAAGTCTTTTTTGCAAAAGTCGCATGAACCTTGTGTCGTTGCATTGTGCTGATTTCTTTTATTTCCTTTTGAGTGACCATCTGGCAAAAATGATTTCTGACATAGCTGGGAGTTATCCATAATTATTATTCTTTGTTATATTTCGAATGAAGTAGCCTACTGAATTCTTTGAAGAAAGTCTTTCCGAATTCATTCATAGGGACTGTGATTATTTGCGGAACTATTAATTTTATAACAGGCCTACCTGTTTGAATCCATTCCTTTGTAAAAAAAATCTAGGGCTGGAGTTATAAGCTTACTTCAACTTAGACAATAATGTTCTCTTTTTCTAACTGCGCGCTATTTTAGGCATCCAGTAAGAAACTTACCCTTCTCTTTCATTTATATAATCGGTTTCTTAATCTAATGAAAAAATGTAAACATCATAATTCAGACTAAATAGAGAATATACCGCTGAAAAAGGAAAAATAAATGAAATTGTCAGAACTTATTAGTTAGTGATCGAATAACATGAATTAAATCTATACCCCAAGATACATTGTCCAGCTACCGCAGACCGCTGGTTGTAATGACGTCAGCATTCTTGTGCTCAAAGCGCGAACAAAGAGTTTAAATATTACAGAAGAGGTGGCAGATTCAATAATGTAAAAGAGGTTTGCACATTGCACCAAACAGCGTATTAAAGAACAGTTCTCAAGTATTCAACACACAGCATGACTTTTGGAGAAATTCGAGGTTTGATTCAATTTTCAAAACAACGAACATGTTGAATTTGAAAGATATTCAAGAGTGGGGCTAAAACCGCTTTGTTAGAAGTCATAAATAAGATGGTCTACAAATCTGTTAGTTTCAGCAAGCGGCACTGTGTGATAACAGACCTACGAGCCCCCTATTTAAGTAGAAATTATTTTCATCAATCCGACTTCTATTTAGCAAGAATTCTTTTCGTCAATGTAACTTGTTTGCTATGAATGCTAAACCTCATGCAATGGCAAATAATTTATTCCCTAAGATGATAGAATAGGCTAAGTCTTAATACTGCGTCTTTCCGAAAACATAGATTTGTCATAAATTTTATTATGATTAATTCCTGGGGTGAATTAAAAAACAAGTACCTAAATTTATACCCCAAGTTCCTTTGTACAGTTACCGTAGACCGCTGGTTGTAATGACGTCATCACTCTTGTGCTCAAAAGCGAACAAAGAGTTTATAAAATCTTATAGAGGAGGTGGCAGATTCAATCTTGACGCGAACCTACAGCTGGAAAAAAGATTGCATTGTTCCATACACTGTATAAAAACATTTTTCAAGTAGGCCTATTCAACACACATCATGACTTTTACAGAAATCAGAGGATTGGTTCAATTTTTAAAATAGTGAACATGATGAACTTGAAAGATATTCAAGAGTGGGGTTTATTCCGCCTTATGCGAAGTCATAATTACGATGGTCTACAAATCTGTGTTAGTTTCAGCAAGCGTCACTGTGGTAGCGGCATATTATCTATTGTGGTCTGATAACATAACTACGCGCCCCCTCGTTGGTACAGGCGTTTAACTGGTACTGTCAAAGTGCAAACAGTGGTGGAGTTCAACGGTTCTGAGGAAGTCATTGACACAATTAAGCAGCCGCTTAAAAGTGCAAGCTGCGTTAAAAGCCGCCAAATTAACTATAAGGTAATGATGGCGCAGCAGCAGTGGTTGACGTGGTTGTTTTGGTAGTAGCAGATGTTGTGGGTGCAAAAGCATTAGGAGCAGAAGTAGGGGATAGGGGAGAGGAGCAGTGGTCTTTAATACCCTGATGAGCAACAAAGATTATAGGCTACTGTTATGAATCACTCGTTGCAGCATTATTATTTTTAAATCAATCCAACTTCTATTTTGGCCAGAATCCTTCTCATCGATCCAGCTTTTGCTCAGGTATGAATTATTCCAATCAATATCGCTTCTAGGGCCTATTTAGGTCTATTTTCATCAAAAACAATTCTATTTAACGATAAATAATTATTATTGTTCGTCAATCCAGCCTCGATTTCAGCGAGATCGTTTTCATAAATCCCATGGCACTTCGATTTTATTTTCGTCAATCAGACTTCTGTAAAATAGGCTAAATAGTTTCAGTGAATTAAAATTTGGTATTTTTTTTCGATTTGTCATTTCATAATAGCCCAGCGAATTAAATTATTTAATGAAATAACTTAATTATTTATCTATGATAGGGCTACAAAAAGCATAATTAGGCCTACCCTATTCTTCATTAATTCGACTTCTAAGCTTACTTTTGTAGCCTATAAATGAATGAATCCAGTTTCCATTTATGCATGCAAGCATTCCTTTAATCAATTCAGCTTCTATAGTTGAGCAACAATTGTTTTTTTTATCAACCTGACTTCTATTTAAATTATTTTTAAATAACAAATATATGTCATCAATCCAGCTCCAATTTCAGCAAGAATCTTTTCATCGATCCCACTTCTATTTAAGAAAAAAATTATTTTCATATATCCGACTCCATATATTTTAGCAAGAATTATTTTCGTCAACCCGACTTGTATTCGACAATGCTGTGCCGAGTATACTCCATCGATCAGTTTTGCAAGTGATCAGCATTATTTGGGATCGCCGTTCGGACGATTGCGAACATCTAAAGACAGTTTTATTTGACCACGCTGAGGTTGGGAGCGCCTCTGAGTAGCCCCCTTGAAGAGGCGCTTATAAATGCATTTAATGAATTAATTCATTCATTAATGTAGTTTAGCGCCGCAACTTAGCCTATTCACCATTATTCGACCACTTGTATTCGACCATCGCTGCAACGCATGCAATGGTGAATAATTTACGACGCTAAGCTACAGTAATACGTTTACCACACTTAGGCCTACTATTTTTATTTATTATACTATTATTATTGCTATTTTGAGTCCTTGCTGGTGAACATGAAGCACAAAGATTGTATGTGCACAATGCAGCTGATGAACACGAAAGAAAAAGAAAACACGTGTTTATTTATAGAACAAATTGAAATTTTCCATTCTATTTTTACCATCAAAAAGTCGTAGGAACGAAAATCTCGTTATAACGACTTTATTCTCGTTATAACGAGATTAAAGTCGTTATAACGACTTATTTATTTATTTTTTTACCCGATGGCCCGAACGGAGCGCCGTAGGAATCGACCTGGGCTGATGAACCAAAGTCCTCCGTTCCCACCGTCACGTGGTGCAGGCCGTTAGTAACTTTCCTGTAATGGGTAAGTGAAAAACCAGAGGAAGGCAATGACAAACCACCCCTGTCAGTCGTGCCAAGAAAACCGACAAAAAGTAAACAAATCACATCCAAATATCCATAAATCACAATGATATGAGGATGTCTATCTTCAGATCAGAATATAGGCCTATATTTTCATTGTGCTTTGCTGCTATTTTCTATCATTTGGGGTAGGCCTGCTGTCCGTCACAAACCTTTTTAAGTTTTTATTTCAGGCGCGGTGACGTAATTTTTAAAAATATATTACATCGCTCCAACTAAGGAGATGATCTGTTCTCCAATTTAATGTGCAAAATTCTCAATGATACAACAATAATTTGATTTTTGGCAAACATCAAAAATTTAGATTTGCTATCCTGAACAATTTCAATAAATGCACTCTAAACAGACGGTTATTATATTGGACAGCAATAGGCTAGGTTAGGCCGCCAGGTTAGTCCGCTATGCCTACTTAACTAATTTTACTATGTAAATTATGCCCGATTTACCATGTGACCGACAGAGAGCCCTTTGGCCAATCGATCTATGACCAATCATCCATATACCATTAATCCATACCAGAATTGAATTTCTTAAATCAAAATTTTAAAAACATATTTAAGATGTCAGTTTCCAAAATGGATTGTTTCGTGCTCCTTTATATCGCGGAAACGAATGAAGTTTTCATTGCAACCGTGTGTCTTTGCTTTGGATTGATTTCTCGTGTTCCCCTTTGTGTAACTATCTCGCTGGTTTCTGACATAGCTATACTTACCCGTATTTCCGTGTGTTACATTTCGCATGGAATATCCCAGGGCCTAGCAACAAAGAACGCGACCCCCTCCGAACATTATGTTCGGGGCGGCGGGGCCCCTTACAATGCAGAAACTGGTAGCCTATATGCGACGTACGCAATTCTGTAACGTGCTAGACCTAAGTAATTTCGTTTAGTAATTATTAGGAATCTCTAAATCTGATATTATTTACTCTGCACGAAATTTTCTAGAATTGTCAGCAAAGTGCCCTGATCCAGTACTGCACATCTGAAAACTCTTTTGCACTTTTCCGCGGTCAAAATTTGGCTCTTGGCATGTGTTTTTACACAATAGACCAAGATATTTCCCATGCACCATGGGCAGAGTTTATCAAGCCCCACGAACTCAGAATCTTCAATCCCTAAACAGGGCGGACGCAATTTGAACCCGGTGAAAAATAGGAGGAAATAAGGAATGAGATAAAACTCCAGTCGGGTGGGGATGACCGGCTTTGGGGAGGAAGGATAGGGATTGAGCCCATTTGTTTAGTGGGCAGGGAGTGAAGTCAGTCTTGTAGCCTGTCTAGTGTCTATGTAACCTGCCATTTGACTGTATTTCCTCCTAGAGCTGTGGTCCGGTGTTTGTCTATAATAATGACTAACTCGTGATCTGAACCTGCATGAACCCACACGCTTGGACCGTGCGTCATTAAGTTATGTCGACGAGGATGTAGTTCAAGCCACGGAATATCCTTACGAGTGTAGGACATTTCCCCCGTTAAACTAAAAAAACCATTTTTTTAAATTTTAGGATGGAGACACGACACCGAAACGAAGTTGCATCCAATTTGAGCAAGAACTGATAGAACATTTTCGTATATGCAAAACGATTTGTTACAATAAATACACAGAAATGACTTATCTCCAAAATGTGTTTTCTCATGTCTTCTTAGATTTGAGTAGCATGAGAACGTTTTCTGACAGACGCGGCAAAGGTGTGGTCTGTCTCCGGTGTGTTTTCTTGTGTGCCTTTTCAGATAACTTTTATCTTTAGTTTTAAACTCACACAACCGGCATTGGTAAGGCATCTCTCGTGTATGAGTTCTAGCATGTGTTGTTAGACCCGAACACTGAGTAAAACCTTTTTTACATACTTGGCATTGGAAAGATTTCTCTCCGGTATGAATCATCGCATGACGTGCTAGAGTTGAATATTCAGTAAAACACTTTCGACTTACTTGACATTGAAAAGGCCTCTCGCCATTATGGATTCTAATATGGTTCTGCATATTGGAATACTGCGAGAAAAATTTATTACATACATCGCACTGAACTGGTTTCTCTCCAGTGTGGATTCTAGCGTGTTTTTTCAGATTTGAATAATATGTAGATTTCTTGCCACATACCATGCAGACAATGGTGTGCTCTTTTTGCAACATGGATTGCCTTGTGCTCTTTTAGATCTCGGCTAGTGATAAAGTCTTTTTTGCAAAAGTCGCATGAACCTTGTGTCTTTGCTTTGGGCTGATTTCTTATATTTCCTTTTGAGTGACTATCTAGCACAAATGATTTCTGACATAGCTGGGAGTTATCCATATTTTCCCTTGTCACATTTCGAATGAAGTGGCCTGTTGAATTCTTTGAAGAATGTCTTTTCGAATCCATTCTTTATTATAGAGTGTCTGATTTTTGGCGTAAATATTGATTTGGTTAAACCGTTGTTTAGATTGTTAGACTATTTCAGCAATTTCGGATGTTGTTATATTTATATACACATAATGGTCACTTTAGAAAATAGGAAAGTGGATTGATGATCAATAATTTTTAACTAAATGAAAGTCTTGATTGAAAAATAATCTCTGTCTAAATAGAAGCGGGATTGAAGAAACGAATTTTGCCTAAAAAGAAGCTGGATCGATGGGAGAGATTCAGTTCAAACTAGAAATTAGATTGATTAAAAACAAAAATGCTGCAAAGAGCGATTAATTTACGACGCTAAAATACACATTTACCCGCGCGTATTTTAGCTTATTTAATTATTGGCTCGTTGCAGCATTATTATTCTTAATCAATCCAACTTCTTGTTTGGCAGGAATCATATTCATCGATCCAGCTTCCGCTTAAGCAAAAATTTCGGCAAAAATTCGCTTAATCAATTCCGATTCTGTTAAGGCAGGAATTATTTTTCATCAAAATCACTTTTATTTAATTAAAAACTATTGTTCATCAATCCAGCTTCGATTTCAGCGAGATTGTTTTAACAAATCCCACTTCTATTTCCATAAGATTCATTTTTATTAATCCGACTTCCATGTTGCAAAAATTCTTTTCGTCAATCCTACTTGTATCTGATAAACACTGAAACCCATGCAATGGCGAATAATCAAATACGCTAAAATACACTTTTACCGCTAACTCTTCAACTCTTCTCTTCCATTTTATATGATCATTTTCTTAATCTAATAAAAAATCCAGCTTCAAAAATTGAGAAATGGAAGCTGGATGCATGTTGAAATATATAAATGAAAATCATCAATCCAGCTTCCATATATCAAGCATGCGGTAATCCCTTAGAAAAGTGGCCCGCCGAGCGCACTAAAACTTTTTCAAACTTTGTGCTAAATGAAGTTAAGGACAAAGTCAGTCAGTGGTCGACTGCTACGTTTATTCTTAGTGATGATATTGTAACAGTTGTCAGAGTTTGGACATAAACCCGAAAGGCGAAAAGACAACTTATATCCTCTTTCTACAGGGGGGTGATAGGTTCCAGTAGTCTCTCCATGAGACGGAAACACGACTTCTGGTTTTATTCCTGTATTTCGCAAACCATCACAACCGTTCACTTCTTGCAGAGTTCAAACATGTCTGACCGTGCCTTTCGAGAGATAGATAGTCCAGTACTAGTCTTGAGGGCTGAAACAATCGATATAGGCCTGAGGGACCCGGCAGACGACAGCCGATGTCTTAGAATCTTTCTCGACCGACGATTATGACTACTGATCTTTAGACCGAAGACTCTGATTTCGACGAGCAGCAGGCTCGAAATCCGGTTCAGCTATAAAGTGGAGCTGAGCAAGAAAAACTGACTGGATCACCCTATGCTTTTTTGTGCTGAACCGTTGTAAGGCATGGATAATATATTTGTATATATTATATATATTGTTTATTATTATCAGGGTTTAAAGTGTGCCAGGAAGGTCATGGACGGCGTTCATGTTCTTATTTTAAAATCTGAACGCCGTCCTGCCACTTATTGGCCAGCACATACTGGAAAGTTAAGGAGCGTCCATGCACTTCTTTTGGAAAGGTAAGGGGCGTCCACGCACTTCTCTTGGAAAGGTAGGCCTAAGGGGCGTCCACGCACTTCTTTTGGAAAGGTAAGGGGAGTCCAGGAAATTCTTTTTTTACACTTTTAGCACTGATAATTATCATTCATTTTGCATTAAAATGCTACCATAATTAATGCCAATATCTTTAAAAATTATCGCTAAATTTTAATTATTGCTTTGATTTTACTGCTGCGGCTTTAAGATTATTATGTCTGCGGCCCGCGGGCATATACCCGAATCCCAAGCCTTATAGCATCGTAAAATTATTTAAAACATGTTTTAGTCATTTTTTCATCGCTCATCCAACTTCTAATTCTACTATGTCACAGTTCCGTTATTCGTCCAACTTCTAGGCCTACTTCAACTAAAAATATTTTTATCGTTCATCCGGCCTCTAGTTTCACGGTTACAATCTAGCATAAAACCATGATTTTGTCGCTCATCCAACTTCTACTTCTGTTAATTAATATGCTCATCCAGCTTCTAATGATACTGCAATACATCAGCAGTAATATTATGTTTTCATCGTTCATCCAAATTCCAGTTTACGGAAATAAAATATCTCTGAAGTGCTATAAGGCTTGGGATTCGGGTATATGCGGCCCGCGGTACCAAAAAGGTTGGACAGAACTGCCTCAGAAGAAAAGAAATTAACGACGCTAGACTGCGGGATTACCTTAATATTTACTTGTGGCACTAAGTCTTGCCTGAGCTGCTGGTTGGGTTGGCATTACTTAACGATCATGTTTAAATAGATGACAAGATACATGTATGGTAATCACTCTACACGAAAATTCAGGGTCTGTGACATCATTAAAACGAATCCCACCGTTCCTTGGACGTGTAGCAAAACAGGACTCCACAGTTTTGTCACTAAATCATCCACACTTTGGAACTGTCTGACGTATCGTCAAAAGAGAAATTCTTGCACTTGAGTGCAAATTCAAATTAGATTCTTGCGCCTCAATAAAATAATTTAAATTAAATGTAGGCCAAAGAAATACAAATCACGAAAGTAATTGTAGACCTACATGAAAATTTATGTTTTAGGCCTACTTCTTTGCAATAATGTCAAACATTACTATGTTACGATGCTGGAATTCTGCTCGTTGGACTTGGAGGTGACCATCGCTAAAACCACGATGTATGACAAAAAGACACGGACTGGCGAAAAATGAATTCGCTTAAACGATAGTGAACAAAAAGTCAAAATTAAAATCGCTAAAGCGATATTTTACCAGCAATAAATGAATTGGTAAACACGCACACTGGATACCCGTACTCCAAACAATATGGCTGCCAACGAATGCAATATAATTATCAAATCAAATCAAATCAAATCAAATTATTTATTGGTCCGTTTGTAAGAATAACAAGCACACCAAGTTAGGAACAAAAGTTACACAAACATCTCAAGTATAACCAAGTTGTTAAACATTAATCAATCCAATAACTTAATTAGTTAACATAGATGTTTTAAACAGGTAAGGATTGCTTAAACCTAGTGGTTCTAAGGTGATGCCATTGCGGACAATTGTCCCTAGACCCGGGATGCGAGGTTATAAAAAAACTCGTGCAATAGTGGACACAAATGGAGACCCAGAAGGGAGGAAATCCCGCTAATAGGGCCCCCAGACAAACTATTAAATAAATTTTGATAGTTACACACCACAATTTGATGAAAAAACCAAAGCAACAGTAGATGAATGGAGATGATCACAGTTATCATAACATCACATCAAGGAGATCGGCACATCAATCCAACACACTATGTATACAGAGAATATTTTAATGAAGTTGATTAAATAATTTTAATATCAGTTATGGGCATCTATTAGATATTTACGTAATTTTATTTTAAACAGGTTAATATTAGGAGAAGCTCTAAGGCCTTGTGGCAAACTATTCCATAACAAAGGACCCCTACATTTTATAGAAAATTTACGGGAG
The DNA here is from genome assembly GCA_949752735.1 of Lumbricus terrestris. NCBI lineage: Eukaryota > Metazoa > Annelida > Clitellata > Crassiclitellata > Lumbricidae > Lumbricus > Lumbricus terrestris. The sequence goes on from OX457042.1 coordinate 52,110,367, forward strand.
TTTGTTCTGGCAAATTCAGCTCTTAAAGAAAGCGCACTTCTAGTTTCATAAGAATGAAAGTCTAAGCTTGACTTAAACAGATTAGTGAATTCAACAGGCAGAATATTGTGAAGCGATTTGAACATAAATTCACATGATTGATATACTGTAATCTGATTAAGTTTTAGAATCTCCAAATCAACAAATAGCTGGTTAGTATGGGCAGCATAACGCGCCCCTAGAACTACATAGTTCTATGTCCACTTTTTGCGAAACTGAGAAAAACGAATTTTAAGATTTGGTGACAAAAATGTTTTTCCCTGTTTCATTGATGGCGATTAAATTTACATTTTCGGACAACAATGTTTTCCCTAGTATGATCATAATGTTTATTTTGATCATAATTTAAATTTAATATGAATAATTTATATAAAATTATGGCAGGGGTGACAATTTTTGGACATAGAGCAGTAATGGCATTAATAATGTCGCGATTATGGACACAGAAAACTACACGATTGCGTACTATGTCCACTAGCAACTCTGTTACACAACAATTTTGAAGCGACGTCGTATACTGTCATATTTCCGTTTGGCTGGAACTTTTTTACAAAATACTATAATATTTCTTAAAAGCTATCCTTTTAATCTTAGATTCGCACTGCCGGTTAAAGCAACTGTCTACATTTCATTTTTTTTGCAAGTTGCCAAAGCGTCACCATTATTTCAGACAACAAGTCCGGGTCACGTGTTCTAATCTCTCACTGCTATTGGCCATGGACACAACGCAGTATAGAAATATTTCACACATCCATAAATCCCTGTTATTTTTGAGGACATAGCCCATGTCACCTAACAAGCACGTGACACAAATTACACTTTCTATTGGTTGTGGACATGTGCCTCTATAGCCTTGAAGGACCTTCCAAATTTATGGACATAGAACTATTCTGTCCTGGCATATAGAGCTTTACAAAGCATTTCCAGTTAAGCTAGACGGCTGAGGACATAGCCCATATCACCGCCATAACGGATATAGCGTTAGGTTGATTTTTCAAAAAAGTGGACATAGTACTATATAATTCTAAGGGCGCGATAAGGAGAGCCAGTTGTAATACGAACAATTTTTTTCTGGAGAATTGTTAACCTATAAAGTCTTGAGTTGTAGTTGGACGCCCAGACCATGTTACAATAACACAAGTATGGCTGTACCATAGAGTAGTACAAGGTCAATAGAGTATTAGGTGAGAGCAGGTAAGATATTCTTTTAATGATTCCAATATTTTTAGCTAATTTATCAACCAATTGATCAATATGAGCGTTCCAAGTAAGATGCTGATCCACATAGACACCCAGAAATTTAACTGAAGTTACCTTAGGAATCTCCATACCATCAATAATCACTTTTCTAAGTACATACGGAATAATCTTTCTATGGGAGGAAAATAAAATATAATTGGTTTTATTAAGATTCAGGGATAAGTTATTTGCTTTAAACCATTGGGATATATTTTTTAGTTCTTCATTCAATATCCTAAGTAAGTCATCATAATTGCTATTTGAAATGAAGACGTTAGAGTCATCAGCAAAAAGTACGAATTCTAATAATGAGGATGAGTTGGTTAGATCATTTATAAATAAAAGGAATAGTAAGGGTCCAAGGATAGAACCCTGTGGTACTCCGTATTTAATAAGTTCAAAAGTAGAGCAGGAACCATTGCATTTAACTTGCTGGAATCGATTATTTAAGTAGTCTTTAAACCAAAGGAGAGGTAAACCTCGTATACCATAGTTTTGCAATTTATTAATAAGTATTACATGGTCCACAGTATCAAATGCTTTAGATAAGTCAAGAAAAATTCCAATAGAAAATTCATTTCGATCAATAGCTTGTGATATTTTATCTTGAATGTTAATTAATGGGAGCACAGTGGAATGACCTGGTCTAAAACCATGCTGCGATGGGTGAATGATATTCTTTTTAGTCACATAATCGTTTAAACGCTGGTAAACTACTTTCTCTAATAATTTTGAAAAATAAGGTAGTATAGATATTGGCCGATAATTACCTAAGTCCTGCTTATTTCCCTGCTTAAAGATTGGTGTGATCGTTGAAAATTTCATTTTATCCGGGACAATACCTGTTTCTAACGAACAATTAAAAATTTGAGCTAATGGATTGGCCATTAATATTATATTAGGGCTGAGTATACTTGGGTCAAGAAGATCTGGGCCCGAGCTATGTGACAGTTTCATCGAACGATTGAGCAAAATTAATTCCTCCGGATAAGTTGGATAGAGGACAAAAGAGTCAACCAGAGGTGGTGACAGGTAGTCAGCGTGAATGGCATCAGCTGGTGGTATTTTTGACCTAAGATTCTGAGCTATTTCAGTAAAATAACTGTTCAAATTATGGGCTATTGCCTCCTTATAATTACCTAAGTCCTTAGAGCGCAGCGACCTATCCTATCGACGGCATCGCAACATTTGCGAGTACTGATTGATAATTGAACGATTAACACGACTTAACTTTTTATAACGCACGCCAATATTTTGTAAGTTAAGAAGGCCGTTGATTATAAGGACGACACGTCATCATCCCTGAGCTCATTACGCAAACAAAGAGTTTATATCATAGTCGAAGAGGTTCATTCACTCTGTATGCAATCCTGCCGTTTGAAATCAGACGGTTGCATTGCACTTACCAAAGAATTTTTTAAAAGAGTAGCTGTAGTAGTCGTCGTTTATCGCCCCCCACAACCACCATCACACCACGCCCTTTCACCGACCCACATTCCACTCTCTCACGATCAAAATAATATGCCCATTAGCTTTGAACGATCTTCACCTCATCTATGTGCTTATGTCTGGAGTCTAATCCTCGTCTAGACCTACGCGTTGCATTTCTCCATCCATGGAGTTTCTGCACTGAGACTGCCACTGAATAAGCGCTTCATATAATGTCAAGATACGACATTAATTATTTGGTGTTATTGTGATTATTTTCCCTTACCTTGCGATCATCAGTTCATAATATCATTACTTTATACTTTAGGCTAATAATTATTATTTTATATTGCAAATCGGATGGACACGTGCTGTGTTTAGTAACTTAGACCAGACAGCACCTAAACGAAATGAAATATCGCAAAGACAGTGTGTAGGGATTCGGACTAATAATGAATACTGCCGTTAATGGCGTCTTAATTCCACCACCACCACCACCACCTCCACCACCACCACCACCACCACCACCACCACCACCACCACCACCACCACACATATACTTATAACGCGTGTGCCTCTCCATAGGCAGATTTAATCCAGTGCCTCTCCATATAGGAAGATATAATCCAGTGCCTCTCCATAGGCAGATACAACTCAGTGGCTCTCCACAGGCAGATCACATCCATACAGCGCCTCTCCATAGGCAGATATAACCCAGTGCCTCTCCATATATAGGCAGATATAATAGAGTGCCTCTAACACTTCCAACTCTATAGGTGAAATAGAAGCTAGATGAAAGTTCTCTATAGGATTAAATAGAAGCTGGATGAAGGTTCTCTATAGGTTAAATAGAAGCTGGATGAAGGTTCTCTGTAAGTTTCAGGTTAATTCCAGTGAAAAACAGTTATTTAATTGAAATAGAAGCTGGATGAAGGTTTTCTGTAGGTGAAATAGAAGCTGGATAGACGAAAACAACGTTTGAGAAATGGAAGCTGGATGAAGGTTCTCTGTAGGTGATATAGAAGCTGGATGAAGGTTCTCAATAGGTGAAATAGAAGCTGGATGAAGGTTCTCTATAGGTTAAAATGTCCATATCTCGGGTTTTAAGGTGAGTCGTGATCTGAAAATAGTCGCGCTGACTTACAAATTCGCACGGGAAGATTTTAATAAAATGTTTAGTGCTGCGAATTGGAGCCGTTCTTGGGGCGGACATACATAGGCTACACACACAACCACAGATAACTTTCGGATTTATAGTATAGCTCATTTTCAACTATTGAGCACACAGCATGACTTCTACAGAAATCAGACGCTCGTGCGATTTCTAAAAACGGGATATGAACACAAAGATGCTGGACTAGGTTCAACAGTCGTTAATTCACTTAACGCGATGTCAGAAGTGCCACGGTGATAGCAGTGATGTAGTCGAGTCCACCTGAGCCGAGTCCGAGACCGAGTCCGAGTCCAGCTAAGCCGAGTCCGAGTCGAGTCCGAGTCCTAAGGGGTTCGAGTCCGAGTCCGAGTCACTAAGGACCGAGTCCAAGTCCGAGTCCGAGTCCCAAAACACCAAGATCCACTGAAACACTCAATAGGCCTATTATGACATAGAAAAATATCGATAATATATATATACGCAAAAAATTTAATGTAATTTATCCAAATCGAACTTACAAAAAACTGAATTAGATAAAGTTTTTGACACAAATTCTTCCACTGCAAAGCACAAGTTCAACAGTCGCATCTTATGTTGAGGTTAGCGGTTAAAACTGCTATCCATAAGCAATGCCTCTACTCTTAGAGTAAATATTCGGAATCTTTGGTGTGGGGAAACGGGGTCCATCTACTGTCAATATCATCTGCCCTCAGCAGATGTACCCCAGCACAGACCAAATAAGTGCTACGACATTGCCTACATGTTGCAATCGACCAATTATGTAGTAGGCCAATCTGATCTAATAATGGAGATCAAAATAAACATCTGCGCCCGTTTCCAAGATCAGAGGAGTTCTAATAGCCACCAGCCACAAATACCAATAGACGCGTCCAACCACTTTCCTGACTTGTCAACATCTAGATCAATTAAAGGTTTCAGCATATCAGGTCCTAATCCAAGTTTATTGAGGTGTCGAAATATCAAATTCGATTTCGACCGTATGCATGCCATGGATGCCTGGTTAGTGGTTATGTTTGTGTAGGCCTATATGTAGCCAATCTATAAGCTCAAGTTCAAATATTTCCAATCGCCCCTCCCGTAACCGCCACGCCGACCAACATCAAATGCACCTGTAGGCTAATTAACTTCGCTCGCCCTCTGTGGTCAGCGGTGCCCAGTCATCCGTCACATTACCGGTACTTCAATGTCAGGTTGTTTAACGGACAGGTGTCAGATGTCTTAAACCCGTAGTACAAAGGGTTCCTTTGTTTGAGTTGAGTCATGAAGAAAGCAGGCGAAACCTCTGAATTGGTTTTGGCAATACAGGTTGTGTCCTGTTCCACGGAGAATTCGTGACTCGGAAACCGAGTCACCAAGTCAAATTTCGAGTCCCGGGCTTCGAGTCCGAGTCCAAGTCCGAGTCCTGACGGTCCGAGTCCAAGTCCGAGTCCGAGTCCGAGTCCGCAAAAAATCGGTCTCGAGTCGGACTCGAGTCCTTAGCCGGACTCGAGTACTGCATCACTGGGTGATAGGCCTATATCTGAGAGATACTGCCAGAATAGGCAGTTAAGCTACTTAAACGTAGGCTACGAGTTGTAAGAGGAGGTCCAAAAACGAACTTTTTGCTGAAATATTAGATATAGCCTATGTCATGTTCTTTCCAGGAGAGATGTTGAACAGCATAAATTAATTGATCAGTTTCTAAGGAGATTTAGTAGCGTTACAGCTAAGTGAGCTAACTTACTGTGTTCTATCGTAAAATAAAATTTCCAACCAATTACTGTTGGATATTTCGAATAACTGGGTAATTTTGTATTAGGATCCCACCACCAATGGTATCAAAGGCTTTGGTCAGGTCGATAAATTATTCCTATCAAATATTCCTATTGAGTATTCATTTTAATCGAATGCAGCCGTTATATTATCATGTATACCTAGGAGCGGCATGAATATTGAATGGCCGCATTAAAATCCATGCTGGGAGTATAGAATATCGAATTTAGTAATAATATTGTTCTTAAGTCGCACTTGCTTGGCCTTTAATTAAAGGAGCAGTGGCGGCGTGAGGATTTCGGTTTTGGGGGGCTGGAGCCTCGGTGAGGAAATTTCCAATTTTCATCCGCCGAAATTTCTGACGACCTTTTAGGGGCTTAGCCTATTATAAAGGGGGCTGCCACTGAAAGGGAGTACAGATATCTAAGTCGGTTTAAAGGGAACAGTTAATAATTTTTAGTAATGTTTTTTGTTTTGATTTGAAAAGGCAATGAAAGGCTATAACCTAAAATATTCAAAGATTATTCACCCTCACATGCTAAATGAGTAGATGATTATCTATTTCTTTAGCATGGGAGGTTGAATTGTATAACTTAATTGAAATAATTCATCCATAGCTATTATGATTATTGTGTCGAGGAGTCATATTTTCCAAATTTATACACACATCGAGGGATATTAATTGTTAGGGAATGAGCAATGTCAGTGAAGTAGGCCTAGTTATTTAATTCAGTTACAAATTTTATTGGGTATGTGGAGAGGAAACCATTAATTTCATCTTTATCAATATAATATCTATGCTTTCATCGCTGGATATACCAAATAATTTTAAAATGTTTGTTTACATACACAATCGCACCAAACTATAGAGACGTTGTATAGGAAATTCCGACTTAACAGCGTCGTTAAAATTAGCGACAAATTTTTAAAAAAATCAAGTTGCAATTCATTCATTCATTATAACGGAGATTTATATAGAGCCAATTTCAGGTTACTACTCACCAGCGCTCCCGACCCAACATCGGCTGAAAACATAGCCTACAGTTATAGGCTGAGCAAACCTAGGCGTAAGGTGCATAAAATGTGTAGGCCTCAGTCTATTCCGAACTATGGGGCCAATAACAGAGCAATTACACTTTGCGATTGTACTGAACACAAAACAAAAACAGCGCAAAAGAACGACTATACGAAAATTGGATAGAGTGCAAACAACACAAACAAAAGCAGTCACATAGATCAAGTTTCAGCGTATCGTCACTGCAGTAGGCTAATAGAAATGTTTCGATGGAGTTAAAGGGCTTAACTAGACATGAGCATAAATTGAATAAAACATGTTTGAAAATCGAAAAAGAAAAGCAAGGTTCATGAGAAATTATGTTGACTCTTGAGGTGTCTAGTCAAAACAGCAATACTTCGTTGTACTGCAGTCTACTAAGGTAAAAATGATAAGAAATAATGCATGAATTGATTAATAAGTTGAGTTGCTTCACTTTCCCATGTATCTTTGTTCAGAATGGTTGAGCGCCATAGTGTGAAATATTTCAAGCAATATTATTTTTAGACGAAACATCGGTTTTCTTATAAGTTCGAAGATCGTATGTTTAATTTGCAAACGCGACATAAAACGAATACCAGAAGAATTGTATCAGAACATATTGCCTTATAGGCCCTCAGTCTGAGAAAAGAACAGAGTGGAAACGTATTCTGGTATAAATTAAATTGCTACATTTAATCAAGAATGAACTTAACATAATTTTCCAAACTGAACATTGGGAAGTGCTTTACACACTTGAGTCAGACATGGAGTGGATCCTATCATGGCGTCTCAAACCTAAAGCATGTATGAACGTTTTCTGACATAGCAGGCATAAGTATGGTTTCTCTCCAGTATGTGTTCTCATGTGCCACTTCAGATAACCTCCATGCTTGGTTGTAAACTGACATAATTGGCAGTGGAATGGTTTCTCATGCATGTGAATTCTTGAATGCATTTTCAGATCACCGGATCTGGTGAATCGTTTTTGACATGCTTGGCATTGATATGGCTTTTCTCCAGTATGGATTCGAACATGACATTGCAGATGATGAGAGAGGGAATAACAGCGTTTACATGTCTGACACTGGTATGGTCTCTCTCCAGTATGGATTCTAACATGAATTTGAAGCGTTTTATATATGAAAAACGATTTATTACAATAAATACACAAAAATGGTTTCTCTCCAAAATGCATTTTCTCATGACTTCCTAGACTTGAAGAGCATGAGAACGTTTTCTGACAGGCACGGCAAAGAAGTAAGCTTATCGATGATATTCAAGTCTGATTATGAATCTCTGATGACAGAGTTGCAGTAAAGAAAATTGCATGCTAGCAGTGTCGTAAATATTGGCCACGAATTTTTGAGAAAGTTGCAATTCATTAATTAATTAATTTAAGGAGATTTATATAGCGCCTCGTTAAGGTTACTACTCAGGAGCGCTCCCGACCCAAAATCGTCTGGAAAGTACTGTTTTAAGGCTGTGAAAAGAGACAATTCAGCAATCGTAGGCATAAGGCGCATAGAGAGTGTAGGCATAGGTCTATCCCATACCATGGGGCCAATAACAGAACGATTATGCGAAAATTGTATTGAGGGTGAACAACACAAACAAACAAAAAAGCTATGCAATCGATCTTGTTCGGCATATCGTCAGTGCAATGATGGAAACAGTTCGATGAAGTTAAAGTCTGAAACTAGACTGTGGCATAAATTGAACAAAACATGTTTGAATATCGACAAAGAAAGCAAGGATAAAAAAAATTGTGATTACTCTTGCGGCATCTGGTCACCATTCGATAGAGCCGCTATGTTGAGAATCGTTGTGCGCCATAGCGTGAAGTATTTCAGGCAATTTTTTATTGTCACATGGGTTTTCTTATAGGCTCGAAGATCTATAATGTTTTACTGGCAAACATGACATAAAACGGTGTCACGACAACTCATCTGCCGACAACTCGTCTAACGACAAGTGGTCTCCGGACAATTCGTCTACAACTGTTCTACAGACAACTGATCCAGCGCTTGAGAAATGGAATCTGGATGAAAGTTTTCACAGGTGAAATGGAGGTTGGATTGATGAAAAAACGTAAGAGAAGTGAAATCTGGATGATGGCTCTTTTACAGGTGAAATGGAAGCTGGTTTGACGAAATCAACGCATGAGAAATAAAAGCTGGATGAAAGTATTTCTCGATCTGAAATAGAAGCTGGATAGATGAAAAGCGCTTAAGTAACGGAAGCTGGATAAGGGTATTGTTTATATCTGAAATAGAAGCTGGATTGACGAAAACAGCAGGTTGGAAAATTAAAAGACTTCCTTTCATCAAGAATGAACTGTAACATAATTTTCTAAACTGAACATTGGAAAACAGTGTTTTACAAACTTGAGAGAGACATGGAGTGGATTCTTTCATGAAATCTCAAACCTGAAGCATGTATGAACGTTTTCTGACATAGCAGGCATAAGTATGGTTTCTCTCCAGTATGTGTCCTCGCGTGAAACTTTAGAGAACCTTTATACTTGGTTGTAAACTCACATAATTGGCAGTGGAATGGTTTCTCATCAATATGAATTCTTGAATGTGTTTTTAGCTCAATGGATCGAATAAATCGTTTTTGACATACTTGGCATTGATATGGTTTTTTTCCAGTATGGAGTCGAACATGACATTGCAGATGAGAAGAGCGGGAATAGGTGCGTTTACATGTCTGACATTGGTATGGTCTTTCTCCAGTATGGATTCTAATATGACTTTGAAGCGATTTATATATGGAAAACGTTTTGTTACAAAGAATACACAGAAATGACTTATCTCCAAAATGTGTTTTCTCATGACTTCTTAGAATTGAAGAGCATGAGAACGTTTTCTGACAGACGCGGCAAAGGTATTGTTTGTCTCCGGTGTGCTTTCTTTTGTGCCTCTTCAGATAGCCTTTATGTTTAGTTTTAAACTCACAAAACTGGCATTGGCAGGGCTTCTCTCGTGTATGGGTTATAGCATGAGTTGCTAAACCCGAACACTGAGTAAAACCTTTGTTACAGACTTGACATTGGAAAGATTTCTCTCCGGTATGAATTTTCGCATGACGTGCTTGATTTGAATATTCAGAAAAACGCTTTCGACATACTTGACATTGAAAAGGCTTCTCATCAGCATGGATTCTAATATGGTTCTGCAAATTGGAATACCGCTGGAAAAATTTATTACATACATTGCACTGAAATGGTTTCTCTCCAGTATGAATTCCAGTGTGTGTTTTCAGACTTGAAGAATATGCAAATGTCTTGTCACATACCAGGCAGAGGTATGCTCTTTTTGCAATATGGATTATCTTGTGCTCCTTTAGATCTCGGTAACTGATAAAGTCTTTTTGACAAAAGTCGCACGAACGGTTTGTCTTCGCTTTGAGCTGATTTCTTTTATTTCCTTTTGAGTGACTATCGAGCAAAAATGATTTATGGCATTGCTGTGAGTTATCCATATTATCTTTTGTTATATTTCGAATGAAGTAGCCTAGTCTACTGAATTCTGTGAAGAAAGTCTTTCCGAATTCATTCCTTAGTAGGAATTGTGTAATTAATTTTTTGGGAACTGTCAATTTTATAGTAGGCACCGGTTGGCCTGCCTGTTTTATCCCATTCTTGTGCAATTTTTTAGGTTTGTGGTTGTAATTAAACTGCAGTCTGTTCTCTTTTTGAAATTGCGCGGTATTTCAGGCATCCAGTAAGAAAATTAGTCTTCTCTTCCATTTAAATAATCAGTTTCTTAATCTAAACAAAAATGAAAAACACAGTAATTCACACCAAAAAGAGAATATGCGGCTGAAAAAGGAAAAAATTGTCAGAACTTATTAATTAATGAACGAATTGAATCTATAGCCTACCGAAAGTTACATTGTGTAGTTACCGTAGACTGCTGATTGTGATGACGTCAGCATTCTTGTGCTCAAAACGAGAGCAAAGAGTTTATAAGTTACAGAAGAGGAGGCAGATTCAATAATTGGAAAAAGAAGTTTGCATTGCACCAAACAGCGTATTAAAAAATCAGTTCTCAAGTATGACTTTTGTAGAAATTAGAGGTTTGATTTAATTTTTAAACAATGAACATGATGAACCTGGAAGACATTCAAGAGTGGGGCTTATTCCGCCTTATGCGAAGTCATAAATACCATCGTCTACAAATCTGTGTTAGTTTCAGCAAGCTTATAGCGTCGTTGTGTGATGACATAACTACACCCCCCTCGTTGGTACATGCGTTTGACTGGCACTGTCAAAGTGCAAACTGTGGTGGAGTTGAACGGTTCTGAGGAAGACATTGACACAATTATCCCGTTTTGGAACAGCTCTTATGGAGCAAAATTTTTAATGAACTGTGCTGATATCTTGGACTTAAAAAATAATGTTTCAGCGTATGCATATTGTCTTTTGACAAATCTCAAATAACATATGCGAAACGGCATATGTTCGTTTTAAGAACAGTGGGCTAATAGGCTACTGACAACCCGCGACATATCGAACATGTACGAAATGACATTGCGACCAGTGATTCCGTTAAGGTCTGAATTCTTGGAGTCATGGACGCATCACATCAACAAAATTGGAGTCCACGCCAAATGGATGAGAGTCATGGACTCCACACCCTTCCATTTTTGGAGTCCCATCGGGCCATAAAATTTCTATAGAATTTTTCGCTAAATGTGCAAATGTCGAACTTTTTATATTATAAACGCCATTATCATTAGGCTATATAATTATAGCCTACGCAAAAATCGCATTTTGACCCGATCATCCTGTTGCAACTCGTACATTTTGCGAACTTTCACATGCGTACGCAGGCCTACAAATTAGTTCTAATTATAACCCTTCTCCGTTTACAAAAGTTAATTTAGCTGAAATCAGCTATAAAACTAGGTTTGATCATTTTACCGTTGGCTACTTTTTTTAAAACATCTGTAGTCGTAGATACCAATAGGCTTACCTAAAATAACAAGTTATAAACTCAAATTATAACCAGCTTCTCCAGAGGTGGGCTAAATTATAACGAAATATAGGCCTATGATCGAGGATGCGTCAGAAGTCAAACAGGCTATAGGACTTGGACTATAGCCTATAGACTAAGTCAACGTTCAGTAGAAGTTTTAGTTTTTAAATTTTTGAGATTAAAGTTTCTGCCATTTAGAAGCAAAAGCTGTTGTTAAGAGCATAATCAGATTGCATCATAATTGAATTAATATTGACTGGAGAGCGCCTCTGAGAGGACTTCCTGAAGAGGTTTATACCTTCTTGAAATGAATGAATGAATGTAGACTTTTGTAGAGCCTGAGCGATTTAAAGTGCGATTGTCGCTAAAATCACAGAATAGATTAAGCGTAGCTTTATCTATTCTGAACATCGAAAAATGAAAATGAACATCGATTTCAAAATAAAGAGGGAGATTTTGGACACTAGCATAACCAGTACCAATCTTCCTGGCGATAATTTAGACTTTTCAAAGAAAATATTTTAGCATTTCCTTTCTCTTTTAATTTTCTTGATTTTAAGATCCGTCCCGACGACGGTCATTACTTTTTAAGCCAGGAACACTCATGAGAACGATATATAGGCTGTAGAGTATAGACCTATTATTATAGCCAATTATACACAGTAGCGTAGCTAGGGGGGGTCAGGGGGGGTACACGTGTCCCCGGGCGCCGAGGGAAGGGGGCGCCAAAATGAGGGTTGAAAGTAGCAATTTTGCACTTGTATTTTGGCTAATTTGTACCATATAAATTTGTAAGATTCAATTTTGGCGCCCCAAAACATTCAGTAAGAATCATATTGCTTACAAACCGCTTGCCAGGCATGATTTTGGCGCCCCATTGCGCACCAACAGGCGCCCCATACTCATTGTAAATGACCAAGCCACAACGCAGCTGGGGTTGTTAGGCCACACACACTCTGGCTGCACCCAAGATATTTCCACTCAGAAATATCCCACCCCAGTTAATGATCCACGCACTACAAATTCGCGCGGTCAACTGGTTGTGAAGGAATCTTGGGTCAGAATGAATAATTATCTGGATTCTGCTGCATCCATTGCCCAGTTCGCCCAATGGCCGAATAGAAGGTGAGTGGGGTTACTGGAGTATGCTGGCTCGGGTAGAGTTAGTACCTTTCCATCTGTGGGCTGCTAGTAGATTAGTCTGGCTTGGCTCTTGTCTCTGAAACTGATGCCTGATAAGCAGAGGGTCCCAGATGGATATTTGTCTACTTCATTGGGTCAAGAGGTCAACAGCTCAGGCGTTCTTTCAAGAGGGCATTGTGCTGTCTTGTACTGTTATTTTGTTTGAATTCAAATAATTAGGTCTACTATTTAATTTTAAATAATAAATTTATTAGTTTTACGTTATATAACTCAGTGCAAAATAATCAACTACCGGTACGTATAGGGCCTACTTATTAAATTTTTATTCTTTCATCGACAGCATGCACGAAGACCTATGTTTTATGATATATGTATGATATTATCAATATCATTGATAAATTTCGAATGATAGGCCCTACTTAGTTTTTAGTTTAATATTATTAAATATTGTATTAAATTAGAAGTCACAAAGGTTATCGGAAAATACAAATGTGCGACAAGAGGCGTTTTGTCCCAGGTGCGGGGTAAAACGTTCCTCTGAACACCTTGTATTTAATTATTTTGTAATGTCATCCTTTGGAATTTTATTAAACACGTAGTACTGTATTTAGGATATTCACCACTAGATCTTACAATAATTTCACGCTCGAAACGATATATTAGGCCTACTCAATTTGCAAATTAGAAGAAAAAACCTTTATAGGGGTGTCCCCCACCCCTCTACCCTAATGATGGTAGTGTGGTGGTGATGGTGCAGGACTAGAATCATGATAATTATGTTCGGTTTTCAGTCGAGAGTTCCAATAAGTGGCAACTGGCTATTAAGTAAGTGAATGTAAGTGAATGAGGTGAAATTGAAAGGCAAGATAGAATTAAATGAGCAAACTGGCGGAGGTCATTTGGGAGTTCGTTCTAAAGAATAAAGACAGTATAGGCCCTAAAGCAATGTGAAAAAATTTAATAGAGGGGGGGCGCCAATTTTGTAGTTCGTCCCCGGGCGCCAAATATCCTAGCTACGCCACTGATTATACATGACATTGTATGCTATGTACGTCACTCATTAACAAAGAAATTAAATATTCATAAATAGGTCATTGCATAAATTATTCACCAACAGTCAGTGTGTGTGTTTTTTTTTAGTTCAAGGCATGATGTAGGAAATACGTATTTCCTACATCATGGTTCAATGTATATGCAAATACGCAATGTATATAAACAGAGACAGTGACATAAATGCGGACTCCACGGTACTTTTTATTGGAGTCCCATGGACGCATCGTTAATTTGTTTGAGCGTCCATCCACAACTTCGGTGCGTCCATGGACGCACCACCTTTATTTTTGTGCGTCCTGCGTCAAATTTCGTGCTTCCGGGACGCACGGACGCACACTAACGGAATCACCGATTGCGACACAATAAAGTATTAAAAATGGATAAATGAAGTGAAAATCGTCTGAAATGTAATGCTTTCAGTTGAAAATACATATGTACGTACGTATAGCCTACACGTACGTGTACGTACATACATACATACATACATACATACATACATACATACATACATACATACATACATACATACATACATACATACATACATACATACATACATACATACATACATACATACATACATACATAAATACATACATACATACATACATACATACATACATACATACATACATACATACATACATACTTAAATACATACAAACATACATACATACATAAATACATACAAACATACATCGCAATTTATAGGCGCCCCTTCAAGGTACCTACTCAGCTGTGCTCCCGGCCGAGATCAAGCGAAAAAAACCAGTCTTCAACAGTTTGTGAAATTCAGAACAGCTTGGGAGGTGTCTCATAGTCAACAGAAGCCCATTCCAGGTTATTGGACTAACCACAGAGAACGAGCGCTTCCGCATTGTTGAAGAGCGAGTGAAAGGAACCATAAAGTCACCATGGACAGCACCATAAAACATTATGTGCATTGCATACATACATACATACATACATACATACATACATACACACACACACACACAGACACACACACATACATACATACATACATGCATGCATACACACACACAGACACACACACATACATACATACATACATACATACATACATACATACATACATACATATATACATACATACATACATACATACATACATACATACATACATACATACATACATACATACATACATACATACATTCATACATACATACATACATACATACATACATACATACATACATACATACATACATACATACATACATACATACATACATACATACATACATACATACATACATACATACATACATACACACATACATACATACATACATACATACATACGTACATACATACATACATACATACATACATAAATACATACAATGTCATACATACGTACTTACATACATACATGCATACATACATGCATACACAAATGATAGGACAACGAAGATGAAGTTTCAGTAATCGACTCGTGAGTAGATGAAGGCAATGACATCCAAGTTACAGACAGAGGGTTAGATTAGAACTAGGACTACTCTGGGCCGACTCAAGTGAAAGTAGGAAACACGCGTAAGATTGGCAATGTTTTCGGAGCATGCTATCAAGGACAAAGCCATGGTGCTATGTTATGATGCATGTATGTCATGTAATGATGTAAGGCTATAAGCGGTTGGCGTGGTTTATGATAGGCTTCTATCATGTAAATTATTTCAGAAGAAATTCGAAAGATTCCAGAATCACTCTTTTACTCGTGTGCGGATAATTAACTTGTATTGCTATTGTCCCGAGTCTTGCAAGAAGCCATTCCGATGCGGTGTTGATTATGAAGAATCAAAAATCATAATTGGGCAAACTGTACAAGTAAAAATTACCAATTTCATTATGTATGTTTAAGCAGTAGTCTTATTACAGTGGCCCTTCAAGATTATTTTCTTCTCAGAGGTGCAGCCGACTACTGTACAGTACAGGGCGAACACTAACACGCAGTTTCACGCCGAAGCGCATGTATAGGCTAAATGCGGGTGACGTAGCCTACTTGCCCACACTCCTTATGCGCGGTGACTTGAGGTGGATTTGATCCCGCATCCTTCCGACTTCATGGCCATAATTATGCCGATTATTGACAGGATTCTGTGATAGCCTATCTCTCAGCCAAAGGCGCTATTCACTAAAAGCTACAAAGCTCTTTCTCATTCCCTACAAATAGTACGGTCTGGAAATACAGTTTACCACACAGTGCTGAAACATTTAGAAGTCTACAAAGCGTCGTAAAATAGTCACGTTGAATTCAAACACTGCGTTTCCTGCTATGGAAGTGAAAATTAATCTGTTCATGTCTCTTGGGTAATTTTTAAATTGGCGATAACTCGTTTTAAAGTGAATTGAAACCTGAAAACAGTCGCGCTGACCCACAAATTTGCATAAGAAGCAAAAAGAAAATGTTTTGTGTTGCGAAATGAATCGGCGTCTGAGCCTTTTTTGGGACGGACATCCATACATACAGCTCTCAGACTTAGGCTATACTATAGATGAATTATTTCGTCTTATTATATTAGGGCTATTGCATTTATCTCCGGATATTGTGGTAAAAAGAAATAATATTCAATTTATTATACATGTAGTAACACGTGTATTTAGCAGTGGTTCGCAAGGCTATGACGCAATTTATTCGTTTATTATAGTTTGTACGCAAGAAAGCAGAAACCACATTATTTTCATGCAATATTTGATAATATTTAAAAGGATTATTTTAAACAATATATTTGAATGGTTATAAAACGACCTATCTTCAGATCCGAAAATATTTTGAATGTGCAAAGGTGCAATTGTCAGTCATAAGCAGTGCGTAGGTCCTACTGCTGTCACAAACGTTCCTACTAATTATTTATTAAATATTAATAATTGGTGCTATTGAAATGCATTGCGCCTCCACCAGTGTTCCGTTACATCGCAACGAGCGACGTGGCTGCTCAAGTTCTAAATCGATCTGCTCGCTCCATATACCATGTTGGTACTCAACTCATCGTTGTCCTCCGGCGCATTTCCTTCGTGCTATACGGACGCATACGCAAAAAAGTTATATTATAACTTTTGTTCTGTTTCAAATATTTCTATGAAATTTGTCTACTGTACGTAGATATGAGCCCGTGAAATTTGATTTGAGAACTTTCTTATTTGTGACCAAGATATTGGCAAAAAACCGAAGGGGATAACTTTTTTATGGCCCACCCTGTAGACACTGAGGGTTTACCCGTGCCCGCGGGTTTCAACGAACCGTGGGTCGGGTATGGGTTGGGTACGCATTTCACGGGTACGGATAGGGTCATTACGGGTAGGCCTACCGGTATGCCGAGTTTTATAGGCGCCAATTTACTAGATCAGTTTTAGACATAATATTTCATAACGATACACATAGGATTACAGGAGTAATGAACGCCGCACATACATGTAGTATTGTTGGAAAACGGCCGCTTTTTGCACCGACGTTCGCAGACCCTTAAAACGGCAGTGCTTATAATCATCTGCTAAATAGTAAAAGTGATCAATGAAATTACTAGTAGCTTAGCTTGGATGGTAGATTTTGGCAAAAACTGAGATTATTTCCAACTGATGGAGTAAACATTAACTTGATATCCTGCGACGATCAGTTGTTTCTTTTCTTCGTCGTAACACAATCTCTTTGGACAGCCGATCCCCATTTCTTCTTTCTCTCCTGTTGGAATAAGAATTCTGTTCCATCTAAGATCGGAATCCAAGAGAATCACTCTGTCATTGAATGAATCAACCACAAACACTCGATCGTCTGAATCGATCGAGAGATAACGAGGTTCATTCAGTTGTTGTGTTTCATTTGAAGGAATGAAACGACGAATGACCATCTGTCCATCTCTACTCAATTCGCTGATGCTCCACCTTTTCATTACCATCTCATTTTCATTCGACTCACTCTCTAACTTCTCTTGAACCCACTTATGGCGTATGATGAAATTCCCGATAGATGTTTCCACTGCGTGACGAGGATTCTTGATGTCTCTTGGTAACTGAACGGATCGAATAAGTTCTGCGTCTGATCCGTAGATCATCAGAGAGGAATTATTCAGAACCAGGAGCCGACCATCAGATGACGCTGACAGACTTTGTGGCGTATAATCAATATTAAGCCATTTAATGATTTTGTGTCCGCCATCTTCTTCTTTTGTTATCTTCCAAGCGCATTTCTCATATAGGCTTACACCAGTGACGTAGAGACAATTTTCCCTCTCATTGGATCGAATGTCATCGGGAAAATGCATTTCAGTTAATTCGATTTCCCTCTGCAAATTAAATGGATTTTGATCTTCAAAGACATGAATTACAGGATAAGGAGGAGGAAGAAAAGACGATCCAAGGAGTATGTAGATTTCGTTTCGCAGCTTAGTCACTCCACGCAGATGAAGATCTTTATTTACTTCCGTCTTTATTCTCTGAGTAAAACTGATGTAAACCGCACATACGACTAGAATAAGGAACAAAATAAGAAACAAAATAATAATTACTAATACGCAAATAATTGAGTGCTAGTTATTAGCTTTGTTTTTTGTATAGTTTATCGGTCTTATAACTGAATGATGATGATGATGATGATGATGATGATGATGATATATCTGCCCGAATGCAGGTTCATTGGTTTTTATGCCTCTGGGAATGAGATGAGTGAGGTGGTTTCCCGTTGCCTTCCTCACAGACAATTATTGTGGGTGAGCAACCTTTCCAAGGTCGCTACGTTGTGGCTTGAGGTAGATTCGAAACTGTGACGCATTGGTCACAAGGCGCCGAACTTAAAATTGCATCACCGCGTCCCACCAATAATAAAAGAAGGTTATTCTTGATCGTAGCTTGTGTTTCTATTAGGCCTACAACACAATAGGAAATAGAAATGATTTGGTAACTTAGATAATGTGATTTGTAACTATGTGTTTCAATTTTTTTAAATACTATGTTAGTTTAATTTGCTTTTCATTCTGTCTAAACATCTTTAAAATTACTCTACACATATCACTGCAAGTCTCTTGTTGCCTCTCCGTCTTTTACCGTCTGTATAATATTTGCCTTCCATACCAAGTTAGTGGTTCCATCTTAATTTCACTCTAGGAAGAATACTCGAAATTTGAGTATTGTAAAAGTCGGTGACAATAATAATTGGTTGTTGTATTATCGTAAAGCTACTTAATTTGTATTTAAAGAAATTAAGTAGCTTTACGATAATACATCAAACAATATTTTCCCCAACTTATAAAATACAAAACAACTGAAATTTTATATAAACCTCCATACAAATCTCAGAAGTGCAGACGGCGCAACTGCAATTATAATTATTGCAAAGCAATAGTATTGTGAGTGAAGGACTTGATGTAGGTCCCTATATGCACAGCAAACTGCCTCCGGCAAGGATCGAACCCTTATACTCCACGTTACAGGCCGCCCACTCGAACCAATCAGCTGCCGTGTCTCACGATTTATATCTAATATGTGCACTATAATTATATATTAAAAGATTGTCCACTTCAACGTACATCCTGCTGATTAAGGGCTGACTTAATCATCTAAAAGTAAATCTAAGTTCCTAATTGGCGACGATTTGCTTTTATGACGAGGGACTTCAGGAGTACTTGCATATGGTTCTGTTGAATTGATTCCTATCGATGTTGATCACCATTGAAAGTGAAGTTTGAATACTTTCAAAGAATACATCTCTCAGCTCATTCGATTCGTACATCTTCTGAATAGATTCAAGTGCTGCTTGTGAACGACACCAAAGCCAAACGACCACAGTTCGTCTGTCCAACTGAGAGTTCAGGATTTCTAAACCTTCATCCTTCAGTTGACTGATGATTTTGTCAGTTCGATGTGACCGTGGTTTTGTTCCGTTTCGAAGATCTTCGATTTTCTTATGAAGCTGCTGCGATTCTTCCATTGACGATGTACGCTCTGCACCATGACTTTGCAGTTCAATTTTTGTTGTACCTAAAGGCAAAATCAACGTTTACATAATTTCCAGCAAAGTTGCTCAGACATAGGTTTAGATGACTCCGGTTAAAAAAAATTGTAGGATTGAGACGCGACTCCGAAACGAAATTGCGTCTAATTTGAGCAAAAACTAATAGAACATTTTCGTAATAGGCCTATAGGCTATACTTTAGAACACAGTTTGTCACACATGGAACAGCTAAGCTTCGTCCAATTCTGTCATATCAACGGTTATTATTATTATTAATATTATTATTATTATTATTACTATTATTAATAGTATTATTATTATTATTATTATTATTATTATTATTATTATTATTATTATTATTATTATTATTATTATTATTATTATTATTATTATTATTATTAATCATTATTATTATTATCAAGCAAACCTTGTTAACCACATGCCTCTGAATAAAGTTTATACTTTGCACCTCCTCCGCTTTCAATGATCCTTGCCACTGTCTTCTGGTTGGTTTGTCGAAGACATTTGACGAAATCTGAGAACATTGTTTCGTCGATTGATTCCGCGACGTACAAAAGCTCTGCGTTCTTATCTTGTGTTGAATTCTGTCTTTGGATGAAGTGACTTTGTTCTTGCGTTATGCAGTTGAGAGACCACAGCGAAGCGATTAATTCATCAATTGGTTGAATATTTTCTAAGAGATAATTTCTGTTGTTTCTTATGATTGCAGATCTTTTCTCGGTTTTTTCATAGAAATCTGAAAGACATTAAAACCATCATTTTCATTGAATGGCTTTTCAGCATTGTTAGATTAGCCTACATGGGAGAATATCATCATTAGCGAAATATTCCAGTCCGAACTACGAAGTGAATAGAAATCTTAAATCTGATATCTGATGACGGAAAAGAAAACAGAATGGAAAATAAAATAGAAACGAAGTGATGAAATTTATTCAACTTGAAAAAGGAAGGCATTCAAGCCAAACTGTCTGGCCAACTAATTGCCAATACCATTATAGACTGCGGCATTTTTTTACACTCACTGTACCACAACGGAAACAAATGTAGCGGATCCGGAGTTTCATAATAAAAATTCTGAATATTCTTCTCTGCCTCAGACCTCATTGAGGTCACTCTTAAAGTCTAAACACTGGTTGCTCTTAATGTAAAACTATATACTAACACTGGTGTGAATCATTCCGTTTGATATCCGGCATACCAGCAACCTCTTGAACAGACCGATCATTAGTGGCTTTCTGTTCTGTTTATAGTTAAGATGTAGGCCTATGTATTCTGCGATCTGTTTTCTTGCAAATGATTGTTCTAACTGCGTGTGAGCATGAAAATAAGGACAAATAATTATAATCAAAACATATTCCCTATAGTACTATACAGGAGCGAAATGTGGACAAGGACGAAACGCTTGGTGGCCAAAATCGCAGCGTGTGAAATGTGGACAAAGAGGAATCTCCGGGGATTTGTATTTTTGTCTGCTTTGTCTGCGCGCTTTTGTCCTGCGCGTTTTTGTTACGGCGCAATGGGGAAGATATTTCCACTCAGAAAGTTTAAAAATTATAATTATTCGTGTCAAAATTTCTGAGCAAGTCTTGAGATCGAGAGATCTAAGTTGTGCAACTGTTAGTAGGCCTATTCTTGGAATGAACCTTACCTTTCCAGTAACGCCAGATATAACTCTTGAACCGTTTTCTGGATATTCGTTGATTGAAGCAAACGTCGACTGATATAAGGGATCTGATAACTTCTTCGTCTCTCTGTTTCACAGGTGAATTCAATATCAAATGCAGATATGACGATTGCAAGATCATGTCTAAGATTTCGAGTGGAAGATCATACAACTGCAAGAAAAAATATGCAACATTAACACTGGAAGACGATATTGAATGTTACTCATTCATTCATTCATTCATTCATTCATTCAAGAATTTCCATCGCGCCTCGTTCAGTCAATTGAGGCGCTCCCGATTTCACCACGGCAAAATGTCTGCGTTCTGAATTTATGTGCAGACGTAGCTCTTATGTAAACACGTTCAAGACCACTGGGCCCAAATTGTAAAGGTTTCGATTCTGCATAATTGCAGTTCGTGATACTCGAACAAAGGCACCTCTAAGGTCGTAGCTTGGGGTGTTTTGGGTGTTTGAACATCACCGAAATGAAATAATACTACCATGAAATTATGCATTTTACTAACACATTCATGATGTAAGGACTAATGAGATTTCATTTTGAAGTTCTTATTTCTATGTAATATTTCACAATTAGATTAAATTAATCAGCCTCCAAACACTTAGACCGTTGATTCAGTTGCTTGTCGCCTTGCCCAATGTCGTGTAAAAAAAACTAAAAAATCCTGGCAACGGCTTTGGGAATCTCGTTCTACTCAAAACTGATGGGCGGTGTCCTTAGATACCGTTGGAGCAAGAGAGCTCCTGCGGCTCTTACTTAGGCATTTTCGCAGATAGTCAGAGGCAACACCAAGCTCACATTTCCGGGCCAGGGCAGCGATTCTATCTATACTCAATACGTTGTCGTGTAACAAGCCAGAGTAATTTCTCTAGCATTTTTATAGCTGGAGACATTACTAAATTTAAACATAATTATGCGACCATCTGATCAAAATCAGGCACATGTCGATTATTTGGACAAATTTAGTGTCATACATCTTTTTTTAAAAATGAAGTTTTTTCTCTTTAAAACGAGGTAAATCTTGTTGTTCTATATACCTTGTTCCTGTCCAAAGTGATGAGCAAAAAATGGTTAAACCATTCGTATTACAATTCTGTGGAAAATGCATTTAAAGTTTCCTATAACTTTGGAATGCACAATTCTATAGCAACCATGTTTAGAAATTAATTGACATATAAACGGATTGCATAGCAGGCTAGAAGGAACACTGGGCTTTTCACTCATACCCCATTTGATATGCTATCTTTATGCTGGATATGTCGATTAATGGCGGGAAAGTGGAAAATGTCCGGAAAAGTCGTTGAATAATTTAAATAATAAAGACTTCTAAATCATCCAAAATATCATAAAAAATAAGATTTTTTCACAGATTGTTCTTTTAATGTGTTGAAATATATTTATTTGTCATTTTTTGTCATAAAGACAAAACCACAAATTGGGAAAATTTAGTTATCATCGCATTTTGGTCATTATCTAAGAAGTGTGCATAACAACATGCGCCTGGTTTTGGTAAGACGGGTCACATTTGTCCAATTAGGCGAGTTTCTGAGCGAAAGACTCGGTTAATCACTAGTTAATGTAGAATGTTTCGTAATAGCGTGTTTTGCATTGTATGTTGCGATTACAGATAGTAGGCTGCTTAAAATGCACGGAGTTTGGTTTCAGTTCTGGAGGGCCTACTTGGGTCTTAGGGCGGAAACATCCCATTTTATGACTTTTTTCATTGCTTCAGTTAAAATCTCGTGAAAATATATCATTTATCCGGCTAAAAAATTCACGACCCTTTTTGTTGCAATTGCAGACAGTAGGCTACTAAGAATGTAGGCTACGGAGTTTGGTTTCATTTCGGGGGGCTACTTTGGCCTTAGTGCGTAGACATCCCGTTTTGCCGGCAAAAAGTTTATGACTTTTTATTCCTTCAGTCAAAGTCTCGTGAACATACACCATTTTTCCGGTCAAAAAAGTTCATGACCTTTTTAATGATGCACCGCGGTCGTGAGACTTCTTGAGGTTTAGCCCCCAACACCTGATAAACTCCGCTAATGATGCTTAGCATAGTTCCCGAAATGTCATAACTGGAAGAGATAATTTACACACAGTTATTCTACCCCCAGCTAAATGTCAATCAATCGCTTTTTATGCCTGACTTGTCAATGTCTATTGCCTTCATTTTCAAATTCGGACTTGATGACTCAAGCAACCGGCCAAAAGGTCATTCTTATTTCTCAGCCATTGTGTCATTACTTCCTTTATTTATACACCGAGCATCAGTCAAAGACCGTTTCCAATGAGACCATCAAGTTGATCATGTTATTATCCTCGTTACTACCTTGCTTGCTTCAAAAATAAATTAATGGCACAATCTTACCGCAGTATGACTTCTATACGGTGTTGCGTTCTGTTCAATTTCTCCACTCCACAGTCTTTTAAATATTTCTTCAAAATAAGATATTGGAAATAATTTACTTAAATGTTTTTATCGTAAGATGCGTTCTATATTTCGCAGTGTTTCCACGATTTACTTTGCAGCAATCGTTGCAATGTAATGCAGGACAAAATCATTACCGACCAATGTAAACTAAACTGGCCTGTTTAATAAGCAATTGGCTGAATAAATAATTTGAGGGTCAGAAAATCGGTTGTCTAATCTGCACATTTACGCCTATATCATTTTTTAAAAGTCGCTCTGACTAAAGTTTCAAAACAACTTGTGATCAACAGCCCTGAGAAGACCAGGTTTTGTAAAAGAACATTTACTACGGTGTCGTCATGAAAGAAATTGGAGTAGCCTACCGTATATAGTGTGTCTATGTAATGTAAATGCAATGCAATGTAAATCTTCGAGAATTTCTCAGCGCCCACAAAAGCCACGTCAGGGAGGCCAGCTTATTCACCGGTGTAAAGGTTTCAGGGCCTACCTGGGAACGGCGGTCCCAAATTATAACATTAAATAAATCAATCTGACGTGTCGTAATAGTGCGGTGTATTGGATGGGCGCATAGAAACGATGTTTCTTTTGCACTCCACACTTATAAAACGACCAGCAGACCTCCAGCGTCACAAGCTGTTTGTAATGCTGCACTACCACGCTTGAGAAATAGAAGTTGGATGAAGATCTTTTACAGGCAAAATGGAGACCGGATTGATGAAAAAACACAAGTGAAATAGAAGTTGGATGAAGACCTTTTACAGGCGAAATGGAGGCTGGATTGATGAAAAAACGCAAGAGAATTGGAATCTGGATGAAGGTTCTTTTGCAGGTGGAATAGAAGCTGAATTGACGAAAATAGCGCATGATAAATAGAAGCTGGATGAAGGTATTTCTACATGTGAAATAGAAGCTGGATTGATGAAGAAACGCTTAAGAAATGGATGCTGGATAAAAAAAACACACTTTTTGCCCATCCAATACTCCGCACTATCGATTTATGGAATGTTATAATTTGGGACCGCCATTCCCAGGTATGCTGGTTTCAGATTACCCCCTCCTAAACATTACCCCCCCTGCAAACTGTAAATTGCATCAATCATCGCATTTATTGCACTAAAACGATTTTTAAAAATCATCCCGCTTTTTGTTTTGGTCTGAAGATTTTCATCCGTCATCCCACTTCATGGTTTGTTATCAATATTTTCATCTGTAACTAAAATACTATTCGCCGCTGAAGTTTACATGGAGAAAATGGCTTCGAGGCTATTATTTTTTTCGGATCAAAATATTGATAGCAAACCACGAAGTGGGATGACGAATGAAACTCTTCAGACCAAAACAAGAAGCGGGATGATTTTTCTGATTTTTTAGTGCAATAAATGCGGTGATTGATGCAAATCTAGTTTCCGGGGGTAATCTGAAACCGGTTTCAAGTTACCGGGGGGTAATGTTTAGGAGGGGGTAATTTGAAACCTTAACACCGGCGCTAACGTCTGTGTCTAGACGTGGTAAATGAACTATGATACGGTAATGAAACAGGTGTTCTTAGGCCGACTAACGAGTAGCCTAACAAGTTACGTTACACTTAGGCTAGCCTATAGTGCCAGAAATTGCCAATTTATTATCATAGTGAACTCTTTCATAAGTCTACACATCCGTTTCCTCATATTTTCATATTTCACTTCTTATTAGGCGTATTTGATTGCAAATTACATGTAAATATATTATGTGGTAGATTGAGTCTGTGTCACATTGTTTTATAAAAATCGTCCGATGATCAATCGTCCCGTGATCAATAAAGTCCCCTTATCAATCGGGACTGTATTGCCTAAAGAGTTTGGTTTACAGTCGCGAGTGGAAAGTAGCAAAGTACGTAGAGGAGAGATTAGATAAAAGAGCGATCTATAATTACCGACGATGGACCAGAAAACTGACTGGGTCTCATGGCAGTATGTTTGAAGAAAAGTAACTGTTTCTTTCCACTGACCTCTTTTGCAACTTGAAGACAATCGCAAATCAGGATTCCGACGTATGCGATTACTTTCACTTTCGTTTCCAAAATCTTGTCTTGCAGTGGCGTCCATAGTGATCGTTTGCGGAAATCTAGGCTATTCAATCTGTGTCTTTTACAGTCTGTTATTTCTTTAGGCTACTGAACGATTCTGTTATGGTTAAAACGTCGACTTCTTAATAACGTTTAACATTATTATGGTTACTGATTTAACAAGAGACACATATAATTATATGAGAAATATAAATCCTACTTCGTGGCTGCGTCAACAAGGCTGAACGTAAATTTATTGGAGTCTATTTTTAGGAAGGAACTTCTACGCATCATCGCACAACTGTTAACCTATCTCGTTTTCGCTGCCCCTGAATGTTTGGCACTCTCGCCAGTAAAATGTCTGGGGTTCGAGATCGGCAAAAACAGTTGCCGCCATAATACTGCAAACATTTCTATTGGTGATAAATCCGGCGAATTAGGCGGCCAGTCTCCCGGTGAGATGTAGGCCCTATCCATTGATATTTTTGTTTATGCCGATCCCGAACCAGAGACATTGCACGCCTTAAAACGTCGGCTTCGTAAGACATGGACATCGATGCCTCTGACAACTCTGAAAAATCTAATTGACTCGACTTGAGGCTGTAATAAAGAGCAAAGGAAACGGTAAACGTGTAGTTTAGCGTCGTAAATTATTTCCACGCTTTTAATAACACAAAAAGAGCAGCAAATTATTTCTGATAACGTACATTTCACCAACTGATGTAGCAGCACACTTAAAATTTGGTAAGGAAAAGAATATTGACAGAAAATATGTTTTTAAAATGTCACATTTCTCATGCGAAATCGCCGTTCGAATCGCCATTGAACCACATCATTTGCCCAGAAGTTGGGGTAGGCTATACGCGCACACAACCAGCGACGTATATTGATCCATGCGACTATAAATAACGTGTACGTCAATACTTCGGTCCTAACTTCAAAATGAGAAATGGAAGCTGGATGAAGTTATTTCTAGATCTGAAATAGAAGCCGGATTGATTAAAAAACGCTTAAGTAATGGAAGCTGGATGATGGTATTTTTATATCTGAAATAGAAGCTGAGTTGACGAAAATAACGGGCGAGAAATAGAAGCTGGGTTAATAGAAATAGTCTAGCTTAAATTGGAACTGGACTGATGAAAAATAATCATTATTGAAACAGAAGTTGGATTCATAAAACAACTGATGCAATTGAACAAGCTGGACTTTTACTTACTTACTTCTTTGTTTTTGCCTGCTGTCTTATTGCACACTTGCCGCACGCAACTTCCGGAAAGGGTCAGAATTGAATATCAACTTCGATCGGCGGTTTGTTATGACAAAATATTAAAATTTTTCAATCGTAAGAATATCGAAATGAAATTTTATACGCTTAAAGACAATTCATATCTGCACATGGTGGTCAGATTACATCAAAATATTTCAAACGGAACAAAAGTTAAACCGCTTTTAGTGGGGCCACCCCCGTTTCTTGACGACTCAAAGACGTAACGCAGCAAAAAGGAGCAAAAACACGATTTTATTAAGTCTCATCTTAAATAATTGTTATCAGATGGCCTTGATATTGCCAGATGATCATTATTATTACTATTTAAAAAGAAACAGGGTACCAGCGAAGCTGCACGTCACTGAGAAGTCACTTAGCAAGATGACCATCAAATTGGTAAATAAGGAATCTGTCAGATTAATCAGGGGTCCATCAAGAACTTTGCAAAGATACTCAAAAGAAGTGCTGGCACGGGAGGCGTATAAAATTTCATTTCGATGTTCTTACTTTTGGCCAAGATATTGGCCAGAATAATTAGATTGGTTTTTGTTACTTTTTGTTGCGTCGCGTTTTTTGAATCGTCAAAAAACGGGAGGTGACCTCACTAAAAGTGATGTATATAATTATTATGGTTGTGTTTGTAAAGGCGCCTTTGTAACGGCATGTGCTGTGTTACGGCGCCATAGAAATTGTCGTCATTATTATTATTATTGATATCTATTCATTTAGCAAGGGAGAGTGAATTGTATAACTGAATTTAAATAATTCGTCCATCGCTATTATGATTATTGTTTTGACTTTTGAGGCGTCATATATATGTACATATTCGAAAGTTAGACACAGATCTAGGGATATTAATTGCCAGGGAATGAGCAAAGTCGGTGAAGTAGTTATTTAATTCAGTTGCAATTTTTAAATTAATTTTAGTCTGTGGGGAGGACATCATTTATCTTTATCGATCTAATATCCCTGCTTTCATCAACGGATCTACCAATAATTAATCTTTAAATTTTATTTCCCCGGTATCATAAAAATGATCTCTGATGATAAAGTTGTTGTGAATAAAATTGCATGTTAGTAGCGTCGTAAATATTGGCAACAAATTTTTGTAAAAGTTG
This sequence comes from Lumbricus terrestris, assembly GCA_949752735.1. Lineage (NCBI taxonomy): Eukaryota > Metazoa > Annelida > Clitellata > Crassiclitellata > Lumbricidae > Lumbricus > Lumbricus terrestris. The sequence goes on from OX457042.1 coordinate 52,138,746, forward strand.
CAATTCAAACATTAATTATTACGGAGATTTATATAGCGCCCCTCTAAGGTTACTACTCAGGAGCGCTCCCGACCCAAAATCGACTGGAAAGTACTGTTTTAAGGTTGTGAAAAGACGCAGTTCAGCAATCGTAGGCATAAGGCGCTTAGAGAGTGTAGGCGTAAGTCTATTCCATACCAATGGTGTGCCGACATTTAAACACACGACACATAAACACGCGACACTTAAACACACGACAGATAAACACACGACAGATAAACACACGGACAGATAAACACACGACAGATAAACACGCCGCACTTAAACTCACCTTAAACACGATAGATGAAGACAGTGACACAATTATTAAAACGAGATGCAGGATAAGCCTATATCGGATGAAATCAATAGGCCTACCTTGATCCATTCATCCAGCTTCCATTTCTTAGGCGTCTACCATTAATCCAGTTTCGATGTAAGATATAAAATACCTTGATCCCGCTTCGATTTCTCGAGCGTTTTATCACTCACCTAGCCTCTATTTCTGATCTATGAAAACATCACTCCAGCTTCTATTTAAGATCTATAAAATATTGATCTCTTCATCGAGCTTCCATTTCTTAAGCGTTTATCATTCATCCAGCTTCTATTTAAGATATAAAATACCGTTGATCACGCTTAGATTTCTCAAGCGTTTTATCACTCATCCAGCCTATATTTCAGATCTGTGAAAACATTAATCTAGCTTCTATTTAAGATCTGTAAATCCTTCATCCCGCTTCCATTTCTTAAGCGTTTTATCACTCGCTTCTATTTCAGATACATAAAACTTCATCCAGCTTCCATTTCTTAAATGTAACAGAATCTGAGCGTGTAGCCATATCGTAATAATCAGGCAACGGCGGTGTGACAATCGAAGTGTCGGATTCTGTTAAAGATGGTCGTACACTAAATTCGTACAATAACAAGGACATGTAGGCTACAAAGTTCAGATTAGATTGGATGACCAGTCAAGGCAAAGCAGACACACAGACACTGCACACTGTGGTGCACAAACTTTGTGCACTGTGAATTATATAGTGTCTGTCCTTATGTTTATATCTCGTGTGTTTGAATGTCGCGTGATTAACTGTCCGTGTGTTTATCTGTCGTGTGTTTATCTGCCCGTGTGTTTATCTGTCGTGTGTTTAAGTGTCGCGTGTTTATATGTCGCGTGTTTAAATGTCATGGAACCGAAGCCAATAACAGAAGGACTCTGCGAAAAATGAATTGAGTGTAAACGGCGCCGTAACAAAACGGCGCAGGACAAAACGGCGCCGACATAACGGCGCCGACAGAACGGCGCAATTCAAAGTACCCCGACAAAACGGCGCCGACAATACGGCGCAGTAGAAAGTCTAGTGATTTTTTGCTTATTCAAGAGCAAAGGCACTACGAATGCAAGATTATGATATATCGTTCCGGATTCCGGCAACTAGGGGCACACCCAATTCCGAATACATCTATGCGTTTAAAATAGAAGTCGGATTGATAAAAATATCATTTTTCTCTGAATAGTATCTGGATTGAAGGAAAAAAATTCGCTTAAAACAGTCTGGCTTAAATGGAAGCTGGATTGAAGAAAATATTCTTGCTTAGCTAGAAGCTGGATCGACGAAAATATTCTTGTTTAAATGGAAGCTGGATTGAAGAAAATAGTCTTGCTTAAATGGAAGCTGGATTGAAGAAAGTAGTCTTGCTTAACTAGAAGCTGGATTGAAGAAAATATTCTTGCTTAAATGGAAGCTGGATTGACGAAAATAGTCTTGCCTAAATGGAAGCTGGAGTGAAGAAAATAATATTGTTTAAATGGAAGCTGGATTGAAGAAAATATTCTTGCTTAAATGGAAGCTGGATTGAAGAAAATATTCTGGCTTATATTGGAGCTGGATTGATGAAAACTAACAGTAACTAAGATGGGAGTTGGATTGATGTTTATAATATATTTTTACTGCTTCTGCTATTAAACTACTAAAAACCATTTTTTAAAGTTCAGTTTGCGCCGTTATGTCGGCGCCGTTTTGTTACCGCGCCGTTTTGTTACCGCGCCGTTTTGTCGGCGCCGTTTTGTCTTGCGCCGTTTTGTCAGCGCACCGTAAACAACACAAACAAAAACAGCTATGCAATTGATCGTGAACGGCGTATCGTCAGTGCAGTAATAGAAACAGTTCGATGGAATTAAAGTCTGAAACTAGACTGTGGCATAAATTGAACAAAAACATGTTTGAATATTGAAAAAGAAAAGCAAGGGTGATACAAAATTATGTTGACTCTTGCGGCATCTGGTCGAAACGCAATACTCCGCTGTATTGCAGCCTATTAAAGTCAAATGGATAAGCATTCGTGCATGAATTGATTAATACTTGTCATAATAAGTTGAGTAACTTCACCCTTCGAAAAGGCGCTTTGTTCAGAATGGTTGTGCGCCATAGCGTGAAATATTCCAAGCAGTTTTTGGTTGAGACATCTGTTTCCGTATAAGCTCGAATATCGTATGTTTTATTTGCACACATTCGTGACATAAAACGATTTAGGTTCTTTCACGAATGCCAGAAGAATTGTATCAAACCATTGCCATATTATAGGCCCTCAGTATGAGAGAAAAAAGAGAGGAAACGTATTCTTGTATAAATTAAATTACTGCATTTAATCAAGAACGGTAACATAATTTCCAAACTGAACAGTGGAAAACAGTGTTTTACAAACTTTAGTCACACATGGAGTGGATTCTTCCATGGCGTGTCAAACCTGAAGGACGTAAGAACGTTTTCTGACATAGCAGGCATAAGTATGGTTTATCTCCAGTATGTGTTCTCGCATGAAACTTCATATAATCTTCATACTTGGTTGTAAACTTACATAATTGGCAGTGGAATGGTTTCTCATCAATATGAATTCTTGAGTGTCTTCTTAGCAGAAATGATCTGGTGAATCGTTTTTGACATGTTTGACATTGATATGGCTTTTCTCCAGTATGGATTCGAATATGACATTGCAGATCAGAAGAGCGGAAAAAACAGCGTTTACATGTCTGACATTGGTATGGTCTCTCTCCAGTATGGATCAAGACATGGTTTTGTAGCAATAACAATGTGGAATATGTCTTTTTACATAGAACACACAAAAATTGTTTCTCTCCAAAATGCTTTATCTTTTCATGATTTCTTAGATTTGAAGAGCATGAGAACGTTTTTTGACAGACGCGACAAAGGTATGGTTTGTCTCCGGTGTGTTTTCTTGTGTGGCTTTTCAGATAAATTTTATGTTTAGTTTTAAACTCACATAACTGGCATTGGTAAGGCATCTCTCGTGCATGGGTTTTAGCATGAGTTGCTAGATTCGAACACTGAGTAAAACCGTTATTACATACTTGACATTGGAATGATTTATCTCCAGTATGAATCATCGCATGACGTGCTTGATTTGAATATTCAGAAAAACGCTTTCGGCATACTTGACATTGATAAGGCTTCTCGCCAGTATGGATTCTAACATGGTTCTGCATATGAGAAGAATGCGAGAAAAATTTATTACATACCTCGCACTGAAATGGTTTCTCTCCAGTGTGGATTCTAGTGTGTATTTTCATACTTGAAGAACATGTAAATGTCTTGCCACATGCCAGGCAAAGGTATGATCTTTTTGCAATATGGATTTCCTTGTGCTCCTTTAGATCTCGACTACTGATAAAACCTTTTTTGCAAAAGTCGCATGAACCGTGTGTCTTTGTTTTGCGCTGATTTCTTTTATTTCCTTTTGAGTGACTATCGAGCACAAATGATTTCTGACAAAGCTGGGAGTTATCCATATTATCCTTTGTTATATTTCGAATGAAGCAGTCTACTGAATTCTGTGGAGAAAGTCTTTATCATTCCTTGATATTGTGTGATTTTTGGCGGAACCATTACTTTTATAGTAGGCACCGGTTGGCCTACCTGTTTTAGTCCATTCCTTTGCAAATCTTTTAAGGTTAGTGGCTATACTTAAACTGGGCCTACAATCTGTTCTCTTTTTCAAACTGCGCGGTATTTTAGGCATCCAGTAAGAAACTTACTCTTCTTTTCCACTCATATAATCAGTTACTTAATCTAATAAAAAAATAAAAACATCGTAATTAAGACCAAAAAGAGAATATGCCGCTGAAAAAGGAAAAAATATTGATGAAATTGACAGAACTGATTAATTTATGAACGATTAACATGAATTGAATCTTTGCCTCAAGTTACTTTGTACAGATCGTCTGCCGCTGGTTGTGATGACGTCATCATTCTTGTGCTCAATATGCGAGAAAAAGTTTATATCTAACGGAAGAGGTGTCAGATTCAATAATAATATTGGAAAAAGAAGTATGCATTGCACCAAACCGCTTATTTAAACAAATCAGTTCTCAAGTATTCAACACACAGCATAACCTTTGGAGAAATTAGTGGTTTTATTCAATTTTTAAAACAACGAACATGTTGAACCTGGAAGATATTCAAGAGTGGGGCTTATTCCGCCTTTTGCGAAGTCATAATTACCATCGTCTACAAATCTGTGATATTTTCGGTTTAGCGTCACTGTGTGATGACATACGTACGCGCCCCCTCGTTTGTACAGGCGTTTGACTGGCCCTGTCGAAGTGCGAACAGTGCGGAGTTAAAAGGTTCTGAGGAAGACATTGACACAATTAAACAGCCGCATAAATATACGATTTGCAACAACAAATTAACTATGAGATGACGATAAGATAATGATGGCGCAGTAGTAGTGGTAGGTTTGGTCGTAGCAGAGGTTGTGGGTGCAGAAGCAGTAGCAGCAGAAGCAGCAGAAGTAGAGGATCGGGCAGAGGTGCAGTGGTATTTAATACCCTGATGCGCAACAAAGATTAGGCCTATATATCAATGCACAACAGTGTATTATAAGTTCTCGACTTACGCTTTGCTGGGGTCCAACGTTCCTCTACTCTTATGCAGGGCCTACTATCCCCCCCTGAGAGGTGGAAGCATTCCCCCCCTAACAGAATTTTTTGTCTATATTGCAAGCGTCGAAGGCGCGAAGCTGCGAGTGCATGCTGAAGGCACGAAGTCCATAGCGACTAGGGGGTCTGGGGCAGAGCCCCAGAAACCAACGCATTTTTAGCTGTTGTCATCGACTAGAGCGCATGTTTTAGACTCTTGTTTGCTAGCTGTTTAGTGTTGAGCGATAAAGTCACGAAAATTTCACTTTTTTGGATTTGAACGCTGTAATTGTACCTCTTAAAGCTGTCATCTTTACAAAATTGCAGGCGAATTTATGCTCAGAAACGTGGTTTAGGATATCATAAAATGTCGCCTCCCCATGATTTAATTTTTAAAATTTGCACAATATAATGGTAACATTATAAAATTTCTCATTATGGGTTAACAGTGCGTTAAACACTGTAGTAGTCTTGTGAAGTTTGAAAAGGTCCAGCATGCAGTAAAATATCAATTTCTTTTGGTATATAAAATTGAGTAGTCTACTGTCAGTTGTACTATACTCAGCAACATCCATTTTCTGATCCAGACAGACCCCATGGACATTTCCCAGGACCACTCCCCGTAATTTCCTCTCTGGATTCCACCAGAGCGTTTCAATAGGACAATTCCCTCAACATTTCCCTCAAATGTAGGTTACAAAGGTGTAAGCAATTTGCATTTGTAGCCTACAGACTTCAATAGTGCTTTAATGTTTGAGGGAGGAATTTATAAGCCATTTGCTTTACTTGATTTTGAACTTCAATTGTTGAGCAACCATTCTTTTATTGCTTGATTAATGTGTACTTAAACAGACTAAAAACCTTTACTATAAACAAAAGTAGCCTACTAATTTCCTGTTGCTTCTTTGCCTCGCATCACTAAAATTCATTCCTAAAATATCGTTCATTTTATTTGAGAGCAATATTATAAAACCAATGCAGTTTCAGTAGACCCAATATACCTTAACAAAATGTTAACAATGTAATTAGGCCGAATTATGAGTTGTGAGAACGAGCGCCATATATGTGCAGAGGTAAATGTGACTGTAAAGCAAAGGTCATAGCCTACTAAATGAATATATATATATATATATATATATATATATATACACACCCTTGAGATGATGGGATGAACGTTCAAGGGGAATTTTCGTGGGTGTGCAGGGAAGAGTAGAACAGAGGGAGTCCAGAAGGAAATCTCTTATACCCATCTGTCATTAGGGGGGGATTTCCCTCAAGCACAAGTTGGATCAGTCTACTTACTCCCGCATGTGGCAAGCCCTGATTGGTGCGAATGTGATGGAAGTGCAAGGACAAATTTATGTGAGTGTTAAGCAAAAGTCAAATTAAATGAAGATTTACCCTGTGTTATTACGGGATTGTTCGGGAGATTTACCAGGAGGAAGTCCATGACAGGTGGACTTTTTTCCCAGGGGGGGAAACCTTTCCCCCCCTGGCCCAAATTGGAAGCAGTCTGCTTCCATCCCCCCATGGCGTAGTAGGCCCTGCCCTTATGTAGAAATCTTTAGGAAAATGTGTAGGACTATCTTCTCAAAGGTAAACGTGTTTCTAGAATGCTAGAAAGGTATAGGGCATTCGTGAAGTAAGATGACACCCAACTCTAAATAAAGCTAGCCTATCCGGACAGAACATTGGTAACATCAAAGTCAAAATTGCAGCCTGTTTCCAGGATATTCAGTCTTGGTGTGCATCTATGCGCGTGAAGCTAAATGCCACCAAGACAGAACTCATTTGGTTTGACCGACAAATTGGACGAAACAACAACCAATTGATGAAAACTCTTGACCTCGACTCCAACTGCTCCATTTAACCATCCGACGTGATTCGTGACCTCGGTGTGCTACTTGACAGCAGTTTACAGATGAACCAACATATATCTTCTATAGCCAGAGCATGCTTCTTTCACCTTCGCCGAATCCGACAAGTGAAACGTTGTCTGAATGAAACCTGCCTTCGTATTCTCACTCAAGCTCTCGTCATCTCTCGTCTCGATTACTGCAACTCTGTTCTATCTGGTCTTCCATCATCAACACTTCAACCCCTGTCTTCAGTTCTACATACGGCCGCGCGCCTGATAAAAGGTCTTGGTCCCAGAGACCACATCACTTCAGCTCTGAAACAACTACACTGGCTTCCCATCCGTGCCCGCATTGCTTTCAAAATTTCCCTCCCGATGTTTCATATCCACTACGGAACTTCTCCATCCTACATGACATCCATGGTCATGCCATGTTTCGCCTCCAAGTCCAGAGGACTTCGATCGTCGTCGCGAAGTGACTTTGCTACACTTCGCACAAACCGGAAGTTTGGAAGTCGCGCTTTCGCTGCATCAGGACCCAAAGAATGGAACAGTCTTCCAACCTTCATTCGCCAGTGCTCATCTGTTGTAGAGTTTAAATCAAAGTTAAAAACTCATTTATTTTCATTGCATTATAACTAGATCTGCAGTGAAGCGCGCTCTTGTGCAAGACTTGTTTTGTTAAAGCGCGGTATAAATGACTAATTGTATTGTATTATGTATTATCTAACGGTAATTATTTAATTGTAATGATTATTGAATTCGGCGTTACAATTCTATACCTTGTCAAATAATAATAATGTTAACTTCCATAGTAAACTTTTCTGCTTTTACTAAGCAGTGGGTACATCTAAAATGTGTGTACATTAGCAGCAGATACAGTAGAGGGTATGTAGTGTGCATGGCCTCTACATAAACTTTCACGATATAACGCTTTACTCGTTCGAGGAAGCACTGAAGAATTATGGGCCCAAATTCTTATTAGTGTAGCCTAATTATTCTACGTGAGTAGAAATGAGTCCAGTATAGTCGTTCATTTTTATCGGGGAAAGAGTTTCATTTACATATTATAATTATACAGTTTTCCTAAATACCTAGCGTGGCGATATTGGTTATGTAATTATTATAGCCTATGAATCTGCTTTCTTCGCAGATTGGGGTCTACTCTCATTGTAATTTCATTCACCGAAGATCGTAGCTTCCACATGCTAAGGGATGATGAGTAAGATTGAAAACTGGTCAGGAATCAACAAAAGTTGACGACTGCCAGCACCCATGACTTCGCTACACTCACAGTTCCACTGACATTTGACAGCGACACGTTTTCACGTATATCCAATACTCAAACCGATTGTCTTATAATTAGGCCTATAGCGTTCGATTAAATTAGATCAATTTTTCATTTGAATAATTGATCTCGCTAATTCAAATAGTCCGAGAATTCTGTATTTTAGAGATATTAGAATAGAGATACTCATCATTTTTTAGATAATACACAAACTGTCACTCAAGAAATTTAATATAGTTTTGAGCAGTTTTCGTTAAATACATTTTATATAAAATGATCTAGGCTACTAAATGCTATTTGGTGGATGGATGGATCGAGGTTTGACGAGGCCTATGACAACACAGGCGTTGCTCTAAAGAATTGTTTGGCATAATTATTATGTTATTTGGTGTTCACAACGTTTTCAGTAAGTGTGTCGTCTGCCTGAAGTGCAACGCTGCGATCTCCAAATTTCACAAAGCTTTTATTGTTTTATTCTATTGCTGTCCATGCAATAGTTCCTGTGAAAAGATTATATTGTTCGGTGCAAAAATAATAACACATGAATAATAAAACATAATAACACAAAATTCATAACACAGCATGGCTGTGTTATGAATTTGCAGAAGAATAAGCAACAGAAACAGCAGAAGAAGAGGATAGAGCACAGGAGCATGGGCGCCCGCATATATTTTTCAAAAGGGACCAAACACGGTTTAATTTTTTAACAAGAGATGCAGAATATTAAAAACATGATTATGTTTTCACAGGGTCTTCTAAATGTAAATTTCTCAGTTTTACTTTGTGCATCGTAGTAACATTTGCACTTTAGTACAAAGACATTTGAAAAAAAACCTAAATACTAGTTAAAACTTAAAAAGAGGAAAAACTTTTCAATTTTCCAGGGGGCCAAGTGCCCACTCTTGCCCCTATGTGCGGGCGCCTATGCACAGGAGCAGGGGCTTTAATACCCTGATGAGCAACAAAGATAATATATCAATGAACAACAGTGTATTTCAAGTTCTCGACTTATTCTTTGCTGGGTTCCAACGTTCCTGCACCCTTAGAAATATATAACATAAATAATAACACATGAACCGTATGATTATTACAGCTGCATCCGATGACCTAGGCCTATTATTTGAAATGTGCATAGGTAAGGCGCTTTTGTAACGGCATGGCTGTGTTATAGAGCCATAAAAACTGGCTCAATTATTATTTTTATTTATTATTGTTAATTATCATTAATAATAATAATTAATTATAATAATCGCTGCTTTGCAATTTTCAAAAAGAAATTACCTGGCATTGGTCTACGTTGCATATGAATCAACCCTGACAGCGTCGTTCTAATTATCGATGATTTCGTGCGAAATTAGAGTTACGAAGTGATGCACGGAACAAAGTGCGAGAGAAAGACGACGCGAAAGTTTAATTTAGTGAAAACAACAAAACCAAAAACAGTTGCAGTAGATCATGTACAGCTGCACGCTTTCAGTTCAAGAATAAAAAAAATTGCTCGAAAGAGTTATGAAGTTCTTAACTATGCTGAAACATAAATCAAATTTAACATGCTTAGAAACACCGAAAAAATTAAGATCTCTGACAAGTTCACTTATACAGAAATCCACGGTTGCACTGTATTGAAGCTAAGTATAGATAGGGTTGAAATAATAATTATGCATGAATTCGCTCATGCGCGTTACCATAGATTGAATAGATTCGCCCTTCCATATTTCTGCTGTGTTCAGAACGGTTGTGGGTCAACAACGCACATTATTTTCGGGAAATATTAGGTTGAAATGTGGTAAGCTTATCTTGATAGACCCGAAAATTGCGACTTTTGGTTACCAACATAAAATAATAAATTTATGGTTTCGGGTTTTTTCAGGAATTTCAGATGAAGTTTCGTCATAATATGGTTAAATTAATTGTGCGAGAATCTACTAAGGTGTACATTAAATAAGTGTCTTTAATAACGAATGTAGTCTACTATTTTGCAGAGAGCGAACTTTGGAAAGTGTTCTACAAAGTTGTGTCAGAAACAATGTGAGTTTTTTCATGACGTCTCAGACGTGAAACACATATGAACGTTTTATGACATAGCTTGCATAAGTATGGTTTCTCTCCAGTATGTGTTCTCGTGTGCAACTTCAGTCGACTTTTATACTTTGTTGTGTACTCACAATATTGGCAGTAGTACGGTTTCTCTTCGATGTGAATTCTTGAATGACTTTTTAGATCACCGGATCGGATGAATCGTTTTTGACATACTTGGCATTGATGCGGTTTCTCTCCAGTATGGAGTCGAATATGACATTGTAGATGAGAAGACTGGGAATAACTGCGTTTACATATTTGACACTGGTATGGTCTTTCTCCAGTGTGGATCCTAACATGGCTGTGTAGCATTGACGACTTGGATAATGTCTTTTTACAAAGAACACACAAAAAATGTTTTTCTCCAAAATGTATTATTTTCTCATGATTTCTTAGATATGAAGAGCATGAGAACGTTTTCTGACATAGCTGGCATAAGTATGGTTTCTCTCCAGTATGTGTTCTCATGTGCCACTTCAGATAACCCTCATACTTGGTTGTAAACTCGCATAATTGACAGTGGAATGGTTTCTCATCAATATGAATTCTCGAATGTGTTCTTAAGTCAAAGGATCTGGCAAATCGTTTTTGACATGTTTGGCATTGATATGGTTTTTCTCCAGTATGGATTAGAACATGACGTTGCAGATCACAAGAGCGTGAATAACTGCGTTTACATGACTGACATTTGTATGGTCTCTCTCCAGTGTGGATTCTAACATGGTTTTTAAGTGATTTATATACGGAAAACGTTTTGTTACAAAGAATACACAGAAATGATTTCTCTCCTTTGTGTGTTTTCTCATGACTTCTTTGACTTGAAGCGCTTGAGGACGTTTTCTGACAGACGGGGCAAAGGTAGGATCTGTCTCCGGTGTGTTTTCTTGTGTGGATTTTCAGATAGCTTTTATCTTTGGTTTTAAACCCACATAACTGGCATTGGTAAGGCTTCTCTCGTGTAAGCTTATGGGTTCTAGCATGAGTTGCTAGATTTGAACACTGAGTAAAACTTTTATTACACACTTGGCAATGAAAGGATTTCGTTCCGGTATGAATCATCGCATGACGTGTTAGACTTGAATATTCGGTACAACGCTTTCGACATACTTGACATTGAAAAGGCTTCTCGCCAGTATGGATTCTAATATGGTTCCGCAAATGGGAAGAATGCGAGAAAGATTTATTACATACATTGCAATGAAATGGTTTCTCTCCAGTGTGGATTCTAGTGTGTCTTTTCTGATTTGAAGAATATGTAAATGTCTTGCCACATACCAGACAAAGGTATGCTCTTTCTGCAATATGGATTGCATTGTGCTCCTTTAGATCTCGGTAACTCATAAACTTTCTTTTGCAAAATTCGCATGAACCGTGTATCTTCGCTTTGGGCTGATTTATCTTATTTCCCTTTGAGTGACCATCTAGCACAAATGATTTCTGACATAGCTGGGTGTTATCCATATTATCCTTTGTTATAATTATTTCGAATGAAGTAGTCTACTGATTTATGTGAAGAAATTCTTTCCAAATTCGTTCATTCATAGGAGTTGTGTGCTTTTTTGCGGAACTATTAATTTTATGGTTAAACCATAGTTTAGGCTGATAAATTATTTCCGTTTTCGATATCCCGTAGTTTAGGCTGATAAATTAAGAAACACCACAAATCATGAATATAGCGCGCCATACAACGCGCTATTCCAATTTCCGAACATTCGCAACCGGAAGTAGCAATATAAACTGAAAACGCGAGAATAAAAATTGAAATATACATATAAATGGAAGCTGGATTGACGAAAAAACGCTTGAGAAATGGAAGCTGGATGAAGACCTTTTACAGGTGAAATGGAGGCTGGATTAACGAAAAACGCTTGAGAAATGGAAGCTGGATGAAGACCTTTGACAGGTGAAATGGAGGCTGGATTGACGAAAAAAAGTTTAAGTAATGGAAGCTGGATGAAGGTTCTTCTACAGGTGAAATAGAAGCTGGATTGACGAAAAAACGTTTCAGTAATGGAAGCTGGATGAAGGTTCTTCTACAGGTGAAACGGAAGCTGGATTGACGAAAAACGCAAGAGAAATGGAAGCTGGATAAAGGCATTTTAATAGTTGAAATGGAAGCTGGATAAAGGCATTTTGGCAATCCTGGGAACGGCGGTCATAAATTCCGAAACATGTATTTTCGTCAGAGTAAGGACCAACTACAGTTAAGGCTGCATTTATTCACTTATTTTCTACATTCTTTACTTATTCACTTACTTACGAGCTTCTTGGGTTTTTTACGTCATTGTTTACGTTGTTTTGACGCCATTCCGTTTGGAAATAAATCAACAGAATGGGCGCATAGAAACCACGCTTGAGAAATAGCAGCTGGATGAAGACCTTTTACAGGTGAAATGGAGGCTGGATTGATGAAAATAACGCATGAGAAATAGAAGCTGGATAAAGGTATTTCTAGATCTGAAATAGAAGCTGGATTGATGAAGAAACGCTTAAGAAAAATATAGGAGCTGGATGAAGACCTTTTACATGTGAAATAGAGGCTGGATTGATGAAAATAACGCATGAGAAATAGAAGCTGGATAAAGGTATTTCTAGATCTGAAATAGAAGCTGGATTGATGAAGAAACGCTTAAGAAATAGGAGCTGGATGAAGACCTTTTACAGGTGAAATGGAGGCTGGATTGATGAAAATAACGCATGAGAAATAGAAGCTGGATAAAGGTATTTCTAGATCTGAAATAGAAGCTGGATTGATGAAGAAACGCTTAAGAAATGGATGAAAAACCCACACTTTTAGCCCATCGAATACTCGATCCGCACTATCGATTTATTGAATTTTATAATTTATGACCGCCGTTCCCAGGATTGCCGGCATTTTTATAGTTGAAATGAAAGCTGAATTGAACCTGGCGATCCAGAAATTACTTGTATATACATTTTGCAGCCTCGGATAATGTCCAAATAATTTATCAGCCTAAACTTCCGTACAGATAATTTATCAGCCTAAACTACGGTTTAACCACTTTTATTATAAGCACCGGTTGGGCTACCTGTTTTCATTCATTCCTTTGCAATTTTTTAGGTTTGTGGTTATACTTAAACTACAATCTGTTCTCTTTTTGGTAAACGTGTATTTTAGATCTTAAATTATTTTCACGCTTATATGGCACAAAAAGCGCCTTAAAATAGTTATGCCAAAGTGCTACTGCCTAACTGATGTATTATTATACTCAGAATTTGTTAAAAAGAAGGAAATCGATTGAAAATTTATAATATTTTGTCATAACAAACCGCCGATCGAAGTTGTTATTCAATTCTGACCCTTTCCGGAAGTTGCGTGCGGCATGTGTGCAATAACACAGCAGGCAAAATAAACAAGTAAGTAAGTAAAAGTCCAGCTTTTTCAATTGCATCACCTGTTTTATGAATCCAACTTCTTCTTCATTAGTGATTATTTGTCATCAATCCAGCTCCAATTTAATCGGGAACATTTTCACCAATCCAGCTCCTATTTAATTAAGAAGATCCTGATCCATCCAGCTCCAATTTAATCAAGAACATTTTCATCCATCCATCCAGCTCTAATTTAATCAACAACATTTTCATCAATCCAGCTCCAATTTAAGCTATAATATTTTTTATTAACCCAGCTTCTATTTCTCGCCCGTTATTTTCGTCAACCCAGCATCTATTTCAGATATAAGAATACCATCATCCAGCTTCCATTACTTAAGCGTTTTTCATCAATCCGACTTCTATTTCAGATCTAGAAATACCTTCATCCAGATTCCATTCCTCATTTTGATCTTTGAAGTCTTGACGTACACGTTATTTATAGTCGCATGGACCAATATACGTCGATGGTTTGTGCGAGTATACCAACTTACGGGCAACTGTTGTTGTTCAATGGCGATTCGAACGGCGATTTCGCATGGGGAATTTGACATTTAAAAAACATGTTCTGTCAATATTCTTGTTCTCAACATATTTTAAATATGCTTTTCCATGAGTTGGTCAAATGTACGCTGTTTGGAATAATTTACGGCGCTTTTTGTGCCATTATAAGCATGAAAATAATTTAAGATACTAAAATACACGTTTACCCTCTTTTTCAAACTGCGCGGTATTTTAGGCATCCTGTAAGAAACTTACTCTTCTCTTGCATTTATATAATGTTTCTTAATCTAATGAAAATAAAAACATTGTATATCAGACCAAAAAGAGAATATGTCGCTGAAAAAGAAAAAAATAGATGAAATTGTCAGAATTGATTAGTTAATGAACGATCAACATGAATTAAATCTAGTTATATAATAATTATTGTGCAGTTACCGTAGACCACTGGTTGTGATGACGTCAGCATTCTTGCGCTCAAAACGCGAACAAGGAGTTTATATCTTACAGAAGAGGTGGCAGATTCAATAATTGGAAAAGAAGTTTGCATTGCACCAAACAGCGTATTAAAAAAATCAGTTCTAAAGTATTCAACCATAGCACAACCTTTGGAGAAATAAGAGGCTTGATTTAATTTTTAAAACAACGAACATGTTGAACCTGAAAGATATTCGAGAGTGGGGCTTATTCCGCCGTATGCGAAGTCATATTACCATCGTCTAGAAATCTCTGTTAGTTTCGGTTTCGCGTCACTGTGGGACAACATACCTACGCGCCCCTCGTTTGTACAGGCGTTTGACTGGCACTGTCAAAGTGCAAACATTGGTGGAGTTCAACGGTTCTGAGGAAGACATTGACACAATTAAGCAGCCGCTTAAAAGCGCCGGTGGAAATAAAATGCGCCAAATTAACTATAAGATAACGATGGCGCAGTAACAGTGGTTGATGTGGTAGTTTCGGTAGTAGCAGAGGTTGTGGTTGCAGAGGAATAAGCAACAGAAACAGCAGAAGAAGAGGATAGAGCACAGGAGCATGGGCGCCCGCATATATTTTTCAAAAGGGACCAAACACGGTTTAATTTTTTAACAAGAGATGCAGAATATTAAAAACATGATTATGTTTTCACAGGGTCTTCTAAATGTAAATTTCTCAGTTTTACTTTGTGCATCGTAGTAACATTTGCACTTTAGTACAAAGACATTTTATAAAAAAACTAAATAGTAGTTAAAACTTAAAAAGAGGAAAAACTTTTCAATTTTCCAGGGGGCCAAGTGCCCACTCTTGCCCCTATGTGCGGGCGCCTATGCATAGGAGCAGGGGCTTTAATACCCTGATGAGCAACAAAGATAATATATCAATGAACAACAGTGTATTTCAAGTTCTCGACTTATTCTTTGCTGGGTTCCAACGTTCCTGCACCCTTAGAAATATTCAGGAAAATGTGTAGGTCTATCTTCTCAATGGGCAAACGTGTTTCTATCTGTTAGAAAGGTACAGCGCATTTGTGAAGTATCTAAAGGTACTTCTAAAAGTGTAATAATTATTGAATTCGGAGTTACAATTCTATACTTGTCCAAAAAAGTTGACCAACATAGTAATCTTTTCTGCTTTACTAAGCAATGGGTGCATTTAACAGGTCTACATTAGCAGCAGATACAGTAGAGGGTATGTATTGTGTACGGCCTTTACATAGACTTTCACAATATTACGCTTTGCTCGTGCGATAAAGCACTGAAGAAAATCTAACGTGGGCCCAAATAAATTCTACGTCAGTAGAAATGAGTCCAGTATAGTCGTTCATTTTATCGGGGAAAGAGTTTCAACATTGTATAGAAGGCTGATTAATTGAAAACATAGGCCTGCTGAGATTTAAGCTTATACCATTCATGTAAATGCCAATGCATTCAGACTCGAAAATCTGATTCGTAAGGATAATGCATTTAGACTTAAATGTCTCTTTTACAGGTGAAATAGAAGCTGGATTGACGAAAATAACGTTTGAGAAATAAAAGCTGGATGAAAGTATTTCTTGATCTGAAATTGAAGCTGGATTGATGAAAATACGCTTAAGTAATGGAAGCTGGATGAGGGTATTTTTCATATCTGAAATAGAAGCCGGAATGACTAAAATAACGAGTGAGAAATAAAAGCTGGATGAAGATATTTTTAGATCTGAAGTAGAAGCTGGATGCATGTTTTAAATACATGAATAATATCATCAATCCAGCTTCCATTTAAGCTAGAAAAAACTATTTTCATAAATCCAGCTTCTATTTCATCAATACTATTCGTCTGTAGACCAGTTGTCGTTAGACCAATTGTCCGGAGACGAGTTGTCGGTAGACGAGTTGTCAGTAGACCAGTTGTCGTGGAACCGTTCAAGTCTGGCCATTTGTGCAGCAGGAACTGGTCTGGGGATTAGCGGTTCCAGTAGCCGGTTCCAGTAGCGGTTCCAGCTCCGGTTTTTATTGTCTGCAGCATGATGATTTGCGATACTTCACGCAAGGATAGTTTAACAACAATTCAAACGATGATAATTATCATTAATATTATTACTATTGTTGTTGTTATTATTAAGTAGCGTTAACGCTAACTTACTATTGTCAAATAACTTTCGAACAAAATTTAGTTGGATATGTCGAATAACTGGATAATTTTATATTACGATCAATAGTATCAAATTCTTTGGTCAGGTCGAGAAATTATTCCTATTGAATATTCCTATTGAGTATTCATTTTAATCAAATTCAACCGTTATTTTATCATGCATACTTAGGAGCGGCATGAATGTTGAATAGGCGCATTGAAATCCATGCTGGGAGGAGAATAGAATATCGACATTTAGTAATATAGGCCTAATTATTAAGTCGCACTAGCTTGGCCTTTAAAAACGTAGCGAACAAAGGAAGGGCATAATATTATATTTATGTCGGTTTAAAAAGGAACCGTTAATAATTTTGAAAATGGTTTTTGTTGGAAAAGCTATGAAAGGCTATAGTCTGATATATTACTTTGAGCAAATAAACAGCTGAACGACGACGACAAAGATTTAATTTTAATTTATTCATGCATCATATTTTGTTGATACGAACACCAAACATGCTATGAGCGGAAAAATGGATGCTAAATGAGTAGATGATAGCTATTCCTTTAGCACATGTGGGAGAGTGAATTTTATAACCTAATTGAAATAATTCGTCCATCGCTATTATGTTTCTTGTTTTGAGGATATATAATTATAGGCCTATATTCTACAGTTAGTCTAGGGATATTAATTGCAAGGGAATGTCGGTGAAGCAGTTATTTACTTCAGTTGCAATTTTTAAATTTAATTTTAGTCTATGGGAGGACATCAATTATCTTTATCGATCTAATATCCCTGCTTTCATCAACGGATCTACCAAATAATCTTTAAATTTTATTACCCCGGTATCATAAAAATGATCTCTGATGATGTAAAGAAAATTGCATGTTAGTAGCGTCGTAAATATTGACGACAAATTTTTTGTGAGTGTTGCAATTCGAACATTAATTAATTTACGGAGATTTATATTAGGCCCCTACGCCCCGTTAAGATTACTACTCATGAGCGCTCCCGACCCAAACTCGGCTGGAAATAACTATTTTAAGGTTGTGAAAAGAGGCAATTCAGCAATCGCAGACATATTATGGCGCCTAGCGAGTATAGGCTTAAGTCTATTCCATACAATGGGGCCAATAACAGAACGACAATGCAAAAATTGAACTGAGTGTAAACAACACAAACAAAAACAACTATGCAATCGATCTTTTGCGGCATATCGTCAGTGCAACAATAGAAATAACAGAAACAGTTCGATGGAGTTAAAGTCTGAAACTGGACTGTGGCATAATTTGAATAAAACATGTTTGAAAATTGAAAAAGAAAATCAAGGATCATGAAAATTATGTTGACTCTTGCGGCATCTGGTCGACACGCAATACTTCGCTCTACTGCAGCCGAGTGAAGTCGAATGGATAAGCATTCATGTTTGAATTGATTGATGCTTGTCATAATAAGTTGAGTAACTTCACCCTTTGATAGAGCCGCTATGGTTGCACGCCATAGCATGAAATATTGTAAATGCTCATTTTTTTTATTGAAGCATCGGTTTTCTTAAAGGCTCGAAGATCATATTACACTACGTAACAAAATTTTACTTTTTGTCTGTTCCTGGGTATTAAATGTTATTTCCTAATTGCTTCTGCCTCAAAAGTATAGAAAATGGCCATTATACCCCAGAGACTTTGCTTTTGAGGCCAGGAGATTGATTATTCTGAAACGCAACTGCTTCTTCGGTACATTGAAATTCATGTGTTAACTCGGAGTAGCTATATATACAGCTTTTGTGAAATTCCAGGGATATTCTAGAATGTGCGAGAACCTTCCACACCTATAAATAGCTAGTTAGTAGTAAAAATAAAAATTAAAAATTAAAAATGGTTCGGTACCATGTTCTTAAGTGCTAGCCTAACGTTATATGCCGAGCAAATTTCTGTCTAGGGTAACGGCCTCTGTTGTCATAGACCCTGGTCAAATCGGATCCATCCATGAATAAAGATGCCTTGAGCCCACCATGCACTTCAGTTTAGTTGTGCGTCTGACTAGGTGCATAGCCTGTAGACACAACTAATATGGCATCAAGAGGCTGCAAGTATCCGGGTGACGCATTCTGCTAGGTTTGTGCTTTCTTGCGGAGGATGGCACAGAGGGGAAAAGAGAGCCATGAAGTTTGCAATACCAAGAATCTGGCGAGAACCCACTGACCACTCAAGCAATTGCTACTTCTGCATGGTGGATCCTTCCAAACGTCGGACTGGAAAGAATGCAGCTCCTATCATACACCCCCGACAGTAGTTGTCTAATGGCGGATATGAGGACAGTGACGTCACTATGTGTCCTCATATCCGCCATTAGACTGGCTGTCCTCATTAGTATGCAGAGGACAGACAATGACAAGCTCCACCCCTAATTAATATTCATGCTGTGACGTCATTTGCTAGAAGAGCCTGGAACATTCGAGCACTTGTATGTCTGTCTGTATGTGTGCATGTTTGTGTCTGTCTGTGTGTATATACCTAACACATTAAGCAGCCTTTAAGGGCATGCCTAATTAATATTCATGATGTGACGTCATTTGCTAGAAGGCGCTGGAACATTCGAGCTTTTGTATGTCTGTCTGTATGTGTGCCTGTTTGTGTGTATACGTGTGTATATACCTAACACACTAATCAGCCTTTAAGGGCATGCCTAATTAATATTCATGAGGTGACGTCAGTATTTGCTAGAAGGATCTGGAACATTCGAGCCCTTGTATAGCTGTCTCTCTGTGTGCGTGTTTGTGCCTGGCTGTGTGCATACCTAGATGCTATCACGATTTGCCTATTTGCATATTGTCCTTTGTGTATGTGACTCTCATTATGCGTGTGAGATCACTATCAACCCAACCGTCCTCATCTCGCATTAATTTTAAAAAGAACTAAGAATTGCGCAGCTTCACTCACATAGTTCAATCTTCATTCTATATATGCGCTACATAATCTGTTATTCACACTTGTCATAAGCAAAAAATCAATACAATCAGCAGCGTCGTTTCTTAAAATTTATTCAGCATTGCATCTTAAAAAGAGGAAACATTTACGGCACCCTCCTCGATTATGCAGGAACTGCACTGGCAGAGCGACAGACAGTTCTTTCTACGCAAGGCGCATCTAATAAACGTATTGGAAATATAAGGGTAAAATTTGGAACACATAGAAGTTTAGAGTAAGGGCGCGAGCGTATACTCGCTGAATATCGGAGTTTGCGCAGAACATCGGGTCAACGACACCAGAAACCACGCAGCGTGACCGAACACGCGTCTGACAAAGCCGACCTCTGTAGCCTCCGGCGTCTGACGGACGCTGCATACGACCATTGTGTTAACAATGGATCGATCACACATTCCTTATACAAAGACCACCGGTCCTCTTTAAGCATCCGAAGTCATGTACTGTGACGAGCCGACCCGCTCAACAAAAGACCAGCAGTAGGTGTCCTTCTAATTGCCGCAGGCATATTATTTGAACTCTTGCATTTCCGCTCTAACGACAAGCTGACGGTTGAAACGCTCGTTCATTCAGTGAAGTCATATACAGACTCATAGAGAGACAGAGACACTTCAAACATTTATTACTTGAACAGTAATGATAGCTGCTGCTCACTTTAAAATTTGTCGAACATCAATTCTACATGACTTATATGCAGATTCAATCCTTCGCATTCATCTCCTTTACTTGGACAATAATGCTGTATGTCATGTGTTTTAAAATTTGAGCTATATGAATTTTATACACACAGGAGTCCTTTACACCGTGACGAGATCGTCGGCTATATGCCCGCAGGCAATAAGTGGCCGCTTCCATTGTATTATACAGCATCTCCACTCAACCGACGCGACATGTTGATGAAGAAAGGCATATGAATAGCTTTATTTGCTGCGATAAGAATCTGTACCGCGGTCCATGTAGGAGAAAAAGAATTCTGCTAGAACCAGCAAATTAAAAAGCTAGAAAAAAAGTTAGATTTCCACCTAGAAAAAGTCAGGTTTTTCCACCTAGAAAAAAAAAAAAAAAAAAAAAAAAAACCCAGAAAACCCAAGATTTTCCACCCAGAAAAAAAAACCTAGAAAAAAGTCAAATTTTCCACCCAGAAAAAAAAAAAAACCCAAGATTTTTTTACGCACGATTTTCCACCCAGAAAAAAAAAAAAAACCCAAGATTTTTTTCTATTTTATCTTTTAATGCATGCAAGGAGGAAGTTTGTTACAGGAGTGGCGCCATATGTTGTGTATGTATTATTAAATGATAATATCAGAACTTTGATATGTTTTTCATTCTCTAGCATTCAGATTCATGCATGCAAATAACTACAACGCTTTTCAAGTTCCAGAAACTTTATTCTTATACTTTGGAAGCGAAATTATAAACCAAGTAATCGTTCAATCCAGTATCAAAAGTTAACATATTCGTTACAGCATTAATATTTCTACCTCTAGCTCTATGCAACGAATACAAAATACAATATTGTCCACAAAGTTTGCTAACTATGCTTTGCAATTGCCGATCAGTAAAAATCCATCGCGTACAATGTCTATGTAAAAATGTTCTGAACGGAGCTTCGGGTGGTGCGCCCAGCGAGTCAAAATATTCTCCATAAGCAGAATTCTCTATGTAAATAACGATCCAATGTTTGCCTGGATTGCCGTACGTATCTGTATTACACACGAGAATGGAGGGACGATTTCTGTTTATCGTTGAAGGTAAGCGGTCGCATGGAAACACGCCCAGAAACATGGGACTACACTTTGCATCTGCACGTAGTATCGAATATATCGTGTCACCGTCCATTTCAGTTGGTATAGTCGAAAATCACGTTTCTGGAGCGGTCGATTTCCAGAATATTTTCAAATTCTGCGAATGCGATGACGTTAATGGTTCTAGCCAAAGCCTGGCCGAACTTCATATCAACACGAATATTTCCCGGTTTGATGAGGTTAAAGTGACCGCCTTCTGCGAGGTCTGGAGTTAAGTCGAATGCGTAAAGAGCGTATCCACCCGCAAAGTCCTCTCTCGCTATCTGATTTCCCTCGTCACGCATCCACTTTCCGGTACCAGTAAACAGCGAAGCGTAAGCATTCACAAACTGATTGTTTGCGAAATTAGTTTCCAAAGGTTTGATCGTTTGCTGTTGACCGTCCAAGTATACTTTTAGTTGGGTCAGATTCATATGTTTGAAGTTGAATGGATTCTTCGTATAGACTCCGTTAAACGCGTCGTTGTCCACGCACCCAATAACGATACGGGTAGGAATCTGACCGGAGAAGAGACTCTCCTGCGACGCATCCAAGTTTCCAGCCGGAACCGTGAAAGTCTTGCAAATGGCTCTTCGAATGGGAAACTTCAAATTACCAACCTCAAGTGCTTTAGCGTGTGCTAAAAACACCGACGGACTTAGTTTTACCTTTCTAACGTACAACTTGCATTCCAAGATTTTTACTTTATATGTGGCACCCACTGTCGCTGACATCAAGCAGAATGGATCCTTGTTTCTTACGAGGCGGATTTTTATATTAATATCGTTGGGGAGGAAACGTTCTTGGAAGAAAAGATCGCTGTGAATGCCGCCTATCATATCAACGACGCGCCCTTCGTCGGTCAATGCACTGCGTTTCTTAAAACCGACATTCGCTATATTGTCGTCGTGCGGATTGGCATCTTCCAAGTGTGTGGCTGTATCCTTGTAAAAGAGAGCAGAGGTAAGTTGCGAAGCTTTGGCTGCATCACCGTAACTAAGTATGGTCTCCATATAGCTACGATACGCATACGTGTTGTTAGAAGAAGTAACGAGCGTGTCATTTAAAGTGATGTCGACTTCCGAAAACAGGCTGTGTAGGAATAGGTTGATAGGTCCAACATGGTCGCCAGCATCAGTCGGATCGTTATTCGCTCTTATTATTGCTGCCCTGACGTATAGCTGTGTATTCGACAAGTCCAAATAATCTTGGCCGGCCCCTGTAATGCTAAATTCGATCGGCGTACCTTGCGAAATGGTGGCTATTGGATTATACTCTACGTACGACCCGGTTTCGATACTGGTCTGTGTGGGAGGTACGGTAAACAGATCCAATTCGCTCTTTGTACATTCGCAAGATTGTGGATGAACGAACGCCATTTTTCAAACTTTGCCGAAAATATCTTCCTTGGTTCTCTTGTTAATTCTTTTCAACGATCTTTTACGTCTCTTCCTGCCGCCACCGCTTTGCACATTGTCATCTTTGGAAGATGTAAACGCTTTTATACCTTCTGGAACGCGACGTTTGGCCGAGTCTATCAACTGACCGCCGTCCGCGACGTCGTTGGCAATCTGCAGACCGGTTCTCAAAACCTGTTTGCCAATTGCCTTAGCGCCAGTCTGAATAAGCGGCCAGGCACTTCTAAACAGACCGCCAAGAAAGCTGCCCACGCCATGCCCACGTTGCATGCGCGCACCTTGAAAAACTGGCATGCCATTGCCACTCTGTTGTACATAGTAGTCCTCGTATGCCAAACGACTTGCATCGCAGCAAAATTGTTTTTTCATTGCAAAAGATAAGGTATCTTACGATGTCTAAAGTGTAGTGTCACAATTGCCTTCCCGTATTCGAATGGGATAGGACTTCCAGTGTCGCCCCTTATATCCACCTCGATGGAGTCGAAAGTCTTCTGTTGCAACGGAATGTAAACGGGCTTTTCGTAAGTAGCACGCACGCTATCACCGCTTTTTCCAGTCACGTTTACAATTCTGAGCAGTGGTGCCTTCGTATCTCCCACAGGGACTTGTTCCAACACATTGCAATATACGTACAGAGAGCAAAACCCACGATTTACATCGCAAGCATTGTCGCCCACGAAATCAACAATGTAGTCATCCTCATCATCGTAATTGAGAATTGGATTTTGACGTGCATCAACGCCCAGCATTGAACATATGGTTGGTGAAAACTGAATATTTGCACCTTTGTTTATATCACCCTTGAGTCGCTTCGATATAGGATCGTATTTGAACTTTGGGAATGTAGTCAATTCCATTTCATCCACAACAAGACTTATAAATTTGTTTATGGAATCGATAAGATCTTGTGGTGTTTCATAGTATCCGGTTGGCAGTCGTGTAGTTCTATGCAGCGATCCTGGTAGTATGTCACCCGTTTCAGAAAACTTGACGTGCATATACGAGATTCTACCTTCATTTCTTTCTAAATTGCTCCAACTATGAGGGTACTGTAATTCAACTAGCCCGACTTCCCAGTCACCGGTTAGGGATATTGGATTTTCCAATCTCGTGGTAAAATGTGTTATGGTATTGTTTGGATAAAACAGCATGGAACTATTGCTGGGGAGCGTAAGGTAAAATTGAGCCATATTTTATTGAATGAGATGCGGTTTCTTGCACTGTCTGAAATGAAGTAATACGAACGACTTCCCATACTCGAATGGTATTGCGTTCCCAGTGTCGCCCCTAATATCTATTTCTATCGAATCGAAGCTTTTCTGCTGAAGGGGTACGTAGACTGCATTCTCGTACATGATATGCACATTGTCGCCATTTTTGCCTTCAATGTGAACTATTCGAAGTAATGGGGTTGTCGTATCACCAACAGGTACATGTGACAGAATGTTGCAATAAACGTATATGCTTGAGAATGCTGGATTTATATCTCCAATATACTCAGATTCCCATTCCACATCGGGTACCTCATCCCATACTTTATTAAACTCTTCGTAATGCTCTTTATAATATTCTTCATTCTCTTCAGCGTCATATTTACCAAAATTGAGGTTATAAATAGGATTCTGTCTTTCGTCTATGCCCAAAATAAAGCATAATGCTGTGGAGAATCTTACTCCCGCTCCTAGATTTATTTCACCTTTGAGTGTTTTCGTTATTGTGTCATATTTAAAACGTGAATATTTATCAAGTTTATGTTCGACCGCAAACTCCTGTATATTCGTATTTACAGCATATACAATATCATGCATATTTTCGTAATACCCAGTAGGTAATTGTATTGTCTTTTGATCGCCTGGCCAATGCAAACCGTCAGAATACTTTTTCGATTCTTGCCAATAAATAAATTCACAATCGTCGGATGTTATATTGTTCCACGTGTGCGGATAATGCATTTCAATCAAGCCAACTTCCCAATCGCCCGATAACGAAATGCCGTTTTCCAATTTTGTTGTAAAGTGTGCCGCAGTATTGCTTGGATAATACTTCATGGAGCTGTTGCTTGGTAGCGCTAGATAAAAGTGAGCCATACTCGCATGTAGACTATTACAGAATGTGCATTGTCAGTGCTAGACATCGAATATATCCTGAGTCCAAGAGTTAAATTTGTCGTCGTAACCTTTCCACTTGACATAATATTCGGTCTTTCCACGGCGCTTACGCGTTTTTAAGACCTTTTCGATACCGTACACGTCATCATCTTTCAAAATTCTTTGCAATTCGACTTCGTAGAATTTACCCTTTAGCGTCTCGTCTTTTAAATCAGCTAATTCGTAAGTTACTGGATCGGAAGGTATGCGAGCTATGATCTTAAAAATCTCTTCGGACCAAGAGGGAAGGTAGCCCTTTTTGAATGCGATTCTAGCCTTTGCAATTCTCACTTTATCACCTACTGCATATTTCCACTTTGCTGGACTTTTCTTTTGACCGTACAAACGACTTCTAATACTATTTTCGTCTTCCTTTGTCACTTGACTAGGTATCATGTCTATACTTCTATGATATGTATTGTTGTACGATTGCATAAGATCTTGCAAAACATCAACATATCGATACGTATTCTTATACGTAAAGTACTTCCACATTTTCGTCTTAAGCGTGCGATTGAATCTTTCTACTACAGAGGCCTTTATATCGCTATTTTCAGATGTGTAAAAGCGAATGGAGTTCTTGCGCAGCATGGATTGAAAACTTCTATTAAGGAACTCTGTTCCCTTGTCGGTCTGTAAATGAGCGGGCTGTCTATCTACCAAAATGGCCGAAAAGGCGGTAGTCAAATCTGATCCAGACTTTGACTTGAGCGGAACTGCCCAAGCATATTTAGAAAAGACGTCTATACACGTTAAAATATATTTATTTTTATCATTATGTTTCGACAATGCAGAAAGATCGGCCAAGTCAGCTTGCCATAGGTCGTCAATTCCTACTGTAAAAGTCTGTCTACGCCTAAAGTTCAACCTGACAGGTTTATGCAACGTGTAAGCATCCTGTTTCGAAAGCCAATGTTTAACATCCTTAGTTTTAAATTTATCGTCTATATGTCTTTGAAATGAAGAAACGCCGCCGAAGCTAGCCGGTTGTTTAGGATCGAAGTAAGACTCCATCAGTAGGGTAACCAACTCGCGTCAAGATGATGTTGTTGTTGTTGTTGTTGTTGCTCTTGTGCAGAATTGGAAACGAGTGCCAACGACTTTCTTCGGTTGTGAAAACGAGGAACTGATTACGACAGTAGTAGTTCCTTGGTTAGCAAAACGAGGAACCATGTACCATCACGCGAACTGGGTAACTTCCCCTATTCAGTACCCCTATTTGGGGGAAAAAAATCCGATCCACAACAACCGGTTGTTGTTCTGACGCATAGGTCATGTTAAACGAGGTACCGGAAGTCCTCAATTCACCATACGTCAGACAATCACGTGATCGATCACGTGATCAAGTAAATCGCCGCCTGCTATTGTAAAAAATAAGCATGCGATTTGGTAGGCTTGTAATTAGGCCTACTTAGCCTATAGCCTACCGAAGAGGCTCAAATTAACCACATAGTGCGTTCTTAATAATTATGAGTCTTTGACCAAAAAAACCTTATAGAACATTGCTAGCATAAAACGGCGGTGCTAAGTACGCAAGTTGAATTTATGAAAAGATTTCTGGCTAAATAGAATCTGGATTGATTCAAAAATAATTCTTACTTTAAAAAGAAGCTGTATTAATGAAAATGTTCAATGTTAAATTGGAGCTGGATTGATGAAAATGTTGTTGGTTAAATAGAAGCTGTATTGATGAAAAAGTTTTTCTTTAAATAGAAGCTGCATTGATGAAAATGTTCAAGCTTAAAATGGAGCTCAATTGATGAAAATGTTGTTGGTTAAATAGACGCTGGATTAATGAAAACGTTGTTGGATAAACAGAACCTGCATTAATGAAATGTTTAAGCTTAAAATGGAGCTGTATTAATGACAAGGATTCATGCTGTCCTAAATGACACTAACAGGTATTAACTTCATATCGGAGTGACTGAACGAAACTAACAAGCCATAAGTTCCAGCCTGAATGACCGCAACCCGTATGACACTAATTATTATTTGACATAGCACCGCGACCTGTATAATTAGCCCAAGTTTGAGCAAACAATACCTACAAAAATAGGCTATGTGCAACAAAGGGGAATTGTCCGGGGGGTCAATATCCTAGACTAAACCACAGGGAATGTACGGGGGTTTTGTCCTGGGGTTTTGTCCGGGGGTTTTGTTCATGGGCGAAATGTCCGTTCCCCTTATAGCTTCCATTTATAAGCCCTTTATCACTAATCCGGCTTCTTTTTCTGATTGGTTATTTTCGTCTATCCAGCGTCTATTTAATCGGTAAAGAACCTTTACTAATTTTCGTCCAGCTTCTCTTTCACATGCAAAAGAATATTCATCCAACTTAAATTTCTTACTCGTTCTTTTTATAAATCCAGCTTCTATTTTATTAATAAAAGTACCTTCATCCAGCTTCCATGTATTAGTCGTTATTTTCTTCAATACACCTATATAATCAATAAAAGAATCTTCATCCATAGAACCTTCATCCAGCTTCCATTTTTACTCATGAATACAGCTTAAATTTCATCTATTAAGAACATCCATCCAGCATACATTTCTCAAGCGCTTTTTCATTCGTCCGGCTTCTATTTTCCAAGCGTTATTTTCGTCAATCCAGCTTCTTTTTCAGACATAGGCCTAATATGTCTTAATATAGCTTTCATTTCCTCAATAGATCTTTCAATCAATCCAGGTTCCAGCGTGAAATAGAATAAATTGGATTGAAAAAAAATCAATCCAACTTAATATATGAAGCGCTCTTTTCATGCGTACATTTTCATTTACCTTCCATTAATGAATGCTTCTTTTAGCCAAACCAGCTTCTATTTCAGCTAAGAATAAATTCATCAATTCCACTTCATTTCATACTCATGTACGTTCAATCAATCCAATATCTAATTAAGGAGTATATGTACTCATGAACATTATTCCTGATTTCTATTTAAAAAGGATCTTTTTTACTCAATCCATCTTCTTGTTCAAATTTATCTGATCGTTTCTTCAATGCGTCTTCTATTTCAGAAGGAGCTTATTTTGCTTGACCATAGTCAAGTTTACAAGCTTCGTCTATTTTCCATTTCAACAAGTGTTTCATCAATCCAAATTCCATATAGGGAAAAATTCGTTCAATCAATCCAGCTTCTATTTAGGCGAAACTTCGTCTCATCAGTCAAGCGTGTTTTATCAATACAACTTACGCCCAAAAATAATGTTGTGTTTCCAGTAACAGAGCTCTTAAAAATTGGGTAGGTAGGTCGAAAATTTTTTTTCTTCGGTACCTTTTTTTATACAGTGACTAATAGAAAAATTATATCCCACTAGGCCTACTCTTTTTGGCATAAAGGTATATGCTGCAACAAAGTACTTGTTCTAAGTAAGTATAAACTGCCTATTTCCAGACTGTCTGCACCTAAATATGCTTTAGAAAACAATTCTATAAATTTCATCATGTTGACATCTTTTCTGGTACTTGTAAGATAAAGTGAGAAGGGAAGGGGAAGATGAGTGCGAACATAATATCACCCCTAAGGTCACTTAAGACTGGCAAAGCCAGGGACTAATCACCACCGTGTAGTATGTAGGCTACAGCCATCATCTGCTACATGCGACGGCTAGACAGCCCACGGTAGGGCAGGTGTTCTCAAACTGTGGTACGCGTGCCCCTGTGGGTACGCCATGCGCCTGTAAGGGGTACGCGAAAAATCCAGGAATATAAATTTTTCTTTTTTAGAAAATGCACTTTTCCTTCATAAGCAAAGATCGTTAACGATGCTACATATAACAGCATCGTCATTTATTGCTTTCACAACAGATAGAGAGAAAAAAACCGGATGTATAACTGGTTGACAGAACCAACGTCAGACATTCTCAGCATATTAGGCCTATAGAGCTCAAAAAGGATAGCCTAATTGGCCTAAGGATTAATTTATGACCGAGCTTAAAAATTTGTGATTCCTTTCACGTCATTAATATAATTATATCTGCTTGAAACTAGTTTTAAAACTATTATTGCTATCCAAAAACTGTGGCATAAATTTGCGTTTGAAATTGACAAATATTAAATCAGGTAATTTTTTTATTTAAAATCTGTGCTAGTCAAAACAAGCACACAGCATTATAACGCTATTGTTTCACACTTTCTTACAGAGATTGTACAGCAATTTTCCATTTTGTTAATAGGAATGCATGATTAAAACTATGCATATTTTAAATTGTGATCCCTGTGCGCAACTCTATTAGGCCTACACCAATGATTAAAAGGACTTTTAGTTTAAACTGCAAGGGGACTTCGCAATGGCATTTTGTTTCTGATCTGATTTTGCTGGGGTACGCCATTTATTCGATTTTTTACTTGGGGGTACAATAAAAATAAAGTTTGAGAACCCCTGCTCTAGGGAATAGCTGCAAGGAATTACCATTAGAAAGCCCCTCCTGTCAGGTCTATTACTCTCCACCCACAACCGCCTGCCCTTTCAAACTGACCATGAGAACTATTGATCACTCTAATTAACAGGCCCTTATGTACCTTAAAAGAAGGCTGTTTACGCTATCTTCTGCTTTGGTGAATGTTAAGTTGTACAACTCATATACGAAAGGCAATGTTAAAAAACATTTTAATGCTTAATTTTTTAAAATTTTTGTTTTATTAAAAAATTTAATTTTTTAAAATATTTTCACAAAATTATCTAAGTCAAGGCAATAAAAGTGGAATGGTCGCATTACCTGAAACACAAAATTAATTTTGTTTGGTCTTTTATTTTTGAAACATGTTTTTCTTGAATCCAGCTTCAGTATAAACTGGAACATTTTCAACAATCAAGCTCCAGATTAAGCATGAGCATTTTCTTCAATTCATCCTCCAGACAAGTAATAGTTATCCCAACTTGTATTTAGCCAGAAATCTTGTCATCAATCCAACTTGTGTTCTACTAAAATATGTATTTTGAACTAAGGACAATAACTTATACGTAAGCAATTTATGTACTTACAGAGGGGGTTGTGTCCTACCCAATAGTGCAAATGTTTTTTTGTCTGGAGTCGTTTTTGTCTTTGGACTTTGTTTGGGGGGAGGCTTAATGTCCGTTCCCCATGTATGCATCATAACTACTTCTTGGCACTAAATAATGTGTCACTACAGCTGGTTCGCCGAATACAGTAACTGGTTCAACTTCAACGACAACTGGTTGACGGTCATCACGGACAATTCATTCACTCACAACTGGTTCACGACAATTGGTAGGCTACACGACAATATCATTGGCTCACCGGCAAATGGTGAATGGAGGCTGATTGAAGGTTCCATATATGTGAAGTAGAAGCTTCATTGACAAAAATAACGCTTCAGAAACGGCACCCTTATTAATGATAAAGCGCTTCAGAAATAGAAACTGCATGCATGTTGAAATACATGAATGAAAATCCTCAATCCAGCTTCCATTTCTCAATAATTCCATTCATTAATGCAGCTTCTATTTCAGATATAAAAATACCATTATCCATGTTCCATTTCTCTAGCGTTTGTGCTACAATCCAGCTCCAACTTAAGCAAGAATATTTTCATCAATCCAGCTCCATTTTACGCACGAACATTTTCATCAATCCAGCTCCAATAATATTAGCTGACAATAATATTGTCGTGTAACAATTGTCGTGAACCAGCTGTCCATGAAAAAATTGTCCATGAACCAGTTGTCTTTGAACCAGTTGTCGTGCAACCTTATATAAATGCTTAAATATTAATCAACATTCGAGTGAGGTTTATAAAAAATCCTCAATGGTACCACAAATGTGCTTCAGTTTAAACTGCATGACACCACTGGTGAAGGATGTATAGCCATGGCATGCATCTAAAAAAAGCAACTGTAAGTTCTTATTTACATGTACTTAGTACTTCTTCAACAAAATTCAACAGAATTTCCTAGTTGACAAGCGCAAAGACAATTATATAATGCAATAGCCTTCAAACAAATGCAAAATTTAGGCATACAAACACGAATTGTTTGCCTTATATTTCATTAAAGATATTAAGAAATTAGTTGTGACGACTAAAATGGGTCTATATTTTATTGTTATGAAACGAGAGAAGAGAGCAACCATATGACCAATACCTGCGTCTAATTAAAAAGGCTAGAAAATACATGGTACAATGCCGGACATTGCCGGTGTCACTAATAGAGTATCCTCGTATTAATCGAGTATTCCCCAAATGAAGAGAAGTAGGCCTAGTCCAGGCAATCTAGCTCAAATATAATTATGGTTAACCTCGGCAAAATTGCAACACAAGCTTTTAAGACGGTTTCCTGTTCAGAATTTTCTGCTGAACAACATATCTAAAATCCGCCAAAATCCGACCATGGGGTCACCCCCAAAATGGGGTTCAAAATATGGTTGTTTTCGTGCTTTTTACATTGAATATCGGGCTGTTAGTACAGAGGCCTTGCTAAAAATTGTTCACTTTGTGATACAAGCATAATATTTGGTACATTCTACGAACGTGTCATAAGAAAAAGATTTGGCTATAAGGCCAACGCATATTTGACCCCTGGCCCCAATGGCAGCCATTTTTCAAAATGGCCCCATTTTACAGATTTAAACTTATCTCAGCTTTCAGTAAACATAGAATCATCATTTTGGTGTCTAAACATACATAGTTAGGGGCGAGGATTCCATCAGAGCCATTGCAAATGTTCCCCACGGCTTCAATGGCGGCCATTTTTTCAAAATGGCCGACCAAAATACAAATTTTTAATGTCTCAGCTTCCAGCACACCTAGAAATGTCACGGCCCTCCAAGACATTCGGACGATTTCCCAGGCGATGAAAAAAGAGCATTTACAAAGTGCATATTCTTAGCTTCGCAGACAAGATGGAGAACTACCAGTATATTTGAAATGACTTTGCTGCAGTTAAATACAGAAAGGTTCCTTGCTGATTACCATATCATTTGAAAATTAAATTCTTAACATTAAAAACTCACAAATGTAAGCATTACTACTGCTGTATTAGTGTACATTCATGCCCACATTATTGCTGCTTATAGTGTAAATTTTTTCAATAGGCCTAAAAATAGTTGTGGCCCGTGACTGCTAAGCCCAGGGCCTCGGAATTTCTGTCTGCGGGCCTGGGCATGGTTATGAGCGTCATATATGGCTACGATGGAGGCCTGTTAACGTCGTGTAAGTCTGCGCTTCGCAGACTTCCTAAAGCGTCGTTTCCATTGATAGGCCTAGGCCTAATTAGTAACTATGTTCTATTTGAAAGAATGTAAATCGTCAATCAGTTTTCCCCTTTATAAAAGGAAGACGTTTGAAATACATAGCCCTGAATAGTTTGATTTCCCTCGCGAAAGTTGTTTTTTATGTAACATTTTGACCTTCTCATTCTCCTGTGTGGGGATAATGTCCTACCCAGGGAGTATAATGTCCGGGGGGCTTTTGTCCGGGGGGATAATGTCCGGAGGGATAATGTCCGGGGGATAATGTCCTACAATCGAAGAGACAGATGGCATTCCCTCCTTGACTAGCCACCGAGAGTCGCTGAACAAATTATTATTATTATTATTATTATTATTATTATTATTATTATTATTATTATTATTATTATTATTATTATTATTATTATTGTGATTTAATTCCTACTCACGGAAGGCCTGCTCACAATTTCCAAAAACCTCAGTTTTACTCCAGCCAAATAAGAATATCGACGCTTAGCACAATTTACGAGTTAGGCTAAATCATTAGGTTTAATTACATCTTAACTTTCCACCGTCTACAAATAGACCTGGGAGTGACTTTGGTCAGCCAATCTGACCCCACTTGACCCTAAGGTGACTTGAGGTCTACTTGAAGTCGACTTCTTTGAGTCAAAACGACATGACCCAACGTTACAGAAAAACAACCGACTTCAGACTTGAAGTCGACTTCTGACATGGTACCAGATAATAGCCATTAGCCAAGGTCTACGTACAGCTTTTAATACCAGAAGTCAAGCCATTTTTCATGGCAAGCATTAATTACATATAGGCCTACCAACGAGTGATGAGGCCTCAACACTTAATTGATTCATGAATTTGTTAAAGTTTTTTAAGGTTCATTTCAGGCTGTTTGTGTTTCAGTTTGAATGGTTTTGTGATGCTTTGGGCCATCTAGTAGCCTAGACAATGCGACTGCAAATTATTAGAGTCTAGGCCTATGAATTTCGCTGGTCCATTGTCTGTGATTATTCAGATGACACTCATTATTATTATTTTATTTTAATATTAATATTAAATAAATTTGTAAAGCGCGCAATGTCTAAGATAAAATGGGCGACCGCGGACTGGTCGCACTACATGGCGTGTTATGACGATAATTTGCAATTCTGTTTTCATAATTATTCGGCCACTAACAGCATTTCGTAACTTAGCAAATACTGCGCATCATCCCGCAGTAGGCTACTACGATCATAGTAGCCTAGGCCGACTCACTGTCAGTAAAGTCGTTCATTGCCCAATTGGCCCGTATACAATAGTTTTCCGTCTGCAGACGACTGCAGATACAGCGCAGGCCTATCAAAGTAGCGCCAAACTATCGATTTATTGTAGGCCTTGTAGATCCAGCTTTCTTTGCGCCGAATTCACTGAGCACTAGAAGTTCATTATTTGATCGTGTCCATGTCTTGATAAGCACACGTGCTAATAATAATATTATTTTAGTAACATTTTGTTTAACCATTTTAATTAAGCGCATGCCTAAGCGTGACGTTTTAGCATAGAATAACAAATTATATGAATAGACGGCAGTCTGCACGATAGCCTACCGGTAAAATAATAAGTAGGCAAAGTCTCTGTTTAGCAAAGGCCTCAATCATTCTTGTAAACACACTACAAAAGCTGCTTAAATGTTGTCCTGGTCTCACGATCATTGGCTTGAAGTGACACATTTAACTATGTTTGTGTCTCAAGTCGGTTTAAGTCGACTTGTGGTCAAAACAACTTCAAGTGACTTCTCTCTAAAAAATTCGACTTGGGGTCAGTTGCGGTGAGCAGAAACGACCCGACCCGACTTGGGATGACGAATTCGACTGGGGTCGACTTATTGGGGTCGACTCCCAGGTCTATCTACAAATAATAGCAACACTTTTTAGCTGTCGCCATAATTATAAAATTGTCAGTGTTGCTACTGAAGTCTCAGAACTAATCCCAGACTTCCGCTCAAAAGCATTACTCGTACATCTCTCTGACCTTCAATACATTAAAGATGTCCAATTCTTGCTCAAACAGCAGTTGTATCAATTAGAAGTGTTCTAACCAACCTATAAGTTCGATTTATTAAAAATAATAAAACTTCAAAACTTGTAATAACATTAGTTAAGGAAACCAAGCACACACATACTGCATCGTAATAAGTAATTAAGTATGTGCTTTATTGAACGCTTCTGCAAACGCACTGCGGAAACATTGGTTGAGAACGGTTTACGTTGAATTGAGCGCGCACATTTCGCCGATCTTCATCTCAGCGACCTCAGTTGGCCGCCGCGAAACACAGCGCCTATACAATTCGCCGCCATTCATTTCAGCGACTACAAAATTCGCCGCGATCAAATACAGCGACTACACAATTCGCCGCCATTCATTTCAGCGACTCTAATGATAACAATGTCAAAGTTTATTTTAATGATTAACAGTTTAAATGTATTACACACAGTACTGCAAGAGGAAATAATTAAAATAGTTCAATCGTTTGTTCAGTTATTAAATTTTACTTAAATGGAAGCGGGATTGTGTCACGAATTGCATTTGCAGCTGTAGAAACGCTATGGGATAGGCAGGTAGACATCCTGTTCATTCAGGCGTAGCTAGATATACGGGCTAGGATATATATTTAGACAGCTCGTAGAAGGTTAGAAATAGTGTATATATGTAGATTTAGTTCAGTGTACGCTGCAGACTTCGGGTAGGAGCGATTTCTTTTAATGCTACAGGACTTTTAATATGTCGATTGAAACGCTGCGTATCTCTCTTAGGCATGAACTTTATTAATTCGGAGGCGATGGGTACGTAGGCACGCTGGGTAGATATACGGTGACCGAGGGGTCCAAAGGGAAGGGCCGTCAAAAGGGATGGGCAACAAAGCAACGTCAAGGAGTGAATGCAACGGATGTTCAGTCAGCGTTGAGACGAGCTGGAGAGAGGTCGATTGGGAGACGAACTACAGACGAGTCGGACCGAGACGGACCAGAACGCTGGTCGTCTGTGCAACGGTACTCAAGACGGACCAGAACGCTGGTCGTCTGTGCAACGGTACTCAAGACGGACCAGAACGCTGGTTGTCTGTGCAACGGTACTCAAGACGGACCAGAACGCTGGTCGTCTGTGCAACGGTACTCAAGACGGACCAGAACGCTGGTTGTCTGTGCAACGGTACTCAAAGCAACGGGAGCCAAGACGGACCAGAACGCTGGTCGTCTGTGAAACGGGAACAAAGACGGAGCAGAACGCTGGTCGTCTGTGCAACGGGAACCAAGACGGACCAGAACGCTGGTCGTCCGCGCAACGGGAACCAAGACAGACCAGAACGCTGGTCGTTTGTGCCACGGGAACCAAGACGGACCAGAACGCTGGTCGTCTGTGCAACGGGAACTGGACGAACGGGGAGTGCCGTTCGTCGGTGCAGCGAAATTCTCGACGTAAGAATCCCCTGCGTCGAAGCCACAGGACTCTCGACGCTAGAATCCCCTTCAAGCGCATCTTGGAACCACAACGACATCATGACGCAGTGAATCTTCGGAAGCAAAAGCCATTCCAGAGAAACGGTCCCGCCTAAGGAACCTTGGACGTTCAACAAGTTGTGAGTCATAACGGAATTGTTGGGAAGGGGGGAAACCTGGGTCGGGATTCGGTCGATGTCCGGGGTAGTTAAATAACATCGGATTTGATTATATTATCAACTATTGACTAAACCGTGTTATGCACGGTAACTTATCGATTATTTTGTTGGCTAAATAATAACTGCTTTAATTTACACTGGCTTCTGAATTGCTTTATAAACTCCCCGTTCTAACCGGCGGGGCATAACTGACCATACTCTAAAAAGAACTTTGTGACAGATTGAAGAAAATATTCTTGCTTAAATTGGAGCTGGATTGAGGAAAATGTTCTTGCTTAAATTAGAGCTAGATTGAAAAATAGTTGTTATTTAAATAGAAGTTGAATTAAACGATCTGGATAATTAGACTAAGCCTTTGATTTTGCTTTGAAGTTCGTATCAATAACAAGTGTTGTTTGCGCACGGTTTCTAGCAACGTACTTCTGAAGCAGCGCTGAAATGAATGGCGGCGAATTGTGTAGTCGCTGTCTTTGATCGCGGCGAATTCTGTAGTCGCTTAAATGAATGGCGGCGAATTGTATAGGCGCTGTGTTTCGCGGCGGCGAATTGAGGTCGCTGAGATGAAGATCGGCGAAATGTGCGCGCTGAATTCAACGGATGCCGTTGAGGTTAGATGTGTAAAATCAGAAGAAGAAGAAATCGAAATATGCATTTTTCCATAATCATAGTCAATATGTTCGACCATATGTTTGTGCTACCCTGGAAGGGGTTTTGTCAGATGGTTTGTCCTGGAAGGTTTGTCGGTGGTTGTAGAGGGGGAAATGTCTGTGCCGTGTAGGCCTATTGCAGGCTGTCTGTTCTGCTAGTACAGTAGTTAAACTGTCTTCTGTCATTGCGTTTTGTGAATTGTTTCAATTGCATAATACTGTAAGTGTGAATGATCAATAAAAAATACTATTGTAGTAGGCCTATTGAACTGTGCTATACAAATGTTTTTAATAAATGTGAAGCTGTTTATCTCCAACCTCCAGCACAAGCTAGCGGACTTTTAGGCCTAGTGGAGGACTATTTATGGCAATAGGATTTGGATTCTTATTTCATTCATTAATTCTCTTACGCGGGTATTTAATTCGTGGATTAGCCTACTAGAGTATGCTCCGATTGCAATACAGTCGGTCAAACAGGCTAGGTCGATATGCAATTGAACTCCGTTGAAGCTCATTCAGTGATATCGATTTGCTAACGATAGGATTTACTAAGCTGCGCATTTCAATTATTTAGTCTTAGTCAGGCCCGCCGACAGAAATTCCGGAGCCCTGAGCTGAGCAGTGACGGGCCCCAAACTATCTTTCGGTTTTTTCAGCAATAATGTTGGCATGAATGTACGCTAATGCTTACATTTATGATTTCAATAAGTTCTTAATTTATTGAATTTTATTTTCAAATTATAGGCCTATAGTAATCAGCAAGTAACCTTTCTGGATCTAATGGCAGCAAAGTCGTTTAAAATATCCTCGTAATTCACCATATTGTCTGCGAACCTAAGAATTGCACTTCGGAAATGCAAATTCTTCAACGCCTGGAAAATTGTCAGAATGTCTTGGAGGACCGTTTCTTATACGCTAAAATTTATAGCAGCCTATATCGTCTCAATCGTTTGTGTATAGGCCTTAACGCAGGCCCTGGAGACAGAGTGCCAATATCAAAACAAAGCCTTTTGACAGTTTCTATAATTTCAGAATTGTTAATAATTCTTATTTATAAAGTCTTCTTTTGGAATTAATATAGGCCTAGGCCAGTGGTTCCCAAACTTTTTTGACGTTAGGGCCACTTTTTCTAAGTTGGATTACAAGAGGGCCACTTTTTCCTAGTTAAAGAACATTGGGGGCCACAATGCTAAAATTGAATTAACT
The DNA here is from genome assembly GCA_949752735.1 of Lumbricus terrestris. Taxonomy (NCBI): domain Eukaryota; kingdom Metazoa; phylum Annelida; class Clitellata; order Crassiclitellata; family Lumbricidae; genus Lumbricus; species Lumbricus terrestris. Next base: position 52,176,450 of record OX457042.1, read on the forward strand.
AAAAGCATATAAAATTGTTATAATTGATTAAAAATAGAATGTTTAATGTTATTTATAGACGTCAAAATAAAATAATTTGTAATATAATATAATTATGTATTGTATCCTGTCAAAATTGTCACTTTTTCATATATTTTTTTAATTCTTTGAGAGACAAGGGCCACTGTGAGGCCTGGCGGGCCATTTTATTAGGCTTGGCGGGCCACTTTTGGCCCGCCGGCCACGGTTTGGGAACCGCTGGCCTAGGCCTACTAACACGACGCTTCATTTTCATCTATAAGTTAGTTATACTATCGTAATGCATGCCAGTTTAATTCACTAGAATCAACCTATGTATGAGTAGGCTAAGCCTACATGTAATTAGCCTACGGGCTGTTATGGCTCTCTTTTGATATTCTGAATTGAAATAGTAAGCTTACCAGCTGTTGCCTTTCAAACTTATTAGCTTTTGTTTTTGTGCTCCAGATTTGTGTTTATCAAATATTCTATCGTTGGGAGAGAAATTTATCATTATTTTAGAGTTCTCACAACGCATAATTAAGCAGAAGAGCATTCTGATACAGATGTGAGCGTGTTCTTTGGCAAAACACTGATAAGTAATTCACAAGGTAGGCTAATGGACAGTTGCTTGAAACTCAAACAGTTGTAGACTTGTAGTTATGTAACAGGCATAGCCTATTAGGCTATCTTTAAAAAAAACATAAATCACAAACAATAATTGAGCTAAGTAACATAAGTGATTATAAGCAGGGACCAAACGGGCCCGCCGCCCGTAATCAACCTAATGAAACATATTATGATTATTGTAGCCCGCGCCTCCTCCAGGCCCCTAAAAGTCGCCGTGCCCCTGGGCATTTGCCCCTCTGTCCCCCCTCTCGGCGGGCTAGGCCTTAGACCTATCAAGTGAGTGCCTGCATAATGAGACCGTTTGACGTCTCATATTATTTTCTCTTCCGGTCAATGCTTCATAATAATTCCTATGCACCTATTAAAGCGTAATATGCAAAACGTTAACATAAATTTTAAATTCATTGTTCTTTGAGCTCTGTCAAAACGTTTTCTCGACGCCGCTACTTCATTGCTGAAGAAATGAGTTGCATCATCATCATCATCATCATCATCATCATCATCATCATCATCATCATCATCATCATCAGAAACCATCATCATCATCATCATCATCATCATCATCATCATCATCATCATCATCATCATCATCATCATCATCATCATCATCATCATCATCATCATCATCATCATCATCATCATCATCATCATCATCATCATCATCATCATCATCATCATCATCATCATCATCATCATCATCATCATCATCATCATCATCAACCATGTCAAGGGTAGATATTAATTTAGTACGACCTTTGCTTTACAGTCACTTACATTTGTCCACGCGCGTATTTGGCGCTCGCTCTCACAACTCCTAATAATTACATTAATTGTTTTTAAAAAAATTAAAGTATATTTTATATCTACTGCATTTATTTTATAATATAGGTCTCAAATAAAATGAACTATATCATCATCATCATCATCATCATCATCATCATCATCATCATCATCATCATCATCATCATCATCATCATCATCATCATCATCATCATCATCAGAAACCATCAGCTCAGCGCCCGTAGGTGTCCACTGCCGTCTTCATCAAGTTCCTACATCGACCCCTGTCCATCGCCGCGTGACTCAGCTCTTGGAGTGATGCTCTTCCCCACTTGGTGATGTCGTCCAGCTACTCCCTATGCGGTCTTCCTCTCCGATTTGTTCCCTCCATCCTGCCGAACATCAGCGTTTTTTATTTTCCTGTCGTCCTTCATTCTGCAGATGTGCCCAGGGCCTACTACGCCATGGGGGGGATGGAAGCAGACTGCTTTCAATTTGGGCTAGGGGGCGAAGGTTTTCCCCCTGATGATGAAGTTGAGTATAGAAGATTTTCTCCTGAACATTTCCCCCCGGTATTCCCCAGTATCTGCCATGGACTTCCTCCAGGTAAATCCCCGAACAATCCCTCCCCCTCATAGCACAGGGTAAATCTTCATTTAATTTGACTTTTGCTTAACACTCACATAAATTTGTCCTTGCACTTCAATCACATTCACACCCATCAGGGCTTGCCACGTGGGGAGGAGTAAGTAGCCTGATCCAACTTGTGCCAGAGGTAAATATCCCCCTAATGATAGATGGGCATAAGAGATTTCCTTCTGGACATATCCCTCGGCATCTCCCTCTGTACCACTCCTCCTCCCACACCCACTGTAAATTCCCATTGAATGTTCATCCCGCCATGTCAAGGGTAGATATTAATTTAGTACGACCTTTGCTTTACAGTCACTTACATTTGTCCACGCGCGTATTTGGCGCTCGCTCTCACAACTCCTAATAATTACATTAATTGTTTAAAAAAAAATTAAAGTATATTTTATATCTACTGCATTTATTTTATAATATAGGTCTCAAATAAAATGAACTATATTTTAAGAATGAATTTTAGTGATATGAGGCAAAGAAGCAACAGTAAATTTGTAGGCCTGCTTTTGTTTATAGTTGGCCTAAAGGTTTTTAATCTGTTTAAGTAAACATTAATCAAGCAATAAAAGCTTGGCTGCTCAACAATTGAAGTTCAAAATCAAGTAAAGCACATGGCTTATAAATTCCACTCTCAAACATTAAAGCATTATTGAAGTATGTACAAATACACATTCCTTACAACTGTGTAGCCTGCATTTGAGGAAAATGTTCGAGGGAATTATCTTATTGAAATGCCCTGGTGGAAATCAGAGAGGAAATTACGGAGAGTGGTCCTGAAAAATGTCCATGGGATTTGTCTGGATCCAAAAATGAATGTTGCTGAGTATTGTACAACGGACAGTAGACTACTCAATTTCATATATGGTACCAACAGAAGTCGATATTTTACTGAATGATGGACCTTTCCAAACTTCACAAGACTACTACAGTGTTTAACGTACTGTTAACCCCTAATGAAAAATTTTACACTGTTACCACTGCATTGTGCAAATTAAACAAATGAAATAATGGGGATGTGACATTTTGTGATATATCCTAAACCACGTTTCTGAGCATTGAATTCACGAGCAATTTTGTGAAGAAGACAGCTTTAAAAGGTACAAAAATCCCCCCCAAAAGTGAAATTTTCATGACTTTATCGTTCACAAACAGCTAGCAAACAAGAGCCTAGAACGTGCACTCTAGTCGATGCCAACAGCTAAAAAAGCGTTGGTTTCTGGGGCTCCGCCCCAGACCCCGCTGGGGGAGCTTACGACACTCCCCTAGACCCCTATAGTCGCTATGGATTTCGTGCCTTCGGCACTCGCAGCTTCGCGCCTTAGGCGCTTGCAATAATGGCAAAAAAATTCTGTTAGGGGGATTGCTTCCAACTCTCAGGGGGATAGTAGGCCCTGGATGTGCCCAAAAAGTCTCAACTTTCTTCCGATCAGCTTCTGCATGATGTTTTCCTTTAGGCGTATTCGTTTACTGGCATTGGATTTCAATCGTGTTTTTTCTTTAGGCCCTATTGTCAGCGCATCGCCACTCATCTGACAGACCCTCATTCTCTTTGGTTAATTTCCAGGAATGGAGAGGGAGCTCCATCTCCTCCGGTGCCGCCCACGTTCGCCGGCTGTTTCAGGGTTCCTGCTGGGCCTGTCCACCTCGAGTTATGCCCAAGATGGTACTTCGGTCGAGACCTTCACCATTGATGGCATAGCCCCAGCAGGCGATCCCCTACTTGGCCGTTGCCACCCCCTCTATAGCTATACTATCTGCATTTTTGCATGACATGAATTGTTATAATATAGCCTATACGGTATAAGCTATACCGGGATAAAATTTACGATTATGTGATTTTCATAATATTATTTGCTATTTTAACAAATGACACAATCAATCAATCATAATCATTATAATGAACTTGATTTAATATTAATACTTGTAGAAATATCATTTTTTGCACAACTAAATCATCATCATCATCATCAATATCCATGGGCACGGTGCCCGTAGGAGTCCGACGCCACTCTCTGTCTGAGTCTGTCTCAAGTCATGTTACTCAGCTTCAACCGGTCCGTTCAGCAGGTCTGCTCCATACTAAAACCATCTTGAAGCAGCTGGACCACCTTGTCTGGTTGAAGAGAATATTGGGAGAGAGGCATGAAGGACAACTTGGGTCAATGCCCGTTGTGTCCCACGCTCGCTCTCTCCCTCGACTCTCTCCACTGGTCTGTCCTGACCGGCGTGTGCATGTCTGTTCCACATCATGACACCTTGGAGCATGTGGGCCGCTATGTCACTTGTGTCGTGGTTTTTGCGGATTTCAATCGTCTTGCCAGAGTATCGCCACCCATCTGGCAAACCTTCCTCCTTTCGTCCGGGCTTAGGACCGGCGCAGGGACGTTGTTGGTTCCCTGTGGCAGAGGATGGATGCAGTTTAACGTCGTGTCCAGGACAAACAACTAAATGTCTCTAATGTTATATTTCGAATTTCAGACTCAAATTTCAAAATGTTTTGTTCCCTGAACACTTAGTAAAACAACATCATAAGGCTATTATGCAGGCCTACATTGAATTTTCATTCTATTGCATTGTACTCTATCCATAAATCCATGTAGCACCTCTTGCACTGCACACTGGTCAGAGGCGCTAAGCACATGTCTATACCCAATTTTGGCAGTTTAGTAGTTCTCGCTCTGTTTGTGTACCTTTTGTAACAATTTCTGCTAATTGTATCTTGGTCAATAAATTCAATATTAATGCATGACCGTCTTGGGCAATAGAGATATCAATAATAATGCATGACCGTCTTGGGCAATAGAGATAAGCTGATTGAATTGCAGCAAATAGGCTATAAGCCGCTGTAAGTTTATTCTCGGCGGCAATCATTCATTATCATTAGGCCTACAGTCCATGATCACCAGCATAACTGAGTTGCTGAACTTGACAAATAAAGAAATTATTGTAATTCTAAATATATTTATCGAAATCTGAAGTCACTCTTTTATCAGCAATGAAGTGGGCCCTATTAGAGTAATTTTGTTAGGATGACATCATAAACAGCTAGTAACCTACCTTTACAATGTGGAAACTTCAAAATCATTATTATTTAGGTATAATAATTTTAAGTAGGCCTATTTATTAAGTCCTATACGACTATTTTCAGCAATCCCTCCACTGAAATATAGTAGCCTAGTTGTGAAAATGACAGCTTAAAGAGCTTGAAGAAACGCTAGGCTATATAAAATTTCTGATATTTCTGAAATAAATAAAATGATGAAATTGCAATGCGGAAATTGAAAAAATCTCTTTTTGGGAGGGGGCGCACTTCTTCCTCAACCCCCAATCTCA